>JARKIA010000067.1:0-718835 GCA_029289565.1 Mycena galericulata
CTCGGCCTTCTTTGCTATAGCCTTCAAGTTCATCAGCTCATGCATCACGATGCGCATATGCCCGCTCGAAACCTCTGAAAGAACGTTCATTGGTGAGCGACCCGACGTCGGCTGCGTGCTTGAGCTTCATTATTTATTTCAAGGCGGGGTGTTGTACCCGGGCCCGGGGTATCGTGTCCGCGATACATGAAACGCGGCGCCGTATTGTAGCAACATGCGCGGTTCTAACTTTAGCGGTGCCTGTTGTCTTCAGCTCATCCTGTTATTCTGCACTTCGAATTCCACAATTCAGGTTGGGACGAGGCCATTCAAGTACAGATCCTTCCAGGATCTTCCTGTGTTCCGAGTGTCATCTGGTGACCCGGTGAATAGAGCTCGCCCTCGCTATAAGCGACGTCAGCGGTCAGCGCCGAGTCTCATGCTGATATCGATCTTTGTCTGCAGACGGCGCGCCAGCTTGAATTTCTCACACTCCTTTTTCTCTCCGCTGTTTGAAGTAAATCTAAATGCCGCTCACTCTTGGTCTCTCGGCACACTGGGCACGCCGAGCCTGATTTTCATCCCGAGCCAGACAAGTTTACTGATGTCATATCTGCGCGCAGTCTCTCCAATTAAACGCACCATTGTAACTTGGCTTTGGTACCTTACGAAGCTCCCGTGCCTCAATGAAGGAACCTGAATTTACTGGGCTGCCGGGGCACATCACCCACCTTCTAGGGCGGTCACTCCGTATCTACCCGCAGGACAAATCGAGCTTATCTTTTGCTGCTTGGTCGGTGGCCCGGGCACGCCGAACTTGATTTTTATCTGACCGCAGGTGCAGCGACCGATTTTTTTTTCTCCTGTTGACGGCAACCGCAACGTTATTTTCGGACGTCCTTTTTTTTCCCTTAATCTTTCTGGTGGACGGATGGCTCGCTGACTCGAAACTTCCCAAACCGAAACCGGTACTGCTCCCCTACCTCACCTAAATCTATTGGGCTGTATAATATCGACACTCGGGTTTACGACTCGGTGGTATATATATATGTAGGTGCATTATTCACCTGACCTCGCCTTCGTTCTTTGTCTACCCACAGGCACGGCCCGCCAACTTCCCCCCCTTTTTTTATTTTCTTTGGAGCATAACACTTATTTTAGAAACGCTTCAAGTTGTCTTTTCGCGCTTTGTCTCTCTTGGAAACGAAAGACTAGTCTAACAGCTTGGGACCTGTACCTTCCTGCTGGGCAGCGACCCTCGGGACCCCGACTGTGGGTTTGAAAGACTCTACTTGGCTAAGACTGGCTTTACTACGATATGTAAACTTGAGCGGTGCGCAACTCGGAGACCTCCGGTTGCCTTGACCTCCTTTCAACTTACCGGTGTGCCCTCATTTTTCGCGGAGCGACGCTAGCGCTGACTATCCTACAGAGTTTATCATATCTATCTCCGAGACGGCGTTCAACGCCCTCCCACAGTAGGTGGCTAGGAATAAATTTAAATTTCGAACACCGAGGCTGTTTGTGTCAACGCTCCAAACAGCAGTAACCTTCATGGAGTTGTCTCGATGAAATAGGTCTCTGCAGGCAGGCACCAACGTATGTACGTAGGACCATGTCGCGCTTAACCTAGCGCCCCGCCCTTCACAATCTATCCGTTGTGTAGCGCCCCGCCCATCGTCGTCGGTTTAGTGGGGCTTTACCACCCGGGATGTGCATCACGTCGATGCGTGTGCATGCAAGGGCATCGATCAGCGCTCCGCCCGCCACCCTCACCCTCAGCATACATGCGACGCCGTGCGCGTATCGAAGATGCATGCCGAACGCATCGAGCAGATCCTGCCGCTACGGAGACGGGGCTAAGCTAACGTTAACGTTGGAGAAATACATGTAGGTAATTACCTGCGCGCGCACCGGATCTGGGTTACTTCCGGGCCCCCGGTACTATTTAGAATCTATTTCTCTATGCGATTCGCGGCGGACGTGGGGAGTTGTTCTACGGGGCGGGCGCTGCGCGCTGCGAAATTGCGGGGTTCGTACCGACACTCGAAGATAGTCTCCGACGGATTACTGGCATCGCAACGGCGGGTGCGGCTCCGACGTGAACCGTGGTTGAGTGCGCCCACGCGGGCATAGATCTAAGCTCGAAGCCAGCCTGCATATGAGACGTGTCGTTGCATATTAACTCGTCATATTATTATACAGGCCAGCCGCTGGTCTAGCGTAGAGGACCGATTCAACAGTTCGATGGATCTCCTCAGGTGTCAATGATATATTCGAGATCTGAACTAAGCCAAGAACGTATTTCGAACCGAGCCTACAATTCAGTCAAGTTTCCAGCTGATAATTAATTCAAAGGAACAACGAGATCTCGAGGAGGAGTCGGGGGACCCACGGAAATGATTTCCATCTATTCCAGGAATTTATTTAAAATTATCAGCTCAATCTGTTCTGATCTTTACAACGAAAATTCCTACGATCATCGGTCTTGATTAATTCAAGCATAGGTGGAGCACGCTAGACGAGGACGTGGTTGCTTTCGGGAACAAATCATTCCACTTTGATTCCCGTAAGTGCTAAGTATATTCGGCCAAAAAGGTGCAGGAATCATAAACCTTGGATTGTTCAAAAGCGCTTGTGAATAAATTGAAAGTCCTCGAACTCTCCCGCGTTGGTCCTGTTTCTTGCCGCTCATTTGCATATGCCGTCGGATATCAGGGTGCCCGAGGTGGGTAATCGGTCAACTTACTGATTCGCGTACTCGGGAAACCGATGGAACATTAATAATGGCTTAGGCATAGTCAGTGCGGCGAAGAAGAACGCACGATTATTGATGCCCGAAGGCAGAATATGCATGCAATAATGGTATTCTGTAATTTCTAATTGTTGCATCGGCATCAGAAGGTTGAGATTACGAATCAACTGTGAGCAATAGTAAATACAGTCTGTATCTCTCGGCATCTTCCATCCGTCCAACAGTCGTTGATCCCGAGTTTACACTCGGCTCAGCGCCAGCTCGCAACGCTCAGCTCTCGACGTCTGAGACTGCCTTTACTTCTACGTGGCAGCGCGGGTAAACGGAACGCCAGAACAGAATGCAAGAGAAAAAAAACTATCGGGATGCAGTTGATTATCGAGGGAGCTGTTCCGATGCCGATGACAAGAGCGGGTTGACTGCACGAACCGAACCGGCATATAATCACCAAGTTTGCCGATTACTCACGCCTCTAGACAAGTATACAGTTGAGTTTCCGTTATTCTCCATGAAGCTAGCGTGAACATCATTGAGAATATAGTCGGATAGACTTGGACAGTCAAAGATTCTGTGTCGGGTTTCAACACCCGGGACCCCGCCTCTCTTTGATTCCAAATGTTGATGGAGGTTGTCTGAGGTTGTGCTCACTGGTAGACGATTAGATTAGATTATTTGGGAGCATATCTGATCAGATTAGATTGCTAAGCCATCGGGTGGCTGTTCATGTCACCTTACTCCAGTAAGGTCCCCCAACCTGAGTAGTTCAGTGGTTTCATCGTAAAGGGGTCTGCAAAAAACAAATACTTGAAAACATGAGAGATTAGATCCCTTAGACCTCTGGAACCAGGCTTTTTAGCTAGGTCCCCCACAGTCGAAACTCCATCAAATGCTGACGTAAATCTGCTAAAAACAAATATGCGTCGACACTTGAGATAAGATAGTGCCACCACACGTACAAATACTGGGACTACGGGGAAGCCTGGAAATGTTAGGGGTCTGCAAAAAACAAATATTTGGACACCGATAAGATAGTGCCATCACACGTACAAACACTGGGACGACGGGAAACCTGGAAATGTTAGGGGTCTGCAAAAAACAAATATTTGGGCACTGATAAGATTGTGCCAATACGTACCCGGGTCCCTGGAAACATTATAGGAGTCTGCCAAAAAAAAAATTGGCACACTGCCATTCTGCTTTCCCAGATTAGATTGCACCAATGATGACGGGAAACCTGGATTCATTAGGAGTAAAGAAAACTCGAAGCACTGAATTGTGTGTCTTCAACCAAATTGAACATTCTTCACAACATGATTATCCATCCACCTGATCCGTTGATGATTCATTTATTCTGCCCCGTTCCTGCCTTCGTAGACAGAAGAATACCCCGACTTGGCTGCCGACTGGGAAAAGCACACCTCGCAGCGGCGGAGACGATTCAAGGAATCATCTCGTCTGGGGGGATGCCTGCGAATTGGATTTTATTGGACGGGAACCAGTCTTCTATACGGTATGGCAAAAAAATCTTCCAGAAAAAAGGGGGGACTTGCCTTGTACTCACTTCATTCCTCTCTCTGTGTTGCTATTGAAACTGCAAAATGGCTGGTTGAACCGAGTTACAAGGCGCACTTAGCTGGTGCCGCCACTGCGAACACGCAGGACATGTGCCTCTTACCAGTTACCGGTTTACGACATCAACGAGTCTTTGGTGCCACCTGCCCTCAACGAGAAGAAGTTGCAGGGGGCTCTGGTGGAAGTTACCGGGGGCCTCGTGCACCATGGGTTTACAAGGCCGAAAGCCCTGTGGATTCTTTCAATGGTGCGCATTCTTGGCTTGCTGTGGAATGTGCTAACCCTGATGACAGCCGAGGTGGAACAAATCCTGATTTTAGCTTGAGATGACGGAGCGCCAAAACTGACTTTCAATAGCATATCCACTTTGCTTCCCTGGCCGCTTTGGCAAAGGAGAAGGCCACAGCGGCACTGCCTTCGGCGACACCCAAAAAATCCGAAGACCATTCCCACCGCCAAAGATGTGCAAGTGGCCGCACGATTAGAAGGACGACGGAGTTGCGGGTACATTGCTTTGGTTCCTATGCAGATTCTACCATGGATGCGCGAGTACAGATAAAAAATGTACGGCAAATGAGAACACAGTTGGCGGTGCGGCCGAGAAGAAACAGTGTGTTGTCGTGGTCAAGGCGCAGCAGTAGCCGAAAGGATTGTGCACAAGGAAGCGTTACGGTGGTACGTGTATGCATTGTTGTGATTTGTAGAAAGTTCGTTTACTTGGGGAACCATAATTGCGAGGCTTAGGAAGCAAGGTGTTCGCATGCAAGGCATGCACCTAGTCCCTTAGACCTCTGGAACCAGGCTTTTTAGGGGTCTGCAGAAAACAAATACTCGAAAACACGAGAGATTAGATCTATTAGGCCTCTGTAACCTGACTTTTTAGGGGTCTGCAGAAAACAAATACTTGACAACTCGAGAGATTAGATCACCTTGCTTTAGCTAGGTCCCCCACAGTCAATATTCCATCAAATGCTGACCTAATTCTGCTAAAAACAAATATGTGTCAACACTTGAGATAAGATAGTGCCACTACACATACAAAACACTAGGACGGACGGGAACCTGGAAATGTTAGGAGTCTGCAAAAAACAAATATTTGGGGACGATCGACACTTGAGATAAGATAGTACCACTACACATGCAAACACTGGGACGACGGGAAACCTGGAAATGTTAGGGGTCTGCTAAAAACAAATATTTGCACACTGCATTTTGTAGATTAGATTACCTTGGTGCTTTTAGGAGATGACTTTATTGGGCCTCCCTGGCACCATGCCTCCGAATGGCCCTGAGTGCCAGCCTGCCAGGGAGCATTGGTGCAGTGGATGCTGTAAGGTGGACAGAATCCTCTGGAAGTAGTCTTTTCCAATTGGTCTTTTCCAATATTTCGATTCCGACTCGCTGCCGAAGTTCACTCTAGGGGTGCTGATATTTCACAGAGTTCATTTTCCTTCGGAATGTTCTTCTTAAATTTGCCGCTGAAACCTCTCTTTAGACAAGCGATCCCAAACTGATGCCGTCGGACCTCCAATTTCTTCGGACCTCTAATTACTAACGGCCGGTGGTAAATCTCTCTCTTATGAATAGGTTGATGATCATTAATCAGGTGTATACCCGCTCTGAACAAGGCTGGTTCCAACTCATTCTCAATGCCGAACATGTTGAAATTGATGAGTTAAATAGCTGTGGGAACGATCTGGGTGGAATCTCAGCCGGGGTGAAAGTTCTTCAAGTGTGTGACTCCAAGTGAAGCCTTCTTGGCTGACTTGACCTTACCGTCCAGGCACCAGAGCTTATTTGATTCTACACTGATTTTCCTGAAGTTTTTTATTTTCACGTAATACTATGAAGTAGGTCGGTTTCATTTCAGAAGATTCAAAGGGAATCTGTGAAGAACTGAGCTCAAGTTAGCGCCGTTTCAATCTTTATGTCCGTTCCAAGCCCGATATAACCCTCTGTCATCCTCCGTGACCAAGTCTTCCGAAGGATATGTAAAAACCACGCAATAATCAAATGGTTTCTGGGTGGGAAACAATGTGTGCTCCCGGGCTTCGAAAGCAAGGTGTGCGCATGCGAGGCATGCACCTAGTCTGTTAGACCTCTGGAACCTGACTTGTTAGGGGTCTGCAAAAAACAAATAAATACATACACGAGAGATTAGATTAGGCCGTACTCTGGTTATGCCACGGGCAAACTTCAAGTTGTATGTTGCTCCCCGTGAAGAATTATGAAACGAGCCAGGTCCCATGCTTGCCTTCGGAAAATCTACGTCGCACTTGCGGTATTTGAACATCCGAACATCCGACACTTTCGGATCAAGCCCAACACATGGGCCGACATCTCCAGAGCTTCAACATTAAATCTCACGGGCGCGGGTCTCTGGGGTAATCCAACTTTCATGGATGTTACTGCAAAGGTTTTCCACCAGAATGGCCAATTCCCAATTTAAACTCGACATATTATAATCCTCATTGAAGCGTGTATCTCAAAGACTATTTATCGAAAGGTAGCTGATACCTTCATGCTTCAACCTTTCCACATGATAAGTTCTGAGTCGTTGCCGCGAGGAGCGACCGAAGGTCGGCGACGAGCGGTGGCTTGTCAGCTGGAGTGTGCTGTAATTCAGGTTATGTGCTCGAAAAAACCTCCCTCCAACATCAGTTTCTCCGTAGCTGGGAAGTGAAAAGGGAGTAAGGTGGTGAGCGTGCAACAGCAGGCACCTAGTCTTCATTCAAGTTTAACTTGGTCGGGCGGACGTGGAAATTTTGACCAACTTGCTCTACTGGAACGTGCAGACTTCGATGCGAGCACACAACAATGAGAGCACAGAAATGAGATAATTACGTTAGGGACGGCTCTGTACGTACCAGGACAAATGCACTTTGTTTCTGGCTTGAATCTCGCGGCAGCCCAGAAGAGCAGCCGGCGGCTTTTCGGAGCTCAAGTTCTAACATGGTCTTCACAGAAATATGTGTCACGGTCGAAACATTATCTTCGCCGGTGTGAAAATTCAAGTTCATCGTCGACGACATCGTGGAGATGATTTTGTATTGACAGCAGCGTGCGCGACAGACGGCCCTGCGGATCTAATTAGGAATTTGATTGTGTGTCCGATGTGCGATTTTTGCCCTGCCGGTCGTGAAGGGACGAAACAAAAATACTTATGTACGATGCTTTTTCCTTGATTTTATGATGCAATATTAATAATGCTCAGTCTGAGGTTTACATATTTAAGATCGAACTCGATGTAAGCATTGGACTACTAGTACATTGAACGGATTCTGCAAAGGTCCGGTCTAAATACATGAATGCCGAAGGTTAAGCAAAGGCGGCGCCGACGACCCAGGTGGTGTCGTTGTTGAACAACGCGGTAGCATCGAACGTATCCGCGCCGCCGTTGCTCGCAGCGTAGAGGATGGCGTTGAAGTGTCGGAAATAGTGTGCCGGGTAAGACCAAGAGCGGATCGAGTTGCCCTCCCCGTTGATCCCCGCCCGCGGGCAGTACGTCGCATCCTCGTGGAACAGCTTCGAGCCGTCGTTAGCATTCACGTACAGCTCGAAGCCGGAGTGCCGGATATAGCTGCCCGGGGTGTCGCGGGACTCGAACGACACACATGCGCTGTTCCCGAGACCCGTAACAACGTTCCAGCTCGCAGACAGCTTGAGTGCGCTGGTGGAGCTCGAGTCGACCACCTGAGTGTTGACCGTCGCGCCGGTATGAGCGATGTAGCGAGTCGTGCAACATGCCGTCGTTGCGCGGAACGACACCGCGGAGCCTACGGTGATGGCGGGCCCGTTCGTCAGCGGGGCGGTGGCGTATCCAGCCGCTACGACGTTGGCCTGGACCGAGTTCTCGGTTGCGTCGGACGGGTAGCCGGAGGTCATAACGCCCTCGTAGAACGTGCCCTGCGCGCCGTTGCTGTTGTCCCCGCCTATCCCGAGGATGATGGCGCCCTCCTTGGACATCGGGTTGTATCCGGGGCTGGGGCGCACGCCGCTGTAGAACGTAGAGAGCGAGCCGGACACAGCGTTCCCGCCGCGGACCGCCCACTGATTGCCCGGCTCGCCTTTCACGACGGCCGTGACGAACCGTTCGGTGATCGTAGGGTTATTGGAGTTGACGGCCGTGTTGGATCCGGTGTACAGGCCGTTCTCGAGGTCAGCCAGAACCCAGGGACCGCTGCCGCCGCCCGTGCCGAAGCCCGTACCAAGGCCAAAGTAGATGGCCTCCATGTGCCCGTTGCCCGTGTCGTCCGCTGAGGTCTCTGCATTGCCATAGTCGAAACAACAGTTTCCGTTGTAATGCGTGCCGTCGAGGACCGCGTACATGCCCTCTGCAGCGTCGCCCTTGAAGACAATCAGTACACGGAGGTATGGCATGAGAGGTCAGAAAGTAGACTCACCACGGCGATGCCATTGGTAGCGTCGTTGCGGTAGCCACTGCCGGGCGAGATGAAGACGCCATATGCCTCCTGTCCGTTCAGCGTGACCGGTGCGCCATCCGCGGCGGCCCTATTGTCGAAGCCATTGGGATCGGTGCCACTAGCGGCGCCGCCGGGAGGAGCCTGCGTGAGATGGTTGCTACGACCGGACTGGTCGTAGATGGTGCTGATTAGACAGGTTGTGCCGGCGCAGAAGGAGTCTTGCGCGGCAGCGTTGGCGACACCGCCGGCAGACAGCGGGCCGATGTTGGTCGTCGCACTGTCGGAGCCGCGTATAATTTGGTAGAGGGAGCCAGAGTATGCGCTGTATAGCGCCCGGGTGGTGCTGTGGGCGGCGACGCAGGGGGTGCCGCCGGAGGCGTAGATGTCGCAGGGTCCCGCCGCGACTAGCTGAGCCACAAAACACAACGCGAGGAGGAACTGGAACATCGCTAGCGTTTCGTGAGTGGGGAGCGGGCACTCTTAATACTTACGCCAACTATCACGCGGGGCGACGAAGCACGAGCTGTGTATTGATCACACGCGGATCGACGAAGATCGCATTGCCTGGTGACGCAGCAGTGGGGAGGAACGCTCATCATGCGCCTGAGCGCGCATGGAAAACCTGGGAACTTTGTTGTACAATTCGATTGCCTTGCGCAAGAACGACTCGCAGTTGGGCCACGGGGCCGTTTCGAACAGAACAAGATTCAAGCTTGATAAACCGAGAAACACGGTCCACGGAGTGGTGGATACCAAAATTGGAGCGTAGTCAGGTCGTCACCTAAGGAGTAAGAATAGTTAGAGGTCGAAGAAGTAGTAATTATAACGGACGCACATTCTTTCCAGTTTTAGAGAGGTGAATAAGTCCGTCAAGTATCGGCATGCGTTGCGTGAACATTCATTTGGAATAGAAACCCTTAACTTTGCGCTCTGCAAGATATCTTGAGCGAGCAGGGCATTGTGGAGATCAACGACGGCCACTGGGAGATGGAGCGTAATCGTGTAGGAATCGATATCGGTTAGAGCCGCTAGACTTTCCGACCAGATCCGAGTCTACCCGACGTCCCGTTGATCGCACTGACATCAATCCGTGCCGCGTCGTCGCAGTCTTGACCCTTCGAGGCAAGCTTCGAGGTGTGCAGTTACATCGATTGAATGGACATCTTGAGTTTATTTTGACTGAAATCCGGTACCAATGGTAACATAGGCCTGCAAAATTCAATACTACCGCGCAAGGCTCAAAATGTTGAGTCAGGTTGAGTCTCGGCATTACGGACGACGGCTGTTCCAAATCAAAGACAGTAAATCTGTTTCTTTTGGGGCAGTAAATCAAGGTGTTTAATTTTCGATTAAACATAGAGTCGGAGGCAGCAAGTTCAGCGATTTTCCAGGCATACGCAGGAGCGCAATCAATGTGCCCATGCGGCACGTTCTGCCGATCAATCGCATCAATTCTACGCAGGTGTTTAATTTTCGATTAAACATAGAGTCGGAGGCAGCAAGTTCAGCGATTTTCCAGGCATACGCAGGAGCGCAATCAATGTGCCCATGCGGCACGTTCTGCCGATCAATCGCATCAATTCTACGCAGCTGTCATTCAGGGGGAGCTTGCGACCCCAATTCTGTGGGTGGTCCGGAAAAGCAGATGACTGTGCTGAGTTCTGACTTTTTGATGGTCGCCCCGTGCGACTTTGATGGTCGCCCCGTGGGAACATCACTGTCACTGTTTCGGACGACTGCTTCGCAGTATGATATGTACTGTACACTCGGGCCTTCCGATATCTATCAATGCTTTACTTTTTTTGTGATGTCTTTTGTAGCAATCTCGAGAGTCAAGACACTGGACGGTAGAGATTAGGCGAGCTCCCCCATTCTGTAGCCGGGCACCGGCATACAAAACATATTTGACGTGTCTACCCGCGTCAACGACCTCGGAATTGTGCATCCGCGCACGCTCTGGTTGCCTTGAGATTGGACTTCCTTCTAGGGCGCTCACTCCGTATCTACTCGCAGCCTGGCAACCGAGCTTGTCTTTTTTTGCTTGGTCGGTTGGCACGCTGAGCATCTGATTTTTCCCTCCGCCGCCGACCATAACACTTCCCCCCTCTCGGCGCGGTTGGCGCGCCGAGCTTGATTTTTATCGAAACCCATGTCGCTTAATCGCGCTCTGTCTCTAATGGACTGCTGGTCTAATACTTAACCTGGCACTCCTGCTGGCCAACGACCCTCGGGACCACATCTGTTTGGTTGCTGTGCTTAAAAGACTATAGTTGGCTAAGACTACGATCTGTAAACTTGAGCGCGCGCGCGCAACTTGGAGACCTCTGGTTTCCTTGACTGCCCTTCAAGTTACCGGCGTGCCCTCATTTACGCGGGGCGACGCTAGCACAGGGCTATTCATCCTACAGTATTTATCATATCAGTCTCCGAGACGGCGTTCAAATCCACGCCCTCCTATAATAGGTGGTTCGGAATAAATTTAAATTTCGGACACCGAGGCTGTTTGTGGCGACGCTCCAAGCAGCAATAGTCTTCATGGGTTTGTCTCGATAAAATAGGCCTTCGCGGGTAGGCAACAACGTATGTACGTACAACCATAAAGCGTGCAGCCTAGCGGCCGCCCCTCACGATCCATCCGTTGTGCAGTGCCCCCGTCGTCGGTTCAGTGGCGCTCTACTGCCCAATGAACATCTCGTCGATGCATGTGCATGCAAGAGCATCGATCGGCCCTCCCCCCTCAGCGGGGTGAATACATGGGACGCCATGCGCGTATTACAGATGCACGCGGATTGCATCGCGCCGGCTACGGAGGCGGGGCTGGGCTACATGTAACGTTAATGTTGGAGAAGTACATGTAGGTAAGTCCTTCCTTTACCTACGCGCGCAGCGGATCTGGGTTACGTTCGGGACTGTTTCTCTCTGGTATTCCGAGTCGCGGTGGACGTGATGCATTTGCTCGACGGCGGGCACTGCACACTGCGAAAACGCGGGGTTCGTGCTAGACACTCGAAGCTAGTGAAGCTAGTCTCTGACGGATTACTGCACCGCGATTTCATCTAGACTGCGTGTGCCCACGCGGCGGCAGATTTAGGCTCGAATCCAGCCTGTATACGAGACATGTCGATGTATGTCGACTCGTCATATACAGGCGAGCCACTGGTCTCAACATAGAGGGCGGATTCAACAGTTCGATGGATATCCTCAGGTGTCAATGTGTATATATTCGAGATCTGAACCAAGTCAAGGACATATTTGAACCGAGCCTACAATTCAATCAAGTTGCCAGCTGATAATTGATTTATAGGGAGCACGAGATCTCCAGGAGCCGGGAGATCCACGTTCCATTTATTTCAGGAATTTACTTGAAAGTATCAGCTCAATCTGTTCTGGTCTGTAAAACGAGATCATCGATCTGGTTAATTGAATCGCAGGTGAAGCACGCTATACGAAGACCACTCTTATGGCTGTTTTCGTGAATAACGCGGCGGCTGATGTCGGAACCGGCGAAGCTTTTCGTTTTCTGTTTTTTTTTGCGTTCCTCTTCGATCATTCCAGGGATCATGAATCTTTGCTTGTTCAAATGCACTTGTGAGTGAATTGAAGGACCTCGAGCTTTCCCGCGTTGGTATCGTTTCTTACCGCTCATTTCAACATGCCGTCGGATATCAGAGACCACCGAGCAATCAACGGGCTTTATCCAAGGCGTATGTACCCGAGGCGGGTAATCGGCCAACTACTGATGTCGCGCGCCTCGGGAAGACGATGGAACATTAATAACGGCTTAGGCATACTCTTAGTCCGCGCGGCGAAGGCGAATGCACGATTATTGATGCCCGAAGACGGAATATGATAATATCGGTATTCTATGATTTCTAATTGTTGCATCAGAAGGTTAACAAAATGTTTACTTTACGAACCAACGGGGAGCAACAGTAAATACAGACTGTATCTCCCGGCATCTTCCATATGCCGTCCAACAGTCGTCGATCCCGAGTTTGCGCTCGGCTCAGCGCCAGCTCGCAACGCTCAGCTTCCGATGTCTGAGACTTCACCTATTTCTACGTGGCAGCGCGGGTAGTGTAAACCGAGCGCCAGCCAAAAAAAAAATCAAACCGTCGGGATGCAGTTGATTCTCGAGGGAGCCGTTCCGATGCCGATGACAAGAGCGGATTGACTGGACGAACCGAACCGGCATAATCGCCAAGTTTGCCGATTACTCACAAGTATTCGGTGGGCGTTCCATTATTCTCCATGAAGCTAGCATGAACATTGATAGTCAAGGATTCTGTGTAGGGTTTCAACGCCCGAGACCCGCCACCATCTTTGTTTTCAAATGACTAAATTTCTCATACGGAACTTTCGCACCTGATGGAGGCCTGAGTTTGGATCCTCTGCCTGGCCACCCTGGCGCTCACCCTTTACGTCTGCGAAACAATTTAACAAAGCCAAAATTTAACAAACCTTCGTACGTAGATTTCTTCGTAACACCCGTCTGGGAATCACGAGGTGTGTGGAGATGACCCCGCTTTCTTTATTCTCTCCCTGCGTTCACATCTCCCCTTTGAATTGGTGCTGAGACGATTAGATTGAATTATTTCATCAGATTAGACTAGATTGCCAAGTCATCAGGTGGCTGTTCAGTTCATTCTTCAACACGAGGAAAACAAAAGTTCAACTTGTTCTTTTCTTCGGGACATTTGACTTGCCCCTGGCGGAAGTAGAAATCTTGCCCAGCTTGTCCTACGAAAACCTGCAGACTTGGATAGGCGCACACAAAAACGATAAATCCTGGTTTCTGAGGACACGACAAGAAGTTGTGTGTGATTCGATGGTCTATTGTGCTCGAACGCCTCATTCGATATGGCGCGCAAACTTCAGCCTCTGTATGTACTGCCTTATTCTCTTTATACTGAGCTCCTTTACACAGACTCAGTAAAATCGTGTAGATTAAATCCGCATCTGTTTCCGACGCCGGACGGGACATACCCAGCTTCTTATTAGCGATTGTAAGGGCCTTCCGACTGCCGGTAAATTCCCTTCAATATAAAGACTCGTTCCGGGTGAGGGGAATCCCATGATGCCGGAGAGCTTGAGTTTGGGCAGGACTCGGACCGGCACCGGCACAGCCGTTGCCCGCTTCGACGTGGTCGCACAGGCGTAGAGAGAATCACACACAAAGAGGGAGGGAAAGAGTTCTTGTGGGCGAGGAATGCTTCTTCCAATTTTAGGACGCAATTCAGAGCACGGAGTCACGTCGAGTTCCTGCAACCAGTGATTTAAACTTCATTCACTTCCAAGGGAACGTGAAAATACCTCATGTCTGGGCTGGAAAGTCATACCCGGTCACGGTTATCAAGTATCCGTGCGAGGTCTATAGATCTAGAACGACGCGACAGCGCTGATTACGAACTGCCACGATAATTTTTTTCGCATCCCTCCGACTCGCCCGACACCTGTTCCCGCACCGCACTCCGAGTAACTTAAATAACAGTCTAGGCTAGTATCTCGATGGGCAGATATGTTCTTTCTCGCCTCCGAATCCGATTCTTCCTCGAGCTCGTCTCCGATTTTAAGCGCGAGTACAACTTCGTACTACAAGTCCTGGAGGCCTAGTCGCAGCGGAAGCACCCAACACGGTCTCGTGCACCCCGCTTCACTCGTCGACCCATCTACGCATTCCAGGGAACTGATGCAGCTCGTCGATATCAAGCTATCAACACCTGTTATTGGTCTCTCGTTTTGTAAAATAACATATTTTCGTGGCTCACCTTTGTTGATTGCGTCTCCGAGAGCGTCGACCACGCCTTCCGGCGCTCTGCGAACCCTTCCTTGTCTTTATTACGGTGCACCTCCTACAAGAATTTCGCCGCCTTCATCTCTACCGTGCTCTCCCACGCCGAGATCTCCCTCACCACTTTGCTTGTCGCAGTCGTCTACATTAACCGCGTTCGACCACACCTCTCCATCGCCCTCCAAAAGTGGGCTTTCGAGCGCGTCTTCCTCGGCGCCCTGATTGTCGCGTCGAAATTCACTAACGACTCAGCCCCGAACAACACCCAATGGGCTCTGTGCACGGGCATATTTGGCAAGCGCGACATCGGGCGCGTCGAGCGCGAGTTCCTCGACGTGCTCGACTGGGAGCTTCGGGTAAGTGAGGCGGATTTAATGGCGCACCACGAAGCGCTCGTCGCCCCAGCTGCCGTCCTTGAGTCCGAGTTCAGGTGTCTCCATAACGCGGAAGCACGAAGCCACCCTCACTTCTTCGTTGACCACCATCACCACCGGTCCTCTACCGGCATGTCAGTCGTGCAACTTGCATTCTCTCCCCCGCACAGCAGCATGGGCAGCATGTGCCCGCAAACACCTTGCCCGCACCAATCAATCCCTCCCGTCGTCCTCAACAGTACTGCAAAGCAGAAAAAGACGCACGGCAAACTGTATAATCTCCTGCACATCTTCCCTCCCCCGGGACATCACCACCACCGACACACGGTCGAGATAGCGCCATAGCAAGTCGTCGTGCTGTTAGCAGTTGTTCTCAACTGCCGATTTCAAACCGCCCCCCTGGCTTCCGGGTACGTGGGGATCTGTTCGTTTATAGCATTTTGGTTGGGTGCACAGGCGCTTCGGAAATGTGGCGCAGCGCTGCAGCACACTCTCAGAGACGGTTCATATACCGTCAGACACTATCCTCGTAGTTATTTCCTATTGCTGCATGAACGGAATGGCATCCGGACTTTGGGATTGAATAACGAAGTGGCGCGTCTTTATCGATTCATCCGTAAGCACCGCGCTAGAACGAAAAAATGAGGGGTGGTCGCAAGTCTCGGTAAAAGAACATCCATACTCTGCATCGTTTTCCATCATGGAAACGGTTGAACGCCTCAGCTCGACGGCAGAAACGCACCAACTGACTCCAGGAGCCCCCTCATAGTTTCGGTGTCCGTGGCAGTTACCACGCTAGGATACTGGTCAGAGATACACGATGACAACGAGAAACTGGAAGAAAAGTATACTGAATAAACACGTCGTCTTTGGGTTTGGCGAGTGATCGAAACCGCTTTATGAAGTAGTCACACCCTGCGACCGCATCGCCGCGGGCACCTTGAAAATCCTGTGATAGATGATTAGAAGGGAGAGTCCGACCGGTTCGCAGATATAAAAGCTGATACTTGCTGGGAAAAAATCAACAATATCGGAACGTAAGACCTCCTGCTCGAAAAGATCATTCTTCGTGAAACAAAGGATCTGGGTACAGTAAAATGAGTGGGATCCTATGGCGGTCAAAGTGCACTTTTAATATTCCACTACACTTTTTGGGGAATTTGACTTTTCCGCTACTTTTATTACGAAAATGATCACTTTCCGCTACTATTTGTGACTCACATCTGACCAAAAGAGTGTAGCGGAAATCTTACGTTTTCCGCTACTTTCATTTGACGGGTTTGTGATCCCGCTACTAATTTTGTGACTCAGTCCATTCCCGCTACTTTCTTTTTGTGAGTGGGTCATCCCGCTACTTTTTTCCTTAAAAAAATAAAAACCCTCCATTCTTTTATATAACGTACAATATACCTACGGCATAGTCTAAAACACGCTAGGAAGGTATGTACGACAGGAATGAACGAGACATCACGGCCGTGGTCGGAGGCACGTGACCGCGTCAACACAACCGGGTGGCCGGAGAGATGACGACCGCTCGCGCTACAGCCCACTGACATCCTCCTTTTCCCTCCCCTTCTGTCGAGCCCAATCGCCCCCTCCCACGGGCCCCCGGCGCTCGGTATCTGGTTTCAGCATCACACCGATATACGCTGCCCAGGGGGCCGGCTCGGAACCGGGTCGCTAGCTACATGCCCTAGCACTGTAGCAGGTCTGGTAGTGTGCGCACCTTACGATCGGCGTTGCCGAATCGTGGTGCTGGGTGCTGCCAGGACCCCGGAATATCCCCCTTAAGGCCTGATCCCGCCCAGCCCCAATTTGTCGGGACTGGAATCCAAAAAATTTTCAAAATTTGTCGGGATTGGCACAGGCCTAGGCGCCAAAATTAGCTGAAAATTGTCGGGAATCACCGAAATCATCGGAATTTTCGCCTTAAGCGGCCTTTTTGAGCGAAATTTTCGACCTGCGGTGCAAACAAGACGAAATTTCGAGCAAAATCACAATTTATATACCGTAACAAGTCACTTCAGAGGAAGAAATGGTCGCCAACCGAAGGTTTTTGTCGGGACTTGACACTAGCCTCCGCCGGATTTTGGGCAAAAATGTCGGGATTTGCCACAGGCCAAACGCGAAATTTTTCCAAAATTTGTCGGGATTGGCATCAGGCATTTGAGCCCATATTCCGGGGTCCTGTGCTGCCGCCGTGTGTCTGTCGCGGTCACGTGCCTCTGAGCACGGCCGTGATGTCTCATTCGTTCCTGTCGTACATACCTTCCTAGCATGTTTTAGACTATGCCGTAGGTATATTGTACGTTATATAAAATAATGGAGGGTTTTTATTTTTTTGAGGAAAAAAGTAGCGGGATGACCCACTCACAAAAAGAAAGTAGCGGGAATGGACTGAGTCACTCACAAAAGAAAGTAGCGGGAATAGACTGAGTCACAAAATTAGTAGCGGGATCACAAACCCGTCAAATGAAAGTAGCGGAAAACGTAAGATTTCCGCTACACTCTTTTGGTCGGATGTGAGTCACAAATAGTAGCGGAAAGTAATCATTTTCGTAATAAAAGTAGCGGAAAAGTCAAATTCCCCAAAAAGTGTAGCGGAATATTAAAAGTGCACTTTGACCGCCATAGGATCCGGGTAAAAAAGGAGGATACACATACGATCGGTGTCCTTTCAAAATACCTCGAATGGCAAATTGAATCCCAAAGTTGCATTGCATCTTGCATTTGATTCTGAAGGTTTAACCTGGTTGACAGAAGATCGGGAGAAGGATTGGGTTTGCGCACCCGCAAGCTATCCTCAATGAGAACCCGGTCGTATCCGCTCAGACTGACGGTGAAAATTATAACTTTGATAAGATCTTCGAAGACATGGATCCACTTTCGACGCTCAGACCTCGCGCCACCGACCTGTAGGAGGACATTGACAGATGAAGGAACGCAAAAACGAGACGTACGTCTATCACGGGTGCCCCTATACCGTAAGGGATATCAGTCTCTGTGATTCCGATGGTTCGTGCGCGAAGATGAAGAATATCACGATTTGTTGGAACAAAGGAAGGGGAGAAGAGCCGGGGCAGGTCGGCACAGAGGTAGGACATACTAGGATTCGTCAAAACAACAATTATATCGCCCGGTTTGAAATGAATCTACTTCTCTAGGAGGGCGTGTTCACCCCCGCGGCGAAAGGCTTCTTGAACGATCGAGTCATTCCACAGCCTGGTGATCGCACCGAGCCATTGCCTAGGGAACGGCTCCCCAAATCGTAGATCCCTCTCGCTTTGAACGATCTTTGCTGCCGGGAGGAGAGCATGGGGTAAACTGAGACCGAAGTCAGAAAGCGACTCCAGCAAGGGCTGGATTCCTAATCCTAGGTTATCGAACACAAGCTGGCGGTACGATTCGATCTCGTGAGAAGAGAAGGGAACAGAGTATATGATGCGCATCTGCTTTAAGAGTGTTGATTTCCCTGAATCTGCGGATCCAAGGAGGAGAATCTACTCTTTGTTAGTCAAGGAAATGTGTAGAAGCGGCTTTACCTTCGCTGTTTTCCGAGCTGGGCTGTCTGAAAATGCCTTCCCTTGTGGTTGTTTTGACTTCTTGAAACTGGATTTGTGTGCATGCAACGGGACATCTGAAAGGGTTTTCACAATCTGGGATTCCGCCACAGTTGCAACGAGCTCTCGAAACTTTGGAGCTGTTGCAATGGCAGCCGACTTGGGCAGGAGGTCCTCTGACTGTGGGCTGTGACGCTAATGTGAGTTCCGTTGTTTAGCGCACAAGGGAGGGTTGGACAGACTATCGCAGCAGCTTCAAAACAACACACAGAGTTGGATACCAGGATTCATGTTTGGTGGAGGGGGCAGTAGTGTCTGGAAACCATGCGTATATTCCGGTCAATAAGGCATCGCAAAAAATCTCCACTCCATCAACATCACATTGGAGGCGCGGCGGAGATTCTTGAGGTCCAGGTGAATCGACACCGAGATCCTTCAGGAGAGTCAAGGCCCTCGCGAGTAATTTCTGTAAAACTCCCCGATAGATGGTCCCATTCTGGAGCCAGAAGGACGGCAATTGCAAGATACCGCCTAAGTATCGGACGGCGATTAGTCTGGAAAAAGTCGAGCTTCCTCTGCGGATGATATCAAAGACATATCCAGCAAACAACTGATGATGAGAACTCACTCGCAATCGGATGCGACCAATAGTCTCTCGATGATACTGAGGCCGCCGCGCGGTGTTATCACGGAGCCAAGGTGTTTTGGGCCAGTGTCCTCGACCAGGAAAGAAATATCCGGATCCGCAAGGCATGCGGCTGCAAAATTACGATTGAAATGCCAATTTTCATCGCAGGAATCGTTAGGCCTATCCCACAGAGCGGTGATTTCAGCTTCCAGAGGCTGAACAAGCTTGATATCTATGCAATTCAGAAAAAGGTGTCTGACTCCAGGATAGCTAGTGCTTAGAGCCACTAGACTCTTGAGCGCCTCAAGTTGAGTGTTGGATGCCTCCGACCTGTGTATATTCGGGAGATAATCATTCGGGGTACGGCAAAATACTGACGGGAAAGCATATTGTACCAGGCGAGCACAATCCTTTTCCAACTTCCGCGGAGTCGCTTGACTTAGGCGAGAAAGAGCCGCTTCTCGGTCGATTCCTTCCCCGAAGAAAAGTTTGATGCGTGCAGTTACTGCAACTGGTCCCAGTCCTAAACTATGAGCGGCTCGGTTGGCATGCCTCTCAGCGGTGGTGCCCAAAGTGGTGTATAGTTCATGTAGTGTTCTTCCCGGTCCAATGAATGCTCCAGGGATGCGAGAGATAGCTCCTGGCGGACGAGCGGTAACCGGAAGCGGGACCACTTCCAGAGGTGTGAGAGCCAGCGAGGAACCAGGATCCATTGAAGCACAAAGCGGTGGCTAGCTGCGTATAAGCTAGCTGCGTATAACTCTGGACGGGGAGAACGAGTGTGGTAAGTACTGCCCCCGAGCTGCCGCCGGTGGAATTCCGCACAGCTTTGAGCGCCTATTTTTCAGCTCCGAACGTCGACCACCACCCAATTGAACAAATTGAAACGGTGGAGGCCAGCGTACCCAGTTATTTCTCGCGCCTTCCGTTCCAATTCGTATACCCAAAATCGAGTGGTCCCCGGAGAAGCACGGGTTATTGCCGGGCCGAGTGATTGATTGCCCAATCATAACATCGAGCCGGCGTCTAAGTGGAGTTCCACCAGTTCCACAGCTTTGAACACCAAGTACATAAGTACATCAAAAGTACATACAGCTTTGCCTCTCTTACCTCGCCACACTAACCTCGCTCCTCCCCAATGTCTTTCATCTCGAATGCAGACAATTTCACTCTCGGAGATGGCGTGTACAATAACGTGCACGGCAACATCGTCCATAACAATTTTTATATCGAAAACGCCCACCGCCGGGTGCCAGAACTCGATGGTAGGTCATTTCGTAGTGAGTAGGTCACTGACTCACTCTTCGTATCAGGTGAGAAAAGCCTGAGATTGAAGTATCCCGCTGCGAAACGTCGTCGGCGCCAACGAGAAACAGATGGAGTCAAGGTCGGTAAAAATTCTGCTGCGACATACACTTCTCATATTTTGCTAGATCATTCGGAACAAGCAAATCAAACTCACTTGTGAGATCGGGAGCGGCCCCGGATATTGTTTTCATGCTGGGGAATATAAAGGACGGGCAACCATCGTGAAAGTCTTTAACGCCGACCCAACTATGCGTGAGGCAAGTGGAATCAGTCGATTGGATGCGCTGACTCTTTATTGGCATGGACAAAAGCGATTGGAGTGGACATTGGCCCTGTCTGAAGGACTTTTGTGTGTACGAGGATGAATCATTCTGCGTATCAATCAACTGTTTGCAGGCATCCGAACGTCCTCCGCATCGAAGGCATTTCATCACCAACATCGTCGACCCATTTTTTAGTCTATGAAAGTGGTTAGTCATTCACCAATTTCTCTGGGGAAGTTTTCGCCGACACCTCTCAAAAGTTGGCTGGAAGAACGCGGAAGGACCACTTGCAGCCGCTCTCAAAGAAAATCTTCCGCGGAGCATTACTCTTGGGTTTAAACTGGTTTGTTCATTCCCATTACAGCTCTCGTCGCCTCAGGACTGATCAGATTCTCAGATCGCCGGCCTTTCAGTACGGCCTGTGAATCTCGAGTTATGTTACTCTACTTATTGACTGCGTTCCTATGAAGTCAGGCATCGACTATCTCCGTCTTCAAGGCATATTTCTTGGGTCCATGGGGGCAGAGGTAGTCCCACCGTCACCTTTCCAATCACATTAAATTGACAACGCCAGAATTTTGATCTTCTTCTCGATACCGATGACCGGTTCCTGCTTAGCATGAACCCGCACTTTTCAGACGGCAATAATGATGACTCCCAAGACCCGGAGGACAAGGCGTGTGATATCTTAAATGCGTTGTTGCGCAAGGTAACCGCTTTTTCGTCATTATCGAATTGCGATTACTAACATCTGGGGTAGGCTTTCAAGTCTGCGAAATCGCTTGCTACACAGTACGTTTATTTTGCACTGCAACCCAACATTTCGATGAAACTAGGTACAGATGAGTCTATCGACAGGAATCCGGTGACTCTTGATTCACTTCACCGACCTTCCCTCCCACCGAACACATCGGCCTTGGATCTTCATTCCTCTGACATGTCGCCACCTCAAATCGATCCAGATCAGCAGGCTCCTGTCATACTCCGGCGAGAATACGTCTTGCGAAAGATTGAACGAGGGCAGGAATCCTTGGCGGCTATTGCGCACCGGATCACCTTGGATCTCGACATAAAAATATCATCTGTCCATAAAGTGAAGTGGACGGATGTACAGAGTCCCCACCGTTGTCCTGGATATGTCCGTGAGGAAATCACACTTGCAGCAATGATAAACGATAGCGCAGTGGTGTCGCACAATACACCGAGTCCGCTGGAAACATGTCCTGTCTGCCACGAGGTCGTAGGCTTCCACGAGTCTTTCAAATGCGTATGCGGCGCCTCTGGTGAGTGGCATTTGATCCCTGGTCTAGCCTTAATGCCGTCTCACATAGATTCCGGCTCACGACATACCGTCAAGTGCCGAGTATGTATGATTTGGAGCCACAGTGACTGTGTCGGCCAACCGAAGGAGTTCACATGCCAAACCTGCCTCATTGTTACCTCCCCCACAGAATCTGTACAGCCGCTTGGGCGGCAGGGATATACCACGAGGCGGAGTTTACACGGAGATTCCGAAGAGGTATCGGATTCGAAAGCCCCACAGACGGTGGCGACCGTGGAAAAAGAAAAAGCGGCTCCCATGATCCAGGCCCAGGGCGAAGGCTTCCGTAAGGCATTTCGGTGTGTATGCGGCCACCTCAGTGAGTGATGTCGCGTTGCTGTTGAGCCATTCTCACTGTCACAGATCATGGTTTCCGAGATACTGTCAAGTGTCAAATATGTGTCGGCCATCCAAAGGAGTCCCAACATCGCATACCGCCTTTTGGATCAAATTTCATTGAGCGGCTAAACAACTGTACTGCGATTTTGTCTTTTTCTCCGAACCTCGCTTACACCAATATCTGTTCAGATTTTCAGGCAAAAAAAGCCAGTCATACTGTGTCGTGGATTGAATCTTTCACTGGACCTTCCCATGATATTAAGTGGACGGTAGTCTGCAAACGTAAGCCGCGTCTACATAAGCATATGCATAAGTACCCGGTTCCTGAAAAATGTCCACTTACAGTAGCCGGGAAAGCTCTAGGTAAGGCATTCCTTCAGCCTCATACTTCCCCATTCTAAAGGCTAGATTTAAAGGCACCGGTGTCGCAGACAGCAGGGCTGCGGCTAAGGACGAGGCCGCAAGGCGAGCTTTGTCTGCAAGTCGCTTTGATTTGAAACTTTTGAAACTTCTGAGACTTATTTTCAGGCTCTCGTTTATGAGAAGTAGATTCGGAACAGTATCGATAGCCACCGTGCCTAGCGTTACACGTAGAATGACTATATCACTGAAATCCTTCCAAAATTCTGTCCCTCACGATCCCATCTATCTGTCTTCACTCGTATCTTGAATCCCCAGATGCACGTTCTCGAAGTCCACGTGGCGTCAATGACGCTCCGGACCCATTGATACGCTTCGGAGTTTGCGGTGCTCGTGGGCATCTCCCTTCGGGAAGGTAGTGCACAAGTGTCGTCAGATGGCACTGCTCCAAATTTTCGAATTGGGTTTTTGAGTATCGAAGAGTATCCTCTGCCAAGACACAATATCGCCGAATCATTCGGAATCCTTGATGACTGCTGTAACCTGGTGGTCTAAACCGCGGAGGAGTTCCAGACATTTCCACCCGGTATTTAACTCTTCTCTTTTTCCAGGCTCAGTGTCCAACTGTAAAACTGTTTTTAAAATTCTCGCCCAATAAATTAACCTAATGAGTTCAGAGATCCGTGAGGGGCGACGGAACGGATTCGATTGGTCGAATCTCTTGCGGTGGGCGTAATTTACGCCGCGTAAATGCCGTTCGAAATGGCTGGGGATGTATACACAGATCATTAATAATGGAGCGGAACATTTCAGTATGCCTGGACACTCCAAAATATGGAACCAATAAGCCCAAAATCATTGAAATCAACAAATATTTCCTTTTGCGGCGAGAAGCGGTTGTTTGTCCCTGTAGACATCAGAGGCTCCTCCCTTGCTCTTGGACTCTGGTGCAGTGCCCTGGCAGCCGTTATGCCCTGATTTGGGCATGTCTCTATGCCCAAGTACAGGC
Source organism: Mycena galericulata (assembly GCA_029289565.1). Lineage (NCBI taxonomy): Eukaryota > Fungi > Basidiomycota > Agaricomycetes > Agaricales > Mycenaceae > Mycena > Mycena galericulata. The sequence goes on from JARKIA010000067.1 coordinate 23,684, forward strand.
AACTGTTCCCACGGCACCTCTCTCCGTCGCTCCATTCTCCTTTGCTCTCCCCTGCCATCTCCTTCCCTGTTGGCCACTTCAGCACTTCTGCACACCTTTTTATTGATGTATTTCAATCCCGCGGACTGTCTGAACCCATCACATCGGCCCGATTGAAGATTTAGAGCAGCAATAGTATTGATCTGTCTACGTGCACGACCTCAAATTCTCCGCAGGCTAAGCATCTACAATGTCTGGCTTATCTCGACTCCACATTGATGGCTGCAATGATCTCTGCATGAACAACCCTTGTACAATGCATTGGCCTTCATCGTGTGGAGGTATGTTGGAGGTATGTCTCATCCTCCATTATATTCGATTTCTCCGTTTATTTCCTGTGGTGCCGAGGCCGCTTTTCCTCCGCACACACCCTCTGGAGTGGTGACATGTGCGTGAGTGAGTGCTGTCGCGGCGTGGGGCCGGCGAAGCGAAGCGCGGAGACGTGCCCGGGCGCAATCGGTGCTCCTCTGCCGCGGGCACTTCGCTCTCCTAGGAAGACTACAGGCCCGCGAGCGCTGGACTTCTGGCCTGCGGCAGAAGTCCAGCGGTGGTGGCAGCGGCGTTGCAGAGCACTTATAAGGAGCCAGCGCGATATCCAGTGTTCAGCATAACGGGCCACGGCCGTTGCTCTCTGTATTTGAGGGTATAACTTGTGTCCTCGGTACCAGCACTCCACTCGGTGTATAGTGTGCAAGGTCGGCAGGCCAGCACACGCCGCAGTCAACGTCCAGTGCGTTGTTCCGCACTTTGGCCGCGCGCCACTCGTGTGGTCTGGCGTTGGTGCTAGCCCCATGCCGCAAGACCCAGCGGTCTTCTAAAGTTCTGTTGCGACACTCCACGGAGTCCGCATGCAGCGTCGCGCCACGGTGCTCCGCGTTCTGCTGCGCGAATGATGTGGCACGGCATTGGCGGGGCAGAGGTCGAAGAGGTATGGCGTTTCAGGAAGGGAGATGCATGCGCGTTCGGCATCTGTGAGTGTACGTGGGTTGGGACTTGTAAGAGGATCAATGTGTGCAAGGGATGGAAGGAGCTGGACACACTTGCCACTTGAAGGTGGCGCACATGTGCTGCATCCTGCTCCCCGCGCTTGGGCACTTTACTTTTCGTGGATTTTATTTTGCAGGGAAACACCGTTGACCTTGAAGGGGCCCGCTCTCCAATGGGACTACAGCGACCAGCTAGGAGGACGAGCACAGCACCGTTCCGGGGGCAATATGGGAGCGGAGGTCGGCGGGTTTGGGGGGATTCTTGGGCATACACCCTCTGACGGATAGAACTGCGAGGCTTTTGACGTGGGGATGAGACACCTGTTACCGTTCGTCCCCGCTGACGAGCCTTTCTATGGTTGCTGTCAAACATATTGTTTACTTATATTAATTGCGAACAAGAATGAACAGTGAGCTGACTTCTGATGCAGAAGCAAAGAGCCAGGGAGCAGGAGGAGGATGCGGAGCCCGTAAAAGAAAAGAAAACAAATGTGGGGGACAGGGAAAATATTACTGGCAGCTGGCAGGGCTCGAACCTGCGCAAAACCAAATAACACGTGCAATAAAAGCATCGCACGTTACGAGTAAGTCACTAAAGCACTCCTGCTGGGGTGGCTAGACAAGCCCATGGTCCCCGCGTAAGGAGTTTTTGAAAAAACTTTTTTTCAAAAACCTGCCAAGACATAACACCAAAGTCTGCTCTTGGCAGTCCCACTGTCGTTTCGGGTTGCTGGGAGAACAACAATTGGCCATTTCCACGTCGAATCTCGTCTCGCCAAAATTTGGCGCTTCCTCTCCTCGCGGGGCCTCCGCCCGGCCATCCACGCGGGGCGCGCTTTTACATCAATGCCAGCTCCTTCAGAGGAATCTGCTCTGATCAAAGAGCTCGTCGCCCTTTCGAGTAAAAATGGGAAGCTGGTGCGCTCGTCCAAGTACGCCGCGCCCGCGGACGCGAGCATCTCCGTGCGGAGCTGGAAGATGAATGAGCACAAGTACTACGCTGTTCCCTCGCCGTTCCCCACCCTCGCTCGCGGGCTGTTCACCGTCGAGGAGGATAACGGGGAACACCGCATCGTCGCGCGTGGGTACGACAAGTTCTTCAATATCGGCGAGGTTGGGTGGACTACCGTACGTCAAACTATCCTCCGAACCTGCGCAGCAGATCTGATGCTTACTGTAGTGGCCTGTGCTGGAGGCACACACGACAGCACCGTATACGTTGTCGCTGAAGAGCAACGGGTGCATCGTCTTTATTGCGGCACTCACGCCGGATAAGCTGCTCATCACGTCCAAGCACTCGATCGGGGCGGCGGGAGAAGAGGGGAAGCTAAGCCACGCAGCTGCGGGCGAGGGCTGGCTCCGCAAGTACCTCGCAGAGAAGGGGCACACCGAGGCGGATCTGGCGGCCGTGCTATGGGAGAGAAACTTGACCGCCATCGCGGAGGTGCGTTTTTCTACCTTTTCTCCGATTCACCCACAATAGACGCCCTCGCTGTAGCTCTGTGACGACTCTTTTGAGGAGCACGTCCTTGCAATTCCGCCCGAGTTCACTGGGCTCCACCTCCACGGCCTTAATGAGCGCACGAAGGCGTTCACGACGCTCCCGCACGCGGAGGTCGACGCCTTCGCCGCTGAGTGGGGTTTCATCCAGACCGCGTCCACAGAACTGCCTACCATCGCCGCCGTCCGCGCCTTCACCACCGAGGTCGGCAAAACGGGCTCGTGGAATGGCGTCCCCGTCGAGGGTTTCGTCATCCGCACGAGCGTTGCGCCGCCCCCGTCCGCGTCCTCGCAGCGCAGCACGCCACCCTACCCGCCCGGCGCGTCCTTTTTCTTCAAGGTCAAGTTCGACGAGCCGTACATGATGTACCGCGACTGGCGCGAGGTCACTAAGAGCCTCATAACCATGCGTGGGGGCGCGAACGGCAAGGGAAAGATGAGCGTGGAGAAGCTGTCGAAGAACAAGATGCGGCGCGCGGAGACGCAGGCGTATGCGCGATGGGTGATCGAGGAGATCCAGAAGGATCCCGCGGCGTTCGCGCAGTACCAGCAGAACAAAGGGATCATCGCTGTACGGGATCGGTTCCTCGCGTATCTGGCTAGTGATAAGGGGAAGAAAGTGCTGGGGTCGCTTGAGACGAAGGGCCAGCAAGTGGGGGCGCCGAGCACGAAGCAATTCAGCAAGACTATCATCGTGCCCGTGGCGGTCCCTGGATGCGGTGTGTCTTTCTCTTGAAGGTCCCTCAGCTTTGGCTCAACGGATACATCTACAGGCAAAACGGCCGTTGCGGTGGCGCTTTCGCACATCTTCGGTTTCGCGCACACGCAGAGCGACGACGTGCACGTGAAGAAGGCTGCGCCCGTATTCATCAAGAACGTCACGGAGCTGCTCAAGACGCACGACGTCGTGATTGCGGACAAGTAAGCACCCTTTCTTTGCGTCCTTGCATTCGCTCCGATACTGACTGCCCCAGGAACAACCACCTGCAGCAGCACCGCGAGGCGCTGCGCGGCATCCACCCGTCCGCGCGCCTCCTCGCGCTGCACTGGGGACTCGACACCCCGCCCGCGACGCTGCACCGCATCTGCGCGGACCGCGTGCTGGCGCGCGGCGAGAACCACCAGACGCTCCGTGCGGACGCGGCGGCCAAGACGCACGAGGACGTGCTCTGGATGTTCATCACCACGGCGGAGCCGCTCGCGCCCGCGGAGGTGGACGAGGTCGTCGACATGGATCTAGGGGCGGATTTGGAGGCGGCGGTGCAGCGCGCGGTTGATGCGTGCGTTCGGATACTGGAGCTCCCCGCGCCGGGTGCGGAGACGGTGCGCGAGGGGGTGGAGAGAGCGCGGGGGTATGCGCCGCGCGTGAAGAAGCCGGATGCGCCTGCGGGGGCGGGGGCGGGGGCGGGCAAGAAAGCGAAGGACAAGGGGGATGGTGCGCCACGGTACTTTGCGCTCCTGCCGGAGATGGACCTTGCAGGGCTGCTCGCGCCTGTTTTGGACGGCACGCCGTTCTGGGACACGCTGCAGGCTGGGGGGCGCGTCGCGAAGCGCTCGCATGTGACGCTTGTGCACAAGAATGCATTGCAGGCGGGGGAGGACGCTGTGGAGGAAGCGACGGCGTTCTGGGCGCGCTGCATGGGGCTGCACGCTGCGGGCGCGCCGCCGCTGTTCCGCTTCAGACTGGGGAGCGTGGTGTGGAACGAGCGGGTGATGGCGGTGACGGTGGAGGGGCTGGAGCTCGGGGAGGAAGGCGGGGATGGGGCGGGACGTGCGGGGGCTGAGTTTGTTGAGAAGTTGCCTGAGGAGGCGAAGGGGAGGCTGCACATCACGGTGGGGACACGCGACGCGAATGTACCGCCGGTGGAGGCCAAGGGACTTGTCGAGGCATGGCGCAGGGCTGGCGAGGGCGGGCTGGCGGGCGTGCAGTCGGTCCCACTTGGAGGCGTTGTTGTGGGGCGGGTCAAGGGACTGCAGGCGTGAAGAAAGAATGTAAGTAAATGCGCATATAACATGTAAAATCTAGATAAAGAATTCAAAATCCTCCACTCATATAGGCAGGACGCAAACGCGACTCAGGTGCTCCTTCGAAGCTTAAACACCTGGCTCTATATCATAGGCTACAACTCTCTCGGGGACTGGTCCTGCGCTGGTCGACTGCTCTTGTCCCACAGTGTTTGGAGGACAGGAGCCGATTCGGACTCGGGTAGGTATTCCATGGGACTTAGCTATTCGCTGAAGCTGGTGCGTCTCAATTTATTTTTGTGATTGCTGACCCGAGGGCGAAAATCTTTCGTAGGCATTCTTTCGCCCATGCTTAGATCCTGCTGTAGGCCTTGTTTACACAACCGATGCGAGCTTCCTCACTCCACCTCCTGTACAGACCACCGCACCCACTTTTCTCTCTGTCCACCTCTTTTCCGAAACGTGCCACGCCGAGACCGCTCGCCTCGTCGCGAGCGCCACTGTGCATTTTCCATTCCTCCGACCACCGTGCGCCCCTGCTCTGGGGTGGAGCAGATCCGCCTCGATCCCGCATTCTTTCACCCGCCCCCTTTCCCTTATCCGACTCCACGCAGGTAGATCGCCCCGCTCCGCGCTTTCTGGAGAACGTACGCCTTTGCACTCGAAGTTTCTCGAACGTTGTGACCTTGCGCGGCAATGCGCCTGCACGGATGCCAACGGCGGGTGGTATAAACGGCCCAAATTGGTCCTCCAAGATGACAAGGCCGAGTCTGGCCGAAGGGCCAACGGGCTGCGCTGCGCAAACTCCGCAGTGGCGGGAAGATACCGATGACAAAAACCATTTTTGTCATCACCCCCATACGGCCCGGAACTTTATTTGACGCGATGTTTTACGCTCGTAACGGCTCGTTCATCCGCCGCATATATAACTACGCATTGCAATGCCAGACCGGAAGTCTTACCGTCGCAATCCCTTCTCAAACTTACAATGTTCTCCCCGACGTCCGATGTGTCTTCGTCTTCCTCCTCGAACTCGAACCCGAGTTCCTATACTTCTAGCGCGACTTCCTACGACGCCTGGAGTCCCGGAAAGTCCGTCCACCCGGCCTCTCTTGTCGACTCGGCCACTCACTCGCCTGAGCTGATGCAGCTCATTAACATTAAACTATCTCGACCTGTAATCGGTTTGTCTCGTCTCCTTCTGTATCATTGCAACGGTTCCAACTTACACAATCTTAGATTATGTTGTCGACTGCGTCTCCGAGACGGTCAACTACGCCTTCGGGCGATTTCCCTCCTCCACCGGCGAGATCTCCGCCCGAGCCCGCTCCGCCTACCGGCAAAGATTCACCTCCTTCGTCTCCCTTGTTCTCTCCCGTGCTGAGGTCTCCCCGGCCACCGTCCTCGTCGCCCTCGTCTACGTCGCGCGCGCTCGCACAGAGATCTCGATCGGCCTCGAGGAATGGGCCCTCGAGCGCGTCTTCCTCGGCGCGCTCATCGTCGCCTCAAAGTACACCAACGACAGCACGCTGAGGAACGTACATTGGGCCTTATGCTCCGGCGTCTTCGGCAAAGGCGATATCGGGCGCATCGAAAGGGAGTTTCTCGCAGTGCTCGACTGGGACCTCGCCGTGAGCGAGGCGGACTTGTTGGCGCATTACGAGGGGATCATGGCGGCGTCCTACGCGGACGAGTTGGCGGCCCCGCAAGCTCGCCTCCGCGTGCATCTCGCGCCGAAGGAGGAGGGGCACGGGCATGTGCCCACCCAGCACCACCGCCGCTCGTCGTCCGGCGCCGTCCCCGAGCTCGAGCCGTCCAGCCCGCAGTCGAGCGCCGGGACTCTGTCCCCGTGCACGCCCGAGCATCCGCCGACCCCCATGGAAGTCGAAGTCGATATGCACTCCCCCGCGGCGGCCGTACCCGGCAAACCCGCGAAGAAGAGCGCCGCTGGTGGGCACGGGAAGCTGTACAACCTCCTGCACAGCCTCCCTATTCCGCGCCATCGCCATCATCACCAGCGTGCGATCGAGGTGTAGTAGGTACCTCGCACATGATTTGGGACACCAGTATTCCTCGATCCGCGCCTGTGACGGCGCCTTTCGATCTATCCCGCCCAGGGATTTTGCTTGCCCTCCGCATGCAGTGGGTGGGTCGCCGCGCATGGCGTTTGCTTTAGGCGCGGAGGGATTGATGAAGCTCAGCAGGCCAGTCGGCGCCATCTGTGAGAAGGCTTTCGGCAGTATCAATTGTAGCACTACATCTATCTCGCAGTGTATCACTATTAGAGAACACCAGTTCTGCTCATGTATGCAGCGAATCTTTACTGTCAAATTTCAATTCAACCATCCAAGGAGCCACTTGATGGCTAATTTAGAACGGAGGTGTGCCGAGGATCTCGGCATTGTTCGTCGCGATCACTCGGCACAGCTCCGTCGTATAGCACGCTCGGCAGGACATTTTTACCGGTGCCGCCGAGCCACAGCGGCAGTGAGTGCGCAACGCACCTGGTCCTCGGGGTGTTTTTGGCGGGGGGAGCCATCCGAAGACGCGATGCAAGTCAGCGCGGATGGCTGCTGAGGGAACTTGATCACGGTGGCGGGTACTTGAAGAGATCACGCAAAGATCACGCATCATGATCTGCCGCACTGCGGCCCGAGAGTCACTTACAACAGAAATTCCTGCCCAGCTCTCGTCACCGTTCGTCTCAATTTCAAAGCCCCGCCGCCGACGCCCAACTTCTGTACTCTTCACCTCCCACTCGCCCTTCAATGCCCTGTCCTGTCTAAATGTAAGAGGTTGATGAAGACTACCCTCAGACTTCAGTATTTTGGACACTTGCGTGATTTTACTTGCCTTGTAAAAGCCGGGATTTGAAGAAAGACGCTAAACATCTAATCTCGGAGGATAAGACTTGGGATACTATATTGGAGGTTAGCGACTAAAAGTGGTCCCGGAGGTCATCACGGAGGATCCAGGTCTGCCCGGGCCCCGGAGGGCGTACCTCGCATGTTGTAGGATCTTACGGTTTCGGCAAATAGACTCGCAACCAGCTGTACGACGAGTCGACTAATTGGGCACTATCACGCTCGAGCCCTAGAATAATTTGAGATACGGTGAACACTGGCCGCAGTGCGCACAAAGATTCTTCTCCCGCACCTCGGTCGTGAGCTAGCAGTTCTGATATCAAAGTCCGCGACCTTTGCGGGAGAACCCAAGATTGTCACGTTGCAATTCAAGGTGCGATAGGATGTTAATAACAGGCCTAAGCCTTCGGAGAAAGCTCTCGAGTGCAAAATAGAGACATGAATAGAAATTTCCCAGGAGGGCGTTCAAAAAGGTACCAACATTTATTTATTTTATTTCCCACAAGTTATCTGCTATAACCTAAGTGGAGAGCGAAGACAACTGGATTCACGAGAAGACCCCAATTAAACCCTCCGAGCTCCAGGCCTTTCAGAGATGATGCTTGAGAATCTGATGAACCGCAGCTCTTCCACACGTAGTAGCTGTAATGCAGTGTTGAACCTTGCCGAAGAAAAATGCAGAGCAGTACTCGCAAAAAAGAAACTAGGTCGAGATTTAAACACCAAATCCTGGATCCAACATTGTTCAAAATCGGATTTACCAAGAACATGAGGGCACCGTCGCGTTGAAGATCCTGGTAGACCTCGATTAGTCTTTCCATTGAAGGCTATTCACATTGTGTTGAGCGCCTCAAGTTTGCTTCGCATTGCGATTTACGATTCATAATTAACTATGTCGCCGAGATACCTGAGGTTTCAATGTACAAAAGGAGCGTGGCATTTTCATTCTTCTTTGGCTCTTGGACTGAGGGGGGATTTCCATTTTAGAACACAGAACTGTGACTCACCTGGGTGTTCGCCGCTGTTTTCATTCAATCTGATTTTAGCCAGCCAAGTAATTCTCAGGCCTGTGAAAATCCTCTCTACGTAACGGAGGCCACACTTCTCTCAGGCGATCTCGGGATCTTATTTTCATCGAGTATTTCCATAATCAACTCCTGTGCCAGTGATGACATTAGGGACTTTCAAACCTCAGATTTCGAGCTTATTTCGACTTCATTTCGATTTCATTTCAATCTCATTTCGTTGCTGAATCTTTCGTGACTTGATGTGACAATGCGGCTTATATTAGGCAAGTGGCATATGCCGAAAGAGGTCCGATCCGAAAAACCGGATTTTGGTCGTTTCCGTACGTGTCCTTTGGCGCCGAATCCGTCCGCACTGGGATCGGTTGCTCTATTTTTTGGGCAATTCTGTCCGCATAATGGATGTTACCTACGCACAACCTGTTTCCGTCCGCATAGGCGATCGGACCTCAAAAAAGACCATACTCTAGGTTAGATAGCTTCAATCATTCATATACGGCCGGCCAAAAATGAGGTCCCAGGGGAATATTTATCCGGAATGATTGCAAATTTGGTGCACGCGTAAGAGAGGTTTGAAATATGCTTGAATTCGACGCGTCTCTCGCACGCACACAGGACGGAAAGAGAGATGGGGCGACCCGGGCGAGGACATATGAGCACGTCTTCCGTACGCGCTTGGATGAGACATCAACCGCCAATGGCCACTTCCGTCGGCACATGCGGATGAAAGATAGCCACCCATTTTGGCCAAGTCCGTCCGCATAGTGATGGGACATTTGGCTATTTTTCGGGCCAAATCCGTCCGCATTGGGATCGGACCTTTTTCGGCATATGCCACTTGCCTCTTATATTTCGCTTAGCTTGCCCATCATTCCCGCCAGCGCCCGTACATGCCGCTGCTCCTGTGCCGCCCCAGTGCCGCCGCAAAAAAAACGACAATCAGAAATATAGTTGTAGTCAATGTAAGCAGAGAAAACGTTGAGTTGGCGTGCAGAATGATTGATGGAAGAAGGCACGATACGTGAAAGCATCTCGGGAGCAAAATAATCGAGCTCATTGCCGAGGTCGATGAGCGGGGGTGCTGATGACAGGACGGGCAACCATCAAGAGCCTTCCGAAATCTCATTTCAGCTCTGATCGTGATGGCGAAATGAGGATTTCGGCGTCTGCCGGTCACACTTAGGGCGAAATAGAGAATGAAATGAAACTGAAATAAAGTCGAAATGAAGCCGAAATCTGAGGTTTGAAAGTCCCTATTGGTGCCTGGATAGCGGGATTCTTAAGTATCTGCATCAAGTATTTCCATGATCAACTCCCGTGATATTGACCGGTAGCTGGTGCATGGATGACATGACATTGGAATTGACAACCGCGAGTGGAACGTACCCATAATTTAAGACACAATATTCCCTTACCATTTTTTTTGAGCGAGAAATATGCCTTGCGGGGCTGCCAGTTGTTGATTTCCGTATAGTCGAGTGGAAAGGCGGGCTGAGGTTCATAGTGCGTCAATAACCAGCGACCCTTGACAAATGGTTTTCGAGTGAAATAAGTACGGACTCAAGGACTGTCTAGAATCTGTACATAGAACTTGAATAATTCCGAATATAAATCATGGGAATCTTCTGGATCTCCGTGTTGCCACCGCAGATGCTATACTGTACAGAGCTGACCGCTTCCAGTGTGAATTGATCATCACACATTCTTGGGATCTTTTTCGCGGGTTTACATCATGTATTACATTGAATTCTAGGGGACGAAGATGGGCTACTGACTCGGGTTTGTTGCAATCTGGCAACCATGGAGTGACCACTATAATTGCCTGGCAGCTGGTTTGTACTGTCCAACTTGGTCTCCATGTCTTTAGCAGCTTCTGTCCTCGCCAACCAGTATGTCGCCGGTACGTCTCATGTGTACAGTGTTTCCCGTGTGGCCAACAGTTGACATTTTCTCGCAGTTGCAGGGGTCGCAGCGCTTATCTACGACCATGCCATGACACTCGAGGATGAAATTCGACTCATTTGGTTCAATTCTGCCAGTGGAATCAGAAATCGGTTAGGGTTCATTGTCAATCGCTACGTTACAGAGGCCCTAGCATTGTACGTGGTATATGGCAAGTGTTTGGTTGCGGGCCTTCTTCGTACTCTCCTTGATCTCCATCTTCAATAGTACTGAGCGGCGGAAAATACAGCGCAGAACAAGCTGTAAGTAAAGCTTCCAGTTCGTCGAAAAAAGAAATACAAAGCAACTTGAACTTTCTGTATCATCTAGCAGTGAGGATACATTTGTTTCGAAACATCTCAGACTCACAGCGGCTCACGATAGTTGTCGAACATTCATTTGGATTTTTAGCATATCGGCGACAGTAGGTACTTCGACCTCCCATTGTACGTGGAAATCTCTATTTCGGAACCCCTTGGACAATAATTGAACCGATTCAAGTTATCGTTATGGCCCGACTCCACAGTTTATGGGAGCGTCGAAGAGTGATCAAGTGGTTACTGATTGGAGCTTCTGCCGTTGCACTTTCAGTCTCTTTGGCTTTTATGGTTGTCGTTGCGGATGAGGGTCAAGGTAGGTGCCATAGTTTGAATTTAGTGTGGCTCACGTTTAATAATTTATCAGTGGAATCCGGTAGGGTGTGTACCGTATTAGAAAAGCCTTGGGCATTGCCATATGCGCTCGGCGCACTGGTGAGTCTTGGTAGGCCTATTCTTTCCGTGCAAAAATCACCCATCTTCGACTAGTCAGGCTTGGACTTCTTCGTAATTGCGATGACGGTTCTGAACGCACTAGATCGACCGCGTACGTGCCAGGCCGATGTTATGAAGGATCTTCAACGCGACGGTGCCCTCATGTTCTTGGTAAATACGGTTTTTGAACAATGTTGGATTTGATGTCTAAATTTCAACCTAGTTTCTTTTTTGTGAGTACTGGTCTGCATTATTCTTCGGCAAGACTAAACACTACATATCCAGTTCTGAGGATCCTCAATCTAATCCTGTCCATTGTTGGAAACGTGAGCAACTAAAGGGCAACTCCGCGAAAATGAACTGAATTTGATACTAGGCGACATACTGCTTCGTCACAGTAACGTTAGATTGAACAATTTCACGCTCCGTGGTTATTCTAATGATTTGCAGGCTTGTTTGGTCGATGTGCAGTATTGTTACGTCCCGCATACAGCTACGTGTGGAAGAGCTGCGGTTCATCAGATTTTCAAACATCGTCCTTGAAAGCATGGAGCTCCGAGGGTTTAACTGAGTTCATCTTATGAATGTGGTTGTTATTGGAATAACAATCGAAATCACCTACGCACTGCCATCGTCTGACTCCGGGCGCTGCCGCGGGAGATCAGTTCCACCGACTATCCACACTTCTACGACTCATTCCGACTCTTTCCTCACATGCTTCCCTGCCTCATTACTTATACTGACTCTTACGGACTCATACGCGTGCTGTTCTCTTATGGTTTACCTTTACCTCTTTTCGTACATATTAGTCATCCATTTGTATAAGTACTGTAGAAAATCTACCGAGACCCCTGCGCGTTTGCAGAGGGTCACTGAGCTCCGCTACGTCCCTAGGCTCTAATTCCAACAGTTGTCTTCCTTCTCTGGCACTTGGGATAGAAATACCGATTTTTCCGGCCCGGGAGCAGTGGTAAACGATAAGTAGTAGCAGATAACTTGTGGGAAATAGAATAAATTTTGGTGCCTTTGCCATCCAGCCCTCCTGTAAATTCTATTCGTGTCTCTAGTTCGCACTCGGGAGCTTTCTCGGGCTTAGACCTATTATTCGCATCCTATAGCACTTTGAAGTTCAACGTGACAATCTTGGGGTTCTCCCGTAAAGGTCGCGGGCATTGATACTACCGGAAATGCTAGCTCACGACCGAGACGCAGTTCGTATCGACTGTGCAAATATGGAGCCATAACGTGGGTCTGTGCCTGGGTGTAAATGTACATGTATCTCGGGACTTCAGCTTCTGTGGGAGAAGAATCTTTGCGCACTCGGCTGCTCAAGCCTCGCATCTTCCTTATCTCAAGTTATTCTAGGGCTCGAGCGTGGTTGCCCAACAGACTGATGCCGCTCTGGTGCCAATTCGTGCCGTACTGCCAGTCTGAGTGTGCTTCTAGTTGCTGTAACTGGTGGTGGGCACCGACCGCATCATGATGGGCTGATGGGAAGGCCGGTAACTAAACTTAACCGGCAAATTTGTGGTCCTTGCTTGTCCTTAGTGTGGCTGGCAGACTGGCAAAACTCTGCCACCTGGTTCTGCCAAACTGGCAATTGCCGGCAGTAGGTCGAGCGGGTCGGGCAGAACTTGGCAGAACTCAGGCGGTGCCGGCGAGCCGGAGGGGTGATGGGTGCTGATGCGAACATTCACGGCAGCAAGGATCGCCAAATTTGATGAAAATCCGTTGAAAACGATCAAATTACTGTTGCCGACAAGTTGCCGACCACTTTTGAGGGCCAGATGCGGAATACCGTGTCATCTGAGCTGGTGTAAAGTCGCAAATCAAAAGCACAGGGACTCAATTTTCAATGAAAATTGCATGGAGCAAGTGAAAACCAGCATGGACACCTCGGATGGGCTTCAAAAAATCGGATTACACCTTGGTCTGGCCGTGACCGCATTTGGTTCTGCCAGTTCTGCCGAAACATGGCAATTGCCGTTCTGCCTGGCAGACTGGCAGAACTGACCTCAAACAGTTCTGCCACATCCACTACTTGTCCTCCACTCTCTAACGCGATTCACGCTTCCAGCAACCACGGAATGCGTTACAATAGTTAGTATGTACCCTATACTGATGGATTATAATTAAAAAAATTTCTGCTCCCTTTTCAGCTGCTCATTCTCCCGGATTATCTTCTTCTCGGAGATCTCTGCTGCATCGGCTCTGCGTTTATGGTTCTGGATGGCACGGGACTTGGGGTTGAGGGAGGATTGAGAGTTGGGTTTGTTCTCCTTTTCAGCGTTCTTGGGCTCGCCACGCGCATCACGCATCTTTTGCATATGTCGTCGCTGTTTTAGCCCGGCCATTGAATGAATTCCCTGAATTTATGAAAGACTTCAGTAAAGAAACATAGATCTAAGTAAAAGGAAGCTTTCAGTACCTTCCCGGGAGGCTTGCAGCCTTGTTAGAGGGGCGGGGCGACGCGACGAGCGAGAGGTGATGGCGCTGATGTGTGACAACGCGCTCCGTCACATACCTAATTAAGGAATTTGGCGGTGGAATGATTTCGGCAGTTTTTGGTCTGATTGGTGCACTATCACGCGACTATGACGGGGTTTGGACGTGATTTTTGGCCCAAACTTCGACTTAAAAGAGCCCGATTCTTGATTTAGGCCAATTAATTATCATATCCGTACACTGGCAGTGGCAAGAAGAAAAATTAAAGAAAAAAGGGCTCTTTTAAGTAATAGGTATAGTTACATAGTTTGTTTCCCCACCAAGTCTCTGCTGGTAGGTCGAATGCCCACTCTGAAAAAGTGCGGACCATTTCCCATGGCTGGACCGGAGCCATCAGCTGACGTAACCTTCCCATCACTGATGTGGTCGGTGCCCACCACCACTGTAACCGCAGATCATGACGCGTGATCTCAACGTGATCTGCGGCAGAATTTTGGAGGCTGTGCCTCGATGCATCTCCGAGTTGGCCGCAGATGGGATAATCTCTGCGGGAGAAGGAACCCTCGCGCTGCTTGCGCGCTGGCGGCGGAGTTTGTGCTCGCCATCTTTCTTCCAAGTTGTTCTCCAAGTTATTCTCACAGCTCGCAGGTTCCGTATCTCTTGAACCTAGAGTCTACTGTAGCGCCGCCCCAGAAACGATTTAAAAAAAAATCAAGATCCTTTGAGGGTGATGACGCATTCTGGCCTAAAGTCCGGCCACCAAGGTCGTACGCTATGGTAGGGAAACTGATAGTGTGGTTTAGCTCATGACCGACGGAGGCGAAGTTGGCACTGCCTATGGCTACTAGATGAGCCTGAAGGTCTAGCGATCCCACGGCATCATTCATCGTTGGGACGCTGTACCTGGATGCATCACACCACGGGAGAATCTCTGCGGGAGAAGGATCCTTGCGTCGCATCTTTCTTCCAAGTTATTCTCGCAGCTCACATCTTCGTATCTCAACTCCGAGTCGTACTAGGGCCTGAGCGTGGTTACCGAGATCGACTCTTTATAAGGTCCCTTTCTCCTCTGTATCGCAAAGGACTCACCAATATGTCTGTTACAGTGGAATCCAATGAAAAGACCCTCCTTTCAAAAGAATCACTCGAACATGGCCTACAAACTGATGTATCCTCGACTTGGGACTCACAGGTCAGCTCCTTGAGTCCACCAGACGGTGGTTTCAGAGCGTGGATGACAATTGCAGGAGCGTACGTTGTCTCAACTATATTTTGTATTCCAGAGGCTTATCATTCGTCAAGGTGGCTGGTACTATTCAGTACTTTCGGGTACAACTTGTTACATGGAAATCAACCACCCTTCCTTACCTTCCCTACTTAGATATCTCTACTCTTTTGGGGTCTACGAAGGTTTGCTACCAACACCATAATTGCACAGAAACTCAGTTAACAAACAGATTTCTATGTTCTGGAATTTTTGACCAACTGTTCCCCGAGCAGCATTGCGTTCGGAACCATCTTCGCAACACAATTCAATATTAATCCCTTTCACAGGTGGATAGGAAGCTTCCAGCTTATGATGCCATTCGCCCTCGGGATTGTTTCCGGCAAATTTTTCGACCGTGGTTATTTTCATGTTCTCGAAATAGCGGGAGGAGTCTTGTTTACGTTCTCGCAAGTCTCCCACACTGGCGTTCCTACTTGAATTCTTAATTATCCTCAGGCTATTCATGCTCTCACTATCAAAGCCGGCTCACTATTATCAAGTAGGTCATTCGTCAATTCAAATTGAACAGCACACGCTTATAACGCCTACATCATCATCTAAGGTATTCCTGAGGTATTTGCGGTTCTTAACGTCAGTTCGGAAGGTCGTTAATCTTTTTTGACATTCGTAAGCCAGGGAGTGGGTATGGGTCTGGGTGCAGGCCTCACATTTGTGCCTTCGGTCACCATCACTTCCCACCATTTCTCAAAGCGACGAAGTCTCGCCACCGGGGTGGTTATGAGCGGAAGTTCAGCTGGAGCGACCGTCTTTCCTATCAGTATGTCCTCGTATCATGGTCGGACACCTTTTCTGACTCGGTTTAGTGCTGAAGTCCGATATTCTCCCCCTCTTTCAGTCTCCCGTGGCTGACTTCGACTTAGCCATTTGATTCCGAAGATAGGCTTCGCAAGTGCAGTGCAGGCGTCAGGCTATGTCGTGCTCAGTACCCTTGTTGTCGGAAACCTGATGATGAGAACTCGACCCCGTGCTGCTCGAGGCACGCCTGATATCAAGAGTTTCTTTACCGATGGGGCTTACCTCTGGGCCATCGCCGGGTACATACTATCCATATCTTCTGACTGATGTGTCTAATTTTTTCCGAAGGGGCCTCTCAGCAACGTTCGGAATTTATTTGCCTGGTAAGTCCTGGTCTGAGTCGTCGATTTGACTCGGAGTAAACACGACGACAATATTCCCAGTCATTTATATTCAACTCTTCGCCGTACAACACTCAGTGGGGAGCAATATTGCGTTTTACTCGGTGCCAAACTTCTCAGATGCAAGATAACATTGGTTGCTCATTTGTCTTGAAGATTGCAATTATGAATGGGGCAGGCGCATTCGGTCGCATCGCTGGCAATTATTTCGCGGACAAATATAGTCCTTTCAAGTTGCAGATTATAAGCACGCTTTGTACAGCGGGTACCATATGGGCAGTTCTAGGAATGTACGTTGATTACACTCGGCCGGTTCACGCCACATCACGATTATGTTGCCAGACATGATACCAGAACTCTAGCACTCGTAAGCACGCTGTATGGCATGTTCTCTGGGGCATGTAAGCTCTAAGCATTATTCTAATTCTGTTCAACAAATTGAACGATTTTACCCATGAACAGGGCTTTCTCACGCTCTCGTCGTCCTAGCCTCACTGGCCCGCAACTCGGATGAAATTGGGTATGTAGACTTTGCCTCCTCTGCCCCGACTACAGCCACTAAAATCCTTTCAAAGAGCCCGAACCGGCATAGCCCTTGCCTTGGCTAGTTTTGGAAGTCTCGGGGCTGCCCCGATTCAGGGTGCATTGCTGACCAGAGATTTTTTCTGGATACGACCCGTGGCATTTTCCGGGGTGAGTCAGTTCTATTTACCGAGAAAATTGTACGACTGACCGTGTTGTCCAAGTCCATCCTGGTCGTATCCGCATGCTGTGCCACAGTTATGACTGTGCTAGCTCGGAACCGTCCTAAGTGTTCGGGCGATTGATTTGGAGCGGAGGGTAATACCACACCTGAACAGTGGTCGTCTGAAGCAAATTGGAATTATGGCTAGTTTGGGTTGTACTTTGTCTACGGAGCGGCCATGTGTTATGTGATCATGGAAAATTCGAACATTCATTGGAGTTGACAACCCCGAGGAGCCCTAGGACGAAAATGTACTCACAACCACGGTTTCAGCTCTGCAAGTCATCGTAAAAACCGAGCGGAATGCTTGAGGCAGACAGACGTACCAGAACTTGAAGACGCATCAGACATGCGAAGGACACCCTTTGCGTCCAGAGCCGGCAGCCAGCGCCTGGCCTCCGTTAAATCCAGACTGACATTGCCTGCTGACGGCCATGCGAGCCTCGTGGAATCCAGACACACCTCCATTTCCTGTACGCCGGATTCAGGACCAAGGGCATCCGCAAGGAGGGAGTCGAACTCGGACCACGCGGCGCTCGCAATGCCCGGCGCGAGAGTCGAAATTCGCGTGAGGGTCTCCACGGTGGCGAGATTCCCGAGGCGGCGGAGCGTGCCGGGGATAAGGCTGATGTGGTATGCCCGAAAGTTGAGGGTACGCAGGGTGGGTAGGATACGGGCGAATGGTTCTGGGAAGTCTAGGATTGTATTCCGCAGCTTGAATATGGACAGGATAAGTAGGTTAGAGGAAATGCATGTATGTTTTATACACTTACGACGAAGGTATGTGTTCCTATCGAATATGCATTTGCGCGGAAGACGGCGGATGAATAGCGGTCGACTGAGAGTGAGCGGAGATGTTTGATGTCTACAGCGGTGAACGTGCTAAAGATGGCTTCGAGTGCGTTGTCCTGCATTTCGTATAATTCCAGCAAACGTAGCACAACTCGCGGCGCGGGTCTTGAATCCGGGCTCGATTCCGATGCTTTGGTAAATTGAATGCCAGTCAGAAGCAATTCCTCCAGATTGAGGCTGCTGCTCAAGATGGAGTCGAGCTCGGGGGCGTCTGTGAACTGGTGGTATCGGAGCTCGAGGCGCCGGAGAGAGTCTAGAGAGAACGCCGCTAGGAACGAGTTCCTGCCGTAAGTTGGAAATGGGGGAGTTTCTAGAGCAGTGCGTAACGGATGGAGGGTAAGCGTCTTCAAATTTGGTAGAGAGGAGAGTATACTCTCTACAGACTTGGAGCGTGCGGCGCTATAGGACAGAATCAGATTCCGCACATAAAACCCGATGTGCGGTCTTGTCGAGAGGAGCTTCGAGAACGGCCTCGAGACCTCATCTGGAAGGGGCTGATCGGCAGCAAACCCGACGTGTAAACAGTCGCGAACAGCTCCATCTGACACAACCGTGCGAATTCACGGGAAGTCAAGGCACAGACGCGCAGGGTCCTTCGATCGGAGTAAATGCGCGGATTGCTCACATCCTTCAACGAGATGCCGAATTTGTCGATGATGGCGTGTAAAAGTTCTGGTGGGAGTTGCACTATGCATGTAGTCAAGTAGACGTCGGATGGATAGACATAAACTGTACGTTGCAGGGTCTGGTTTTTCCCCCTTTTTTCTTCTAGTTCGGGGGATACGGTTGTGTCGGTATAGGCCCGGGAGCATAACCAGGCGGGAAGGACGAGATTCGGCCCGCACATGGTCACGGTTTTGGAAAAGAAAAACCGGCACTTCGAATGAAATGCAGGGGTCTGCTTCCTACGAGAGGGGAAGAACGGGAAGTTCTGTTTGGTTTGAGTCAGATCTGGGGCGACTCAGGCCGAATCAGATGATACAACGTGTAAGAGTCGAGGTAGTGATGGAGATCGCTTGACGAATTTTCGAGAGCTGTACCGCTGCTGTACTGGGAGTGACTCCAGGCTAGTAAGCGGTTGTCTGAGCGCCTGTAACTGAGTGGAAAGAAATCTATTGTCGTAACGTCGTTGCCTTGATTCGAGGAGCTTAGTACAGCCTTGCGGTAATTTGAATCGACAATTACATGTACCCTCCACAGCGCAGCCCAGAGTATCAGAAGATCAGACCGTTCTAGAAGAAGTCGAGTGACTGGGATAGAGCGGTAAGGCTGTTAGCTCGGTGGGTGGTTCGAGAAGGGTGATGGTTCGGGTTGAAGAAGCTGTGGACCCCAAACTCAACACACGCAAACAAACCCACCTGGCACCCTTGTCCACGGCGACCCCCAACCACTGCCAGCCGTCTTCAGCGCCAAAAGCCAGCCGTGACAAAACAAAATGTCCGTCGCAAGGCAGGCCCAATACGTCCACTACACTGGACCCCCAACGCATACCCATGCCCAACAGCAGCAGACGACCGTCTCGCCGCAGGACACGCAGCATGCTCCACCGAAGACGACCCCGCGAGCGCAGCCTGCTGCCAGCGGTAGCGGTACCGGCAATGGAGGTGGTACTGGGGGTGGGAGTGGTACCACAGCGACCACGACCACGACCGCACAAACACCACATCCGCAGCCCGTGGTGGCAAAGGGCAACTGGACAAAGGACCTCGTCCAGCTCGCAAAGACCGCCGAACTCAAGTGCGTAATCGGCCCGCCTGTATTCCACTCAGGGGCTTATTTTTTCGGCGTGTAGGAAGCACGCGCTGACCCTGCAGCTGCACACGGCGCACATCCTCTCCGCGCACGCGTCGCTCGAGCAGAAGAACCGCGCCGTACAGGATATCCGGGAGCAGCGGAACAAGTGAGTTAGTTCCGTTTGGTTCCGTCTGAAAAAAAATCTGCTTCCGTCCGGTGTTCCCTGCGCTGCATATTTTATTTTCGCGCTCGGCGCCGCCTGATGATCCCCTCAAAACAAGTATAGTTCACACTGAATCTTCCGTGTTGATACCCTGCATCTAAGTCTTTCGCTCCTATCTGACCTCTCCGCGCACACCACCGCGCTCCGCTCCAGCTTTATGTATTGTTTTCACGCCACCTCATGCTGACTGACTCCCATCAACAGATTGGAATCAGAGCGCACGCGCCTCATCGAGTGCCTCAGCCAGGCAAGTTCTGTTCCCTCCGCTTCTAATAAGGACGTGAGACTGACGCACCTTTTTTTTCAGGTGAACGAGGACCGGAATCAGGTGGGTTTGCGCTCCACTTGCTTTCACACAGAGGCGCCGCTGGCGTGTCTACTCTTTCCATATACTCCCCTACCCTTCATCGACCATGCAATCCTCCCTCACCCGCCTCCCGCGTACATTCGTATACCTTCCTTTCCCGACTACTTGACCGCTTCCCTACCCACCATATGTTCTCAACAATCCGTCCCTTCCTTCTCCCCTGCCTTCACCGTCCCCCGCCTTTCGCACAACCTCGTACCTTTGCTGTGTCCGGGGCAGTCGTCCCTCCCTCCGTCCCGCCTTCCGTCCCGCCCTGCATCTTCTCTATCTGGTCCACCTCCCATATCCTCTCCCCCCTTCTCCTCCTTCCTCGCCTAGTCCCAACCTCCTTCCCTTCCCTTCCCCACCGTTCCTCGCGCCAGCACCCCTTCTTCCTATGCATTATATCCCGACTCACACCTATCCATCGCTCCGGGCCTGCGTCGTTCCCGCCTTCCCGATCCTGCTACCGCCGTCTGCCCTCCGCTACGTCCCGATATCGATCTCCTCCACCTTCGTTCGCCCGTGTCGTTGCATTCCCTTACCTTCTCCCGTTCCGTTTCTTCCCTATGCTGCGCCCCTTCCGCCCTCTGTCCGATACCCGTTCCCCCAGTGTTTGCCCGCCTTCCTCGTCCACTCCGAATCCCGCCCCTTCGTACGCACTCCCACCCATGCCAGCGCGAATCCTGCCCTCGTCGTACACCCTCTAACCCCATACCATCGTTTTCCCTCCCCACGCATCCGTTCCTCATTTCCTTCCTACTTTCGACGCCTCCCCTTCTATGTATTCACCCCTCCCGTCCTTCCACTTTCCACCCAATTGTACCGCCTCCTTCCCTTCCTGTGCACATCTCCTTCCTCGCCCCCTCGTGTGTCGCCTCCTTCCTTATCATCGACCCCTTCGCCCCTGTCTCCCTACTTGCCCTCCCCTCCCACTAACCGCTCCTCCTCCCAGGCCGACCTCCTCCTCACCACCCTCTCGCGCGAATGCGCAGCCCTCCAAGCCAAGATCAGCACGCTTTCTGAGGGCGAATATGCGGTCGCCAAAGCGGACGTGGACCGCCTGCGCGCGGAGCTCGGGCAGCCGCCGCTGCCGGGGCTACAGGCGATGATGGAGGGCAAAGGCGCGGGGTGCGTTGGGTTTTCTTTTTCGAATTTCGATTTTTGGTTTTTTGGTTTTGCTCTTTTTCCGTCCTCTTTTTTTCCTTCTTTGTGGTTTTCATGATTTTTGGTTTTCTTTTTCTTCTTTTATGTAAGCCCGCGTCCCCTTTGGGCGGTGTTTTTCGTCTTCGTGGTTTTCTGCGCCCCACCTATCGCCATGGAGGTCGGCGTGATTTTTCTTCGCTCTTCGTCGTTCCTCCTACTATGCGCGTCGCGGTTCCGACGCTTGCGTGGAAGCGGTCGGAACCAATGGACTGGGGTGTGCATGCTGGCTTTCCGAGGTCGCCCGACAACGGGAAAGTGCCATCTGCGTTCGCGAGTTCCTGGCGTGCTTCCAGTATCGCATGACCCCCTCCGCCCCCGCCCCCCCCTCTGCATCACTCACCCTCCGCTGTGTGCATCGGGGCCGCGTCCGACGCTCTTCTAGACGCTGCCCGTCGCCACCGGCCTTCCCTTCCTACCTCTCTTCTCTTATTCCCTTCCTCCTCTCTGAACGGGTGAATGTGTCCATTTGACACCGCCGCGTGTGCCCGTCGGCTGTATCTGATTCTGGATCTGCCTCCGGGGTCGGCTGCGCCGCCGGCGGGTTCTATCGCCTGCGTTGCGTTGGCTTCTCTTCCTCCTGTCTTCCGTGTTCTGTTCCTTGTATTCTATCTTCTGGTGTTCTTTGGCTCGGTGATCTTGCCTTGCTCGGATGGGCCGGCGAGCTTGGGATGGTGTGCGCACCGTCTCGCGCATGCCCGTTTGCTAGTGCGGGTAGGCGGCTGCGAACTGATACGACAGAGGGGGGGAGCGTGGGGCAGTCGATTCGATTCGTTTGCTCGGTCGCTTCGTCTCTTTGCATCCAAATCCGGAATGGGATGGGGTCGGCTGGGGCGATCTGTGTCCAGCGTGGGGCGGCGATAGCCATCCCTATCTGCCCAGTCAACGTCCTTCTCTTGTCAGTGCCATCCTAGATCGGGGTAGGCTGGAGCAGGAGCTTTGCATCCGTGCAAGCGGCAGGCTTTTCCATTGCCCGGCCGGTCTAAGCACTCCCTCCCTCTGCCCGGTCCAAGCACTCCCTCGCGGCCGTATGTAGCCCTCCCGAGATTAATGCGGATAGGTGGATGTGGGTGTGAACGAACGAAAGTGTATACGGGACTGGGCCCGCCTTCTCATCGGGCCCTCGCCTGCCCGTACGCGTCCCCGATCCCATCGCCCACATACGGGCGGGTTCACCCCATTTTGGCCCACGCGGATAATATGGCAGTCGAGATGTACAACTCAATCTTCGGTTTACGCTTGGACGCCGGCGAACCAGCGCACCGGTGTCTTGCCCTTGCGATCGTATTCCACGGACCCCGGACCCGGCTCGCGAGCCTCACCTCATCTCCGCGACTCGCAGCGGGTGGTGGGTGCATGCAGGCAAGGTCGCACTATCCACGCCTACCCGAGTTGCATATCGTCTGCCACCACCGCCATATGTGTATGGCGTGCGGGTGCGGGGTGGCTCCGTGGTCGTGGTCATGGGAGGTATCACCACGGCCAGTTATCGCTTACCACCGCCGCTGCATGATGTCGAGCACATGGATCCGGATCCGCAGGTGCGATCGCTTGCGAAAGTTGAGTGGCTGGGGTGTGGGCATACCATGGATTCAACTCGAGCCGGGTGGGTCGGGTTGGTGGGCGCATGGACATGGGTGCGAGCGTTGGCGTGTGGACGTGGGCATTCTGGGTACTGCATAATTGTTTTTCGTTTTCGTTCTTTTCATTCGCTCTTACGCATTTTTTCTTCATCAATCCCTTCCATCCTTCTCTCACCCTACTGACCTTTGTTCCTTTTTGTTTACAGATACCTCGCCGAGCGACGGACAGCGGGCTCTCCCGCGAACTTGAGTTCGATGCAGTCGGGGAACGTGGCTGCCAACGGCGGCGCGGCGGAGAAGAAGCGAAAGCGTGCGCCGGCGAATAGTATGTCCTTTCCTTATTCCCATCTCCTTTCTCGTCCTACCCCTCTTTCGTCCTACCCCTCTTTCGTCTGCCCTGCTGTTATCTCTCTATCCTACGCCATCCCCAGGACGCGTATATACTTACATACATAATTTCAGCAGGAATGAATGGCGCTGTGAGCGCAGGTGGGAGTTCTAGTTCGATAGGGGTCGACGGTGCGGTGGGCGTAGACGGGGAGGCGTCCGGTCAAGCGAAGCGACCGCGAGGACGCCCGCGGGGGAGCCGGAATCGAGGGGCTGCGGGCGGGTAGAAGCATCTCCTTCGTGTCTGGTGGGCTGCTCAGTGCTGGGGAGCTTTGTGTACCATGGGCGGCGCGGGGAATGGCCGGTAATCGACGCCCGAGTTGATCAATACTTCGGGAAGGTGTGCATGCCCTGGGTGCGGGACGTTGTTAATTCATTCTCGGGCGGCATTGGCTTGAATGGGTCGTGCATATATTCGCAATATTTTTTGGGTGTATGTTGGGTGTACGTACGTATGTGTATAGTAGCTTATAACAACTTACACTCCCTATGTAGGTTCAGCGACGCGTTTCGAGAAGTGAATATTTTGTAGGGGTGATGTGGAGTCATATGAGCAGCCACATGCTATTTCAAATTCTCTGGAACATTTATCAGTGATCGCCCCTTGCTCTACACTGTCATGTCGCTCATGCTACCGCCAGAGACCTGGCTCTGCGTCTTCGAATACGTGCCCGACATGTATCTTCAACGCGTGCATGCCGTATCACGCTTATTTCGCGACATATCCGGTAGAATCCTCTTCAAGGAAACCAGATTCATCGTTTTCGAGGATCCAGCAGACAATGCGCCTTACGAGGCTGGATATTTCACTCACCCGTTGCACAGATTCCAATTGCACAATTTTCCTGCATCTGGGTGGCGGATTAGCTCTCTCCAGCGGGAGCTCCAGAAAATAGAGTTCTGGACATCCCCAGAAATCGTGCTCCAAGTCCGCAAATGTTCTGTGACCTTTCAGCCTGACGCATCGATTGTGCCGGACTCGCCTTCGACTCTTGTATCAGCCTACTTCAAGGCCATCCCAAAATTTCTAAGACTCCAGGAGTTTGGATGCTACGCGGGTAATCCGGAACCCCATAACCTTCTTCGACTGCTTGGCGCTCTCCCCTATCTAAAACGCTTGCATATCCACTCGAATCTGGTTCGCCCCACTGAGCCAACGTCGATCAAATTAAAGATCGACCACTTCTCTTTTACAAGCCTTCCTAATGATCTCGTCGAAAATACACAATCATATCTTTCCTTCATCGACCCGACCACGCTCCGTTCTCTCGCCATCCACGCCAGCTCGATCCCTTCTGTCCAGTTGGGTATAGAAGGCATGGCAATGCCTTCATTCCACAATCTCCACGTCCTAGAGATCAGTTTTTTCAACGTGAATTTCACGGAACTACATGCCTGCCTCTCCCCGTTCCCCGCCATACGCGATTTGGATTTGGAAGTGCGAGGAAGCTGCCTCCAAGATGGGCTGCCCGCCACAGCACTTGCCCCCCATCTTCGCAGATATACGGGACCCTGCGTACTCGTCCCCGTCGTCCTCTGCCATACCACCGACCTCCAGGAAATCACGATCGCGACCGCCGGGGGGTTTGCTCCCGACTTGCTTCTCGCGCTTCAGAAAAGCGGCGGCGGAGTGGGAAAATTGATGGAGTCACTATCGATGTCGATAAAATACGGCGACTTGTCTGGTTCAATGCTCTCGGAGATCCTGGCGTTCTTCCCGCGACTCGTCGCGTTGACTCTACACATATATTCCGAAACTCCCAGCTCTTCATATCCCCAACCTTCTCGAAGGGATTGCGCCCTAGCGCTGTTCAATCGGCTAACGAAGCCTTTCAATGTGCCAGGGGCACTCGAAAATATCATATTGAATTGGTGGCGCGACAAGCAGTGGGAAGACGTAGTGCCGGATGTTGTAGCACTGAAGGCTGCATTGGTGTCCGGCGTACCGTCTCTGAAAAACGTTTCATTTGGTGGTCACTGGAAGATTGCATCATGTGGGTAGCCTCGTGAAGTATGTGGAACTGGGGGCGAGCTGGTTCGTGGAATTTTCTTTCCTGCGCATCTTATTCATATTGCGCTACACAGCCTGCATCCCAATCCTTAATTCGTGTAAATAGAGCAGTTGATATACAATCCAAGCCAGATACATTCGTCTCTACTTGATTTGGATAGAAAAGTCACTTAGGCCCAACCGGGATAGAGAGGGTAATATATTCTTCGCTGTCGTTGAAGGACCATTCACGACGAGTGGAAATCATCTACAACAGTCCGGCTTCCAACTACAACTATTTTCTTCAGTCCGGCCTTCGTTAACAGATCTAAAATTTCATCTACGATTGGCTGTTACAGCTCGAGTGAAATGGAAACAAACGACGAGCTTGAAAAGGGTCGGTGCGGTTTCGGATTTCATAAAAATGGAGATATGTTGGTCAGCGCGAACCGAAGGGAGGCCGCACGAATTCGAAATTGAGAAGGAAAATCTTCGAAAAGCCTTCAAATTTTCGATGTCGCAACTTCGTCAGACATCCATGTCGGCGTATTCCACGATGGTTTGTCGTTTGGTGCGATTTTTGGGCTATATCTACCCTGGTTTTTCCGGTCAGACCCACCAAGATGAAGAGCTGAAATTTTGAATCATGGCACGGCTTTGAGTGAACCAAAGCCACTCGATCAACGATATCGATCAACGCGTACACTGTTAATGGGACAACATGATTTACACAAGATATTTTCACGAAAGGTCGTCCAGCTCTAGTCGCCACAAACTAGGTCAATGAGCGGAAGCCTGCGTATAAACACAAGTACTTACCGTGGGAGGACGCAACAGCCATTCGAAGGACGCCTTTTGCATCCAACGCTGGCAGGGATCGTCTCAATTCCGTCAAATCCACGCACGAGAGCGGCCGAAAACTCCGAGCGAACCTTGACGTCTTCCACCTCGGGACTGAGGACACCCGCAAGCAGCGCGTCGACTACCAACCAATGTAAGTCCGAGCCGCGAGTGCCAGTGGCCGTGATCGAAGTCCGCTTTAGGGTCTTTACGTTCGCCAGATTTCGAAGGCACTGAGGGGAACGTGGTGGGAAGGAAGAGGCTATGGTGTATCCTGAGGTTGAGAATCGGGATGCTGGGATTTGCTGGAAAGACGGTTCGGAAAATATAGGCTAAGTACACGCCATAACACGGTGCGCATTTATTCGAAGGGTAATAAGAGGAGTTATCTTTTACCTCGATATTGTGAGCGTTTCACAACGAGTGTAAGCTCTTGCAAGCATATGGTATTGGCGGGGAGCGTAGATCGCGGCCAGTGATCCACGCTGATCGAGCGAAGATACATGAGATCCACCGCAGTGAATGCGTCTTCGCGCACCTAGTCCCTCATGCTATACAGTTCAACGGGCCTTGAGACCGTATTTGCTTCCGTCCGGAGTAATGCGTCTGTGAAATGAATGCGAGCTAGAAGCAATTCTTCCAGCCCGAGGCTATTGCTTAAGATGGAATCCAATTCGACAGAGTCGGTAATTGGTGATTGCGTAGTTCCAGCCTCCGGAGGGAAGCCAGGAAGAATACTGCTAAAAACGATCCCTGCAGTGTTCTGGCAATGGTCGTAGCAACGGTGGTATGTTAGTCACGGCAAGAGTGGACGATCTATGTATCTTCACTTTGGATAGGGAAGAGAGCACAGTGCTGGACTACGAGTCGGTAGGAGAGAGAGAAATGGCGCACATAGAAACCGATGTGAGGTCTTGAGGCCAGAAACTTTGAAAACGGTCGGGAGAGTTCGTCGGGAGGGGGCCATACAGTAACAGCGCGTAGAATGACTCTCGAGAAAAGGTTCTTCTGGCACGGCCGACGAAACGAGCGGGCCACCAAAGCACGAACACGGAGAGTATCTTGGGTCCCCCTCGTCCTGTAACGATGTGTCAATGGCGTCTACAAGACTACAAATTCCTGCGGGAGTTCGACAGTGTTTCTGTACATGGACCTCGCTGCAGTTGAGGTTGAGATGACGGATTCTCACCTCGTTGAACCAGGGTCTGTTTTCAGTTGACTGTCCTTGCCCCAGGGTGGCATCGCGGAGGCAAGAGGCAAAAGCGAGCCGCAGAGGCCGGTCCGCGATCCGATGGGACAGCCACATCAATCGTGCTTTTGCTTTTTGTTGGATTCCTCGAAAGGTTCTTGAAAGGTACCCGGCTTTCACTCGAACTTGACACAATATTTTATGCACAGTCCATCAATTTGACAATTTCAAGTAACCAATGGTACAATAAGAGACAGTACGCAAGTTTGAATTGTCCGAGACGGTTGAACATATTGAAGCCAGAGTTTATTTCCACCATGACGATCAGATATTTCGGGCCAGTAAATATAATTCTAGGTTCTTGTTGGGGATTTCTTCGCAGTGTTTCTATGCCTTGTTTTCAGCATGCACCAAAGCCTGCAAAGGAGTTTCGATCCTCGCAAGCCGTTACTACAGTTGCTACATTGTCCCAACCTTTTCTTGTACCCCGTCCATCCTCGTTATAAAACCTTCAAGCAACGACTTTTCATCTGGCTCTCGCTGGCTCCTCGTGACGTTTCTGCTGCTATCAACCACATCTTGGGCTGGGGCTTGTGGTTTATCCTCCGGGTTGCTAAATCTGATAAGCAGATGGGCTACATTGTGAGCAGATAAGTCAAAAGTCGGATCCTGATTTCGAAGCTTCCGATATCGAACATCTCTGCTGTATTAGGCCTGGTAGTCGTCGATCGTTGTCTCGCAGGCATTGCAAACGAAGGCATTCTCTGGTTCTATTAAGCGGATAGTTTTAGCTGGAGGGCATTTCTGTGGGTGCCACTTATCCAGATTTTTAATTGAGTTGCTTGCCTTCCTGTTAGAAGCGGGTTAGTACTTCAAACATAACAAACGAGCAGTCTATATCATCATCCAATTTGAGAGTAGGATCAGGACAGCTGTTCTCCCGAAATGTCCGATTCCGCGCCCCAAGTTCCGCAAAGACAGGTGAAATCGTCTGGGGTCCAAAATGCACGGCCGTGGTGTTATCCACTTATATGCCTCACTGTTGAAGGAATACAAGTTATTAGCAAAGCAACCGAATCCTCTGGTTACGTTCAATGTCAAGTATCTTGAATTGCGTTCCAACACGACCATCGCGGCTGTTGTGCGCGGCCCGCTTGGCTACAAAGGACCAGATCAAGTTCAATGCTACTGGCCCTGGCGCACCGTCCCTTAGAGCGCATCACGCGACATGGCCCCACAGTCACTGAGCTTTAGGGCGGTTAGGGGTGCCTTGCTGTCGGGTGTCGGTAATCAAACCAAAGAAATTGACTTCGACACGGAATTGAATTAGAATTTAGAATTGTGTGAGGACCCAGCTGGGACATGTCTTTCGAGCAGTTTCGAGGCAGCTGCAGGCACGCGCTAAAGCCTAGATCAACGTCGAGCACCAGGGATTGCGGTGATGTAATGTTTCTTTGCACTTCAGTTTATTGTTATAAGTCCAAAAAATTGGTTGGAGCTTCGTTCAAAGTCAGTGCATACGGCTGTCTGCTCGCACTTGTAAAACAAATTTGGCTGAGGCGTGAATGCTTCAATGGGTCTTGCGACGATCAAAGCGCACCCGAAGTCAGCGTGGGAAGCGTAACATTCTTTTCTTTCTTTCTCTTTTCACCGGAGACCATGCCTTCTGCGGTTATATTTTTGCCTCCGCTGCGTTGGGTCTCTGTTTTCTCTTGGCTTTATTGCTTGGAACCAACGGCATCCCGTTCTTTTTCCATTTTCTGGAGTCTCCCCCTTGCATGTTTGAAGATGTCGCTCAAAACTCTCGGGACGCCAATGAATACGTTTTTAAGCCCGATGGATCATCGCTTCGAGGATGTTTTCAGCAGGCATGGCAATGGTTGGACAACAATAAATTTCCAACCACGCGCTTTGACAAAGCGACACCGTGGGCTGTAATGTCAACGTGTCTGGGTCGGGCTCGCGGTCGGCTCGCAAGCGGCCACAAAGGGATGCATCTAAGTACTCGGAATGAAGATCTCGTCGCGGCGATTCCCGAGATCTAGCAAAGGGTCAACTCTATCTCCAAAGCAACATACTGTATGCACTTCTTCCAGTACTAGTTCGATGTCCGTTGCCGCCATGGGTGACTCGGAGCCAATTTCAATCCGGTTCACTCGTCCACGCATAAGTTCTGTTGGGAGTTAGACAATACACGGGACCAAAGGAGAGAGATTATCGATCCGGCTATCCAGACGGTGGGTTTCGACATCGGCCTTAGAAGGGAAGGCGTGAGGACGCCGTGGCATGAGAAAAGTTTTACCCATGGGCCATAGCTGAATGACTTTTTTAAGTTGCAAAAGGTTGCAAACGAAACATGAATGCTGCGGGCCGGCCCATCAATCCGCTCGCAGAACGCCTATGCCCGAATCTGGCCCGAATGCAGGAGAAACCGTGGAGGGCGGCAAGTTGATACGCGCTAGCGTTCGCCGGTTGTGTATGCTGACCGGACGGCCGACGTCGGACGAATATGAGCTGTCAAGGGTCTTTTTGACCTGGTTCAAAACCATGCTTGAATCGTTCGGGAAGAGTCGGGTCATATCTTTGCCGACGACAGGGCAAACCTGATCCTTTGTCGGCGACGAGCTACGATATATTGGCAGGACTGAAGCGAACATCTGTGTCCGGATTATAATTTAGCGCAACTAGCATGCAACCCAGGCAGGATTGCGCTGCAATCCTGTTTCGCGGCTGTTGCCCCTTCCCGCGTGGCGCTGGTTTTGTGTGGCTTACCTGGTCGACGCCTGGTCGACGCTGCAGTCGCGACGTATATTTTGAAAAACCTATCTGGCGTCCCAAGATTCAAACAGGTCCGATTAGAAAGCTAACCAAGTTGACTATGAAGAGGGCCAAAGTCGTGCGCAGGATTTCATGCCTGCAGTAGATAATGATTGTCCACATCTAGCCTCAGCTCATCGTTGATGCTCCTGAAGCGCGCGCATGTAATTAATCACGACCGGCAATGTCGAAGGGAGAGAGACGCACTCGAAGAGAAAATCAAGGTCAGGCGTAACGCGGCGGTGCACACCAAATGCATGGCTATACAAGTCCAGCGAAAACGCGGGGCGTTGGTAATTGTTTAGGATGAATGGCTGGACCGCAATTACGCTGACACGAGAGGCATCCTCTTCGCCCGGACGGTACACGCCGCTGGTGGTAATCCAAATACAATGCAGGCGGACTTCGGGGCGCGTCCCTCGCACGACTCCGCGCTGGATCTCGGCCATCTCTGGCGGCATAACGCAAATTGGGACAGGGAGGATATTTTTGACAGTGATTCGTTTGGTTTTCCCGGATTCGGAGGGGGACGAGAGGGGGACCATGTCGACCACGACCATCAGCACGAATTCGTGGTTCTCGCTTGGGAGTTTGGGTGGGCCCAGGGCCTGAACGGCGTAGAAAAGCAGATGAAGCTGGAAAAATTGATGGTGGTGGATATTTCGTCCTACTCGGATTGTGGTATCGCCGTCTGGGGCTACGCCGCAACTGTATTTGTGCTTCGGCCTTGAATAGCAATGTTCGGTGGTGCGTACTTGGAAAAAGAGAGGAAAGAGAGACAACATACCAATCAGATCGCTGACACTTCACGCTGCAATAATTCGCGCGGCGACACTGAACGTACGGCCTCAGAGAGTTGCCCTCCTCAAACTGATAAAAGTTTGCTTGTATACGTACCTTCCCGCAAGTCCGGAGATCCTTCTTATTCGTCGATACCTGGCAGGTCATGCACGCGCTTACTCTTACCCCCGGCTCAAGTGCAGCATGGCCCGGTTTTTCATCAGCGTCCACTTTGAAGAAAAACGGGCAAGACATTTGGTGGAGATCGCTGGTGCGATTGGGGCGAGGTGGATTAGCATCAGATCCGTATGCGTGGGGGGAATCGAGGGAAAGGATCTGACTTGGCTCAAGGTGGCGCATACCGGTATTCTTCTGGATCTTAACCAGAGCGGCGAACTCGGTCCTGGCCTGCGGGTTCGTCGGGTCCGCTGTGAGGACACCGGCGATATCGACCAGTGCCTCAGGGATGAGGTTCAGGCCCTTTCGCGCCATCGCACGTCTGTACCTCGCCTTGGATGATCTGGGTTCGAGAATCAAAGCCCGTCGTGCGGCTTCCTGTGCTGCATGGTATCTGATCGAGGGAGGGAGTAGATATACGAATTCACTGATGATGGGTTTGTTTTGTCGACCAAGGTACTCACTTGTTCAGTTTGAGATAGGCGGCAGCCAGATTGGAGAAGTAAGGTGCCACTTTATCGGTCTCAGCAATGGCGCGTTCATAGTAATTCGCAGCGCCTTGATACTCCTCCGCCTTGTAAAGCTTTACCCCCTGCGCGATCCAGATGAGATAAGGGTCTATCCGAGTCGATCCTGCTCGCCTCCGCATTCAACTCAGCTCCTGGATGCCCACCAGAGGATGACATGCTGGTTAGACTCAGAAGAGCTTGAACTCGTGCCACTGGGACTCGGAGTGTGAATGAACAGCACGTGAGCGGTTCGCGTCGCCCTGGCAAATACAGACAAACTTTAACAGTCATTGGCCAAGGCCTTCATCCTCCATCGGGGGATCTGCGACGAACAACAACGATAAGCGCACACCTTGCAAAAATGACACGGGGGACTCTTGGACTAAATTTCTTCCTCGCAGACTCGGAGATCGTGACACAAAATTTTTGTTCATTTGTGGTATATGCAAGGTATATGTGTCCGTGTAAATAGGCATAAGAATATCGAAGGAGGATTACTGTGATAATCATACACAACAACGCGCGCGCCATTGATACATGGGATGGAGTGAGGCGGGGATCTGTGCACTACGTCTCCCCATAAACTCGCTTCATTTTCCCGGCTACTGCGGTTCCCACCCTCGATTGCGGTGACGTCAGGCGGGCGGGCGCAGCGCAGGAGAGATTCGGGGTTCGCGCGCGGTGCCGAGTCGACTCGAGCAGGCGAAGTCCATCATCGCGAAATGGAAGGTGAGAACAAGACTTGGGTTTGGACGCTACGCAGTGATGTGGGTTGGGAACGACCATGCAGGCGGGAGGGGAAATGCGTGCAGGAGGTCGTCCAGTTTCCCGTTGGACTTCGCGGGAACGACATCCATGGGCACATCAAGGTGCACCGGCGTGCGGGGGGACATGCTCGCGTAGCTAGAGTGTGGGGAGGAGGGCGAGAGCTCGGGGACGACGGGGGTGCTCTGGCGACGCTGGGGGCGGTGCGCATGTCCCCGCGGGAGGTGGAGGTACGCTGGCGGCAGGTGCGGGGACGCCGATCTGGAAGTAGACTTGTAGCTGCGGCGGTGATTCCGCCGAGCCCCCGCTTCTGCCGCAGCCACCAGCCCCTCGTGGTGCGCCACCAAATCCGCCTCCCGCACGCCCAGCTCCCAGGCCAGCACATCCAGAAACTCTCTTTCAATGCGCCCGATATCGCGGATCCCGAACACACCCGTGCACAAAGCCCAATGGGCGTTCTTCAGCGAGCTGTCGTGCGTGTACTTGGACGCGACGATGAGGGCGCCGAGGAATACGCGTTCTAGAGCCCACGCTTCAAGGGTAATACAAAGGTGCGGGCGCGCGCGGGCAATGTACACCAAAGTGACGAGGATGGTGGGTAGGGTTACTTCTGCGCGAGAGAGGACGGTGGAGACGAAGGCGGTGAATTTTGTGCGGGAGGGGCAACGCGTGGCTGAGCGTCCACGGCTCTGGGACGAGGAGGAGCGGCCCATGGCGAAATCAACTGTCTCGTAGATACAGTCGACGATATATTCTATGGAAAGGACATATAAGCACGGATCCGGGGGAAGACACTGTCCGAGAAGACACACCGATTACGGGTCTCGTAAGCTTTATATCGAGGAGCTGCATCAGCTCAGGAGAGGGTTTTTCGGGGCCAACGAGGGATGCAGGGTGCACCGGTGGGCTCCTTGGACTCGAGAAACTGCTACTAGACTCCGAGTCGGAGGACGAAGGCGAGGATGAAGGCGAGGATGAAGGCGATGAGTATTGCATGATTGTCTGAGTTCATGGAAGGGCGTCATCCTGGCGTATATATACTATACCTCCTCGCGTAACAAAAGCGGGAAGACAAGGTCTAACCAAGGCCTAACTGGGCGACTTTGGGTCGACGTGCGTTCCAGATCAAGTCGTCTCGGTAACTAGTTGAGCGACCGGGGTCCAGGCCTTCCATAAATATTCAACTACACCCAAATCGAGGTCAACTTAGACGTCATACGGCGTGAGATTGGAGTCTCTTTCGTTGCCATTGGACCCTGCACGCTTGCTATGACCTCACTTTGACCTCACTACTGCAGAAATGGTCGCCTTGAAAGCTTGAACACCTCAACTGGCTTGAAGGAACGGCCTGGTTATCGATTATCAGCTCTCGACGTCGGGGTCTCCAGGATTCGTTGAATTTTTTTCATGTGATTTTGCATGGTGAAGTACCACAGGTCCACAACTAGAACAAGTCGAACTTTTGAGATAATCCCAAACAAATCCCAACACTGTTTTGGTATGAAATGTCAGAGGGCCTTACGATGCGGCAACGGCGGGAGGGGACTCGGCGGCTCGGCCTTCGCCACCCGTATTTCGGTCCATATTTCAACCTTAGCCGGTGCCAGGGAGATCTCAGACTAGCAGCGCCATGCCAAAAGTCGTCCGACAGCGCGATACCAGTTGACCTGGAGTCTCCGGAAAGTGCCTGGCATTGGGATCAAGAAAAGTCTCCACGCCAGCTGCAGGGTCGGGCACTAGTAGGTAAACGTGAACTGGCTCGGAGGCGTTTAGGTTTTACAATGAATTCGATCTTGACGCTGACGAGCCTAGACGAAACTAAAAGCAGCTGAAATAGGAGTTACCCGCGACAACTGTGAAGGCCTAGGCGCACCAGAAGTCAAGCAGGGGCACGACTACGGCCTAAGAGATGCAAATCTTTAATCGGGTTCGTGTGGTGCGTAGATTCGGGTCGGCCACGGAAAGCGATGGACATAGGGCAAGGCACGATCTAGTTCAAGTTGGCGGGAACAGGTAGGCACTACATCAGCCTGATAGAAATGAGCTGCTGAATGGTAAAACCATGACGCTGATCTGTTGATGAAGCGCCTGATGCGCAACGTCGGGGAAGTGTACATACTCTAGACTCCAGAGTTCAGATTGAGTTGAATCAGGTCGAATCCCACAGCAGAGCGTCTGTTCGAGTCGAGCCAGGTCCAACGCTCGGTTCGGATCGTCGTCCATCGATCGCGATTATGCGTACGCGTCCTTCAACAGCTCACAGCCCAAATCCGAGTTTCCGAGATGGAAAGAACCGTAACAGCAGCGCGGAGACACTATGCATGAAATACAGCTCTGATGAATATCGAAGAACTTTGTTTCAACAGCCTTGAGATGATTTTGATTTTGATTTTTTTTTTCGAGGCCTGGCGCACACGAGGCGACCTTCTGTTCGAGCTGGAAAAGTGTCGTTTGCGTAATATATTCCATAGTCCCGGATATCGCGCCGTCGTTCGCAGAAGCCCCACAGCAGCGAGTTCATGGGGGCTTCATGATTTCATGATCACCAGCATCGTGGTAGACCCACAGCAACTTTGATCCACCAGTACGAACCAGACTGTCCAGGGCCCAAGAGGAGAAGTTGAAGTCCATTTTCGTGCTGCAGATTTCGGAAGCGCAGACAATGCGTAGCCAATTCCTCTGCAGGAATAATAATGTGATCGTCATGGTGGAGGTAAGGAAAAGAAGCTGCACAGCCCCTGATGGGCCGTCAGTTTAATCTAATCTTATCGGCACACCTAAAAAAGGAAACTCTCCACTCAGTTAGATGTGGTATGGAAAATATAACTATTTCCATCTCTTTCAGAAACGAAGGATTGTAATACTTTCCACACACCGAGAATTTTCCGATTGGTTCGGCATTTCCCGGGCCAATCGGAAAATTCTCGGCATGTAGAAAGTATTACAATCCTTAGTTTCTGAAAGTACGTCGGAAAGTATCACTTTCCATATCACATTTAACTGAGTGGAGAGTTTTCTTTCTTAGGTGTGCGGACTAACTTAAAGTTACTGGCTAACACGAAAACACATGTCCGCATTTTCTGAGAGTGCGCGTCCAAGTAGAGACACGTAATTATCCTATTCCCTTCTACTGACATACAGCAGCGCGCCACCTCCAGCCAGTACAAAACACTATAGGTACGACTCGTACGAGGAGATCTATTGTAGCGTCTTTTATAAGAGACCATTAATCCGGGTGCGCGCGCACTATTGAGGCGCGTCTGTGCCCCTTGCATGGCAGGGACCATAAAATACGGCGGGGCGGTAATACCCGTAATATTGGCTCACAGCCGCGTTATCCTCTCGAAAATCTGGCACAATAATATTAGATGTTGGAATCGTAGCGCTACCGTCAGTACCTTGGTAGAAGGGGCAACGGAATTAATCACCAAACGAACGCCAACGGACGGGACTCCTCGAGTGGCGGAGGTTCTATGGGAGGTGAGTCCTCCCTATCAAACCACGACAGTCGGGTTTCCGCATGTGGCGGCGAAGGTGCGGGAGGCGAGTCCTTCCTATCAGGCCTGCAGAATTGACATATGAACTCATTCGGAGTTCCGACACAATCACTATGGCTCCAAACTCGGCAAAAATGGCATCTGGTAGTGGGATGCGACCCGGGATCTGCGATAATGGGTATGAGTGGGGATCGTACCTAGTGAATCATTCTTACTGGAGTAGCCGCAGATACACCTGAAGGCCTCATGTGAGGCCACCACCTCGTGGCAAACTGAGCAAATCTCCAGGGGGCTGGGCGCATCGCGGGATACTATGGCGCTACCACCCGTCGTGGTTGCAAGTGTGATCTCCTGGCGGTTATATCCCGCGCAGCGGTGTGCGCTCTTCCAATCCATCCTCGCTAGTTGTTGGACCGAAGTTAGCCTCAAGTCGAGATCCCGAGTCATCCGGTTGGCGACTGAATTCAAGGACTGCTGTCCACGATCTACAATTCGCCAAACATACTCCCGCCGGGAGGAGTCGGAGAGTATGGGTTCCTGGAATGTTTCTGTTGGGCCAGATTCTCGAGGCGAATAAGAACGCGTTGAGAACGGCTCCATCAACCGGGGAAAGACGGAGCTTCTGCTCGATGGACTGAGAACCACAGCTTCCCTGTCGATATTGTCGTCTACAGCGAGATAAGGTGCCGTGATTGGAATTGGCAGTTTATCAAAGCTGACTTACTGTATAATGCGCGATTAGCGGACCTCAAGACCTTGACGAAAACGGTCAATGTCCAGATGAGATGGCAACTAACATTAGCGACTACCTTTTGACATAGAGCGTTGAATAGTTCCCAAGTCAGGGTGGAACTATCTTCTCGCTGTCGTTTAGAACCATCAGCGACTGTTGAAATGGGCGGGTTGATACTAATTAAAAAGCGATCATCTATGTCAAGGAGAATGTCAAAATTCTACCGTGGTCAGACCACTGTCACCTGCGAAGAATTACATATATACCTCTATTCCCAGGGACCCCAGAGATATGCCCTGAACAATGAGATGGTTCATGCCCGACTATTTGCAGAGTAAGTCACATAAGATGGCGACCAAAAGTCTACGGGACCTACGGAAAGTCCCGCGATCTGCGATTCTGTGAGGATAGAAAGCCAGTCCTGTTGAGTTTACTAACCATTTTGAAACCTAAGTTGACGCTCCTGATGAGATCGTCCTTCAGTGCGGCCGCGAGTGGGCCTTCTGCAGTCTTCCACTGAGCTGTGATGTATTTGATTAACCTTCGCTCCTACATCAGGTTGCAGGGAAACATTACCGTTTTCATGAACTATATAATGACTCATGGATGTTTCCGAGGAGATTCCTTCAATCCCCAATACATTGGGATGCCTAAAACTCATTAGATGCCAATATTGAACGAATTTTTAACACACATAAGTCCTTTCGAGAGAGCCATCGTCGATTCCAGTTACTTCGGTCTCTCAATAAAATATTCATTTGGTATATGATACGCATACCTCCCGAACAGTCGGGCCAGAATTGAAGACTTTGACGATCACCGCTCGACCATTGACTACCCCGGCGTGCAGGAAGTATCCGGGCCCGCTCCCAATTTCAAGAGTAAGTTTGAGGTGTTTGTCTCGGATGACCTGATACGCTTTCAGTTCGGTCCTTCAAGTGTATTTCTTGATCTCGACAAACCTTAAATCCATTCTTCTCCTTATGCCGACGGCGTTTGGTCGTGGGTTCCATTACTGCCAACAGATATGGAGTATGTTGCCTTAGGAATAACATGAAACGCACCTTCAATCTCGTCTCGACGGTGCCTTCCCCCGCAGAAGATGTTAGAGACGACGTTGCCGTGGATATTAGTGTAAATGCCTTCTCCCAGAACGAAGTGGTCGGCATTCGATATGAAAGACATATGGGAGTGAAGATGGAAGGCCTGGGGACGATTGTAGCGCTGTAGCCGAGATGAGTGTCAGACAACGCGTTCTATGGGCTGTAGAGAGCTGTCGAAAATTTGCCGCCTGAACGAGACGCCTTAACGCCCAATCCAACGTGGTCCAGCGACATATCTTCAATCTCGTCTCGACAGTGCCTTACCCCGTACAAGTTGTTATAGACGACATTGCCGTGGATATTGGTGTAAATGCCTTCTCCCGGAACGAAGTGGTCGGCATTCGATATAAAAGACATATGGGAGTGAGGATGGAAGGTCTGTGGACGATTGCAGCGCTATAGCCGAGATGGGTGTCAGACAACGCGTTCTATGGGCTGTAAAGAGCTGTTGAAAATTTGACGCCCGAACGGGATGCCCCAATGCAACGTGGTCCAGCGACATATTCGATCGATCCGGCGTCCACTAGGTGTCTTTCAACAGATTACAGCACAAGTCTAAGCTTTCAAGATAGCAAGGATCGTGGCCAGCGCCTCTCCCGTTTTGATTTGATTCTGAGGCTTCGTGTACATGCAACGACGCTCCGCACGGATTTTGGACGGAAGATTGGGCCAAAGATAATTCAAGACCTTTGATATTGGCTCTCCGTGCGCCTAGAGCTCACAGAAAGTCTACAGCAGCAAGTCCCGACTCGGAGAAGATGTCCATTCGCATCTTGATCCACCGGTGGACGTAGTGACAGGTCTAAGGGCGCAAAGGGTTAAAGTTCATTTCCGAGGTGCTGCACACTGCTGCGGAGACACAGGTCTCCCAGGACGCAGCTGGCCTACCTCTTGGCGACATCAGGGCCCCTGGTGTGTGTGTGTGGGGGGCGGGGGGGGGGGGGAGGCAAATGTCAGGACCACTTT
Source organism: Mycena galericulata (assembly GCA_029289565.1). Lineage (NCBI taxonomy): Eukaryota > Fungi > Basidiomycota > Agaricomycetes > Agaricales > Mycenaceae > Mycena > Mycena galericulata. Next base: position 62,064 of record JARKIA010000067.1, read on the forward strand.
GTTAGGATTGCAACAGGCCTTAAGCGAAGATTGGCCGCTTGACCAGGCTTTTGAGCCCCGGAGATGTGTTTCGTCAGCATTTTTACCAGGCCTGGCGGCCAAAGCCGCTCTAAAATGTCAAGGATTCACATCATGGCGGAGGACAGGAAAGAAGTGGCACAGCCCCTGATGGCCACGACATCCCATTCAATCTTATCTGGCTAGTTCGTGTATAATCGCACATGTTGTTATTCAATTTGAGCTGTGCGAAGGCGACACCCAGAAAACGTGTACCTACACGAATTCAGAGTTGGAAAATAATCTACTTGCACCCGGTGCAGCCCGACGGCCACAATGGTCAGCCACATTCAGTTCGCCTGTCACAAATCTTGTGGACTCTAACTACAGATGCTGGATACGCCGATCGCGAGAAACGAACCAAGTTCAACTCTCCCTCAGGCATGTGATAAGCTGGTTCAACGTCAGTTCGAAAGAAAGGAGGAATAATCGAACCACTCAGCGCGGCATCAGAATATCGAACGGATTTTATTTTAGGGTGGAACGATTATTCTGGGGTGTCAGGAGATGCGGCGTCCCGGTGTCAAGAGCGATGTCGCACCAGAAAAAAATGAGCTCATGGTCTTCGTTCAATTATCGTGCCATTCGAAATGTAAAGTTTCAAATTAAATTGTCGGTTTGCGGGGCGACTGGCTCGACGCTTGAGGGGGAGAAATAATCACAAGTCCCGTACATCATACATACGCGGCCGCCGACCCATAATCCCGCTTGACAAGTTGAACGAAAGCGCCGAATAGTGTAGGAAAAAAATAAAAATAAACATGACCTGGGGCCACCGAGCCTCTGCACTGTGTGCCTTTCCTCTTCCCATTTGTCCCTCGCTCAATTTCGGTTTTCTAATGCGCAAAAAGTCTGCTAAGTTCAACTTCAAGTTGCACTCCTCGGCAATGTTCGAGGATCCTAATCAATTTCCGAGCCGCCCCGTAGTTGCCTCCGCGTAAAAACGCGCTCGTCACTCTTGTGCGGCTTAGAAAAAAACATCCGAGTCCGCCTGCTTCAACTTCTTGATGATGATCACTGCCAATGCCATCAGACAGGTCGCGTAACCACGTGCACTTGACCCACTCTTCCCCAGACTTACCAACCTTGCAACCACACCTCAACGCTGAACGCTCCCCAGCCGGGCCCAAGTCTTACCAACCGCTTTCAAATAAGTGCTACGGTCCCTTGATGACGCTCGGATTCGGAACGCCGATATTGCGGGTTTGCACTGTCCAGGTTCAATCCGAGTCGGTCCCACATCGTCGCTTGTCATCCTGCGATCTCAGAGTCGGGCTGCAGTCCTGGCTTCGTCCCTGCGCCGTGGCTCGTCCTTACTGCAATACTCATATCCGAGCATCCATACGCGCGTAGTATGCGGGAAAGGCATCCAGCCCCCCCGAACGAACATCCGGCCTCCAAGTCGTCCTCCAAATCGCATCTTCCTAGCTACACACCAAGCTCGCTCGCGGACTCACGAGTCGAGCCGTTCATCAAAGCAGAACGCAGATCCCGCAGCCGCCTCCGTCGTCCGATGCATCGGGAATCGGGATACCCCGCGTGCGATTCATCATCAATCGTCTCTCAGTAAGCCTACTTTTATAACATACTACTCGGAGCTCCTTACCAAGGCCGCTCGGGGTCTCAGTCTAATCTTACCAACGCCCGCCCTCGTGAATCCGAGTGCCGATTACCCGAGTCCGAACTTACCAACCAGTGCGCATGCCACGCGTCGTCGCAGGCAGAGTGGGATGCGACCGGTGGGACTAAGTTGGAAGGTAAGTAAGTAAGTAGGAAGTTTACTCACCGCGAGGCAAACGCCAACTTAATTAATCAAGCAATCAACCGCGCGTCATTCACTTTGTAGTGACTAGTGACTTATCGCGTCGGACGTCAATCCCCCGTACGCGCGTCACCCGTCTCAGGCTTCTGCGCGTCACCAGGCCCCCGGACACTACCTATAATACCTGTCCGCGATAGAGTAAATCAGTGGCCCAAAATGGCCCTTCCTGCGTCCGCAATATAGAGTAAATCAGCTCTGCGAGCAGCCTTGTCAGTCCTACATAGAGTAAAACAAGGAAGCTCAAGAAAAATTTTTTGAACCACTATGGGGCGGCGGCATAATTTTGGTATTGTGGAAGGCTATCGTTCGGATTTAAGCACCGCCCAATCAGGCCCCGGTGTACGCGGGGTGCAAAAAAAGCGCCTGCGGCATGCTGGGAAAAAAAACGGGTTCTGGGGGGGAAAAATGGTGTTTTACGCCGAAAACTTCGTCCGAAATAGAGTAAAACAACGGCCCAGAGCCAGATTTCATAGAGTAAATCAGCAAAATTTTCTGGCAAAAAGCGGACAGGTATTATAGGTAGTGTCCGGGGGCCTGCGTCACCCGTCTTCGCGCACTGACGTGCTTAGCAGATTCGCGGGTACTGATTCTGCTCGCCTCGCCTCGTTCGCTTCACAGCCTCCACGTGGAAACGGGATGCCAGCTTCGAATTCGAGCAGGGGCCGAGGAAGGGCTCGCAGTGGTGTGGTATTCGCTTCACGTTCACTCAAATCACACACGGTGTTACTTCCAAATTCCATTCAATGCATTCTCCCCCAACTCCAAGTAGCGCCGTCGCGAGTAGGTAATATGTAAGTACTAGATATATGTACAAGAAAACGAATAAGCTAAGCTTATATACAAGGGGGGTAGGGTACATGTACAAGGCGCCCCGAATCCAATGGTGAGCGCGGGCTCGGTATGGTTGAGCCGGATTGATAGGTAGGTGGATAGATGGGTAGATGGGTGGGTACGATATATTGCGAAAATGTTGCGATTGCGAAAACGTTGCGATTGCGAAGATATTGCGGATGCGAAGGCGAATGCGAGGGAGAGCAGAGCGGAGATGGGATGGGATGATATGGAAGGAGGGAGGGGAGGGAGCCGTGCACTACGTTCTCCCCCCGTATTTTTCGATGGGTGCTCGTCGTCGTCGTCATCGTCGATGATAGCGCAAACCAAATGCGATGCGACGGGGCTGGGCCGCGCGGGCGAGGCTCGAAGCTCGAAGCTCGAAGCAGAGCAGAGCAGAGCAGAGCTGAGCCGAGGAGAAAACAGACAGAAGGGGAAGCGGCGTGAAGGCGGAGACGCCTACGCTGTGACGTGGATCGGGACCGGGTACGCGCGCCCGTGGCTATGGGCTTGGGGTATGGGGAAGACGCGGAGGAGGGGGTGGAGCTTGCCCCCAGTTACTTTTGTTTGCGTTTGCGTTGACGCGGGCTCGACGACGTCCATAGGGGCGGCAGGGGTGCGGGGGGACATGCTCGCGTCGCTCGAGTGGGGCGAGGAGGAGCGGGAGCGGGGGGACGAGGGCGGGGAGAGCTCGGGCACGGGGGGCGCGGGGGCACGCCGCACGGGCACCAGGTACGTCGCGGGCACCGGCTTCCGCTGCTGCCTCCCCGCAGCGCGCATCATCCCCTCATGCAGCGCACCCAGCTCCGCCTCGCCCACGCCCAGCTCCCAGTCGAGCACCTCGAGAAACTCGCGCTCGATGCGGCCGACGTCGCGCTTGCCGAAGACGCCCGTGCAGAGGGCCCAGTGCGCGTTCTTGAGGGTGGAGTCGTTGGTGTATTTTGAGGCGAGGATGAGGGCGCCGAGGAAGACGCGCTCGAGGGCCCACTGCTCGAGGGCGATGGAGAGGTGGGGGCGGGCGCGGGCGGCGTAGACGAGGGCGACGAGGACGGTGGGGGTGGCGACTTCCGCGCGGGTGAGGACGGTGGAGACGAAGGACGTGAAGGGGGCGTGGTAGGGCGAGTGGGTGCGAGACGCAGAGGAGGGTGGGCGCCCGATTGCGTAGTCGACTGTCTCTGAAATGCAGTCGACGATGTATTCTGTAAAGTGATTAGATATTGAAGTGAACGAAAGTGATGGAGACATACCGACTACAGGCTTTGAAAGCTTTACATCGATGAGCTGCATGAGTTCTGGCGAGTGCCGTGCGGGGTCGACGAGGGAGGCTGCGTGCACCGGGGAGCTTCTCCGGCTGCTGGAGCTGGAGCTAGACGAGGAGGAGGATGCAGGAGAGTAATGCATGTCTGGCGGGTGCGGTGCTGTGTGGCCATCTCGAAAAGCTTGACGCTATATATACTGGTGGATGAATCTGAGTGAGCCGAAAATGACTGTGCTTTGCGATCGCCGACTCGGATGAGTCACCCGTTGCCGAGCCAAGCTGGCTTGCCTATTTCCCCATTCGGGCTATCGCCGATTGAGATGCATCGGTCAGCACGCTGACTGAGGCTTTTTATTTGCCTTTTATCCATGGCTAGTAGCCGCCGCCGGATGTCCTCCCGAGCTCGCAGTCCGGCCGCGCGTCTCCGTCTGCGTACCCTCTCGTCCGCAGTCGTCAGCGCGACTCGGACCCCGAATCCGAGTCATCAGACGTCCGCCAACCCCGGAGCACCCTCACTGGCAGCGCCTTCGCTTGCGCCAGCCGCCCCCTCCGACATCGAGCCTCCGCTCCCTTCTTTGTGCCCTATCAGGCAATCTACGCCTACGCTGCCAACTCTTGATGATACCCATATGCATCCCGGCACATCCACTGACCCGACATCACGCAAGTAACAAATTGCCTTTACTGGACGTCGACGGCGACTGACGCTGTAACTGGAAGTAAACTACAAGCACATGAACAGATTGCATTTACATGTACATATCTAAGCGGGCGTGCGGTATGCACGGTAACATATTCGTTGCGTCTGTTTGCGCTTAAGTTGTTGATTAGATACAGTACACGGACGTCCGTGCAATTCGCGTTTCGCCCTCGGTTGCACTGGCACCCGCCCGGGCGTTCCCATAATTCGCTTCGCTTCTGCAAGAAGTATCTCCGTTCCTCCTAAATTCTTAATCCTAATTCCTTCACACCTCCAATTATTAGCTCGATCCTAACGAGTTACTCATTCAACTCGACTTCTTCAAATTGTTCTCAAACAAACCCCAAGCCTCGGGAGCCCGGCCGCGGCGCCACCGGCCCGCCACTCATTATATGGCAGATTCCGACTCAAAGCGCCTTCTCTTCTCCCTTCTTACTTCTTATTATGCATTCGGTCAGTCGCAACGCGTCGGCGTCAATCTGCGCGGCACACCGGGCCCTCCCCCGGCTCGGATTCCGATTCCACCGCGCCTTGGAGAATCTTATATACTTCTTGACCCTTGGCAGCTTGGCCCTTGAAGCACGTTCGATTTTCAATACATAGTATTCATCCCGCCTGTCCTCGCTTCGCCAAGGCCGGAAACAATATCGCAGCCGGGGCGGGGACGGGGGCGGGGGCGGGGAGGATTACTACTCAGCTCATCTTTCATCTACGTCTTTACCTTAGCTTTACGCATCTTCAACCGAAGGTGGGCCGGGGTTCGGATCGCCCCGCGTCCTACATGTATAGCCAAAGTCAAAGTCAAAGGCAAAGCTACAGGTAATCTGGGCGATCGAGGCGATGGGACGCCAAGGGGAGGGCGCGCGCTCAGACCCAACGTCCTCTGGCCTACACAAATTCGCCCGGGGTCCGAGTCTGTCTTGGATTCGGACCGGGACTTCAAGTTGGAGCTTGGACTTGAACTAGTACTTGGACTTGGCTTGGATTTATGGCTTGGACTTGGGCTTGGACTCTGGAGCTTGGACCTGGCCTCTACGCAATGTCAATACTTACACTCGCACTTGCACCTGCACTTGCACCTGCATCGTGCGCTTGCAATTGAATCCCGGGGTAAGTTATATACATATCTCTCCATGGCGGTGGATGGATAGATGGATTCAAGTTACAGTTGCATTGATGAGGTGAGTGAATAACTGCCAGTGGAAGCCCGCCCGGCCCCGCCTCTCGATGATAGCGAGAGCGAGTTAAAGTAATCGCGAGAGACGATCGCCTCTGTGCGTATCACACATTATACTTCGACGCTAAATTGACTCTGCCCCAGATCCACCCCACCCCACCTCCTGCGACAAGCCGGGAAGCGAATGCGAACTCATCACGGCCGTCCCGTACCCGTACCCGTACCGCGCTTGTTGGCTGCCAGTGGATTCTGGACGCCCGCCTCCGACTCTCAATGATCGCGGGGGTGAACTAGTTAATCGCGACGATCGCCACGCATACTTCCAAGCTAATAGTAAATTGACGCTACCCCAGATCCGCCCTCCCGGGAAGCGAGAACTTATCACGGGGGCCGTCCCGCGACGCGATACGCGTGTTTCCTTTACAGGCGGCCCTCGAATCCTGACGTCGAACCCGCGAAGCTGGAACCCGGGCGCGTGAGGCGTAAAGCGAACCGAGTCGCCGCACAGCGAGGGGAAGCGAGCAACGAACGCCACAAGTTCACCTTCACATTATGTATGTAGTACTTCACCGGTCCTGGCTCTGGCTCTGGCTCTGGGCTTCTGGCGCTGACGGTTGGAGGAAAGCAGGAGGGGTGCCAGTGGCGCCGGCGCCGCCGGCGCGAATACAGAAGGTGCCAGTGTGGTACGTCGGTGGCCCGGGGGCTGGACCGCAGGCTGCAGCTGGCAGGCAGTGATTCAGTGGCAGACGGCGAATTCGGAGCAGGGGCCTAGAACTTGATTCATTTCGCTCGAGAGGATGGTGGATCATGAGCAGCCCCCGACGTCGCGACGTCGCTCGACACCTGCGTACCTACGTATGGTGCTCATCGCGCCATGGAAACCTACGTACGAGGTACAGCACGGCGCGCCGCGACGCGACACGACTCAAAACGAAAGTTGAAATCAACTAGGTAAGAATGCGCCGCCGGGCCTCATCCGTAGGCTCATGATTACGCTAAGTTGCTTGTCGACAGGTTGACAGTGCAGGTTGAGGTTATTTGTCGGTTACGGCTCGAACTCCGGGACGTACTGGTATCTTCTGCACGGATTCGAATGCTAATGAACAGCCTGGAGTTCAGGCGAAGGTTGCAGGCGACTCGGAAGTTTGCAGGCGATTATCTCTCTCGACGGTCCCGAGCTACATAATCTCCTATGCTAAGCCGTTATGCCCTTCGGATCCCCACATCTCTCTTTATTCAACTCGAGCATCCACTTGCAAATGAAATACAATACAACAGCCGGACCGGCGTTCTAGCGAAATTCAACCAAACGGCAACAAGAGCCGGACTAGCATTTCAACGAAATTCAACTAGCATTTCCTTCGGCCGAACTCAAGCAAGCGTTTTCCTCGGCCGAACTCCAACAAGCGCCAACCCCGGTGTTCAAATATACATACACGCCCCAACCCTGACGGGGACCCACAACACACCCCTAATCAGGGTGCCGGACGTCGAGTCCCCCTCGGGAAGTCGCCGTGGTTTCGTCCCCAACCGACGGTGTTCTTGTTCCGTCATGATCATTTTTCAAAACCCGCCGCGCGGCCTCAGGGTCGGCTACAGTGGCCCGCCACCGCCACACAAATACATTCTGCACCCCTTGGTTTCGCGGTCGCCTCAACTGCAGGGCAGGGACTAAAAATATTAGTGCGGACCCACGAAGCCCGGCCCACAGCTGCAATCCGTGTATCCCTTCAATATCCGTATTAATATTCGACTAACGCGGACCCACGACGCACCCCTAATCACCGCACCGGAGGTCGAGTTCTCCCCAGGATCGCCGTGATTTCGCCCCAACCTACCGTGTTCTCGTTTCACGTCGAACAAAACGCGGTGGCCTCAGGGTCGGCTTAGTACCTACCATCCATCGCCTACCACCGTGCCCGCCGCAATGCACACCCCGTGGTTCCGCGTCTGCCTCAGCTGCAAGGTCACGGTCAAACCATCTGCGAATCCCGATATTTGTATTCAACTAGTAACTAGTGCGGACCCGTGGAGCCTGGTCCACAGCTACAATCCGTGTACGCATTCATTCAAATATCTACATTTGAATTCAACTAATAGTGCGGACCCATCACGCTCATCAGCCCTTTTGACAAATTTCTTGTCGACAAGTTGAATCATATGGCACATATACTGTCCCATAAATCAAGCCTAGTTGAAATGATACTCAAAATTGACGAGATGGCACAGAACAGAGTGAAAACACCGAAATGACATCTGGTAGAAAATAAAATCGTGAAATGCCATCCTCCACCGAAATAATTTCGAGATACCATTCTATCCAAATCATCTGAAATGACAGTGGCAACGAGAAAGAGATTGAGATGCCTGGTATGCCCACTAACTTTAGGTAGTGGGTCCTGTAGCGCCCTATCAAAACTTTTTGGCAGTAATGATCTCTTTTTGATAAAATCAGTCCTTTTTGATTAATCCCTTGATGTATTTTCTCCGGTTCCACCCGATGTTTCCAGCGCCTGTTAAGGTGTCACCGCAAATTTCGATTGCCGGCCTTGCGCACCTTGAGTCCCCACGTATTTAACATTTCATTGTACTGTACAATCAATGTATGTCAATCCTCTCCAGGTTCTATTATCTTGTGGCCAAAATCTTACCAAAAAAACCTGAATATCGATGTTAGGGCATCAAACCGTGCGTAATATGCTGACGGGCGTAACAAATACGCCCGTACCCATAATAAAATACCCCGGATACGTTACGGTGAGTTGAGACCCGTAACCGTCCGTTTACGCCCGTAAGTGGGTGTTTGCGAGGGACTCATGAATCTCTGCCTTGTTTTTCCGCGTCATAATTGGCCAAATTACTGCGAAGACTGCATCAGTAGTTGAAGGAAAGGCCCTGAGACAGGATAGAGCTGACCCATAATTAACCCGATGGAAAACAGCCGTATTTCCTTCTTGAAATCCACCAGACGGTACGGGGCCTTAACCGTATTTACGGCCCGTCATCGCGTAATTTTACGGGACAGGTTGATGCCCTAAGATTCGATGTTCTAGCCCGAGGGCAGAGCTGGTCGACTTGTCGACCGAGCGAGAATGGGGCCCTATTAAATGTTATGTGGGTGACATATTTTCCCTCTTAGTATTGAACCAGCAATGCCTGCATTTTAGAATACTCTGAATAATTCATATTCAAATTCAAAGCTTCTGTAGGCCAAATAAAGTTCCCCTTGAGGTGAATCTAAGAAGGTTCTTCAAAATTACACTTTGCGAGTCATCCAATAGTTGTTATACAAACTCGCCATGTATGAACGTTCCACTATTGCTCTCATTGCTAAATTTGCTCATGAAGTTCTCGAGGTGTTCTATGCGATTCCTGTATTTAGGCTAGCTGCGTGAGGTACTAATGTTCATTTCTGTCTTTATTTTTGCTTCAGGTATAGACTGGGTTCTACAGCGTGACGGGAGACCGGGTGCGTGAGCTCAGCTTGGAAGATATCTAGAGGCTGAGGACGATGGGGCACATACTATGCCTGTAGTACTCTGGGATACTTCTCGAAACCGGCATTCCTAAGCAGGACCGTGCCGCGTAATGCTACCTACCTACCTACCTACGCCATTATCTGTGCCTTGATCTGCCACCTGTGGGTGCCTGCATCACCGACAGCATTAGGAGCTCTAGGCTACTGTACCATTTCGACCGTAGGTTCACGGTATGTCACCCGTCACCGCACATGTTCATTTTATAACATGTTCAATCCTCGGCAATCACGATAAAATTGCCATTTATGGTAATCCGGCAACTGCCGGAGGAGAAATTTTCACATTTTTTAGCCTATTTAGGCCACAAAAATTCATTGTCACCGTCACCTGTCCCAAATAGGTTCAGTTCACGACCCGTCACCATCACCTGAACCTACAGTCGAAATGGTACAGTAATCCACAGCTAGAGAAACATACAGTGGTCAATTCACCTAGAGTGGAAGCTGAAATGAGACCCCCCATCCAGTAGAAAATGCTCAAGAGTAATACTTGTTCTTGCCGAATTTCGGATCAACCGAGTTGGATCACAGCAGACAGATTCGCCCTCCAAGCTCCAGCTCTTGGATGTCTCTGACACATATCTGTTTCAATGTAACAAATTCATAGCCGAGTTAGTGGGCTCTGCCGCAAAGCGCGCTACGATTGTTATTGAAACCGCCACCATATCAATCAATATCGATTGCCTAACTAATGCCGATACATCGGACGACTGATCTATCATACCGGCATCGGCAACCCATCAGATGCCGAAGCAACATTCAAAAACAAACGACTAGTAACCTTCGTAGATACGGTCTGTATACCACGCACACAGCTCATGTTTGCCAGTGAAAATGGCCAGAATCTGTTGATATTTAACCCTCCAAACAATAATGTATGACATATCTTGGTATGCTAGAGATTGCAATTGAAACACCAAGGGGTATCGGGTATCTTCGAAAAATGCCTCCCATGGTGCAGTGTTGCAGATCCTGCGAGGTTGAGAGACTCCATGTTGGGTGGTCAGCGGAAGGGAACGATTGGAACAATTCCTTCAGAAGATCTATGATTAGTATGATTGCCGGCCAGCCGGTGATGCGGAATGGGCTGCGGTAGAAATTTTTGCAAGTAATTTCGTGTGGGTGTTATGTAACTAGGTCCACATCGTGTTCTCTGGTTCGGTCGCATTTCAACTTTAGTTGACAGATCTTGTTATTTCAATTTTTTTTCCGTGAATATGTCGTTCAACTGGTCATATTTATTGCACACTATATGGCCCATAGAATCACTTGAATCGAAAAAAATGAACCATAAATTTCAGCAAGAGGGCGGAGCACTGACCGTGCTCCCCATAATTTCTACTTGTGGGACGACCTGGCTGGACCGCTTTTCTCTTCAAGAGCACTTTTTCGGCCGATTCAAGGCCACTGGCAATCAAGTGCAATCAAAAGATCTGTCGAAAGTCTGATGCTCACTGGCACGCACTGAGCACTCTCCGCCGCCCAAGCTATCCATCATTGTGGCCATACTCTCATGCTTGTCGCGCTATTTATCCAATACTCTACGACAGCGTCCTTCTGATTCAATTTCTGGATTGAGTTCCCGGGATGGCCTTCAAGTTACTGCCAGTGGTTTCGCATTCGACTCGCTACCTAGCTCACGTTCATTCGTTCATTCACTCAAATTCTCCTCTCCTCGGCTGCATTGCAATTTATATTGGACCGAACAGCATGTTCGGTGTTCCCAATCAACCGCGATCCGGGAGTACTCTCCGTATTGCATCCCGGAATAGCCGTTCCACGCACGAATCCCCGCCTCCCCACGGAAGACGAGACGCCAAAACACTCTCCCAGGATGTCCTTGACTGTGGGTGGCTGGGTGATTTCGCTGATCTTATCGTTCTCACGAAAACTGAGCTCCGTTCGAGAGCCATGATGCCTGTGCGGATGCGGATTCGACAGCGGGCGGGGGCGACGAAGGTGGCGACGTTAGGGGCGGGGAGGACTTCTCTTTCGGCTCGGGCTCTGCAGCTTAAAGTGAGGGCCTCGCCTTCACCGCGTCTTCGCTGGGCTTTTCAGCCGGCGAGAGCGCGGTGGCCTCAGGGTCGGCTACCTACCGTCCACGGCCTGCCACCGGTGACCACCGCAATGCATGCCCCGTGGTTTCGCGTCTGCCTCAGCTGCAAGGTCACGATTAGGCCATCTGTAATCCCGAAATTTGTATTCAACTAGCAACTAGTGCGGACCCACGAATCCTGGCCCACAGCTACCATCCATGTATGCATTCATTCAAATATTTGCATTAAAATCAAATCAATAGTGCGGACCCACCACGCTCACGCACTCTTCCGCGTCCCGACCCATCCATCAGTGTGGCCATACTCTCATGCCTGTTGCGCTATTCATCCAATATTCGACGACGGCGTCTGACTTCTGGATCGAGTTCTCCCCGGGATGCCCTTGCTGGTTTCGCATTCGATTCGGCTACCTCGCATATTCTCGCACGTTCATTCATTCAGATTCCTCTCTCCTCGGCTAGCATTGCAATTCATATTGGACCCACGAACAGCATGTTCGGCGTTCCCAGTCGACCGCGGTCCGCGAGTACTCTCCGTATTCCGGAACAGCCGTATCCCCGCCTCCCCGCGGAAGGCGAGACACTAAAACACTCTCCCGGGATCTCATTGACTGTGGGTGGCAGGCTGGTTTCGCTGATCTTTTTGTTCTCACTAAAAATGAACTCCGTTCGAGATCCATGATGCCCGGACCCGTTGTTCGGAAGGTCCTCGCTCCCTCCGCCCCGTGGCATGCGAATCAATATCTAAATCGAACCAGTTCGGAATTGCGGAAATCATCAAGGATGTTTCCACGCGTCCGTTCCTTTCCACCACGGCGCGCCGACTGGGACCCTGTTTCGTGGCAGATTGGCCACACTTAGCGCCCGTCCCGGTTGGCCACATCTGTCCCGGTATGGCGTCCTGCCAGGGTGCCGCCGACGTGCGGTAGGTACCCACACGGACTGTCGACGCGCTTCTGCTGCCATCACCCGCCGGCATGTTCTTGTTCCCATGAATCTCATTTGCGAACAATCCCATTGAAGGTCTTCCCTCCAGCCATCGATTCGTTATGGCTATAACCCGTTTTCGAGTCGGACCCTGTTTCGCCTATGGTCATACCTGGACCTGTCCCGTATGGCATGTCCAGGACACACTCATTCAATCAGTTCCTTTCCAGAAACAAGCCTTTCTTTTCCTTTCAATCACCGATTACAGCCCTGGACCGAGGGCCTGTGGCTTCCTGCGCGAATCCTGATGTAGCTGTCTGTGCGGATGCGGTATGTTGCGGTAAGTCTGTTACTTCCAAAACTGAATATGTCGCGTAAATCCTGCCCTTTTCCGTGCTGAGCGGTTCTTGCTCGAAGGTTACTTCTACATTACTTCCCAAATTGGCTCAACAGAACACGAAATGGTTATGGACTCGATTGGGACGTCCCTGTACGCCACGGCGTTACTTACCGACGTGGCGCGTGTTCATTCTCTATTTTCCCTTACTTGTCATGATGAACCCGACCCTCCTCATTGCACTGGCAACTCGATCTGATCCCCGGGTCGACACAGTATCTGCCAGGGTGAGCCGGTTCGCTGCATCTCCCTGACTCCCATCCTGACCTTCTATCCCGTCTATCTATCATGATCGGGAGAGTCTCCTGCTCTGAACATCTGCAGCGCATAAACATAGCATAATGTGGCGCCTATCCACAACATAGCCTGATCTGAATCCTGATCCTGTCGAAAATTTCTGACATTCTTCGTCTTCTGTCCCTGACTGGTCCCGCGCCCACCTGCCTTTCCTCCAACACAAAATATCATATGAGTCGAATTCTCTACAACGAACTCACAATTCGGACTCCGAGGACGGGTGGACCCACACCCGTCCACAGCCGATCCCTATTGGCCGAACCGCCCCTTCGATCGATACGAATCAAATTGCACAACGTTCCCGACGCTTTATTGCGCTTCCTGCGCGTAAGTACAATGGCGACCGCTAGCCGCAAAGCCGCCGACTGGCCGCCGCTGTTTCGGTCACTTTGCAATTTTTCGCGCCCTGCACGCGTTCCCACAATTTCGATCGTTCTCACAATTTTCTATCGGTAATTCCCACCACCTGCTCGCTTATGTTGATAATGACTCGCCACACCCACACTCGCTTCGCGATTATGACTCGCGCATACCGGCGCTAAGATTATTACGGGACCGTACAATCCCGTCCTCGGCAATTCGATTAACGTTGAAATTTTCTCACGGGTCCCGTTTTTTTCGGCGGCCATTCAATTTCTCAGCGCTTTTTTCTACTACCACGGTGAACCAGCGGGCAAACCCTTATGCTGAATACTATCCCGCAACTTCTGCTGTAATTAACCTGAACCACGCCGCCTTTGTTCTCTGGCACCCCCAACATCGGACTTGCAAATTGCTTTACTCTGCCCCACGTTCCTCGATAACGCCATAAAATGAAAACCCATCCTGATCAACACGACCCTGAAGTTACCGCAACCGTGGGACTTCAGGGACGCGCAGCGGGACTTGGGGTTAGATTCAAGCTTTGCGTGGGAAGACAGGATCGAAATTTTGATCCGGAAGAGTACAATGATCGATGGAGGGCGAAGAACAGTGCGGTGGGCAATAGGACTCTGAGAACAATGGTTGTGCACACGGTCAGGGACGCGTATATCAAGGCAAGAAACTGAGGCGATCGAGAAAAATGAAGAACAATGGGAGAAATATGAGTGGGTAGAAGATCGACGCGGACAATGGGGTCCCAAACTCAGGGAAAGAGACGGGGATCATACACATCCTGTCGACACCATCACTTCGAGCTGCCACAGTGCCAGAAGGTCAACGGAGAATCCATTCCAAGCTTCCACTTATTTGAAGGAAACCGACAAGAGGATCTGAATTCCTCCTTCCGGTCGAGGTAGCCGCTCCCAAAAAAATCCTTGTTTTCTGTTAAGCTTGCTCTATGACTGCGCCATTGGCGCGCCGGTGACTTGAGTCCAGGCCCCACTTGGTTCATTCGTTCAACTTGGTAACATGTACTCATTCGAGCCGGTAATCATGATAGCTACGGTCCTGTGCATCATGATTGGCTCTATTGACTGAACATTTTGGCGCTAACCAAACGCGTCGGCCTTATCGGCGGTCGACTCCCGACAAATTCACACCCGACGTTCGTCCTCAACCCGAACCTGATTTTCACAATTATTTTTGTCGCGTTATGTAATCTGCAGTGCGCTCGCTAACTCTGCCAGTGATGGAACTACGGTTTTTTTATTCCTCCAATTCCTTGGCAAGCCGGCGTGGAGCCCGAACGCGAGGGGTCGGGGTCGCGACTCGCAACTTTGATCGCTACCCGGGGTAACGACGCCCAACTTGAACTTTTAAGGTATTTGACAGGACTACTACTAATTCGCGTATCAATTTCGCTGCTGTGCTAGCACACTAATTCGACCAAATGATCCGTCTTTACCTTTACTTATGTTTACTCTGTTGCGGCTGTTCTTTACCGGGTTCTCGTGGCAGGACTCATTTTTTCGAGGTCGGCTCCAAAATCGGCGGACAATTACATGTAAACCTGGGGTCGCGGCTCCAACCAGGGCTGTAAAAGCGCAGGCATTGTTGGTTTTGGATTTTAATTTACCAATGGGCTCGGTGGGGTCATCGGCGCAGTTTAAATGGCGGCACCAAATGTATACGTTTTCAACTGAACATCACGACATTCGCCCGGGAATTTCCGAATAAAATGTAGATAAGGATAAAGGGAGTGTGGAAACGACCTAGCTCGCCCGTGAGCGTCGCGCGCCTGCGCATCCTGCGGCCGGCGGCGGCGAGTGCGACCCGTCGGATCACCAAGAAGGAAGAAGGATTGAAGAAGGTCGGGGTCGATTGCGGTGCAACCTCCGGGTTCCACGGACGTCGACGCGCTCCATCCGCCTGGGCCGGAACGCATGTGCAGCGCGGACCTCGCTGGGCGCTGTAAGTTTAGATACGCGATCGAGGAGAGAGTGTCGTTACTTGAATGGTGCAATAACAGCTAATCAGTGCAGTAGTCCATATTACAAGTACATATATCCATACCCTTTATCTACCTAAAATACTGAAAAGGCGGTCTGTATATGTGATGTAGGGCTGCCCACCGTCCCGTCAACAGGTACGGCCGTCAATGTGCGATGCAGAGATGGGTACGGGCCGACAGAAAGCGGTTATTTTTCTATGGAATTTTTGGACTCCAAGACAACATTGGGGGACAACAAAACGGCCGTCAACCCTTAAATAACGGGACGCGAGTTTATTCAAAAATCTCAGGTAGAATCGGCCTTTGGACGACTCGTAAGTTTTCTAATACTTCTTGAATCAGACTCTGCTTGATATATATAATTCACGCAAAGGAAAAAACCTCGGTGAGACGAGCCATGTCCTGTGGTCATTCAATTCGACACAATAAATTATGTGCACTATGTACCCCGGGGAATATGCGGGTCTTGACAGCCTCGATCCTAGGTGGGGATATCGCAAAGGAATTTCCCACAAATTCAGTAGAATGAACCGCGAAACTCGTCAACGGCCGTCAACGACAATACTTACAGTTACTTAACTTTGACGGGACGGACCGCAATTTGCCCGGCCCGTATATTTCGCCGAAAAAATCTCTCAATGGGACGGGATAGTACCTGAGCGCGAGCTTGTTAGGTGGGGCCGCGGGATATCGGAATCTGAATCTGAATCTGAATGATAGATACTTTGGTCTTTGGCTGCTGGCAAAAAAAAAAAATGCACACCGATAGCGTGCCCCCTTCCCATGAATACCGTTGATGACCGCCGGGGTGCAGGGCGAAAGCAGCTACAGGCAAATCAAATGAGCTGTCTATACGATTGGGTGAGTCGGGCATGAAAACTTACATAGTTTTACTGTCGTGTTGCGCTTTGAAGACGGAGTACAAAACTTGAAGTGTAGACGTGGTGGTACTTGAGATACCACGTACGGGAAGGCAAGGCTGAATGCAGTGGCCCGGGCGTGAGTACAGTAGAGTGACTCGGTGGGTGCGGAGTCCCGACCCCAGAATACTTGACGAATAAAAATTTGAAGTATAGTGGCCGCTCTTTCGCCCCCGGGCCACCCATAAGCGCACCTTGGTGGTCTTGAAGTCAGAACGGCAAGTTGTTGACGGGGATTTGGAAGATGGTCGGGCTTGATACTACGGCGGTTCAAGCCAATTTGGACCGTGGCGAGACAGTCTCGTCGGAAGCGTCCCGAGTCCCGGGTACGCTAGTGGACCGGGATATCACTGCGCAGAGGATGCCCACCCTGCTTCGAGAATCAATCCAAGAGCCCTTGGCACGTGTGCTGGGTAGGGCCCTGCCCAGTGTAAATTGTAATTGGAAACGATGCAGCCCGAGCTCCAATGCCATGTCATTCCCAGGTTTGCCACTGCGCGAGTTGGTACCGGTGGGATCAAGGTTGATTGATGGGAGGGACAGGGACGTAGAATTGGAATTGGAATTGGGCCGCTAAGCCAGCCATTCCGGTCCAGGATAATTGGTATTGTTCCCTGTCGGATCAATTGAAACGTGCGCATGCAATTATACAAGGGAGAGTTGAACGCACTGCAATAGCCAAGCCCACTGTTAGTCGGACAAGCCAGGGCCAGACAAGCAGCAAGCTGGAGGAGGGGAGAGAACGCTATCTGAATAAGAAATGGTAGGAAGTCCGGAAGCGGATTCAACTTGATTGAACTCGGGGAGCGGGGTGTTGGTTGGCCGCCGGTGCGCAGTGCTGCGACGAAAAAAAAAAGCGGTCTGAGGCACTGCTCAAGTACGAGTCGGCGAGGACGGGCTGGACGGGCAGTAGAAATTGATCAAACGAGTGCGATGAAATGAAAAACCAAGGGGATGAAGTGATGAATGAAAAAAATCCGGTCCACAATTTATGACTGACTGCAGACTTGCTGCAGACTGTTCACAATAAATTCAAGTCAACCAAGTTTGTAAATCATTCCGTGGCTTTTCCGTTGACAATGACTCACTGCTAATCCTAACTCGACTAGGTAAGTTCCAGACCTGGTAAATACCGAGGCGGGCGGGGCTTGCAATGACAAGGCCGAACGGCGCGCAGTGGGCGGGCATTGATTAAAATTGATTGCCAGACAGGCGGCGCGGGATGCCATGCGGAACCATAGTACGCGGTCAAGATGAATTGCGCTTTGGATGGCAGTAATGCAGATAGATTGCCGCCAATCACGCCGGCCTCTCAACTTTACGCCAGGCACCCTGCGCGAATCGCGAATCGAGCGGACGAACCGAGCGGCTTGCGGGCGTGGCGGTACGGTGTGTGTCATCATCAACCCCGATTCGGAGATGGATCGATCAATCACTTCATCTCCCATTTTCCCGTTTCTGTCCAAGACCAAAAGCGCACGGGTATATATACCCTACGACAGCATGAGCGTCTTTCACTCCGACCCCCATGTTCTGCTCGCCCTCTTCCCAGTCTTCTAGCTCCCCTTACAGCGACTGGAGCCCAAGTGGCAGCAGCCGGAGAAGCTTGCCGGTACATGCCGCCTCCCTCGTCGACCCCGCACGGCACTCTCCCGAACTCATGCAGCTCATCGATGTAAAGCTTTCAAAGCCTGTAATTGGTATGTTCTCGTCTTCACTTTCCATCAATATCTAATGATTTCTAGAATACATCGTCGACTGCGTTTCAGAGACGGTCGACTACGCCATCGGACGCCCACCAACCTCTTCTTCGTCTCGCGTCAACTCGCCCTACCATGCCCCCTTCACGTCTTTTGTCTCCACCGTCCTCACCCGCGCCGAAGTCGCCACCCCCACCGTCCTAGTCGCTCTCGTCTACGCCGCCCGCGCCCGCCCCCACCTTTGCATCGCCCTCGAACAATGGGCCCTCGAGCGCGTCTTCCTCGGCGCCCTCATCCTTGCCTCGAAATACACCAACGACTCCACCCTCAAGAACGCGCACTGGGCCCTCTGCACAGGCGTTTTCGGCAAGCGCGACGTTGGCCGCATCGAGCGCGAGTTTCTTGAGGTGCTGGACTGGGAGCTGGGCGTGGGTGAGGCGGAGCTCAGCGCGCTTCACGAGGAGATGATGCGCGCGGCGGGGAGGCCGCACCGGAAGCCCGTGTCCTTCACGTGCGCGTCGACGTATCTGGTGCCCCTGCGGCGCGCCCCCGCGCCCCCCGTGCCCGAGCTCTCCCCGCCCTCGTCCCCCCGCTCCCGCTCCTCCTCGCCCCACTCGAGCGACGCGAGTATGTCCCCCCTCACGCCTACCGCGCCCGCACCTCCGCAAACGCAGACGAAAGCAAGCGGGGGCAAGTTCCACGACCTCCTCCGCGCGTTCCCCATGCCCCATGGGCGGGCGTTCCCGGTACACGTCGCCGCGTAGGCGCCTGAGCGGGGTCTTCACGCTGCTTCTTCTCTGCTCTGCTTCGAGCTTCGAGCCTCGCATCTGCCCCGCGCATCGCATCGCATCGCATCTCATCTGCCTTGAGCCATCGACGACGATAAGCGCCGCGACCCAAAAACCACCGAAGGGAGAACGTAGCGCACGGCTCCCTCCTTGCCCTCCTCCCATCGCCTTCCCACCCATCTTACCCCAGCTCGCGCACAATCAATCAATCGACACGCCCCGCAGGAAGACGAACCATCATCTATGCACCTTCCATCTCCTCATCCCATCTTCCCGTCTGTCCATCATCGTCTCATCTCGTCTCATCTTTGGATGGAGAAGCCGTGTAATCCTTCCCTACCCACCCAACCTACCTACCATCTCCCCCTCTATCTCCCGCCCTATCGGCTCGACCGTACCGAGTCCGACCTGTACTTTCCATACTTGCGCCTCACTGGCGCCATAGCTACCGTATCACATTATATTCACTCCTTCCTTTGGTGTTCGTAAATATACATACGTTCTTTCCTACTTACTTCCATACATACATACACACTTATATAACTTACTTACTCGCGCGCACATATATTATGCAGGGCAATTCGAATTCGAACTGTAATACCATCATCATCATCCATCCCGTGTCTCCCCACCGTGGCCGCGAATCCCCACAGCTTAGCTCTAGATCTCGAAGCGAACAATCACCCACCCTTGTCTCCTTGGCAAAGAACCCTAAGTGCGCATGCCCTTCGCACCTCTGAATCGCCCCTCGCACTTCGCACCTCGCCCTTCGCACTTAACGCGCACCGCGTCGTGGCCGTGGATCAAAGTCAGATTGACGCCGGACGCCGCACCACATGTACGATGGTGCGTTGTCAGTGCTCCAGCGCCTAAGATCTATTAGAGGAGCTTACGATCTTGACTAAGAGGAGAAGAAGGAAGATGCGGGGACGGGGCGGGGGTGGGGCGGGGTGGGGTGATTGAGTTTGATTTTGATTGATTGGTGTACTATGTATATGCGTAGCTGGCACGCATCGCATTGCGGGGAGAGGGGGGAGAATGTGAGAGCGGGGCCGAGGGGATGGTGCGGGGTGGTGGATATGTGAGATGAGGGGGTGAGGACGAGGGATTCGTGGATGTCGATTCAGAGGGAGGGTCGACGGTGTCGATGTTCAGTGCAATTTTTTTAAAAATGAGATTGAGATTGAGAACAAGAATAAGAATAAACTTGAAGCAGGGGGTTACCACAGTAACGTTGATTCAACGCGATTTTTAGTTGAGAGCCATGGATCTTGAGCGTGCCTAGGTGAGCGGTGTTCGAAATGGAATGAAGGGAAGGGGGAAGATAACGATTGATCGGGGAAGGAGGGACCCGGGAGAGGATAAGTTCAACTGAAGAGTGTGATGAGCACAAGTGACAAGTCCGAGAGAAGGAGACCGAGAGAAGGAGAAGGAGAGGAGGTGCGATGACGGATTCTGTGTTGGCAACTTGGATATACATGTACAGTGGTACTGGATTGGACTGGAAGGCGAGTCAAGGCACTCGCGCGGTCGAGCGCCGAAGTGGCAGGCTGCAAGAGGCCGGCTTGCGTTGGGTTGTACAAGTCAGACTCAGACTCGGTCGGACGGGCAGTGATGGGAGAGAGATAGACTCGGAGTCAAGGCGAGCAACACATAGTCGCGAGTCAGACAGACGACGCCGATAGAGGCTTGAAGTGGGAGGGGTTGAAGGTAGTCGGAGTCAACCTACGCCAGGCTGAAGGAGTCCGAGTCTCAAAGGCCTGGCCCAATGCTAGTAGAATTCTGATAGCGGAAGTGAGAATTGGAACGGAGCTGCAAATCCGAAACCGAGGGCTGCGGATGAGGAGTGAAGCCGGGGAGAAGGAGAGGGTATAAACTTGAAGTGGCAGATCATGCAGGCTTGACCGAGTTGTCGCTGCAAGGGGCCGGGTTGCGTTGGGCTGCACGAGTCAGATTCAGACTTGGCCGGGCGGGCGGTGCCAGGATACTGGGAGGGATGTAGAGTCAACGCGAGCAATACTCGCCGAGTCAGCGCCCATAGAGTGCCGAGTCATCGATAGAACCTTGAAGCGGGAGGGGTGGATGGGAAGTTCGTTGGGGTTGAGGGTAGAAGTCGGATGCGCCAGGCTGACTCTGAGTTTCAAAGTCAATGGCCTGAGTCCGAGTCACTGTCAGCGGGGAAAGGTAAACAACGTCGAGCGTCGCCGGCGAGTCAAGATTCAAGAATTGGACCAGGACAAGATGAACCGGACGCGACGCAGTAGCCGCCGGGAAACAGTAGACGGTAGACGGCAGGAGGGAGGGAGTCTAAAAGACTATAGGTTTCCCGGGCGGCCGGGCCAGCGCGTCCGTCTTGTCTTGTGGTGTGATTATGTTCCTTGAGCCGCTGACAGTGCCACAACCTAGTTCGGATAAGTAGTACTAGTAGGTACTAGTAAGTACTCACTGACAAGTCGAACAAACTGTCACGGTAAATAATGTAACCCGACGGCGCGAGCTGAGCTTGACGGTCCCCGGTTCAAGCGATACCCGAGCGACATGCCCGATGACCAAGGGGCTGAGGTTGCGCAGCTAGATTCGATTTGCGGCGAATTGATCCCGCTCACCGTGACCCCCGCCGGCCTGAACACTTTCCCAGGCGTCTTTCCGATGGCGCGTGACTCCGGGTGGATTCCGAGTCAAATTGTCACGAGCGACGGCGGTGTGCGTTGGTAAGACTGGGAGCGGCCTTAGTCAAGCGATGGTAAGGAGCAGGAAATCCGAAAAAGGAATTACTAAGAGCGAGCGATCGGATAATCACGATCATGTGACGATATTGCCAGGACTCAATGATATTCCACGTGCACGTGCGGGGGGATACGGGTCCCGACTCGGAGGATGAGAGCGGGTGCCAACATGTAAGTACATGAGGGAGTCGAGAGGCGGATATTCGCTCGCGGGCTGTGCGGGCGGCGAGCACAGGCGGGCGCTCATTTCCATATACACGCATAGGCAATACTTGGGAATCCGAGTAGTACCTTCAAATTGTGTGAGCGACGCAACTTGGAATATACCGTAGTGCTGCATTGAGCACTAGTGCTCAACTCGGGCGTCACGGAGACGTTAGTGGCTCGGATGAAGACGAGCCACTTACCGAATTTGATCATGTACGGAAATCCAAAATTTTGCATCGCCCGTAGCTTCTTGAGTCTTGAATCCTGGAGATACTGCGGGAATCAGCGTGATGCATATATATTATATGGATCTCCAGATGTGCTTTCGTCGTTCCGAGCGCCATCGAGGTACCATAAGCACTTATTTGAAAGCGTAAATGAAAGCGCAAAGGAGCAGGAGGAGGATTAAGTAAGAGCGCGTTGGAGGTGGGTCACCGTGCCAGTCGGTGACCAAGAGTGGTCAGGTGCCTAGGATTGCACGGCGGGCCGACTCGCTCTTGCGACGAACGGAGATGAGGCCAGGGACGCGTACCGGTCCTCCGCCGGCATCGACCCTCCGACGGCGGAAGTTTTTTTTAGGTGTTCCGAAATACGGAATGAAGGGATGCCGCACGCCTTTAGGGCATCGTGCCATTATCGTGCCGATTGATTGCAATTGTGGGATCTTCGATCGCTTGTAACGGGACTCGGGAGAATCAAGTGCAAGTCTGAGTGCAACTCCAATTAAAGCGCAGGCGAAGGAACGTGCCTTCAGGATTCAGTGTCATCTATCACCCCACTATCTTCGGAATAAAATCGTTCCACTGGATAATAACTTGCGTTAATCAGGAGCAGGCAACATTTGATGCCGCGTCGAGTGGTTCGATAGTTGCAATCCTCCTTTCTTTCGAATCTATCACATGCCTGACGCGCAACTGAGCCTAGTTCGTTTACTGCGGATTGGCGCATCCAACGTAGTGTCCATGAGTTTATCGTTATGCATGTCCTGGTATGCCAGGGAAAATTCGAACTTGAACTTGGTTCAATTACGTCGAACCGACCGGCGTATGCAATGTCGCAGGCGGCGGATACAGATGGTGCATCCGGGGTGTCCGCAGTGCAGCTCGCAGCGTTTTACGTCTGGTAACTGCTTGTATGGCATACTATCGTGCTTCACTTATCTACTTCAACCCGGAATTTGATCTGCTTCCGCTTTCTATTCAACGCAGCGTCACGGTTAACCTCTTTTCACGCTTTAACTTTAAGTCTGCTGTCTTGGCATAGTAGAGTCGTTCACAGTAGCTCTCTCCCTTTTTTCTCACTTCTCGAGTTTCCTTCGTTTTATGGCCCGGGTTTTTTTCCATTTTCAACTTTTGCATCTAAAAAGGTTTGAAAATGGAAAAGAAACCTAACCCAAGCCCAAAAGTGACAGAAATTGGGTGACAAAGGAAGGGGAAAAGGGCAACTGTGAAACCCCCGACCAGATCTCCTTTTTGTCTTCCTTTTTTGCTCTCTTTTTCTTGCATTTAGTAGATACTAGAGCCACTGTAGGTTGATCATACATTCAATTCAAACCCCATCCTCAACATATATTCTGATACCCAAATGCTAAGTAGGTGATAGGTTGATCCAACTATTCTCTGAGCTTGAAACAAAAAAGGGAGTGAAAAAGGAACTGAAAAAGGGCCGGACAAAGGGAACTGCTGACGACCCTATTAAACCACAAATATTCACGATTGCCTTGACCTTAATTAAAATTCAACCACATCGAACGATGATGCGTGGGGTACCATCTGCCACGCCAGTTGCAAAGATGCTGAATCATAGCTCGAAGTCGTGTTGAGACACTGACGCTTCAAGCCTGCTGAACCATATTCTAAACGCAATGCTCAGCATCCTGCGGGCTGGGCTGGGCCGGGCTGGCGGCGAAGGATTCCCGCCATCATCCAAATCAATAACAGTGCTGAATTTAAATGATACATACACGGGTGGTTCCATTTAAATTGGAATCGTATCCCACCATCAAGGGAATCACAAATCTATACGAATACACGAGTCCGGGCCGAACTCGGGTGCGTACCGTTCCAACAAGTAAAAAATATGAAGACCGGTCGGAGCATGATATTAATAACAGACTGATGCAGACGGGATGCATGGAAACCCCCGGGCCGACGAACAGTGCTAGCGCTGCTTTGGTCTGAAGGTGGGAACGCATCACCTTGCGATAATTGAATCCAGGACAAGACCATGACCGACGGAACTCGCTTATCTCACACAGATCAATCTCCGACGGAACCCGGCATTCCATTCCATTCCATTTGCAGCGCCGGTTTCACCGAGTATCCCTGAGAAACCGTAGCCGGCCCTGCGGATATATATCCGAGAGCGAGAAACCTAGGAAAGCCCTCACCAACGATGTCGAATCGGCCCGATATGACCAGCAGGAATGCAGAATTTGTGCTTGCGGCATGATAGGCTGAGCTGCCGAAATCCGTTCGGATCGTGGCCGGAGGGGTTCACCTGGCTCTAGAAGGAGATTACCCCGCTCAGAAGTGGATGGGCGCTCCTTTCGTTGGGTGCTCGCCTCCGCTCATACTGCACAAAAATAAAGGAAATGCCTGACTGCGCTAAGAATAGCGCTGCGATAAGATTAGATTGTAGATGCCCATCAGAGGCTGTGTAGCTTCTTCCTCGTCTTCCACCATGATGTCGTCTGCTGCGCCGTCTTGACTCTTTGGGGTGTGCAGCACCAAAATCTAGTCCTGGCTCCATAGATGCGGCAACGTTGCAAGCTGTTGGATCAAAGTTGATTAAAGCTTCCGCGCTGTTGCGAAGCTTCTTGCTATCTTGGAAGCCTGAGTGCTGTGCGCCTTAGACTCGTGCTGTGAGCTGTTCAATGTTGCACATCTATGAACGAACTGGAATCGATTCGAAACTGCCAGTGGACCAGGCTTTCAGACTGCTGTTGTAATCAGACTTGAATCTGAACTCCCAAGAATGCACTCCACCGACGTCTCGCATCAGCGGCGCCGTCTCATCCAGACGAGTCTGCCAGGCATTCAAGCTAGTCAATCTTCAAGGCCGAACTCAATAATTAAACCTGTCCTCAGCTAGATCGTGTGTCTTTCCCCGACTTTGTATGTCCGTCCATCAGACGTATCCATCGCTTTGACCGACCTGGAGCGCCACGAATCTACGGAAGACCCGGACCCGATTTGCTGCTTCACCTTCCAGACTTTCCTGGACTGTGCCTGCATTTGGATAATACTTATCGACAACCGAATGTGCCTGCATGTCTCCCGCAGACGATTTCAATTGTGTCTTTCAGGTTCATACGCGTCCGTCGTCGTGAAACCACGGTGGAACCAAGAGCGCCTTCGATCAAATTCCAGAGCTGTGTGATAACTTCTGTCCCTGGTGCGTATACATACATACAATGTGATTTCTGCCTCAGGCACCTCAACCCAGCCTGGTATCGTAGCGCTATCGGGCCTCTGACGTCGCCGCTGTCAGACCTGCATCTCCCTAGCAGCGGTTAGGACGCCAGGTCCAATTAAAACCAGCGGTCGCTAAGGCTGTCGCCGGACAAGGTACCTTCCGATTCGTCCCGCATCGGCATATTCCTCGCCTCAGCGTTGGGGGCAGCGAGATGGCGGTTCTTTTCAGCTTCCTGGCAGCTGCAATTGACCAGTATGCCAATTAAGAACAGTACGCATGTGGATGTATCCACCCGTGCGATTCCTCCAGAATTTGTTTCCGCATCTGGAAGCAGGTGTTTAGTCCATTCCGGCCGCATTTACTCCCAAGTTTAGACTTTATTCAACGGTGCGTTACATCTTTTGTAATCCCGCGCTGCGAATCTCTGAATCAGAGATGACCCACATCGAGATATGATCGAAGAATCTTACTGCTTGCAGGGAAAATGACGGCGCTTTCGAAATAATTGGTAGAGATCGTCTATCGTTACGTAGATGAGATTGTCGCGACGCGGGATCCCCCGTCCTGAGCGTTAAGCTGACAAAGTGCTCGCGTGGAAGATCATTAATAGTGTTCAGACAAGTCTGCATACGTACTCGGTAAAACTTTCCAGTTCATCAACGCGCGAGCTCACCCCGAAATTCATCTTAAAGTTGATACAGCCCGTTTTTTCTTCAAACCGCTCATGCATATTGCGGCCGCAATATGCATTCACTCCCAAGTTTAGAATTTATTCGACGGTATGTTACATCTTTTGGTGTGATTTGATTCCGCGCCGCGAATCTCTGAATAAGGGATGAACCCGCATCGAGATACGATCGCAGAATCCTACTGCTTGCAGGGAATGACGGCGCTTTCGGAATAAATGGTAGAGATCGTCTTCTATCGTTATGTAGATGAGATTGTCGCCACGCGGTATCCCTTATTATGAACGTTGATCTGGAAAAGTGCTCGCGTGGAAGAACACTGATAACATACATGCTCGCTATATTCAAATCCTTCAACGCGCGAGCTCACCCAGAAATTCACCCTGAAGTTGATACCGCGCGTGTTTTCTTTGAACCGCTCGTGCCGCTCGTGCACTGTAGCGGTTAATGAAACTTGAATATCAGGTTAAACCACTAAAGAGGAATAGCGCTTTTTATCCCCGCAATCCCCGACACCTGAACGGCTAATTGGTGCGCGCTCGTGGTTGCCTCAAAACCGCTCGGTAAAGAGTTACACATTAAAAACAACTCCATCCGAGAGAGAGCGTGCCGACTTTCTACATACATAAATTCCGGGTGCCGGCCTCCCAAATTCTGCAGCAAATGGGGCTCCGGGTTGTAAGTGCGACTTTTTTTTCCCCTTTTCGTTTTGATCGCCGGCTCAACCCACGGCTCTTTAAATTTGGGTCGTTCACCACATGGCGGCCACGGCTGGCCACGGTGGTCGCGGACAAGTTTTGTGGCGCGGCCGCAGCCATCGGGGCGGTATCACCTGGCGGGCCGTATGGCCCAAGGAAGATGCCTTTGTTCCCAAAGGCCTTCGTCCCTGGAGCGGCGGATTGGAATGCATGCTGGGCATCGCTGGATTTTGGTCTGGAGGCAGAGGTATTTTGCAGGCTGAAAATTGCTGGATCCCCACCTTGCCGAGTTCTCCGCGCTCCTGTGGTTTTGGTTTTTAAACGCTGGATACTTCTCGCTCTCCATCTAAATATGATTCCTGGCAGCCGTTCGAGAATTTGGTGCTTACCTTACTGAAGGCAGCAGATTCTGTGGAAGGCATTCAAACATTTCCAAGATTGCGTGTGGTCGGAATATTAGCTCGTGGCATCCCCTGCTCGTTCATATTATAGCATTCCCCGAAATCGATTTCCTCAATGATTCCGGTGTTCAACATTCCTTTTTCCCATGATCCGGTGCGAGCGCGACCTTGGCGCCGGTGCAGGCCCCCGGTCACTCGCGCCTAGGTCGGTCCGCCCAAAATCCCAAATTTTCGTTGATTTACTTTACATTTTGACGGTAATACGGCCCTGGACGCCGCATAAAAACCGATTTTTGCCCCTCAACCGTGCAGATGTCTTAGCTTGGTCGTTGCGCATCGCTCCGGTGGGTTCAAAACTTCTGGAAGTCGCTGGTTCTGAAAAAATACCCCTGAAAACCGGTCGTTGATTTACTTTACGGCGGACCGACCTATGAGGTAGTGTCCGGGGGCCTGCCGGTGCCCACGCAGCTCAAGATGCATGTCGTTTTTGTTGCCGGCCCACTCGATTCGGCGTGCGACTCAAACGGACGAACCGAGTCGCCGGTTTGCTCGGCGACCCACCATGGCGTGGCGGTGCCCATCACCCCCGATTCAGATCAGTCAGATTTCTCCGTTCCCGTTCGTCCGCGTTTTTTCAGACACGGAGGGTCGCGGTATATATAGGCCCGATGGCAAAGGGAAGGACTCCACCCCCGCTGCCCCTTGACTCAGACGCCCATGCACTATTCTCCAGCTTCGTCTTCCTCGTCTTCTAGCTCGAGTTCGCCGTATAGCTCCTGGAGTCCTAGCAGCAGCAGTCGCAGAAGCCCGCCAGTGCACGCTGCATCCCTCGTCGACCCATCTACCCACTCCCCTGAACTCATGCAGCTCCTCGATATAAAGCTCTCGCGGCCTGTAATCGGTATGTCTTTGTCTTCCTTCACCTTAAATCTCTATAATCAATGCCCTCCTGCCTAGAATACGTCGTCGACTGTGTCTCAGAGACGGTCGACTACGCCATGGGCCGCACCACCTCTCCCACCCGCGGACGCTCACACACGCGCTCCGCTTACCACGCAAAGTTTGCGTCCTTCGTCTCCACCGTGCTATCCCGCGCGGAAGTAGGGCCCTCCACCATCCTCGTCGCTTTGGTATACATGGAGCGCGCGCGCCCGCACCTCTCCATCTCCCTCGAGCAGTGGGCCCTCGAACGGGTATTCCTCGGCGCCCTCATCGTGGCGGCAAAGTACACCAACGACAGCACGCTGAAGAACGTGCACTGGGCGCTCTGCACAGGCCTGTTCGGGAAACGCGATGTCGGGCGCATCGAGCGCGAATTCCTGGACGTGCTGGCGTGGGAGCTGGGCGTGGCGGAGGACGACTTGGTGACGCACCACGAGGGGCTGATGAGCGCGGCAGGGCGGTATCGCCACCGCAACTCCACATCATCATCTTCCAGCTCGATTTCGGCGTACACCTCCCCGTACCTCGCCGTCCCGCGGACGCACACCCACCGGCGCCCGACTGCCCCCGTCGTCCCCGAGCTCTCACCCTCTTCCCCGCACTCGAGCGACGCGAGCCTGTCCCCGCGCACCCCGGCGCATCCTGATGTGCCCCTGGACGTTGATCCCGCAACAGCGGCGCCACCGGCGAAGTCCCACGCGACCGGGAAGCTGCACGACCTCCTGCATGTGTTCCCCAGATCCCACGGGCGGTCGTTCCCCGTCCACGTCGTCACGCGCTAGGGGTCCAAGTCTCAGTCTCAGTCTACTTGCCCCCTTCCCGATCACTTGCGCAAAAAAACCACGAAATGGGGAGACGTAGTGCACGGCCCCCTTCCCTTCCCTTCCTACCTCACCCAACTTCTTCATCTCACTTCATCATCATCCCACCTCATTTCACCTATGTCGTGTATCCACCCTCGTCTCCTTGCAATATCTTATATATCATCTTTCGCATCTATCTTACCTATCTATCAGCTCGACCGTACCGAGCGCGCGTGGCATATACATGCATTCCAGCGCACAATTACTATACAGCATTAGTTTACATCCTCGCATTAAGCATAGTCTATGCATATCTACATTATGATCGAATGACGATCCAGTCGAATTGGAACATCACATACCTGCATTTGAGCATTATGAGTGGAGTGGAATTCAAGACGTGTACGAGTAACTACTATATTCGCCTCCCTCAGCGCGAATCACCTACTAAAATAATTGACTGGAACAGTTATGCCATACTTATCAGAGTATGAATCTCGCGCGCACACTTGGCATACATGTCTAGCATTGTCGCAACGCGTCAAGTAGTCACTGTAGTGGGAGATTAATTTGATTGATTTGTTATTGCAAAGCGAAGAGGAGGAGGGCATAGTAAGAAAGGCAAGTGCTACGCTCATGCCTGCAATTAACGTCGCGGGCGGCGGGTACTACTGTACATACGGGAAGAATTGTCTCTTGCGCCCCCGTCGGTTCTGTCTTGCTATTTTAAAGTATTCGCTGCGCGTTGAGAGTTAAAATGAAAGTGGTTTGGTTAATTAGCAAGCCATTACTTGAAGTAGTTATTCCACTGCGCGCCGTGTCGGTTCCGGATGGTTTCCTCGACTCCGGTAAGCGCTCGCTACCGCCAAACACGGTGGCGGACTCGGAAGGAAGTCATAATGATGCTCCGATGTGTACGGGTTCAGAGACGTCGATCTACTTCCATCAGAGTTGCGACAGAACAAGGGAGGAAAGAACAAGGGAAGAAGGAGTCCGCCTGTCTCCGAGCTATTCGGGACTGACCGGGAGAAGAGGATCTGAGATGATGACGACCCACTGCCAGCACGCGTTCCGGCAACCTTGGACCGCGTCCGTCGTCCACGTGGTAGCAATCGAACGAGCAGCAAGCGAACCCTCCGGTAGGACTCGGAGAGACTCGGATTCATCGGTTGGTGTGATCCCCGGCCCGGAGAGAGGTAAGTATATCTGAAGGCGAGACTGAGACTCGAAGCCTGGCACACCAGGGTGCCTGAGATGATCAGGAGAAGCCCGCCCCTATCCCGACCGGCGAGCGACGGAGACGGCTGCTCAGACGACGGATACGGATCCCTTGTTCAATGGAGGGAAGGCGGGAGAGAGCATGGTTCATGACAACCCCGTGCTGACGCCTGTCAGCACACGCTTGTCATCGGCCAGCAAAATTAATTTGGATCCTCGATCATTTGATCGGGTATCATACCTTCAAAAGTGCAGAGCAAGGGCTCAGACGGAAACGGAGAGAGTACTTGCGGTGGGAGGGTCGAAGTTGTCTACGATTTGCGTTCATTTTTCGTTCTGGCTGTATGTATTTCGCTCAGTGCACACCGACGCGTACATCTGAACTCCTAAAAATGCCTGCGACGCAGGGCGGCGCGTAATAATTACACTGTCCAAGGGTCGGCTCAAAAGGTGGTCCCCACTCCCCGCATCGCGACCGTTTCCCGACCCTGTGTTTCACCTAAAACGTGTGTTTCGGAGATGTTTTGGACATACCTATAGGGGTTTGTTCTCCGTATATAACGGAGAATTGGGTGTTAGTTTTCCATTTTTCTGGAGGGGCATTGATAGTAAGTACCTTCAGGGCTCGGTTCAGCTTATTTGTCGTTCCAATTGTTTCTTTTGGCATGTAAACCCGAGAAAAATGTCCGCGAGGCAGTAGCAGGCACGCGGCCCTGGGTGGCGCCGCACTGAATAGTTCACTGAGTTCGACGTTCCTTGCTTCAGACTGACATTGAAATTATGCATGCGGCGGGGAACGAACTTGAGTCGTTATGGCGCAGTCGCAATCGGTGTACCCGTATGCATGCACAGCGTTATAGGACCGCTGTGAGTAAACGAACTATGGACTGGTCGTGCTTCAAAACATTGTCCGTGGTGCTGTAGTTCGGGATCTGAAACAGAAATCATGTTCAAAACTCGGAAGCGAACTTGACTTTAGAAAATGGGAAACGCCCCGATGTTTACAGCATGATCTAGCCGTAAATGTTAGTCCTTATCAACATGGGACCCCTACTTACCACCAATCAAATCCAAAAAACGTACCCGCCATTATTTTCAAATAGCGCTGAATCACGAACATTGCGCCGCACATTGCCGAGACACCCTTAGGGCTCCAGTCAGAATAAAACTGAACGCCAGCGTGCTAAAAATAAGGACATGATCAGCGCGATAAGATTAAGAGCCATCAGGGGCTGTGTTGCTTCGAATTCTTCTTTAGATAAATTGTCTTCCCTGTGATTTTGGAGATTGGAAATCGGTTGGGCCTCGGATCGCCCTGCGCCTGCACAATATACAGCACAAAGACACCGGGTAGAAGCAATTAAATTGGCGCATCGCCGTAAACGCCTGAGTCGTTCGATCGGTGGTGGGTTGAATTCTAGTGGCGCTATGACCCGGATACTCATAGTACATTCTTCACTAGCACCTCCGACTTATTTAGATTTTTGTGGACTATAGTAGTAGGGAGCGGATAGAAACTCCGGAAGGCTTTATGGGAAGTTTGCCCTCAACTCGTGTAAATGATGCGTATGTGGAGACAGTATTTATGATCATGAAGGCTGCCCGCCGCGCAACTCCACTTCCAGAAAAAAAGTCGAGCCACATGCCAGATTGTGTCAATGTACATGCCGGACAGAGAAAGCGGATTTGATGAGCCATACGCCGGGTGTCACGGACCTGCACTAGTTGATGAGTTTACATAGTGCGATTCTGGCGGGACTGGCTGAAGCCAAGAAAAATACTGATTCAGGGCGCATTCCCGTGACCCGTCGACTTGCGCTTGTCGATCTATCGTGGCCTGGACCCCACCATTGTCGCTAGCTGCCATCATGAGATCGACCAGGCACCCACCGGCTACCGGGGTCCGGCAGCCACTATCACCGCGAAAGGCACCCTAACCGATAATGTATAGTATATACATACTACCAACTTAATCGGATCGGCGACGGAAATTTAGCGTTATTGTGCAATATCCTCGACAGCCCAAACTCTCCGGCAACACTGACAGTTGCGCGCCGGGTCGCGCTGGCCTGTATGTCGCGTATCAGCGCCCGCCCGGCATCAATCTCGAGCAACAAATATTGCCGCATTGGCACACAGGCGTTTTGGCGATTCCGTTCGGTCGTCGCCGGCTATCATTGTCGGATTCTCGTTGGTCCCGTTGGTTTAATTTTCGAGCGGACGGACGGGTCGCGAGCCAGCGCTGATGTTAACGTTGTATGATACCCTCCATACTGTACCGCTGTGTATGGTAGCAACTGCCTGAGGTGCGTTACGCTTACCTAATTTTCGAAAGTTAGCAACCGATTGCCAAATTAAGTTCCGGACCTGCCTAAAAAGGCAATTTCCGGCCCCGAAGACCCATCCCGCTCTACTCCTCCTCATCCATGCCTCGTAAAACCTCCTCCGCTATCTCCCAGCTTCGGACAGGGTTCTCGTTCCTCAACGCCCACCGTTTCAAGTCAGGCTTCGTGGACTCAGCGGCGTGCGAGGCGTGCGGCGCAGCATTCGAGACGCGCGCCCACTTCCTCCTGGAATGCCCAGTCTGGGAACCCCTCCGGCAGCCCCTTCACAACGCGTCAGAGTCGGCAGGGCTTTTCGGTCCCCTACACGTCTCTCCCCTCCTCTCCAACCCCAAGCTTCTGAAGCCCATCGGGAAGTTCGTGGAAGCTACGGGCCGCTTCGCGTAGTAGGGTCCGCCCTCCGCTCACGCCCTCTCACTTCCCTTTCATCTTCCGTTTTCATTTACTCTTTTTCTTTTTACATTACTTACATCTAATATATCGCCCCGCGCAACCCCATTCACGACCAACACCAATCCTCGCGCGTACCATCCTCACAACAGTCGGCGAACCCACTTACACATACTTTACCATTATAATACGCCCTACTTACTTACTTTACCTACAAAATAGTCACTCTAAAACACCACACGAATACTTCACGACCACTCTACGTACTGCTGTCCTAGCCTCACCCGGCCACTTACAGTAACCACATTGAAATTCATCATCATCATCATCATCAGGGCCGAAAATAGTTGAAAATAGCGCCAAAAGTCATTTTTTAGGTGTTACGCACACGATTTAGGCAACATCTTGGGCCTGTGTTATGCGTTACGGTTGCTACCATACACGGTGATACAGTATGTTTCTCAGGTTCCGAGTTGCAACCGGGACTAAAGTATGTGCGAGCGAAACAAGCTAAGAGCAGTGCCAAGCCGAATTAACACTCTTATGTACCGCAGTATTGCTCTACTTGCCGGCGTTCACCGCTTTTGCCGAGAAATTTGCGGGTAACACTTTTTCCAGATTGATATTTTCGCTTTCGGCTGGGGCTGTAAGTAGATCCAATCGCAACCCCGATCCGGGCCATACCGCGGGTGAAGAGGACACGACGTTGCTCATCCGAACCTCGAAATTTCCCGGCATGTTTGGGACTCGAAATCGACGGGAAATGCCATCGGAATGGATGGTTCAAACATCCATTTTCCAATATTTTGGCCTGGAGTTGGACTTCTCCAGAAAAGCTCTCCAGTAATGCATGTATTCCCAAGAGTATTCCATATGATATCGAGCCGCCCTTCTGAAGCTACTTAGTACTTAAGTAGACGCTTCCTGGTTTAACTTCGATGCCACGTGCTCGCAATCGGGCCGACTGCCGCACTCTGCCGCACCCGACAGTGAATCAACTTGGTATCAACGAAAAAAATGAGAGTGGAACTTCGCATGGAACAGGGTCGAACGCCGAGTCCCCTTCTGTAATGCTACCTACCTACCAACCTACCTCAGCTTCCTATCAACGGGACTCAGATCCGGCCATCAATCCCATCAGATTCCACCGCATTCTTCCCTTGTCTCCAACTCTCTCCTCAAAGTCTAATGAGCTCCAAGCTCGTAAGTTCTTTGTTCGTCGTTCTTGCGCATAATTCATCGTCTACAGCATCCCGATGACATTAAAGCTATCCCGGCTCCCAGTGGTGTATTCGGCGCCTCGTCCACACTCACACCAAAAATCGGTCCTCTGCGTTCGGTGAAGATCAGAAATCACCGCGTTTTGTACTGATTCTCAGTCATCGAAGGTCGGCGAAGATATTTCTAAAGCCACCTCTGCACGAAAACATATCTGGGACGTGCTAAAGTTGGCCAACCTTCGCCAGGCGTTTGGGGTTTCTTTTATCGTCTTCCTGCTGATCACACATCTATTCCTGCGGGTCTGGCCCTTGGACGGAGGTCTTTCCTGGCGTGTCAAATTGACAATCCGGGACCGGCTGCCTAATCTTGTTAGAGAAAAATCTACGCTGAACTGGGAGTCCTGCCCTGATGATCCTTCATTCTTCTGCACCTTCTTCGCGGTGCCTCTCGACTATTTGAATTCGACTAGGGCAGTATCCACGGGTGACCAGGCCATCATCGCAATGCGCTTGTTTCCTGCTACGGTGCCGCCGTCTCAACGACTGGGCACGATATTGACGAATCCTGGGGCATGTACTGTTTTATTCCATATATAACTGAACTAGAACATGAACAGGGTCCAGGAACGTCCGGCCACGCCATCCTGCTCAAGAGGGGACCGTCATTGAGTGCTATATTTCATGGGAAATTCGATATCGTGAGCTGGGACCCGCGGGGTGTCAACATGTCGACACCACGTATATCGTGCGTATCTCATCTAGTCTGCAACGATTGCTGAACCAGTTGCATAAGGTGCCACCCGACGGAATTTCAGCGCCAGTTGTTCGCCCTCGGCCAGGGGGACTTGGAGTTCTATGACCTACCGGTGTCGGCCGCCAATATAACTCTGCTGACGGCCTCTGCTCGGGCACTGCTTCTCACGGAACTTTGCCGAAATGCTGTCGGGGACAAGGTCCTTCGTAGCGTGACTACAGTGAATGTTGCACGAGATTTAGAAGAGATGCGTAAGGCGGTCGGCGAGGGCGGGCTCCTCTACTGGGGCTTTTCTTATGGGTGAGCGGTTTCACCAGGCAGTGCCAACAATATTAATAAAGAATTTGAAGAACAACTCTAGGCGCTACTTACGCTGCGATGTTCCCCGACAACATCCATAGAATGGTTCTAGACGGAGGTGATTTTTTCCAGTCTCACAAGAGCATCTGCCTGACCAGACTTGCAAGTTGTCTTCACTCCGGAACAATACGGCTCTTTATTCGAGCACGGGATAAGTTCCGGTGTTTCTACTAGCAAGGTGAATCGCTATCACGCGGCGTTAGCGATATGTTACCTGATGGCCATTACAAGGTTTTTGACGGGTTCCTGTCGAGTTGCATCGACGCCGGTCCATCACGGTGTGCCCTCCTCCAAAATAACACTGCAAATGCTTCTCTGCTGGCCGAACGCATCTCGAAGATCTTGTCCCGCTTGAGTACCTCTCCCCTCCCCGTCACACATCCAAACTCGGGAGCGGTTCCGTCCATTTTGCATCCATCGGACCTCATCCTCTCTATATTCGCGACATTGTTGCGTCCCGTGAACTGGGCTAGTCTAGCATCTGCTATTGCGGACCTAGAGAACGGTGACGGCAGGGCTATTGCGGGCCTCAGTGGCGCCGGCGGAAGGAGCTGGGATCTCGCAAATGTTACGGACGCAGAACGAGCGGAGAACGCAGGGTGGGGCACCGGGCGCGAAATGGGCGCAGACGAGGCGGATATGGCCGTATCGTGTGGAGATGCCGCTTTGTTCTCAGAGTATGGGGACGATGCGTGGACACATTCCTGGCTTGATTGGAGAGCGAAGGTGCGTTAGATTTTTAGTTTCTCGATCACAGTAGGCCAGACACGTTGGTAGCTCATTTCAAACGACGCACTCAACGGAGCGATGTGGTTCAAGAAGATGATCCGGTGTAGACATTGGGGACGTATTCACCCTCCTCCAGAGAGGTACGAGGGACAGTGGAAAATGGGAGAGGACTTGAAGGCGCCAAGGTATCGATTCTCGTGCTCTTCCGCCCATTTGTCTTCACCGCTTATGCTCGACGAGGCATCCTATCCTCTTCGTGTCGAACACATATGTGAGCGGATGAATATCTTGTTCCCCTGACTCCTAACTCCCAGAAGGATCCGGTCTCCCCCATCGCATCCGGCAGACGAATGGTCGACATCTTTGGAAAGGAAAACGCCCGTCTCCTGGAAAATAATGCATACGGGCACGTTCATCTGTTGAGTTCTCTGTTCCAAGTATCGGTGTTGACGATTTGCAGGCATTGCTCCGTGAGCCAGCCTTCCCTCTGCATCGACAACGCAATCCGCGACTATATGATCGAGGGTAACGTACGTATCAATATTGGTCCACGTAAGTTTGAATTTTTGAAGTCAACCAATAGCTGCCGGCGGAAGGTACCATTTGTCAACCGGACGAAGGGATATCGTTCCCGTCGCAAGGCAATTTCGGAAAGCTAGGCGTCGACAATACTCGGGAGAGGTCCAGCTGGTTATTCACGCTGTGAGGAATGTTGCCCAAGTGCGGGTTGGGATGGTACTGTATAATTCCGGGTATGGAATGTAAACACTATCCGTAGAAACAATGGCTTGCATACTATAAGTCGGAGGTTCATTCTGGTGAGTTCGCTAAATGCTACTAGGCCAGCTATGGCTGGAATCTTTCAGGGTAAATTTCAACATTTCCGTTCCCACAATCCCGGCCAGCTTGGACTCGATCGTCGCTATGAAGTCTTGGTAACAGACCGCAATGTTAGCATAATCGCCCTTCCATATTGTGTGGAAGCAGAAATTCATGTTGCGAAGTTACGGGAGATCGTGGCGCTCGATGAAGCCAGCGCGGAACAAGGGCCACGACAGTCCGCTCTGCACCCAGGGTGTTTCTTGGACCAGGGGAACTATCGCGAGCGTGAAGGCGATGCTTTCTACACGGGGGGCGAATTCCGGAAGGCCCGACACGATGCGCGTTAGGTAGTCCGGGATAGCGCGGTCCACGCCGATGTTGAAACTGACGTTGAGGACCTGTAGATTTTCGAACTGGGGGATCATATGCAGGCTACGAAATCCTGCGAGCTTCATTGTTAGCATGAGTTGTGGAAAGAGACACCCATCGAACGCACTCACTTCCGTAGTCGAGGTCGAGTTGTAGGAGGGTGGCGGACAAAGGGGCAAATATGCCGGTAAATGTCTCGATGTGATCTTCATAAGGACTAGAATCGAATTGGATGGATAGGCCTCGGAGGGACCGAAGATGTCCCTCTCCCGTCAAGTCGCGCAGGAAGTTGCGGACATTGAGCATGCCTGAGTGTAAAATGAGGTGATCGAGGCACAGTGCGGATGGCGGAGGCTGAGTAGCAACCGAGGGAGTTTGCCGGTGCATAGTCACATGGAAGAGCGACAGCATCCGAACGGATGAAGCCGCACAGTAAATTAGGGAAGAGGGGACGTCAGTCATACTGTTCAAATCAAGTTGATCCAAAGTGGCAAGGGATATGATGTCGAAAACAACTGAAGCCAGACCCGCCGGGACGAAATTCCAGCTCCGGGTCTGAAATTGGTACACCTCCAAGCTCCGAACATTATGCAAGGTCGGCGTGCGCAGAGCTGATTCCAGCGCATGCATTTCCTTCAGCAGGGTTGGCAACGGGATGTGGAGGCTATGGACATATCGAGCAACTTCGGGAGATGAAGCAAGAAGATCGGAGGCCCGCTGACAGGTATTCGGGTGGCCTGAGTCTTGTCTGCGTATCCTCATTGCGCGAAAAAGGCGGCGCTGGCATGGGACGCGGAACGTTTTAGCGGTCTTCTAGCATGCTGTGAGGCATGGACCATCGTCATCGAATTCCTGAACAATCGCGTCGATAAGCTCCTGGGGTAGCCGTAGGATGAGGCCGGTCCCGGACGCCTTGGAACCCATCCGAGTCGGAGTCCGACAGTGGGCACAGCTTGGGCACAGCCGCAACCGAATCTGACTCGGAGACTGCCGTGATTCCTTCAACTTCAACCTCAATAGAGATTCTCTTCTCAGGCTCTGTTCTCTAACTCGCCTAAACCTCACAGCCCTTTGACTCGCACCAAGATAGCCATCGGTTCATTGACACAGGATTAAGCTGTCTTCGGGCCCACTGTTGGAAGAAACTAGCACGTAGAACTGTCCAAAACATTTGCTAAATCTGACTCATTTTCTCCCATTCAGCTGCGCCAAATGAGTCGTTCGCCTTCCCGCTCACTATAAAAGCCGAACTTCTGTGCTATTGAGTTATCCTCCCAGCTATCGCATTGGAACCGTTGAGTATGCCCGTTGAACCTAATCCTGCGACTCCGCAATCTGTGTTGAAATCGGGTGAGGCGGTGGAACGCTTGCTGCATACCGTCAAGGCCGGTAGACTTCGGGTCGCGGATCCTCTTCCTAAAGCTTCGGTATTTTGTCCCAGGTGATCTCTTCCGAAATCATTTTTCTTTACACTGCTGACTTACCTTTCAGGATGGAACTCTACGATGATCCGGACTCCGAGAATGTGATTGCGACATTCGAGCTCCCCGGGGTTAGGATCCCCGACCTATCCATTTTTATCAAGCAAGGGATGCTCGTGATTCGGGGCCAGCGGCTCTGTCGGTACCGTTTAACTCGGCGACACCCTTCCTTACCTGCAGCACCGCAGGTCGACGGTGTCGATGCCACTGTTCCCCGGGCTGAAACCAGCATCCGCTTCTTCCCGTACCGAGAGCTAAGATACGGCCACTTCTTTCGGAGACTCCGCTTGCCATCGGGTACAGATGTAAGTCGTGGACTTCTTCCCTCTAGTCCCCAAGATCGTAAACTGACGACAGCGACAGCTTTCGTGTATCACCGCGAGCCTTTCAGACGGCCTCCTCACGGTGACTTGGCCTCGCGGGTCCTCGTGTCAACTGCAACAAACGAGTAAACCGTCGGCGACTGCCATGAAGCACTTAGACTCAACAAGTGAACTTCCAACCTCATGTGTGCGCTCGGCCCCGTACGATCCGACTAGGCGCGGGGACTGATTCTGGGACCTCCAGTCATATTACGGATTGTTGAAACTTCCAAGCATGTTTGAATATTTGGCAAGACGAAGATATCATACATACACTGCCGGAGCTAGTACACAAACCCGTAAACAGTATTATTCCATCCGTTTATGCTGCTGCATCAGTTCGATCGTGCTACAATTTCATGAATATTAGTCCCGATATTTTCGCAGCGTCAAGTCACAGCAGCACTCACACCCCGTCAAAATCATATGTACACTGACTCCTTGCCCGGTGGTCCGCGCGGTTTTCCTTTCACCACTCATCCGGCCTTCAAGAGCCCAGCCACCATCTCCTCAATGTTGTCGACCGTGAACGCGACGTGCACGCTCCCCACATCGCACGGCCGAGGTCGTAGGTGTGTGCGCTCCGCGGGCGCTAGATACTGAAGCAACCTAAACGGCGTTGGTTTGTCTGAGCACAATAGGGCAAACCTCCATACTAGTACATACTCGATGCGGTGTCCGCCCGGCGCGTCGAGCATTGCAATGAGGAGCGCCGCACCGGGAACGCCTGTGATACAGTGTGCATCCTCCCCCTCGGCCTGCGTTCGATATGCGAGCTTGCAGCCCATGACGTTCGCTGGTACCGGAGTTTAAGACTCGGAGAAAGAAACGAGGGCACGTACTCCAGAAGGCAAGAGATCGCTCGATATCGGAGACGGTGATGCCAGTATGGTCGCAGGAAGTTATAATCATGTCGTGCCTGTCGTGGAAGGAAAGAAGGCAAGCTTGGGAAGATCATGTATCTGATCAAGGACTACTGCCCACAAAGGATACAGGGTGCGGTCCTGGGTGCCGCGGCGGCCACGGGCGGGATACAGCCAGTGAATATCAACGCGAAGGTATTATTGCCCGACGCACGCGAAATCCAGTCCTAGAATTACTCCACACATCTATATAGGATCGATAGATAGATAAATCGAGAATAAACGATAAAATATAACGTAGCTCCAGCTCTCAAAGCCACCCACTAAATCCGTCCTTGACCGACCACAAATCACAATCAAAACCTTCAGTTACCTTTGTACGCCAACGCAAGCGGATCGGCCCCACACATGACGGTCCCGACGACGCGCGAGAGCGCCTGTCCAATTGCGCGCTCTTTGGCGACGCCGTCCGCGCGGTGCTTGACCTGCGTGCATTGTTATTGGCTCACATCGAGAAGGAAGGAAAAGCCACCACTTGCCTTACAGTGCATCACCATCTCGTCCCTCTTCCGCAGATCCCGCTCCCGGTCGTACGCCTCAAACAAAGTATTCGCACTCGGGAACGCGTCCGCAATCCCAAGCGCACCCGACGCCGTCATGCGGTGCACCTGCCCGATCATCTTCGACCACGTATCCGCGAGCGTGACCCCCGTCGTCTGTTGCGTGTCGGAGCAGAAGGGGAGGTGCGAACGCTCGATGAGCCTGGCCCGGGCGCCGCGTCAGCATGGAGAGGATGTTGAGATAGATGAGAGTAGACTGACTTGTACGGCTTGATACCAAGGTCCGCGCTGAGGTCGTACAGCCGGGCAGCAGCGTCCTCAGGCTTGTCGACGTATAGCAGATGCGTGTGCTCGGCCATCTGCAGCGCTGCGAGCGTGCCCTCGATCTGG
The DNA here is from genome assembly GCA_029289565.1 of Mycena galericulata. Taxonomy (NCBI): domain Eukaryota; kingdom Fungi; phylum Basidiomycota; class Agaricomycetes; order Agaricales; family Mycenaceae; genus Mycena; species Mycena galericulata. Next base: position 102,646 of record JARKIA010000067.1, read on the forward strand.
GCTTTGGTATACTAGCACAAGGTAGGCAAGTCAGTCGAGCGATCAAACGATTGCAGGCGAACGGACCCGTATACCCGAGGTGCGCCGGAGGTACGCCGTGAGACCATCCACCATGACGAAGATCTGCACCGCGCGGGGGGCGTACTTCTGGCGTACGCGGCGCACGACGCCCTTAACGCCGTCCTCATCCCGAATGCACCGCGCAAGTTCGTCCGCGCTCATGTACACGAGGTACGTGTTTTCGATCTTCATGTACGGCTCTTCCACTGGCCGCCACTCGCGCGCGATCGGGTCGTATTTTGCGGACATCTTGCGGCGCCAGCTGAACACGTCGTAGCCATCGATGGCCTGTCGCTCCACGGTTGATACTGTCATATTGAACTCGGCGACCTTGTCGCGGAAGGCTTGCAGCAGTTGCTCCAATGCGCGGGTAGAGGAGGGCGGGAAGATGATCTCCATATTTGCGAGCGTGCTTTTCTTGTCGTTGACGAGTTTGTTCGCGGCTTTGTACTCTTTCTTCGCCTCTTTCTCGGCAGCCTACGAGTGTAATTTCAGTAGAGGGAGAGGGATAGGTGCACAACGGACAACTTGCGCCGCTTTAGCAGCTTTCTCGGCCGCCTTTTGCGACTTCTTCTGCGCGACCTCCTTCTGCTTCAGCGCCTGCTGGAGCTATGAGTCTCGATTTTGTTGTGGCATATAAGGGACATTCACCAGAGCGACGGCCTTTTCCTCTTCCGTTTTGCGCGGCTTACGGGAAGCCTTCTTGACGGACGCGTTTGATTTCTGAGAGGCAGGCCTCATTCGGAGGATTTGGAACTACAACGTGCCACTCACCTTTCGCCCAATTTTCTTTGGGGATTTATCCTCATCCTCCTCGTCGCTGGATTCCCCGCCGTATGCAGGATAACCGACGCTCGAAGATCTGGTCGAGGATGTGGAAGCCTTCTTCACGGATGCGTTGGACTGCTAATAAGGAAACGTCATTCAAAGCGCTTTGGACCTAACGCGCCACTCACCCATCGCGGAATTTTTTTCGGAGACTCGTCTTCGTCGCTGGATTCTCCAAAATACGCAGGATAGTCGACGCTCGAAGGTCTAGAGGATGACGCGGTGGTCGAGGCACGTTTTCGCTTCGCTTGTCCTAAGCCGCTGAAAAACTTGGGATCTCCAGGCGCGGGTAGCTCGTCCTCGCTACTTTCACTGCATAGATCCAAAAGATAGCTCTGGGACGAGTTCTGCGAGAATTGGGACGACGGCGGAGGTAGCGGGCGCGCATCGTCGTCCGAGTCGGAGATTTCAATCACGTCAGAAGCGAAAGGCATTGCTGAGCGAGAACTTGACGATGAGGACGTGTATCGACTAGCAAAGAGTGATTTTCGCGGTGTTTCACGCGACTCTCGACGCGACAAGGTGGAATTGAGAGAAAGGAGGATGGGGAGGTTGATGCAAGTTGTGAAATGTTATGGTATGTGTGTGTGCCATGTTTCGGAGGGTGCCGAAAGCTCTTCTTGTCTTCTCTCATCTTCAACCAAACGAGGTCAGAGCTAGATATGATCAGAAAGTCTCTCTCAACACTCACACACAACTAGTCTGGTCTCTCTCTCCCTAGAAATGACACTCTGTGCGTGTCCCTTAGTTTTCCATTGGTTTTTCTGCATTGGAAAATTATGAATTTTAATCATGGCTCCCAAATCCTGCTATGACGGCATCCACAGCTGCCAGAGGCAATTTAGAGCCATTGGAAACTGAACCCATTAAGAGGATCCATATTCTCCGGCACGGTCAAGCAATACACAAGTCTGTCTTCTGCCCTCCCATAGATTATCATTTATCGTGGACAGCGTACAACGCGGGTATCCATTGCGCGATCCGCCGCTCACAGAGCAGGGCTTCGCCGAAGCCGGGGCGGTTTCTCTGAACTTCCGACCAGATCTCATAATCTGCTCGCCGATGGTCCGCACCATCCAGACTGCAATGAGCGCCTTCCCCGACCTTCTAGATCAACCCTCATCTGCGACGATTCTCGAGATCTGGCCAGACTTGCGTGAGGCCCATGACGCCGTCTGCAACCTGGGTGTGTCACGCGCAAAGCTCTCTGCGGCATTCCCGGGCGTGGATCTCTCACATTGCAGCGAGGAGTGGGACTACGAGGAGCACTCGGACGAGGCTGCGGCCCTGCGTGCGGAGAGAGTGCGGACTGCGCTGGCCCAGCGTCCGGAACAAAACATCTTATTAATCAGCCATCGTGTATTTATCGATTGCCTCGTCGCTGGACCGCAATTCGCTAACTGCGGTACGCCTCAATTCTGCTGGTTTTTGTGGACAGGTACTCACGGTCAAGCCAGAGCTGCGATCGTATATCTTCGGGCCCGGTGATACCCTAGTCAAAGTACCGTAATTCGTCGGATGTCCGAATCACAGCGTCCAGGTTTGGTTCAAAACATTATCTTGGAGGGGGAAGACGTGGTCCTGTCCCCATAGTCCAATCCCACTTGGTTCAGGTTTCTCATCTCGATACTAATTAACATCCAGTTGTCTCTATCTGAGGGTTTTCGCTAATGCCAACGACCCGGCACTGTTTGGTCTGAGTCACGCAATTTGAAAAAAGGGTTGTAGCAGACGCGACCATGTCGATACAGTCCTCAACATATATTATCACGGCAGTTCACTTTCAGTCTTGCGCAAAGCTGTTCAGCGACAATTACGGCCTGTGGGGCCCGCGCGCTGGACAGGTTTCCGCCCTGAAACCTGGTAAGTATGTGATGCAGCATGGCCCGATATTTACCAGCCGGACAGGTTCTCGCGTGAAAATGACCCCAAAGAAACGCCTAGTCTCTCAGCGGCCCGCAACGCACGTACCTCGCGCTCTGCTCGATCGACGGCGTGCTCGTCGGACACGCGTTTGCGACCAGTTGGCAGTGGTCGTATGGCGACGGTCCAATTATGCAGGCTTTCCACATCCTCTGGTTTTCTCTGTATACCGAGGCTCCGCAGGAGTCGTGTCCTGGATTACCCAGCTCGTGGTCGGCAATGCCCACCGCCGTAAAGGGAATCGCGACGGTGCTCCTCCGCATGCTCCGCAATTCCGGCACCTACGACGTGCTCGGGCTCGTATCTTCGCCCCCCACCGCGCACTCGAAAATCGGGTGTGCGTTCGAGGTCCACATAGTCAGTAGACGTCAAGTTTGATTATCATTTTCTCGTGCAGGCTCACACTGGATCGGCACCACTGACCTTGCGTTCATCCGCGCAAATGCGGCTCAGGTGTTCAGCACCACGCTCAAACCACGCTCGTCAATTACTTGCAAGACATGTGACTCGTTGGCACAATGTTCGAGCCCGAATCTGCCAGTTCGAACGCCGTTTCGAGTGTGCGCACAAATCCCTTCGTTAACCATGGGGGGCCACTCGAGATACTCAAGTCGTTTCAGAGGATATGGCGACATCTGGCCGCTGGGGGAGCTGCCGGAAGGATACGAATTCTGGATCCTTTTACAAGCATAGTTCTTTGGAAACACAGTCAGCATGATTGTCGCAGCGCCGCAGCGGGCCGCAGTGACACTCGAATCATTGCATAACTGTATACCGATAGATCAGATTCAACCGTAACTTTAACTGATTGCAGTTTTTCAGCGTTGCTTGCTAGGCCTTCATCATACCGGCGCGTCGATTTATCTCTGGAACGACTGGAATAGCTCGCATGAGGTGAACTGCCTGACCGGTTATGTAAACTCTATATGCTGATTTTTGTCTGATTAGGTCAACGGCCTGAAGCCCGTGCCGAGCTGAATCAGAACACAGTTGCGGCACCCATACATAAAGCTGAACTTTGTCACATTGGATATCAACAAGTACCCTTCAGAACGATGTTGCAGTCTCTGCTCTTGGTCCTATCTTGCCTCGTTTCACTCATCTCTACTCAATCGTCTTCCGCCATTGTTTCAACAACTTCTGGGACCCTTCATGGCATCGAACAAAATGAAGGTGCGTAGTCCCTTGTCAGGTGAAAAACCATTTGTTCATTAATTTGACCCAAGTAATGTCCTTCAAAGGAGTGGTGAGGCTCTCGCTTTCGTCGACTACATTTGATAGGATTAAACATTCAACATAGCGTTTTGCACAATCGCCCACTGGCGATCTTCGTTGGGAGCCCCCGGTACCATACCTCACGAAGCTCAAAACGCCACTGGCCCGCCTCCATCTTGTCTCCAGCAGTTCGCTTTCGCGACTAGTGAATTTACACAATTCTTGTTCAACAACCCACCGCCCGCGTCAGAGGACGAGGACTGTTTGTTCTTGTAAGTTTCGTTTTCCACCCTTTGCTCAACCTTTCCGAACGAAATTTGGGACAGAAACGTGTGGGCCCCGTCGTCGATCACCAATGAGACAAAGGCCGTCTTGGTCTGGATCTTCGGCGGGTTCGTTCTTCACCGTCTCGATCAATCGAAGCTTATGTGAGGGTTCTTGGACAATAGCGGCTTCGCATTTGGCTCGGGATCTTTGCCTTTGTACGATGGAAATTCACTGGCCGCCAACCAAGACATCGTCGTCGTGACATTCAACTACCGGACCAACCTATTCGGTTTCCCCTCATCAGAGGATCTTCCCATCACGCAAAATAATCTGGGCATTCTCGACCAAGAATTGGCGCTGCAATGGGTCCAGCAAAATATTGCCAAGTTCGGCGGGGACCCTAAGAAAGTGACTATCATAATGGGTTTACGATGTTGAATTTCCCTCCCATGCTGACTGATTGCGACGCAGGGTTACTCCGCCGGCGGACAGTCAGTAGGGCTCGCCATAGTCCGCGATCGCGTTGACACGCCGTTCCGCGCGGGTATAATGCTCTCTGGGACACCCTTCTCGGCTTCCCCAGTTCCCTCCTTCTCATCCTTCGACGCCTTCGCTGCGGCCGTCGGATGTTCCCAACACCCAGGTGCGCTTCGACTCGCGTGCTTAAGAAAGGTGCCCGCATCCACAATTGGCACCTACACGAACGGACCGTTCAGTGGAGCTTTTCGGACCGTTGTGGACAAGTGAGCCCGATCGGTGACCGAGAATACTTCATATAGTACAGGACTCATAAATCCCCAGCGTGACAATATTCACCGATCCACTCGAGCACATCCGCGCCAAAGCCACGGCCCGGGTTCCCATCCTTCTCGGCGGCCTGGTCAATGACGGAAGTTTTTTGGCGGTCAACATGACGAACGTGACGTCCTTCCTCGCGGCAGAGTTTCCTGGGAGCAACATCTCCTCCGATTTCGTGCGCCCTTTGTATCCCGGCCTCGACGACAATCTCGTCATCTCGGATGTGCTGCGCGACTTTGGTGGGACATGGTGCGCCAAATCCTTTGGACAGCTCATCGGACATTCTGAAACTCTGGAAATAGCCCCGACGAGTTGTGGAGCGCCGCTATGACTGGCATAGGCGTTAGTAGTGTTTTTCGCTATAGCTATGGTGATGGTTTCAGAAGCAGGAGTAGACGAGTCACTAACCTTTGCTCCCAGGCGCTGTCTTCGCGGATTTACAGGTATTCCCCGGTGCGGGGGCCTGGCACTCGTCCGAACGTGCGCTTTACAGTTTATTCCATTCTCCGGTCGAGTAAAACATAGCGAAAGTCCGCCCATTATTCGGGAATTTCAACAGATCTACTGCCACGCCTGCCGAAGTGGAATGGTCCAGCACTTTCCAGACCGCCATCGCCAAATTCGTCAAGGACCCTGAAACGTCCCCTGCCCTTAACTGGCCGAAATATATCCCCGGACCGTCTGCGAACACCTTGGCTAAACTTGCGTACAATTCCAATATCGCGCCGGATGGTTTCGTTGATGCTGTCCAGAGTAATTCATTGGTGCGTACATGTTTTAGAAGTCGCCGAAATCAATCCCAACTGTACTTCAACTGATCCCATACATAATTAGGATGGTCCCTGCGACGCACTGTGGAACCAATTTTTAGATGTCCAACTAACTGCTCGTACTGTTACTCACTGAAATAGATATCCTCAATCACCTTGTGGTTTAAAACCACCATACAATAAATAGGATTCGATCCCAACTTTGGAACCAACGTTTTCATAATTGAAAAATCATACTGACTTCCCTGTATACTGTATGCTATGCTGCAGTACTGTATAACGGTCCCTCGGGAGCCTAAGCATCGGCGCCAACGAGGCCGAAAACTGTCTGTTCGCTCACGCGGCTGACGCTAGCCAGACCTGCAACGTTGACCACATAAGCAAGACCTTTCTTTCCTCATAAAATGTACCGAGAAAGGATTTTCTCCCGCCTCGAGGTCCAATCGAGGAGGATTCAAGAGAGGTTTATAATGATGCTCTTACGAAAAGGGTAAGAGATTTTCCGAAAGGGGATTTTTCCGAAACACGTGAAAATTTTAAGATCCCCGGTTCCGCCCGACTTTTCTCTTGCATCCAGCCATGAGCGTCCTCCGCCCTTTCAAGGCGGAAGACATGTTCAAGTTCAACAACATGTTGCTACCTCTACTTCCTTCATCCCATGGTGGCTTATCTTTCGTTTGACAGCAACTTGGACGTGTGGACGGAAACAGTGAGCTCCAGCCGTTACTAGTGTATCCAAACCAGTTGCCGAGATCTCCCTGGTAGTATGGCCTCGGATTCTACCTCAACTATCTCGCGAACTGGCCAGATCTTTGCTATGTTCAAGCGGCTCCCAGTGGGCGCCTGATGGGTTACAGTACGCTAGCCTTCCTTGCATTTCATGCTACCGCTCATTTCGTCTTCTTTCTCTCAGTCCTCGGAAACGCGGAGGGAAGCAACACAGACTGGCACGGACATGTTACGGCCCTCACGGTCGCCCCAGAGTATCGGCGCCTCTCTCTCGCGCGTAAAATGACCTCCCTACTGGAATTCGTGTCGGACGAGGTCTACCGCGCCTTCTTTGTGGATCTCTTCGTCCGGTGTAACAATCAAGTCGCCGTCGAGATGTACGAGGGCATGGGCTACAGCGTATGGCGCAGGATCAGAGAGTATTATGGGAGTCTGGGTGTAGGAAGTCGCGGTAGAGACGAGGAAGATGCATTTGGTGGGTGTGGCTTAATTTACTATTTTCCTTTTCTTCTGATGATAAAAAAACAGATATGCGGAAACCTCTGAGTCGCGATCCTGAGAGACGATCTGTACGATCCAACGGACGAGACATGATCGTGAATCATAACCTCTGATTGTAAATGTATCGTATAACACACACCCAACTCACCGGAAACAAATTTCAGCATTCCGAACTCATGTCTTGCTCCTGACAGTGAAGGAGAGGCGCAGATACAGGACAAACAATTAAGTTTGAACTGCGCTTTATGACCTTCTTTAGTCGGAAGCCTCATATTGGGGCGTCCGGGTTGGCCTCTTTTGCGAGGTGTTCTTCGCATACGAATCATTCACTGTGGGTATTATCCCGGCAAATTCATCCCATGCGGCAGCGTACATCTCTCCCGGAAGTGGGTACATTATTCAGCGGACTGCCGATACTGGTCGAGTAAGGTCGAAAGCTTTTTATCAATGATTATTCTGACGTTCGCCGTGACAGCACGGGAATGTTGCAGCGGTCAACGCAAAGCAAACTACAAACTGTCAGTCGCGCCTGCGTCCAAGGACGGCCCTCACGGGCACCTGACAAGCGCGTCCGCTGTGATCCTTGCCGTCATGGCCTTTACCGCCCTTGTCGTCGCCTCGCTGGTAGCCACCGTGGTTCTTTCCCTTTCCATCGTGCCCATCGTGGTCGTTCCCGTCGTGGCCGCCGTGATCATTCTTGATCACCGCCGCGACTGTCGTGACCGTCATGATCTTGACCGCCTTTGTCGTCCCCACGTCTCTGGCCACCGTGTTCTGTCGTGACCAACGAAGGTTTTGGTATCGAGCTAGGATGCCTTTCGAACCGGATTTGACATCCTTCTGGTTGAGAGGCCAAACAGCAAGCCTTGATCACTTTCATGCCGATACCGTCAGTTTATTACATGTTGAAATCTGGTCAGAGTCCGATTCAAGTCCGACCGAAAATGACAAGATACACTACTGAAGCTCTAGTTCCTGAAATTCGGCCACTTGGGCGTAGCCTGGATATCAACTGCGTCCCATGGAGGTTCTGCATCTGGAAGGGGCGGAACACCCTCAGCCTCGTCCGAATCGCCTCTGAGGCCCGTGGATATCGCTTTCTCGGTCAGGGATACGAGTCTGAAGAGCGGGTAAAACTTGCGCGTGCCCTTCTTGTCGACTTGGGATTTGAAATTCCCAGAACTGGCGTTGCGGACCCAGGTGGCGTTCACGGAGGCGGAGGCGACGCCGGAAACTGGGGGCTCAATGCTGAGACCCAGGGCGACAGCGCTGTTCGCCTCGGCGGTGAGAAGGCGAGCGTAGGAGGAGCAGCAGTGGACCTCGGATACGACAACGAATCCGCGCAGGCTGATGTCCTCCAGGAGTTTTCGCAGGGCTCCGGGCGGATCGATGATGGACATTCTGTCATTATGCATTGCGAGAATCGCTCCGCGCCCGGAGGAGAACTTGAACGCGGCCTTGATCTTGCATTGTGTAATAGCGGGGTTGATGCTTGAATGATCGTTCAGCTTGTGCAGACTGTCCCTTGGACTCAACTTACCCACCAGCCACGGCACTCACGTCCACCTGCTCCGCGTTTTGAGAGACTACCCAAGTTTCTCCTTCGGAATCCGAGTCGCCGCCGTACTCGATAGGCTCTGGGATCCCGTACTTCTCCGCCTTACCATCGAGGAAAATATTTCCCTCTTTCAAAAAAGTACCATTCTTGCGCCAGAATGCGAGACCTCGTCGCCCTTCGGTTATTCTTCCCCAGTCCCCGACCTTCACCAATATCTTGACATGGGATCCGGTCAGCTGAATCTCTTGAGAGCAAAACACGCACCTCTGGGTCCCAGCTCGCATATTTCTTGGATGCGCGGAAAAGCAGATCTACGTACGCGCGCTCGCTGTTTCGCATGGCAAATAATAGTAGCTCCTCGTGGAAGGAGGGTGGCTCATAAACGTTGTCAGAGTGTGGGCATACTTATACTTGAGCGATAAAACTTCCGAGATCGATGGAACGTGGGGGTACAGTGGAACAGCCTTTGATGTTGTTTCGAATAACGACTGCGGTAAAATTAAGGAATCGAGATCGACATATGGAAATGTTTTTTCTGCACTTGTTACTGGTAGGTTTACGAGCCGGATCAATCGAGTTTCGTCATAAATTTTCAAAGTTGAACATGACGTAATGGCGGTTGATCCGATCACATTCCGCTAAGTTCCTTAAATTTGCCTCTCCCGTTGCGACTCGCAGCGCTTGCCCACCGAGGAGTCCATGGCGGAGGGGTTTCATAGCTCTCAGATGCATAACAAGTCATTCGCCGAATCCCGCTAACGGAGCCAAATTATCAGTGTTGTTTGGATGCTCGGACTCTGTTGTCAAGCACGCGACTCTAGCCCTGCACCTGCCCTGCACTATAGTACAGACTGCGCCTAAGCAGGCACCTAGGCGCAGTCTCGATGGACAGCTCGCATCTTCGAATTTCGACCCGATCAGGATCCGGTGAGTCTCTCTCTCCTCCTCCTCCTATGTAGCTTGCCCTCCTCTGTAGCGCTTGGAAAACCTTGAACCTGTTCTTCATCATGGAAGCGTTTTGAGCTCACGTAAACTTCGACAATTTCGCCAACGGCTAGGCGCTCGGAGTCATATCCACTGATGTCAAGCGCGTCCCTGGCAGCGAGGCGCCCTCACGCAGGCAGCACCTAATAGCATTCCCAAAGAGACACAATCGTCTCACACATAATCCATTTCCCTGCCCATTTAGATGAATGGGACGTCGATAGCCACCTATGGGCCTGTTTACACTCCGGCATCCCAACTTACTACTCTACGATACTCTAGCTCAAGAACAATTTTTGCTCTTCACATATCGCAAACTTGTCTGCGGTCGGCCCTGGTTTGCGGCATAAGGTTACCACGCGGTGTGCCACGCAAATACATCTTCCTCTTAACCGCCACCTTCCACCACTGGAATCCGACTGGCTGATCTTCACAGGTTAAACCGAATACAATACTCTCCCAACCACATCACGATGGAACCGTCCGAGAAGTGCGCATTTGACCATCCTATCGATCGAGGAATATTTATTGTGTCGTTTTCAGGCTCGAAAAGATTGAACTCACCGGTATCTCCTCTCTTTGTGGCGAGATTGTTCATTCCACTGAAAGAAGAAATTCCTAGTTATAAGTGTGCAAGGGCTTCGTCCTAATATCTGCTCCTTGTTCAGCAAGGCACATCTCGAAATCCGTGCTGGCACCCACGTACATAATACTACGGGCTCCAGAGGCATGGCGCCACACGTGTGGAACGAGAAATTTGACTTGTGAGCATCGTATCTCTCCTATAGTCTAAGTTTTAAATGATGGAATGTACAAAGGGAGCTTACTGATTCTGAGGAGGTCTCCTTAAGTCTTTACAGGAAACGAGTTTTTCGCCCGCCAGTGTTGATCGGCAGTCTGACCGTGGCGCCTGTTCTTGACGCTCGGGACCAAGGTATTAATTAAGCGTCTCGATTTCATTTCCGTTCAATGCGTGCTTACACGGTCCAGACCTTGTTAAGGCATTCCCTTCTCCAACCAAAGGACCGCCGGTGACGGTCACATATCGTCTACGAGAACCCGAGCGGAACTTCAGGTGAGTTTGCACTGAACAGTGAAAGATATTAATAACGAATGTAGAGATCCTCGGTGTCCTTTTTTCGCGTTTATAATTGGAATAGACCAGGTTGGATTCAAATCTTCGATATTTTTTAAAAATCTGAAGGGGACTCAGTATCTGTCGAACGCCATCCCGAATCTGAGAGGATGTGTCAACGATGCGCAGACGATGAGGAATTTTTTAACCAACCGGTTTCACATCCCCGAAGCACAAATTGCTTTTCTCGCCAACGAGGACGCCACCCGCAAAGCCATTCTCGAGAAATTTCAAACACACCTCATCGACAACCCATCCATCGAGAAGGACGATACAATTATACTGTATTATGCCGGACACGGCAGTCGGACCAAAGGTCCGGATTCCTGGCCATCTGTGGACGGCAAGATTGAAACACTCGTCCCGCATGATGAACGCGGGAAAACATCGCAGGGCGATGCTATCCATGGGATCCCTGACCGCACCATCAATATTCTCCTCAGTCAGCTCGCAACAGCCAAGGGAAATAATATCGTGCGCCCCGTTTTCTCATATTATCTAGAGCATGAAAATAACAGTGTATCTGGTAGACCGTCATTTTGGACTGCTGTCACTCAGGGGGCGGTACACGAGGGACATCTCCGAGCATCCTTCCCGTCCCGCGATTTGTCGAGACACTCCTACCGATTCCAGATAATCTGGACCGCACGTTGTGGGCGTCTCGGTCGGGGCATGTGGACCTTCCCCCGGGCATCAGCTACAAATTCATGCACTCGCACGTCCTGTTGGCTGCGTGCCGACAACAGCAACGGGCACGGGAGTGTCTCTCGGCGGCTGGGGAGCCCTGCGGCTTTTTCACGAGCAGCCTTATCAAGGCGTTGCGTGGCGTTGGGCCGAACCGTATAACCTACCCGGACCTCGTGGAGCTTCTGCCGACGTTGCCTGATCAGAATCCCCAATGCGAAGGCGCAAATAAGGATCGGTTCGTTTTCGACGTCGAGGGTCGAGGCCATGATCCGGAGACGTACGCGTTATCTGTGAAGGAGGACGGCACACTCACGGTTGACGCGGGCAGTTTGCACGGTGTCGTGGTGGGGACCCAATTTGTTCCTCAATATGATGTCCGTGGCAGGAAGGACCTCGACAGCACCTCCGTGGCCGTGTCCGTAGCTCTGGATTCTTCGGTTTTGGTACCAATAGTCCCGGGGAAGGATCTAGCTTTTCCGAAGGGGACCAGACTTGTTGTGTCCGATTGGAAAAACGAGGCGGCGATGATGAAAGTATACATTCATTCTGCCAGTGAAGGTTTTCAGCTCGCGGAATCGGAGCTCTCTGTCCCGCGAAAGAAAACAGGTTTTGTTGTGGTTGATTCATTGCATAGCGCGGACCTCGCTATTAGACGTACGGCGGAGGAGGAAATATCCCTCACCCGTTTGGACGCGCGAATCCCTCGATACATTGACCACGATGTGAAACTGAACGTCCCCATTCACAACCTCCCGTATGCGCTTGATGCGGTGGCGCAATTCAATTATTTCCTGGGAAAACACAACGCAAAGGACACCCTTGGATTAGCTGTGCTGGAGATGTACGAATTAGCCGGCGAATTTGGATCCCGCGTACCCAATACCGAGGTTGGCAACATGGTCGTCGATAACGAGGTGCGATTTCAGTTGGACACGGAGGCGAAATACGGCTTTGCAATATGCAACTACTCCAAGCACGATCTGTTCCCGTATCTGTTTTACTTCGACCCTGCGACTTATAGCATTGATGTGTGTTCCTTACACCATTTTATTGAGGGGTGGCTGACCTCACGAATCTAGGCATGGTACCTCCCGGAATCCAAGACCATGACGGCACCATTGCCAGCCAAGTCTGGCTCCGAACCCACGCGAATTACGGTGGGATATGGTGCCGGCGGAGGCTACGCGTTTCAGTTCATCGTTCCTGAAGGAATAACCTCAGACACGGGATTTCTCAAACTGTTCGTTTCTAAGAAATATTTGGATCTGAACCGGATCGAGCAACCGGCAGCCGTGGATGCGAGGGCTGGAGGGAGAGATTCGGCTTCGGAGCGTATTGTTCTGGATGCGGAAATTTGGGGCGCGGTGGACGTTCCTGTTACTATCTTTACCGAGGAGTAGTACTTTGACAGTACCCTCGTCTTCTTTTTTCTTTGATCGATGTATGGACAGTTTTCATCTATAATCATGCCAATGCATTTGGCGCTGAACTTTTTTTTTTTTTAAAAAAAAAAGGGATAAGGCACCAGAGGCAATGCGAGGCGAAGGCGAGTCTCGCCGTCTAACTCCGACGACTCAAGTTCAAGTTGGAGTCCAACTCTAAACATCGCACGTGATCGCGACTTTGATCCGCTGATCCCGACTTCTAAGTTACCACGCTTGTCACTTCCTACATCCTTGCAGTTGCACAAGACCTTGAGGCCTCGACATTTGCGCGGTGCTAAGAAAATGATTCCAGCAAGAAGCTGAGCTGAAAGGTCGCCACATCTGCTCCGCTTTTCTCTAATTTTGGGGTAGGTGGGATTTTCTTTACCCATTGAAAGTTTCGCTAATACCTTCGGTAGATCTACCCTCTACAACCACGCCTCTGGCTGGCTCTTGAGCTATACTGTAATCTCTTCGATTCGCCACGGGGCTTTAAGGTAGAAGCTTTCTCTCAAGAATGTCTGGGTCCCGCGGAGAATCCCAGCCAGCGACATATGGTCGTCGGCGCTCCAACACCGCCCAGTCCATGTTGCGCCCTATGCCGGCAGCCCCACCGCTGCAAGTCGGCGACTATCAAGTCCTCAATTCATGGGTCCACGATCTCAGAGAGTCGACCAATGTGATCTTCAATCAGTCGTGGTGGCCAGGTGTCTGTGAGGGGGACATGCTAAGTGTCGCGAGCTACAGCGGCGCAGAGGCTTTTGTCTTCATCGTTCCACGCGACGAAGGCTGCGCCAAACCGCAACTGCAGGTTTTGCTTCTCGGACATCCTGTGAACTTCCTGTTAATTATTGCGTAGATCTCAATACCTAAGCCTGTCGCGGAAGCTTTCAAACTGAAAAACAACAATGATGTCTTGGTGACAAAAGTAAGAGCATCCATGTTCTGTTTCTACGCTGTTGAGACTGCTTTCCAGGTGGATCCAGCCAACTATTCGGCGGACTACGTAGAATTCATCTTTCAAGATCAATACCTCGGGCGAAGCGACATGTGGAGGCTAGGCGAACACCTGGTGGGCCAGTGTGTCTACACCGACCAAGATGTCGCCTTTGTTGGTGGTATCGCAGCCAAGATTCAAACAATATATGTAGACGGCAAGAAAGCACGTCGTTGTTTGTTTTTGCTCTGGAATTACATCTTGACCTAGGCCATAGGTTTCCGCCGCCTGCATGACCCCTGCCACGAAGGCGATATACCGGTCGCTTTCGGCCAAAGTCACCATCTTCATTCAAGTTTGCCGCGAGCTGTGGGAGTTCGCAGGAGACGGCGAGCGCTACAACGAGAAGATTGTGCATTCGTTCCTCCCGGCCCTTTTTGCCAAATGGCGTGAGGCGAATACGAACCACACTGTCACCATCGTCCTCATCTCGCGCGTGTATTACGACGACACAGAGATCGACTACGCCGCAGGGCCGCTCCGGCGCGACGAGAGGGGAGCCTGGTACAAGGACTTCTACAAGGTCATCACGGACCTCGAAGTTATCTACGAGTGGAAACCCACCCTAGTTAGCCTCAAGAACTCGTTCTGGGACTTCCAACGCGACATCCTGCTGACGCACCACTACCACCGGGCGTCCCAGGACGGCGGCGCAGGCGCGGAGCAGGTGCGCCTTGTCGGTCGTCTATCGTTCGCGCACGACGGACCGATCTTGGAGGCGTTGAATATCGGGCTCAACCCGTCGGAGACGCACTACATCGACCGCTCGCTGTCGCTTACCGGCGCGGCGACGATCGTCATCACCCCCGGAACGGGCTTCTACCGCGTCTCGAAGCAGCTGTTGCGGCTCACCACGACGCGGATGCTTGACCAGGGCTTCGGCTTAGATCTCATCTGCCTCGCGAAGCATCCGCTGCACCAGAGCCCGATCTTCAGCTTCCGCGGGCCGGAACCCGTGCCAGACAGAAATAATGGTAACGATGGCCTACGCGCGATGGACCCACTATGGGGCGGGGATGACGAATCAACGGGATCGACCGCGAACCTACGCACGTTCTGGTGGCAGCCCTTCTGGGTGTCTGTGGCGTTCTGGGACAAGCAGATGGATCTTCCGTTTCGTCAGGATCGGTGCGTGGTTTCATCCTCTCTCCTTGTACTGAGCTCCTTTCTGAGCCACCGCCCAGGTTCGTTGCGCGTGCGAAGATGCACGAGATCCAGATGCTTGGCTTACTAGAGCACGATGTAGTCTCCAGTATCGAGGTCCCATTTCTCGCGCCGCCAATTGAGTCGTCGTCCTCCAGCCCTCTCTTGGACGGCGAAACTGCGCCGCCCATGAAGGCGGAGGCCGACCAGTTCGACCTCGACATTTTTGCACTCCGCACCGAGTGGAAATCCAGTGCTGCGCGCGACCCTTGGTTCTCACCGGCCTCGACATCTGCTCAGCGTACGGCTGAGAAGCGTGCGTCTCAGCGTAGCTCTCGCATGGCGGGGAGGATCATAGAGGAAAGCCCACGTCTGATACATCTCGATTTACCCCCCGAAACGACGCCGGAGATTCCTACCGTTAGCGCTGCCCCCTCCGTGAGCGGCCTGAGCACCTCACCATCCCAATCGTCTATCCTTTCGACACGCTCTACCAGGTCGTCGTCGTCCAGGAAGGAGCCGGGGAAGCATGGCTCCTCGCGCAGCTCCGTGGCGTCCAAACTCGCGCCGTCATGGCTTTTCAATCCATTTCGAAGCACTCCGAGCGAACCGCAGACCACCTCCGTCTCGGCCTCAGCGTCTGCTTCTTCGAGCCCTGGATCCGCCTCGTCGGCCTCCGCCACGACGTCTTCGGTACCACGTATGCCTGGCGCACCTAAACCAACCGTCGCCCAGAGCTCCTCCAGAGCGCCCGTGCCGATCAAGAGCACGAGCACACACTCGCCCACCAAGCGGTCTAGCACTGGTCGCACCTTCGAGGACGATGGACTCGCCCCACATCGTGCATCGCTCATCCGGCGCTCTCCGATCAACACGCCGCCGCGCGACGAGGTCACGTTCGGGAAGCGCCGTAGTGCAACACTCACAGCCCCACTCTCCTCTTCCTTTCCCACTGCCCCAACGGACCCTTCGCGCCTCGAATCCTCTATCTCGTACACACAGTCTTCCCTAGCACGGCGGTGGGAGCATATCTTCCCGCAGCCAATCTACAAGCACGACATGAAGTGGCCGTCGATCGTGACGCCCGCCTGTCTCCCGCTCACCGTCGAGCAATTCCCGACAGCCGCGGAGCTCGAGGCGTCGTATGAGATGTTCTCGTACGAATTTGTGTTGGATCCCGGAGAGATGCACTCGTTCATGGTCAAGCGGCCGCCGCGGAGGAGCGGGCGGGGTAGCGGCGAGGCTGTGCGCCGCGAATGGGCACTGGTGGTTATGCGCGGGATGGCGGCCGTGCGTCTTGCGCAGGGGTTCCAGTTCGTGCTGAAGGACCCACACAAGGCCAGCGCGCCGGATGACCAATCACGGATCCCGTCCTCGAGGCGGGGCAAGGCGTTTGCGCCGGACGAGGACCTCACGCCGAAGCCGAGCGGCGCAGCGGAGGTGCTGCGCTCGACGGCGGACCCTGTGTATCTTAGTATGAGCAACGAGATCCACCGGATCGCGTACTCGGCCGCTGACGAAGCAATTCAGGTGCGGCGGTATGTGCGCCGGATGCCGCAAACGCGCCCGTACTCGTACGAGTGTCTCATCTGGCCGAAGCTTGGCGGGGGGTATACGGAGCAGTCCCAGGTGTTCACTTCCCACGGGCTCGAAAACTACGGGTGGAATAGGTTCTCTTGCTTCTTCCTTGCTGCTGTTTCGTCATTACTAATGCGTTCGCAGCCTTGACATGCTCGTTGCTGGTTATGAGCACCAGTTCAACGAATCCCTTAGGTATTGGCGAACGCGCTTTGTGGTTATCCCCACTGCCGAGCCCCCGACCTCAAACATTGGCCCTTCGGGCGAAAAGCTCAACGACGAGGAGACACGGATATTAGGCATTGAGAAGCTTGCGGAACAATTCAGTAAACTACGCTGGGTAGCGCCCGACGAAAAATGTGCCCCTCCTCCCGTGCGGTTCCTCTGGACGACGTTAAATCCAGCAGTGTCCGTTTTGGATGAGGCTCTGATGGAGCAATTAGACCAAATCCACGCCGCTGGGCCTTTGAGGAAGAAGATGAAGAGCGAACGCGAGATCGGGGACATGTCGTTGGCTGCTATCGCCAAAGCGATGAGAGAAGACGACGGCGTGCCAATTAAGCACTACCAGTGGCATCGAATGCAATACCCCAACTCCTTCACCGGCTTCGATTTCGTCTCGTGGCTTGTGCGCGAGTTTCGTGATGTCTCTTCGAGGGCCCAAGGCACAGAATGGGGGATCAAGCTTGAGGAACAAGGCCTCTTCGAACATTGTCGTGGGCATCACGGCTTTCTGGACGGGTAGCTCACCAAACATCTCCTTCCAGTCCCTTGCTAATTTGTACTACAGACACTACTTCTATCGCCTCAAAGGAGACTATGCCGTTATGATGACGCCTCGGGGCTGGTTTGGTTCCCGACGAATGGTTAGTGGTATCGACCCGAAAACCTTTGGAACGGCTCCGCTTGTACCTCCAACCACTGCACCGCGGAACTTCAGTCCACGCCAAAACAAAAGACGGCTGATTTTGAGCCAGAGTATGGTCATCGACATTGACTCGGCGAAGGTGAGGTCCGCCCATACCCGCCGCGCCCGACTGATCATTCTTCAGCGGAGCGACCAGGCAGAGTCGGTCATTCTCCATCATGATATCATCCATAACCCGGGGACGGTCTTCCATTTCGAGTTACAGTGGATCGGCACGACCGCGCGCTGCATCGAGGACCAGTTGCGGCAGTGGAACCGCACAATCGAACGGTATGGGCTCAAGTTGGTCGAGGCGTATGTCACCCAAATCAGCGACATCCGTGAACGAAACGCCTTCCAGTCTTGTTTTCCGCTGCGGCTCGTGCTCCCGCCGCCGGTGGTGTCCGACCTCGAGAAACGAGTTCCAGTGGGGACGCACACTGCGCAATACTTCGAGTACGCACTCCTGCGACGCTTCAATTTCATCGTCGACATCGAGGCCGCGGATTTGTACCCCCCGCAAGTCGACGTCATATATTCATACCGCCGCTCGCCATTCAAGTACTCTCAATTCGTGCATCGCTCTGGTGTCGCGTTCGCGCAAGTGCTCGGTGGAGAGAAGGGGTTCTTGTTCCTGACGAACCGCTTGATGGGACCTGGTAGGATGGGCACAACGCTCAAGAACAAGGACCACCGACCCGCCGCCGACGCGGACGCCATTCGTGTAGAGCTGTCCCAGTTCTGTAGTGACGAGAAGGCGCTGCGAAAATTCTACGACGATGAGCTCGCGCTGCTGGGGCCCGCCCCCGAGGAGCCACCGCCGTTAACAATCTAGATTTCTACAATTTACTGTGCACGGACGTGTTTTTTTTCAGTGCATCCGCATCCGCCATTCGCTCCTGGGCCCACTGCACCATCCCCTCCACCAACCGGTCTACCTCGGACATCGTGTTCCCCGCGTGCAGGCACACCCGCACGCGGTCCTTCCCCTGAGGCACCGTCGGCCACGTAATTGGCCGCGCATTCATCCCCAGCTGAAGGAGATGGGCCGACAGCGGCCGTGGCAGGGTAGTCATAATCGGGACGATCGGCGCCGCAAGGGAGGGGAGGTGTTGCAGGTGTACCGGTAGGGAGAGAAGATGGATCGGGATGTCGCGGAGGCGCGGGCGCAGACTCTCTACTAAGTGTTGAGAAAGCCTGAGGACCTTTTTCGAACGCTAGTTGAAGTGGTATGAGCAATAGAAGCGACACAGACATTTACTCACCTCCTGCGCTGTGCCATCCATTAGCATGTCAAATGAGCTGTCTGCGGCAATAATATTGGCGAAGCTTAGAGATGTAGTGTAGATTAGGGAGCGTGCGTAGTTCAGGAGATAGTCACGGATTAGTGGGCTTGTTAGAATGACAGCTTGCGATGTTATTAGTGGGCAGCTATGCATAGAAAGGAAGAGAGTAACTACCTCCCGTCGCGGCGAGTGCTTTCCCAAACGTGTGTAGGCGCGCGAGCACTTTGGCTTCGAGGCCCAACTGGGCCACCCGACCTCGTCCCTGAGGTCCGTAAATCCCAGTAGAGTGCGCCTCGTCCACCACAAGATAACCGTTTCCCTGCGGGAAGCATTCCTCCAGCGTCTGGACTATTTCCGAGAGCGGGGCGAAGGTGCCATCCATGCTATACAGGCTCTCGACAGCGACAAAAAGACTGTTTTGGCCAGACTGGAGCTCTGCGCGCTCTGCCAGCAGCTTCATTAGCAGCGCGCGGAAGGCTGAGATCGAGTTGTGTTCGAAGGGGTAGTGCGCACGACTTGCGCGGGACGCACGGATGCCGTCGTGGACCGACGCGTGGATGTATTCGTCGTAAACAACTACGTCGCCGATCTGAGGAACGCACGAGAAGAACCCGACATTGGCGTCGAATCCTGAATTGAATAGGATTGCCGCAGGGGATCCAAAGAACTGGCAAAGACGCGCTTCGAGGGCACTGTGCGCCTGTCCATTCACCAGCAGCCTGGATCCCCCAGACCCCAAGATATCAGGTGCGGACCTCAGTTTGGTTAGAAACACACGGCGCAGGGCCGGAGAAGTGGCAAGCGAGAGATAGTCGTTGGAATTAAAATCAACGAGCTCCGAGGGAGATGAGAGCGTGCTAGGCTCGGGAAGTCTACGCCTGATGCTTCGATTCTCGCGTGAGTCCAGGGCAGACAGCATTTGCGCCTCCAGAGTCGTCTCCGGAATGGACCTTGAGCCTTTCGTCATGCTTTCAAGAGCTAGCTAACACTTCAGTGAGCTGGGGTAAACAGTGTGAGGAGAATCTGCGAACCGCATAAGTTTTGGGGACATGAAACACGAAATTAATTGGGGGAGGCTCCGGTGGTCAAGGAACAGCCCCTCCTCCGATACTCTTTTTATAGGAGATTGGGTCCTCACCTTTACCAATGAGCCGTGCACCCCTCAATACACCGTGGCACCTTCTGGCGATGCGTGAAGGTTGGGGAGAGAAATGAAGCATATACCTCCGAAAGTCCGAAATTGCACTACTAGTAGAGCCGAACCCTGCCGAACTCGTCTTTCTTTCCTCAACTGACATTTGCATGGTTCGCTTCAAGGTAATTGGTACCATCGCGTGCTATGCAATCTCTTGAAAACTTGTGCCTCTCGTCTGAAGAACCGCTGGCTTCTGGTTGAACTGATCCCGGTGGCAAATCCCAACTCTTCGACGGTGGCTTTGGATGGACACAAAATCTGGGATGCGCTGAGACAAAGCATTCTCACCAATTTCGGTGACATTGGCTGGGGATCCGTCGGTCTTTCTATCAGTGGTGAGACAGCAGACACCACACATCCTCGTTCGA
Organism: Mycena galericulata; assembly: GCA_029289565.1. Taxonomy (NCBI): domain Eukaryota; kingdom Fungi; phylum Basidiomycota; class Agaricomycetes; order Agaricales; family Mycenaceae; genus Mycena; species Mycena galericulata. Next base: position 122,999 of record JARKIA010000067.1, read on the forward strand.
TGGATGAATACTCAAGAGTCGTCTTCGCAGTCAAATATTATTCCCCAACTACCAACATTTGCATAATCCGCGTGGCGCGAGACCACCATCGAATTGCCTGGGGCGCCGTTACCCTTCTGACCGCTATCGAAGGGATGCGCTATATCCCCAATGTTGTACACCTGTCCGGTATGGCCACCAAACACCCGCAGGTGGCGTGGCGTGGATTAATCTATCGTCGGCGCAGGAACAATAAAGCATGTGCAACTGGCAGCCATTTCGCACAACCGAGAAGTCGTGGCACGGTATCGAGCGCAGGCGAAAACTCCAAGTAGGGTTCTTTCATTCATTCTCTATGTTGTACGATCGATCACGCTGCAGGTGCATATCAGGACTCGTATGAGGAGTATCTGCAGACCAGCAACATGGAAATCGAGGCGCTGCAGGATTGAATGAGAATGCAGCAAAATAAACCCGTAAAGCTCTCCGCACGATGGGGATCCGTGCGTAGCCAACGGTGATGTTATCTACCCCTGCAGGATATTTCCTAAAGCGGTGAAAATCTGCGTATATAACCCCGTCGGAGCCCGTCGGAAGCGCTTTTTTATTTCCCAAGGGTGCAGAGAGGCTGCCAAGAGCAGTAACCGAGGCAACTGATGCCGCGCTCGCCAGTGCTTGAACTGTTATGACTCAGCTCTCACTTCAGCGCTTAGCGCTCATGTTCTCAGCAAAGGTTGGTGCCCCCCCACCCCAAGGCCGTCGAAATGATTCTCGTCCTCGAGAATTAGTTCTGTTCTCAACTTACCCAGTGAGTCAGTGACAAGTACATAGTATTCTCCGACGTTAGCAATCTGAATGGGCAGTTCGAAGATCTTAATCTAAGTCGCATCCGTCACGGCAATGCTGTGGATCTGATGCCGTTCCGAACTTCGTACCAAGAGGGACGGGACGCCCGTGGTCAGGCGCAGCGCTGAGCGTGTTGCTCCCAACCTCTACTCTTGTGTCATGTCTCAGCCTGTGGGGTCTACGTCCTGGAGGCGTGGCCAGCACGGTTCGACTTCAGGAAGCCTTCGCTCATCTCGCTTGCGAGCTGGACATTTTAAATCCCGTTCTTTGCCGACTGGTCGGCTCAATAACCAGCGGTCTTCTTCCCATGCGGAGGCGTGCGTTCTTGAAGCTCGTTTTTTCCTTGACCTGACTCTTGGTATCTAAATAGTATTTCTACTGGCGTCGAGGTGAATGTCCCCCCGCGCGGGCCATTCAACTCCCAAGTGGCAGCGCGCCTTGCTGCCGACGCGCAGAGCAACTTGACATTGGATACCTCCCTGGTTGCTCTCAGTTTTACCCGCAATGGTCAAGTCACTCAAGTGGCCGGCGCACAGGGTAGGTCCTGCGTTGACTTCGCGCCTCCTCTGTTTTCAAACTTTCACAAGGCGACAACACAGCGAGTCTCGTCTCATCCAACAATTTCATCAACTTTTGCGCGACGGTGCCTGCCGGCGTTCCGATTACCAATGGGAACCAGCTACTGGGCGGATCGTGCAACCCGGCACCCATGGGCCAAATCCCCTCCGTCGAAAACCTTCCCTCGGTTCGCATATATGAGCCATCAAATGGGCTGACGGTCGCCGCCAATACTACCATCCCGTTGACATTATTTGTGAACAATTTGCATTCGGGCGTGTTCGTCAATCCTGCGGAGAACTTCCTCTCAGCGCCACAGCAGCTGGATTCCACGGGCAACGTGCTCGGCCATTATCACGTCGTGATCGAGGAGCTGGACGCGCTAAATACGACGTTCCCCACGGATAGCCAGAATTTCGTGTTCTTCAACATCGTCGCAGCCGCAGCTGATAGCAATGGGGAAATCCAATCCTCCGTTACAGATGGTCTGCCGGAGGGCTTCTACCGCCTCACGGCTACAATTCATGCTGCGAATCATCAGCCCGTTCTTGTGCCCATCTCGCAGCATGGTTCTTTGAACGATGTGGCCTATGTCCGTTAAAAATTGCTCTTCATTTAAACTTGGACTCATTCCCTTGTCGTTGTGTTGCAGTTTACTGTTACGGCAGATGGCACGCCTGGAAGTACCCCGGCCGTTCGGCGAAGAGCCTCAATTCCGGAGACGACGCACCGTTATCAGGGAAATCCGCCCGCGGACCAGCGAAGGACTTCCACTCCCCGAAGTGACACAAACGTCCAGTCGTCTCTAACGCTTCTTCCCTCAGTCATTGCACCTGGCTTCGCGAATAATGGCCAAAATTCCTTACTCGCTGGTGAGATATTTACTCATCATCCGCGTCCTTTCCAGCGAATATAATGGTATCACCCCCAGGTCAATCCGCGTCCCTAACTTCGAGCAATAACTACATAAACTTTTGCGGCACCACCTCGCTGCCGCTTACAAACGGGACGCAGGTGACATCAGGTTTTTGCAATCCTGCTCCAATGGGAGTACTCCCCGCATCCACCCGTATGGTGCGTACCTCCTCTGTCGCTTACTGGAGCACCATGTATCTCACAATCTCGTCAAGCCATCCTCGAAATTTACGTATCCACGGAACGGCGACATCCTTGCTCCCAACGAGCCGATGTTGGTCGGTCTGGCGATCACCAACCTTGCGACCGGAAACTTTGCCAGCGAGGACACATGCTATCTCTCCGCCCCGCAACAGCTGGATTCGAGCGGGCAGATCCAAGGACACCCTTTCATCGTTTTCGAAACTCTCACCTCCCCCAGTCAAATAGCGCCAACCAATCCTTCTTTGTTCTCTTTTTTCAAGGGAGTCACTGGAGTGGCCGACAGTACAGGCGTCGTGACGACCGTCGTCGAGGGTGGACTTCCTGCTGGCTTTTACAGGTTGTCTTCCATCATCGCAACCACTAACGGTCAGCCAGTCCTTCTCCCTGTCCTTCAACACGGCGCAGTGGACGACGCGATTTATGTAAGGGTGTTCGTTTTCAACTCATTTGTAATTTTTAACACTGTCCACGCAGTTGACTGTGGCGGATGGTGGTGTACTTCCCACGAACCAGACGGCGATACAAGGAATTAGTACTAATGTAAGCCTTCGGTGTGTGTGGAATTCAGACAGAGGTCTAACACCGGTGAATCAGTCGACAGCATCCACTACGGCCACCGGCGGCGGCGTAAGTCCCTCCTTTGCACGATGATATACTTCGCTTAGCTTTTATAAGCCCACGAAATCAGCTACACCTCCTGCTACCTCTGCGTGAGCATCCAATATCAATCATGTCGCAAATCTCTGTGCTGATCGCCTTTCAGCTCAACGACATCCAACGTTGGTGCGGCCGTCGGGGGTGCATTAGGAGGGATCTCTTTCGTTGCACTTCTGTTTGTCTTGGCATGGTTTTTAATGCGGCGCAAGAAGAGGGCCCGGCCCAGATTCGACGATCCAGTCGTTCTCCGCAGCGACGATTTCGGCCCACCAACTGCGATCGCAGCTGAACCGTACATGATGCAGCTGAACCCCCCTCCGACCGCTTCCTACCCGCAGAAAAGTGCGAGAGGGCAGCCTGTGCCGGTGCGGAGATACGCGAGTATGACTTCTGTTGCGCCTTCCTACCACACGCAGGTAATGTAGAAATATAATGAGATACTGTATTTTCGGCCGACTGCCACATACCACGGATAATAGCTAATTCGGTCCATCCACGGAGCTTTGCACGATTTTGTGTCGAAAAGATTACGGCCTTCAAAACGGCAGGGTCCCCAGAAAGTGACGACGGCTCTCAGCAACAACTACCTTCCCCTTTACGGTGGGCGGAGTCTTTACTCCAGGCTGAGTTTGGAATGACTGGCAATCTCTGGCGGTTGTAGATCTTCCAATTCTTCGCCACCAAGTTTGGATGGGACTTTCAGGCTCAGAAATTTGGCCTATAGGTGTACATTAGTATCCCGTCAACGTCCGCGCCGGTCTCAGTGCCGTACCATTCGTTTTCCGTTGTCTCATCGAAGATTCTGTCAGTGACGTCTCTTTTTCCCTGCCTCTTTTATCCCGATGTTAACCGATGTTTAATTGACAACTTGAACTTGACAGTCTTGAAGTGGAATCGTGAAATTCAACATATCACGTGATCTTTGTTCAACTTCACTCCAATGACAGTTGAGTCGCAGTGCTGTCCTACATTTTTCATAGGCTCGTTATCAAGCCTCTATAGCAATCTGAGGTGATTTTTCTGAAGACAGTCGTTCAGAATCACCATGCTATACATTTTTCACAGGGCTACCGACATATCAATGATAAAACATGGCTCGCTCAACCTTAAATGCTTAAGCGCTGAGTACTGTTGCTATAGCATGAGCGAGGATGCTGGAAGATTCAAGTGAGTAGACATCGAACGGTAATAAAAATATTACCCATGAATCGTGAACAAGGGGTGCAGCGTGTTGAGCCAGCTGCGCCTTGCGTGAGCGCATTTTCCCCCAGAAGGATGAATACGCACAAGTAAGTAGAGACGGGTGCACACGGCGCAATCTGTGTCGACTGGGCTGGTGTTCCATTTTCGTAGGCCGCACAATATCCTGTTGAATTAGTGAACTGAAAACTGAGATAAGAGTCGTCAGTGACCCTGAATACATATCAGAAGAGAGGGTTTCTAACGTTTTCGCCTCGTCCAATAGGGTATTGAAAATCGGTTGTGTGTCAAAAACGGTGGCCTCGAAACCTTTGTGAGACGCCTGGAACTGAGTCATAGTTTCGGAGAGCTGCGCGTTGTAGTTTGCGATGTCGGAAGCCAGGAGAGATGTGACCGACTGTCCTTGTTCAAGGAATAAGGGAGCACGATTGATAGGTGGGACTGTTAGAAACAAGAAAGAGCGCGCTCCAAATGAATAGAGCTCTTCGATCTACATGAACATGAGTCCAGTTTTGTTGAAGGTCTTGGGGTTAACTACCTGACTAGCGAGCCGATTCATAAGGACTTTGTTGAAAGCGGGTTGTGTTGTATTCGTCTGAATTTGGATGCGTTTATTAGCTGGCAGACCGAGAGTTTAACGTTTAACTAGTCATACCCATCCATAAGAGTTTCCCTGCCAGTGATTGAACGGGTGAGCCACTTCCAACAAATCACAGCACATGTCGTACGCAATCATTGATTCCAATCCATATAGCAAAAAGTCTATACGAGACTTAGTAAGGGACAGCTGGACCGGATTGTTCAGCTCACGAGTTGGAACTGTTCCATTGAGCGCCAAGAGGCTTGGGTGCGAGGAAAGTTTTGAATTGGGCTACCTGGTCGACGACCGACCTTCGATTATTCCGAGTCAGCAAGAGCTCCGATTTGGGACGCAAATGACACACGGACAATACGGTGGGGAGGTAAGGGGTGACCAGAGCGGAATCGATGGTAGCTCCACCGTATGCTAAGTTGAAAACCTGAAAATTGCAATTGTCAAGACCTCACATAGGCCATTTTTTGGCCGTTACCTTGGTCCCTGCGACGTTGTAAGTATCTCTCAGCGCCTCGACCCAGTTGGGTCCATTTGATGAAGTCTGCAGGCAGCCGCCGTCAGTGTTGTAGTTAAGGGTCTTATTAAGGGTGCTTTCCATGATTAAGACCTTAAGTTTGATTAAGGCTTATTAAGGGTGTCCAAATTAAGGGTCATATTAAGGGTTATTTCCCAAAAAGGCTGGTGCCACCAGAACATGAGAATCTGGTATTACATGCCCAATTATCCATTGTAATCGTCTCCAGAGCCCTCCTGAGCACCAGCATCTGGCTTTTCTTCACTGTGCTTGGCTGCAAGAAGCTCCCTGTATGAGCTTTCTTATGAGACAACGTGAAAGGTCCGGGGAGAGCAATGGGGTTCGCAATAATCCCGCCAAACAGCAACACTAGCGTACTTAGTAGGGAGCCGGGCCAGAGCAGCTTCCATGTGGTTGTCATTTTATTAGTCATTTAATGATTGCCAGCCTCGGCCCGCCACTGCGGGAGCAGCCGGTTAAGGGTTATTAAGGGCTTCAGATACATACATCCTGAAATTAAGACCTTAGCTTAATAAGGGTTAAGCCCTTATTAAGACTAAGCCCTTAACACCTTAACTACAACACTGGCCGCCGTCACAAAATGATGAGTGTGTTCGAGGACGATTAACTCACGAATCCTGGATCCACGGAGTTTACCCCAGCTGAGATGTTGAATCCTGAACATTTTAAGGTCTCACATCAATGGCCAGATAAATCTAGAGACATGGATACCTGTCGTAGTATATGAATCTCCAAACACAAACAGAAAATCTGTTTCACTCCAGGCAAGTTTCGCTTGAGAGGTTACAAGAGAAAACAGCAGACAGAACAGGGTGAGTAGGAAGCGCATGGTTGGGGTACACGTCGTGCACCGACAAGGGTTGTAAATAAGAGGCTGTCGGAGGCCGATGAATCGCCGGGACGCTTAACGGATGTTATCACGGTGAGAATAAAGGTGTGAGTTACGGGGCCGGGAAATCTTCGGAAAGTCATGAGGTCGTGAAGGCTAGGTTCGAAGAGAAAATTTGCGGACCCGTGGTTTGCTTAATCAGCTTTGGTTCTGCTTCGTTGACACGTGATCGTGATAAACGGGTTAATGACATATGATGACCACCCTGACACAGTGACAGGACGACAATGAAGTTGAAGATCATGATGGCGAAGTACTTATGATTCAGATCAACCGAATGCATGCGCCGGCTCTTTTTTCCTCCTCCCTTCGCCTCTTTCATCACGGAGAGCAGCAGCATTGAAAAAACAAACGAGCCCTGGCGGAACCGACAGGCGTCTAATTCCACCGCGTTGCTGACCCTTTGCTCGAAAGGGGAAGACCGCTTGTCGTGGAAGCAAAGTTCGCATTCGAGGGTCCGAATGGTCCAAAGTCAGCCCGCGAGACAAAAAATGAGCGGCGGACAAAAGACGCGCCGATAACTTCTGTTCGCCTTGCACCCACGAAATCCTGTTTTCTCGAACGCGCACGATGACGCCCGGCGGTGTACATGAACAACTGGGCCTCGGGCGTGCTTGACAGGTACGCGCATGCACCCGTTCACGTCCGCACATAGCAGCCTACAGTCGGACTCGTTCCTCCCTTGAACGCTACTTCTTATCACGTTCCGGCAGATCCGGCGCCAGTCCCTCGCTCCCTTCACTTCCTCGTTCTGACTCCACGATGTGCTCTATCCGGAATGGAGAAAAGGAGAATGCTTCTCGACAAGACCTATGTAACAACTATGTAATCAATCCTTAACTTTCTAGTGCCACAACGTTTCAGAGAATCGGACCTACTATAGTGTCGCAGGAGCAAATTGGTGACTTCCCAAACACTCAGTGTCCGTGGTCCTGTCCAGATCCTTTCTTGGAGCGAGCTTGGCCAAGCTTCAGCGGACATAAGATCTTTATTGTTTCTTACTTCGCCCTGCATATTTGGGAAGCGCCATTTTTTCTCAGGTGCTCGACAGGTGCTGCTACAAAAGCGCTCATGACATTGAGTAGGTCGCCGGGATGAACGAAACACGTCCCGCATGAACATATATTATCCTGACTTATCCATTCCAAGCACGGTACATCAGCCGGAGTGCACGGCACATTCTATGAAACGGGCCGGATTGATAAGCAGATGTACCGTGTTTGATGCAAACACGGTACATTCTCAATGACATGCCATCACAAGTGCCATCTGTTGCCGACAATTGAACTCTGTATCCGCTTTGCGTGGGGGGTTAGGTTGGGTGGTTAAGTTTGGTTAGGAAAGTTAAGTTTGGTGGTTAAGTTTGGTTAGGTTTGTGTTAGGTGAGCTTCCCAGGTATATTGGGGATGTTGTTGGCGAACGGATTATTCAGCTAGAGAGAGTACGGCAAGACACGGCATGGTCGATGATATGATGGGCTATCAAATCCGCCTTACGGCCGTCCGCTTCAAAGGCGGTCCATTGATAGAAATGTGCCGTGTTTGATGTACATATGACGGGTTTTTGAATGTTCATGCTGGACGTGTTTCGTATATCCTCGTAGGTCGCAGGCTCCTCCAGCCAATTTTCGCGTTCCTCGGAGGTTCCAGGGCCTTAATTATGATCGCAAAATCGTTGTGACGGCGGTTGCCACTGGTTGCCAGCGTTGATTGCAAGCACACAAGAAACCTGTCAGAGCCACGGAAAACGTATGGTCTCCTTCGAGCTCCCTCGTGAGTCCCTCATCATTTTCTTTTTCATGTCCTGAGAATGGAACTGTAAAGCCGAGCAGCGCCGAGAAGGTTGGAAGGACAGGAATGATCGCGGATGATGGCGGATGATGGCGGACAAGACGGCTGATGGCGGACAATCCCTTGGAGTGTTTCCCATGAACGGCGTCTCTTGCAGTGGATATCTTCCAGGGCTTTTACTCAAGCATAAATACTGCGACGGAACCACTTAATGATATACCCTGGACGTCTTTACGTGAAGGAAAGCTGTTCAAGGCTTTCCTTTTCAGGCTTTCGGTTCACAACATTGTACTTATGAGCACACCATGTGGAGGCAAATGAAGAGTGGAGAAAATAGACTGTACCGTATAGTGTTCAACAACAATCCTTCAATTACTCCCTTGGAACCGCGACAACGGATTATCGCGATTCTCCTGGGTCAGCCCGAGGACGAAGGGTGGGACAACGTGGTGGTTGATGCATTTCAGGCCATGGATCGCGTGCGCCGTGCCGGTCGTAGGTCGGGTTCCTTCCACCGGCGAGGCCATCATACTATTTTAGCATCGGGAGTCTCGTTTAGGGGCGGACAAATCGGTATAAAATGTTGGAGTAGTCGCATTGAATTCATTCTGATTGCTTTCGGTATGTCCCACTGGCAGTGTCCAGGCAATCTTGTGAATAGTCGCAAGCGGCAAAAATCGATTAATCACCTACTCACGAACAAGAGCATTTGTGTTCACAACTCCCGTGCAGTGCATGCCATCCTTGACCGGATTCACTGAATGGTGTACAGCCGGCAGGATGACTTGAAGGGAATCTGCTGGAGGCAGTTCACTGGAGGTAACCACATGAAGCAAAGAGACTGAAAAGGATCAACTGGAGGAGCCTTATACGGCCAAGCTGCTGAAGAGGATGTAGTTAAGCATATTCCACGAAAGAGAAGTCCTGGAGGGACGAATGATTATATTATACCTGAAGGAATACTGTTGGAGGAATGTGAGTGAACACGAAGTGGTGAACAGACAATCATGAAGCACATTATCAACTGAGGGCAGAGTTGTCCCTAGTTCAGTACATTCAAGAGCCAGAAAGCGAGATATTGAGTAAAAATACGAGGGTACAACTTGGAGGCCTGAAGAGAAAACTCTGAAGACAAGGCCATTGAGAGCCCATGGTGGAGCGGTTTGTCCCGCGGAGTCCGGCGGACAATTTTGTCCGCCATCATTCCTATCCTTCCGACATTTTGGCAGCGCCGACTAGCGCCGACCGCAGTCCACAAGAGTCCGAACACACGCGAACGGTCGCATGGATGATGGTGATGAAACGATCAAGGCACATCATTTCCGCTATCGGATAAGATGATCTGATTAGATTTTGGATTAAAATCAAGGACAGGTTCTTGGACAGGTTGCTTCTTTCCTCCGCCCACCATGTCTGTTGTTGACGAGAAAACGTCCGATGTGGCATCCAGCGACGAGAACATAATCGCGGTCAAGGGAACCCAGAGTGGCGTTCGCCGTATCGAGGCGATTCAGTCGGTGAGTCTTATCATCCTTCACCTGTCAATCGAACCTTACTTTTGGTGTAGGTATGGGGGACGAAGTCTAAAATTGCCTTATGGATTTCGGTGGCTCTTGCATCGTAAGAATCTGATTTTTTCCGGCGCTTTGACCGAGTTCCTTGTAGGTACATGTATATCCTGGATAACGGCACTAACTGGGCCTGGGGGAGGTATGCACCGTCAGTTTTGCTATTTCGAATCTCTGACTCTGGCACGAACAGCTATGCGACTATCCAGTTTGGTAGGTTTATTTTCGCTTCCCGTGTCCACGAGTGGTCCTAACCTTCCCCAAGGTCATTACCAACAGTTCGCCGCAATTCAATGTGCCACTTCCATCCTCCTTGCCATTGGCAAACCGCTATTTGCAAAACTCACTGATGCAGCGGGCCGAGCTGAGGTATGTGTCTTCCTAGTTGAAAAGAAATATACTAACGCCCGTCCTTCCAGGCTATAGCTGTGAATACTATATCATTCATCTCGTTCCTATGCTTATTCTTCGCCAGCTTGCGCTGTTCTTCTACGTCTTGGGCTACATTGTAAACTCCACAACACCAAATATGGTCGGCCTTGGAGCAGGCAGTTGTTAGTTTCCCAGTATATCACCCCTAAATAATAAGCTCACTGTCCCTTATCCCAGGCATCTGGGTTCTTGGTTTCTCGGGCCTTCAAATCGCACTGCAGATCGTGATTGCAGACGTCACTACTCTTCGATGGCGTCCTATCATCTCGTCGCTGTCGACCGGTGGATGGTACTTGTATGTCGCTTTCTGGCCATTATCTTTCCTATTCGCTCAGTTTTTCGCAGCATCAACTTTTACGCTGTAATTTCATCTATTCTGTCGGCTTGCGACTGTGACTGACTTTATACAGAACGGCCTAATTACAACCAAGTTAACCGAGGTGGGAGGTTTGGGTAAGTCCGCCTGCATCATGTATCCTCCATGCTAACTAGCTTAGGTTGGAGATGGGGATACGGCATATACGCGATGTGCTACATCCCTGCCCTGGGTCCTATCGTATGTGATCATTACATTGTCTTTCTAATGAGCTAACCAACGCGTATATCGCAGATCATTGTCCTCCTGTGGGCTCAGCGACGCGCAAAAGCGCAGGGTGTTCTGGCCGGAGAAATTACACCCGGGGTCAAACCCCCCCTGGCTTCTCGCGTGCAGCATTTCATGGCGGATGTGGATGCCGTGGGTCTCTTCTTCCTCGCCGCGTAGGTTTCTTACTCGTGACCGAAATGCACTGCATGCTCACTACCACCTATTCCAGTACCCTGGCTCTCGTCTTCCGTACGCTCTATTTATAGGCTCCGGAGTACCGCTCAGTTTGCCTTCTAGTGCCCATCGTTCTGGCTGGTGGATCGTACGCGACGACAACCTGGCATAACCCTGCCATTCCCGCAATGATGGTGATCGGTGGTTTCGTTACCCTACCGATCTTCATCTACTGGGAGGTTAAGATGGCCGTCCACCCCGTCATCCCGTGGCGCCTCCTGCGGAACCGCACTATCCTCGCTGGTGCGTTCCCCGCTCCGATAAGAGAGGACTACAGGCTAACTTCATAACATCCAGGCTGCACCATCAATTTCTTCGACTTCGTGAGTGCTATCTCCCCCTCAGATATTGCGTGCAGTCCTGAATGACCCCGACCAGGTTTCGTTCTACTTGACATATGGACAGCTTTATGGGTTCGTCTCAGCGACGACCAAGTGGGAGATCGGGAACCTCGTGTATTACAGCAATGCGCAGTCGCTCTCACTGACGGCGAGCACACACTCTGTAAATTTCATGAGCATTACTGATGCTAACTCTAGTTCTTCGGTTTGGGCTGGGCTGTACTCGCCGGGATTTTCAAAACCGGATACAAAAAATCCCTCATTGCTGCCTTGGCTATCCGGTGTGTTTACCCCCACTATTTATCTGGGAGCCATTCATTTACACCTTCTCGTTATCCAGGATCCTCGGCGTCGGGCTCATGTTTTACGCCCGCGCGCACCAAAACACGGCTGCGCTCGGTTTGTTTGCCAGTTCTTCCTCCTTCACTTTGCTGAGGGAAGGACAGTCATGACGCAGATTATTCAGGGTCTGGGAGGCGGAATCGCGGCCGTCGCGTCTCAGATCGGGGCGCAGGGTGCCGTACCTCACCAAGACGTCGCGCTCGCCACTGCCGCTCTTCTCCTCTCTGCTGAGGTCGGTGGTGTCGTCGGCACCGCCGCGGCCGGTGCGATCTGGGTCAACCGCCTGCCCGTGGAGATCGCGAAACATGTGCCGTCGCTGAACAGGTGCGCCTCTCTCTACATCCTGGCATTCACCTCTAGCACCATGCTCATCCGACGCTTGCAGCACCGAGATTGCGGGTTACATCGGCGCACCGACGCTCGTGCGCCTGCTCACCGGGGAGGAGTACACCAACATGGGTCTGTCTGTTGTCAAACGCTGCATACAGGAAGCTCATGCTGCCGCCCACAGTTGCCGCTTACTCGGAGACCATGCGTATGCTCCTCATTCCTGGTATCGTTATCGCCATCATCCCCTTCGCTGCAGCATTCTTCGTCAAAGGTTTGTATCGCTTTCACCCCAAAGGAGTTTCCGCTGATGCTGGCACTCGTCCCAGACTTCCATCTGCTGGAGATTCAGAACGCTGTGGAGGTGAAAACGCTGGATGGCCGGCGTGCACAAAATGCCGGCGAGTCTATCGAGCCAGCAATATTCGAAGCCAAGGTCTAAATGGCCTGAATCTAATTACATACCATCTCTACACACAATTAATATGCTTCAATTGACACGATAGACGGTCTATAGTTTGTGATAATATCTAGCGGGTAGAGTTGTTGCAAGAAGGACGACCCCTCGTCGACAATCTGAAAACTGGCGAAGCTATGGACACCCTGAACACGGCAGGCAGGATTTCAGTCGTCGCTGCTACCTTCACCCAGGCCTATCCCCTTCGACAGCCAATAGTCCCTTCGCGAATTGGGTTTCAGCGAGCTGCTGCTGGACGACCGGCTGCCCATGCCTTTTATCTTCAGCGCCTCGCTCCCCTCGTCGACCTGGGCCCCACCGTCCACCGCCAATTTGTCCTTCACAACGCCCGCCAGCCGTTCCTTCGCTTGCCCAGGCTTCACGGCCCCGTCCTCGCTGTCCGAGTCTGAGTCGTCCGAGTCGGCGGTGAATGTGACGACGTGCGCGTCGGACGTGTACTTGCCTGTCTTGCGCCGCTTCCCCGGCGGTGGCAACCCAATGGCGTACCGCCCATCAGGCTCCTCCGCGACGGGCCGCGCGTCGCCCTCGTCGGAGAGCACCATATCTGCGTCGGCCCAGGGATCGTGGCCGTTCCCTGTTCTCGGCTGCGACGCCGAAGCTGAATGCGTCTTCCCGTTCGGTTTCCCGTTGCTCGTGCTTGCCCCAGCCCCGTCAACAACGACAATAGGCGTGCGCGGGCGGGACTCCTTCCCATTACTTTTTGCTTTCGCCGTCGTCCCGTTCGTCCCGTTCGTAGTCAGCGGTTGCAGCGGTGCCTTCGGGGAGACGCCCACCAGCCGATGTAGGGTCTGCTTCTCGTACACCTCTCGCACGAGTGCGCGGTTGTTCAGGGTCTGATATCGTCATTCCGCGTCAGCTAGATATTAACGGAGGTTTTTTATGACTCGCCTCTTGGGTAACGCCGAGCACGCTCGACAAGATGCTCATATCACCCGGCTCGTAGTGGTCGCGCAGACGCACAGCCTGTCCATCGCGCCGTGCCTCCAGGATGCCCGCGCGGAGGTATATCGTCGCCGTGAGGATTTCGTGTGCGCCCGCGAGGTTCTTGCGTACGTTCTGGAAGTTGTAAGAGCCAGACGATATGTCGTTCGCTGCAATACTCATGTAAACACAGAAACTCGACAGGAAGATATCAATGCATGAGTACACGCACATGGGTCGCCCGGGTCCTCGATCGACAGCAGCCCGCCTTTCCGCGCACCACCCCACTGCTCGCCCCACCCCCACCCGCGCTGCCGCTTCCCAAAGTAGCTCCCGCCCTCCCTCAGCGAGATCCCCACCTCCTCGTAGTGAAACCGTCGCCCGTACAGCTCGAAAAACTCGACAACGAGCACGCCGAGGTTGCGGTCTGGGTCGATCTGCCCGTGGCGGATCTTTGGGTGCATCTGGAGAAAGGATATGACGAGGCAGACGATCGCGTAGGAGCCCAAGCCGCCGGTGTACACCTCGTTCATGCCGCGCTGGGAGAGAAACAGCTTGGTGAGGAGCACGAGCGCGCGGAGAGCCAGACAGTTGTTCTCCCCGCCGCCAAACTCCTTAAGGAACCCGTTGATGATCCCGCCGGCGGCGATGCCGTTCTCCTGGTTGATGCTCAGGTCTACGTTGAAGCGGCCGTACTCGTGGTTCGTAACGAATTTGATGATGGGGACTTTGGCTTTGGCGATGATGGTGACTTTGTTCGTGATTTGGGAGCGCTTAATCGTCGCGGCGAGGGCGGTGAGGACAGAGTGCTTGTCGGCGTAAGCCATGGAATTGGAGCGGATGACTAGGTCGATGTCGCTGTAATAAACAAACAAATTCAGGGCATATATTAGAATGGAGTGCGGGGGACTCACCCTAGCGGGAGGTACAGTTTGGTGGCAAAACTGCCGAATGGATGAACGGATGCATCGGGGAACGACGCAGAAACGGCGCGCGAGATGATCTGCACCACCAGCCCCCGGATCTCATCTTCCTGCGGTGTGGGCGATATCCAATTGACGAAGCCTTCTACCTCGCGGTGAAACCTACGATGGGCTGTTAGGTCCACTTGGCGGTCTGATCACCATACACACAGTTCCGCCGCAGTGCCACACCCATCCCAATTAACTTGGTCCACCCATGGAGCGAGACGAGATTTGGCGTCCGTCCGCTGTTTCTTGTTCTGATATCCATCGCTGGGATCGAAAACCATGTCGTATTTTCGCTTGCCGCGGTCCCATTCTCGAGTATGGTCGTTTTCCCGGGAGTCGCTACGTCTGTCGTCACGCCGCGAGTCCGAATCGCGCCGTCGGGGCAAGGGCGGCGGCGACGCCGACGGAGGTCGCGGACTATGCGCGTCGCGTGTGCGATCCCTTTCCTTGCCCTTCCTGCGTGTACTCCGGTCCCTTTCGTCCCGCTTTTCGTTCTGCTCAGCGTCTGAGTCCACGTCGAGGCGAATGAAATCGGTCCCGTCTTCAAAAGGTGCGTTCGTGGTCATCACGCGTCCATCCATTTCTTTTCCGCTCTCCCGGTTGCGTCTCCGACGTCTGGAGGGGATTTCAGTAGCCATATAAGAATGACCCGTCCTACACTTCAGTTTGGGACACGATTCAGGACATTTTTAGCGCTACAAGGATGATTCAAGCTTACCACAGAATGTGTTAAGTTACAAATCGATTTTTCCCAACGGTTCCCTACCGCCTACTATGATCCCTTCTCGCCTTCTAGGTTTGGGAGAGTTCGACCGTAAGTTTTTTAGCTGGCACGAAGAGAACCCACATCCGTGACGAGAGCACTGAGAACGAGTGAAAAGAGAGGAACCAAAAATGGTATTCCGATCATATGCCGAAATGCCGAAATGCCCACATCTCGTCCTTCTGGGGAGGCAATCCAGTGCCCTCCTCCCTCAAGGGCGAAGTACAAGAATAATAATTTTAGGAATAGTGGAAAACAAGTTGTTCAACCAAGAAAAAATATTTGAGGCGCTGAACGCGAAAAGCCAAGAAGAAAAACAGGGCGCCAGGTGAAAAAAGGAATCAGCAAGGTCACTCTTGCCCATGCTCAGAAGGCTGTCTCATCTACAAATGAAAACACTTGAATGAGAATGCTCGGGAAGATGAGTGAAGATACTCACACGGCATCCATTCCCACTCACACCCATAATCGTCCATGCAGACATTTTCGATTGGGTAGAGCACTGCGACACGATCCTGCTGGACCGATGACCCACCCACCGTATCGTAGAGCCCATCATCATTCTTAACCTCCAATTCCTTTAAAACCATGGCAGAAAAGCGAAAGCGGCTCTTCCGCATATTTTCGCGGTCCAGCATGTCTTCCTCTTCACTTCGACGTTGGAGCACTCTTGGATTGCTTTCAGCTTCGCGCGGATTCGGAAAAAGGTATGTACATACAACTCCTTATGCGCAAAGAACCCGCCATGGAGCGTGAGGGCCCGTTTCGCTACGGTGGCCAGGTCTATCCAGGGAGAGTGGGCTGATAGATCGCGGATATCTTCTGGCGTAATCTGGCGAGATCGTTAGCGACTAGGGGGTACTACAAAATGGAATACCTCATACGCAGTACAGCCTGCAGGCATCGCCGAGCGTCACTGGCCCAGATATCTTGCTCGGTGTCCAGATGATATTCTCGGGGTCGGGGGTCACCGCGGTGACTGGAGTAGTGTATTCCAATATCTTCAAAGGTGGGGGCTGCGGATTGCGTATATGCTCGGCCCACGCCGGCATTGGTGGGGGATTTGCTATAGAGACGATTGATACCCCACCACTCTGGCTCGAGCCGCTATGATAATGGTAGACGAGACCATCTACTTCTAGCTGCCGACGTAGCTTGTCACATTTGCGCTTCGCCAGATCCATGAGCTGGTTATAACTGTAGAGCTGCATGGGAAGGTACTGATCACTTGGGCGCAGCTCGCAAGGAAGAGTCGCCAAATCATCATCATCCAGCTTAAATTTCTTCTTAGCATCTGTCTTCGAGACGGTCTACGTAGAACGGGTGCATTTCAGTGGTGGGGAGAGTATTGTCTTGAAGCTGCTTACCCAGGTGCCATCCGGATGCACGAATTTCGGGTCCTTTACCCACGGTTTAAGAGAGGCTTTCCATTCCTTCTGCAGTGCTCGAAGTCCCGGTGGCTTCAGCTTCGGTGCTTTCGTCGGAGATCCCGGCGACTTCGTTTTCCTCGGTGATGATGCGGGGGAGGCAGATTCACGGGCGGTTGCACGAGCCATGTAAGTGGCTTAATGACTGGTCTTAAGTTCAAATTGTCGTTCAAGTTGCGACTTGAAGTGGGCGACTGGGGTTACTCTTGGAGTGGGCACTGGGAATTTGAAAGGAAGAAATTGCTCGGCACGTGATGAAGGGCGACGCGATAAATGTCACAATAGAGGTAAACACTCGTCCCCTTGCGTTCCGGCACGTTTTTGTATATGTATTTTTGGGAGCGTTTGGGATACCGAGACTCAAGCTCAACACGGCCGGCGCGTACGCAATCTACGAGACATGCTTTCCTTCTGCGCCCGACGCCAAAGGCGCGTTGGTTGGCCCTTGCGTGGACTCGGAAGTTGCTCAGGACGGGATGCCCGGGCCATTACGGGTTGGCAGAAATATAACGAGTCGCCATCCAGAAGTAAGACGCACCATGTTCCACAGCATTTATTTTTTCACTTCCAGTGGCCTAAATCGAAGATTCGAATTGTTGTCAGTCAGAAAGCGCGCCCCACAATATTGACTCGGACCTGGTCAGAGGCTTTTTTTGGGGCGTAGGTGATAAGACACTACGATTGTCAGATTTAAGTGAGCTTGAGGCCCGTATGCACCTGCGACTTATCCTTAAGTATCCTGTACTTGATCCTGTGCGACAAGATCCGGTGTAAGTCTGGGGCCTTTAAATTCAGACTCACGCTCTGCAAAATCATGGGTTCTGACAAAATCCCATTGGCCTGTATTTTGTGTCGAAGCTGGAAGGACGGAGGAGGAACGTTCCATTCTAATTGGTCATTCCAGACGGAAGCCTGATATCGACTGGATTTTGCATCCATGGACTCAGCACCGCTGGGGCATCTCCGGCGGATCACCAAGGATCTATCCCACTCACTGACGCCAAGAATTTTGCGGAGGCCGTCGGTGGGAGTGTGTGTGAGTTACTTGAAGGGAAAAAACTCTGGGCATTTTCATGTTCGGAGGTCCAGAACTTCGGCAGTGGGGGACAAATTGCATGGAAGATGTAACTGAGTCGCCTAATAGTACACAATTAAGATATGTTGGGGCCGGGGGCAGGCCCAGTCAGGCGGCGCATGGCACGTCGAGCGGGCAGCGAACCAGAACTTCCTGTCCGAAAGAGAACCGACAAAAAGGGATAAGTAACATACTGCGGCGGTGGAGCCTGAGCCGCTATGGGAAGTACCATCCGTCCGAGTATCGTCTTGGCAGGGAGGCACTTAGATTCGGGTTAAACGATGTCCCCGACTCCCCGTCCTCTAAGGCGATGCCGCAGGTGGAGGCTAAGGACCGCGACATGCAGAAAATCAACCAAGGAAACTTGCGGATAAGTTCCTGCTCAGCGCACCTTGGCAAGCGAGACATCTTGAGCAAAGCCAGTTGAATTCGGTGTTCTCGCCACGGCTGCAGCCTCAACATCTCGTATATGTGCCCTCAGCCGCCTCCTGCGCGTTCTCCGAGAGCTCCAGATTACAGTGCCTATGACCCCAACGAGCACAATGACTGCCCAATGTAGACGTTGAAAGATGTGTGTGGGGGAGGAATGTGAGTGCTCACGCAGGACTACCACGAGTGCGACTTCCCAAGACTCATTCAGTTGTTCTTGCGGCGCGCGGCGACGCCTAGAGCAACGGTAAGATGTGGTATAGGTCCTGGCTACCAGGAGGAAGACATACCACTCTGTTCTGAGATTAAGCTGCATAGCGAGGCAAGGGTGCGGAAGGCGTTACCACCGAATTTTATTGTGGACTATGTACCACAGCCAAGATGGCCAAGCAACATTCGGAGATTGCTGCCAAGATGCGGCGAGTCGGCAGTGCCAAGAACAATTATACTTAGTGGACCCAGAGCGACCCTGGAGAGGATCAGAGCTAACAGGATGGAACATAATAATTTGTATGTTCGCAACCACAAAGCCCAGTATCAAGTGTAATTTTTTGTGACCTGAGCCGACCTTGCTGGATTTTGGTCAAATTTTGGTTAAAACCAAGTTGGCGCCGGGCCGCCGGGCCGTGTCGGCACGACATCAAGTGCGATTAGTCAGCTTCGCAGGTTGCCAGGTTCGCTTGGCTGTCCGAGGCTTTCTTTTGAAGGGCCACTGCGGCCAGGGCGGCTGCTCTCCAGGTTTCTGAGTAACGCACCTATAACATTCGCTTTGGACCCGTCAAGGTGCTTGAATTGGTTGTCGTGTTCCGACCTTCAAGTTCTTGGAATCTCCGTTTTTCCTCGGGCCATAAATCGAGTGACATCGATGAAAACAATAGGGCCGTTCACAGTAGCCGATTTCGCTGATTTCAATCCCTGATTTCGCGGATTTCACAGTCAAAAATCGAAATCCAGATCGAAATCAGGCCCGAAATCAGCTACTGTGAAAGGCCCTAATGAACTTGGGGAACGTTCTTTGCAAGGCATGCGGTTCCAGGCTTTTATTAACAAAGGTACGCGGTCTCGTGATATCTTCTCTTCTCCAACTCACCCAGGACCACCGTCAAGCCGGAGTAATGCCGCTCTTCTTGGCATCTCCGGGCGACCCAGGCTATGCGACCACATGCAGCCCCCACATCGCTCCAACGTTTGTGACAATACCGACATCCTACTACCCCTACTACTTGTCTGCGACCCAAGTTTCTGGAGTCAAGTATTTTTGGCTGGCATTCACGTTCGAGAGGATCGTGTTGGCTACCCAAGTACCTACTTACCAGAAGATATCAGCTTCCCATGTTGTTCTTAAGCATGAGTGCGGGCCACCTTCCCATCAAGCCTCGTCGGCGCCAACAGTGCGAACAGTCTGTCCGCGTGGGTCACCATGCGCAAGTCATTATCTTATCTCTAAAAATACCACGGAGACAACTTCTCAAAAAGCCCTCACGATGAAGGGGGCTCGTTGACATACGTCCCTCCTTCCTAGCCATGCTCACTGTCGCTGGGCTGCTCGCTCTTGCAGGGTCTTCCGCCGCGTCGGTCTTGACGAACTTCACATCACCCAACACCAATGTGAACCGAGGGTTAATAACCGACATCTCCTCCGGCTGCCCGACCAATGGAACGCCCTCCTGCGGCACGCCGGCGGGCACCAACACCTGCTGCTTTGAGACGCCTGGGGTATATATTTTCATATTCGGAATCCATTATTTATTGACCTTCTCGGTGTAGGGTCTCCTGCTTCAGACTCAGGTAGACTATGTTTCTCTGGACGATGATTCCGATTCCGACACTCAACTATCATGGCTGGTAGTTCTGGGACACCAGTCCCTCCACTGGACCGAGCAACAGCTGGACCATCCACGGTAAGTGTCCGCCATCAAATCACCATGCGGTTAGATGCTAAATTCCGCTCAGGCTTGTGGCCTGATGAGTGAGTTCGTAGCCGAGTGCGTTGTTGCAGCTCATGAACCGCATTTCCTCCCAGGTGCAACCTATCCTTCCAGGAGAACTGTGATTCGTCGCGCGCATACACGGGCATTTCCAGCGTGCGTGTCTCAGTGCATTCTTTGCAATGCAGCCGCTCATTTTGAATATCTATAGCTTCTGACGGCTCAAGGCGGCAGCTCGACCTTGGACTTCATGAACACGGTGTGTATTCTTTTGTTTCTTTGCAATGTCAACGTGTGTTCAGCTTGGGATAGTTCTGGAAAAACGACCCCAACGATGGTAGCGATGAGGAACTGTGGGAGGTATTTCATTTGTATCGATCCGGGGTCTCTGCATAGCTAACGGCTCACGCCAAGCACGAATGGGAGACGCACGGAACCTGCTACAGGTGACCATCGGTCTAGATACGGATTATGTTACATGCTCATTCCGAAACAGTACGTTAGAAGTCGACTGCCTTCCCTCGGGCAGCCCCAAGGGTGCCGAAGCTGTGGCGTTCTTCGAAACTGTGGTCAAGCTGTTCCAGACCCTCCCAACGTACCAGTTCCTCGCCAACCAGGGGATCACCCCATCCTCGAGCACGACCCACACTCTCGCCAGCCTCACGGCCGCCGTCAAGGCCGAGTATGGGGTACGCACGTATCTATCCGCCTCTCTGGGCCTCGAATGACCAAATTATCTCAGTTCACTCCCTCGTTTGACTGCACTGGTAGCGACCTTGGTGGTGCCTCGTACTACTTCCACTTGATCGGGAGTGTCATTGACGGGACGTTTGTGCCCATCGGTGTGTCCAGTCCCGTTGTCGCGGAATTATTTATTCACACATGCGTAGATGCGCCGGAGAGCGGATCCTGCGGTTCGACTGGTATCAAGTACCTCACCAAGACCGGCTCACCCGTTTCGGTGCTTTTTCACCTTTGTTCTTACTTCGACCACCAGCTGATTTCCCGACCTTTAGACTACCAGCACTAAGACCACCAGCACCAAGACCACCAGCACGACCACGACCACGACGACGACCACCACCACCGGGACTACTACCGGAGTGCGAATTCCGATCTTCTGGGTCACGAACTCACGCTGATTCGGACTGTGTAGACGCCCGTCCCGATACCCACAACGGCGAACATCCAAGCCTCCTCCGGTGGCGGCATCCTCACGGCTGGGACCTTGTCCACGCAAACCCTCGCGACCATGCACTTGACCGGGACCTCGAGCAGCTTCACCATGAAGTCGTCCAAAGGTATGGTCATAAATACCATGTATTCTATCTCCGAATCCTGACAGATCTATCCAACAGGGAACTGCGGTGTTAGTAGCGGTGAACTTGTCTGTGGAAGTAGCGTTTCATCAACGACCTTCTCTGCCGTGAGTTTTTTTTTGCTCGAGACGAAAAACTAGAGCTGATAATTGTGCTACAGGTCTCGAGCGGAGGCCAGCTGCTGTTGGCTTCGGGCGGTTCGACCGCGTGGTCGAGCGACAGCCTGCCGAGTGGGTCCACCGTGTCCAGTGTGTTCAGTGGGAGTAGTCATGCTGACGACTACACGCTTTCCATCGTCTCGACTTGACAGTCTCAAAGTTTGTTGTAACGTTGTATTTGAGTAAAATTACCACCTTGAAGTCGACTGATGCACAAGATAAGAATAACAGTGCACATGAACGTGTGTGCTAAATTTAGGCCCGCGCGTTGAATCGTAGCCATGACGTACTTGGTCAACGTTCAAGCTTTCAAGGCCGTGAACAAGCGTCTCTTTCTCTTCTACCACCATGCCATCCCTCCTCGTCAGCGCGTTAATGGGCCTCACAGGTGTCGGCCTGACGTCTTACATGGCCCCCAAGTTCAAATCCGCAATGACTGGCTTCCAAAACCCACTATCCGCCAACTTTAAGGCTTCCAACGTTAATATCGCGTCGACCTGCCCCGCGACGGGACCCGCGTCTTGCCAAAATACCACCGCTGTCTCCAACCTCTGCTGCTTTGAATCGCCCGGGGTGAGTAGCATATAAGCTGCACCAGACTGAATTTAACTTCATGCCAAAACAGGGTCTTCTTTTGCAGACCCAAGTGAGTACGCGCCGGGAACCCACGTTTTGAAGGATTTTATTCTGACTTGCTGTAGTTCTGGGATACCAATCCTGCGACTGGC
The DNA here is from genome assembly GCA_029289565.1 of Mycena galericulata. Classification (NCBI taxonomy): domain Eukaryota; kingdom Fungi; phylum Basidiomycota; class Agaricomycetes; order Agaricales; family Mycenaceae; genus Mycena; species Mycena galericulata. The sequence goes on from JARKIA010000067.1 coordinate 145,194, forward strand.
CCGTCTGATAGCTGGACCATCCATGGTAGAGTCGCGCGCCGTTGTTGTACGAACAATTTACAAACTATTGTCTGTCGCAGGATTGTGGCCCGATCAGTAAGTACCCCTCGCGCGACACCCTTCAAGATTATAATGTTCTCCCTCTCAGCTGCGACCTGACGTTCTCGGAAAACTGCGATCCGTCCAGGGCCTACAAGAATATTGCTGGCGTGCGTCTGCCATAATTCTGGTCTTTTTTTGTCCCGAGTGAAACGTTGGTTGTTCAATTCCAGCTGTTGACCGACCAAGGCGCACAAGATACGCTCACCTTCATGAACACGGTGTGTTTTTCGTCTTCCACTCAAAGCGAGTGTTCAACTTGAGATATAGTATTGGATAAATGACCCCAACGATGGTTCTAATGAGGAGTTCTGGGAGGTAGTTGGCTTCGCACTTAACCTGAGGCTTTTAATCGTCCTCTTTTATAGCACGAATGGGAGACGCACGGAACCTGTTACAGGTATGTCGCTGATTTGTTTATTTGACGCTAACCAAATCCCGACGCTATTAGCACTTTGCAACCAACGTGTCTCCCCTCAGCCAGTCCCACGGGGGCGGAGGTCGGTGATAGACTAATTATACCAGACTCACGTATCGATGCCGCCACAGGCCGTCGCGTTCTTCACCACCGTCGTCAAGTTGTTCCAGGTAAGATCATGGTTTTCAACACGCGTGCGGTGCATCGAACCACCAACAGACGCTCCCAACGTATACTTGGCTTTCCAATCAAGGGATCACCCCTTCCTCCGACACGACATATACCCTCGACACCCTCACTTCGGCACTTCAAACCGGGTCCGGGGTGCGCCCTCCGTAGTTCAACCACGCGTCGAGTGCTTATTATAATGGGGTTGCAGTTTACCCCCGTTCTTGATTGCCGAGGAAGCGCCTTGGACTCGGTCTCTTGGTACTTCAACCTGCAGGGATCGCTCATCGACGGCACGTTCATACCCATCGGTGAGTCATTGATCACCCTTGAACGAAAGAACAGGACGGAATGACTGACGACCCCCTGGGATAGATGCTCCGGAGCAAGGCACCTGCCCCTCAAGCGGAATCCAATACCTGCCCAAAACCGACGACAATTCGGATGCTGGGTCGACCCCGAAACCGAAGGTGGGTGCAATTTTTTTGTGGTTCGCTTCGCATATGTCTTATTCGACGCCATGTTGTAGAAGAAGAGGCCGGTAAGTCTGAATCTTATTTGAGTCCAAGTTGTCGCTCAGGAATTCCTAGTCTCGTCATGCAGCGCGTGTTCTCGGCATGGCCCGGCCCAGTAAAGGACCCGGATGAACCAGGAAAGAGTTCGAATGATTGCAAGTCCTGTTGCAGAGATATTGGACAAGTGGTAGCGCCTGCCTTTTTTAGTATGGATCCGTAGACTGTTTAGCAGACAAGCTTGCATGTATGTGATATCCAGAGTTTAGAAACCACCGTGTATATTTCAACTGTTTGGTAAAGATTGGACGCGTTGCGTCGCGTATTTCGATCACGTGTACCGCGTCAGGAAGGATACAGTGCCCGTCATCACATCACGGTTCCGCTTTTGGCAGTAAACAAGTCAAAACTTTGAACCTCTAACTACATTACACCCTCATCATGAGTGAGCCTAAAACACCTCGGAAACACTCAAAGGATGCATAAAGAATATCCCTTGTGCTTGGTTAGTCAATCAAAGAAGATTTTATTTTTTGTTGGCTGAAAAAGTGAAACAAACCCTAATGATGGCATCAAATTCCCATATTGGGTAGGGTTAAAGTCACGTGTTTCGTTTGGACGCCTGCATCGAAATTCTGTGGTCTGTTACCAGACAATTTGTGAGAGCTCTGCACAATATGAAACATTATCAAAGCATCCCTGCTTCCTTATGAAGGCTTTGCCTGTGTCATACTGGTGATTCGGGGCAACTTTTTTTTTTCTGGACCCCGAAAAAGTGAAACACCGTGGGAAAAAATGAGTTTTTTGTGCTCAATCGCATTCTTTTGGTCGGTTTCATGGCCCAGAAAATCACAGAAAAATCACAAAAATTCCTTTGGCCCCGAAAAACACGTGCAGAGAAGTGATGACGGGCACTGTAATGCAACGGGTTAAAGTTCACTTTGAAAAGGCTGTGGTGGTACAACTTTCTTGCAAGAGGACAACCAATGTTGAAATTTTCAAGCAAAGTCTTGATTTTTTCCCAACGGCTAGTGCAAGAAATCCCAAGTTACTTCTTCGACCACATCCGTCTCCGTCACAAGCAGATACAATGGATTTTAGAATTATCCATAGTGTGCAGTCGCGAAGGAAGATGGTATAAGCCTCGTCGCAATACAGCCATACGTCCAGAAACCCTGGAACAAACACCCATGCGTTGTGTGCGCCCACCAGCGGGTACCATCGGCCTCTAGGCGTTTAACAATGTTGTACGCCGGATATTCAGAGTGGGTAGAGCCACGCAGTTGGTTATGTATCTGGAAAGCACAAACGACCGATGTGGAACTCCACCGACTCAAGACGTCGTTATCGACCTATTAGTTTTCAGGTCCAACTACCTAGGGGTAGGATGTTAAATACCAGGGAGAGGACGATGAGGGGCGCCTAATCCTGCAACGGACCGCCAGTGAGAATGGAGTGCGGCGGGAACATATACGAAGATACTCTCTCGGAATCGATAGGTAAAAGTTGGAATGCGGCTTGCTGCTTGCTGCTATCGGGACTCGGCAAGAACTCGGCCGGGTCACAATCTGTTACGCGTCGCGTCACGTCTTGTCACTCGCGGCGATGAGCGCAGGATTTGCTTTCTTGCCTAGGAAGGTCGCGAAAGCGGCCAAGATTCCTAATATCTCTGAATCCGGGTCGGAAGCACGCATCAACTCCGTCGACAGCAAAGGCAAGGGCCGAGCGTTGGCCTCGGAACCGTTGGAGCCTGAGACGCCTCCAAAGCCGCAGTATTCCGACGAGGACTACACTATCCTCCTTTGTCTGTCCTTGTCAAAGTACCGACTATGGTCAGATCCAGATTTGAGAAGGGATATCGAATGGAGTAGCCGTGCCAGCCCAAATGACGGATGTGAGTCGCACTTTTATTTCTCGCGCCGCAAGACAATTTGATGGATTTTACAAGTCTTCCCACTTAGTTATATTCTAGAAGCTCCGTTTCCCCTCTCTGCTGCTCACACATCCGAAACTGTTATCGTCAAGGCTCTCCGTGCACATGCGACCGACGTCGTCGACGTTCGCATGGCAATTCCTTCCAGTGATAGGTCGGGAAGGTCTCGAGGAAATTTCGAGATACGGCCAAAATTTTGGGACGACGCTGTGTATCCTGTCTCCCGAGAAGGTTGGGATAATAGAACGGTCTACGTCGTACGTCCACGTCCGTTATTCACGCGAAAGGTGTTGTGACCACCGCATCAGGAAAACATACCTATAAAACACAAGACCTTGCCCAGTGTTTCCAGGTTTGTTCTAGGACTATTACCTGCGTCTACCACGATGGCTTCCCACAATCGTATACAAGCAATAACCCCGCCGGCGCATCATGCAGACGATGAAGGCGCGGAGGCAAAACTCAAATCATTTGCTTTGATAACTTTTGCGGATGCTGCCGATGTCGAATCCTTGCTTACAGCATGGCCTTGGATTCGGCGACAACATAGTGGCGAGGACGCTCCTGACGCGTCTGAAGCCGTCAAATTTGGATTTCGCACATTGTCCAAAGCTCGTTGGGACAATCTGAACGCACAATATTTGAGCTATCGAGCAAAACTTCTCGCTGATATCAAGGAAGTCGAGGCTCCCACCTCAGCGGCTCCTCCTCGGCCTCCATCACCGGCCCGCTTCGAACCCGAACGACAGACTTCACCAGTCAGCGCTCCCGCGACCTTGGCGTCGACCATGTCCTATCCTCTGAACTGCCTTGTCTTCGTACGAAATATTCACCCCGAAACCAATAAAACCACGCTTCGCAACTTTTTCGCAAAGGCTGTGGATGTCAAAGAAGCGATCGATTATGTCGATTTCAACAAGGGCATGGACTCTGTGCGCTTTCTTGCTCTTTTCTTCTTTTTTGTTTCATTGACATGGCTTCCAGTGTTACATTCGATTGACGACTCCCTCACACTCGAAAGGTTTCGTGGATCACTTCACCCAGAATCATATCGTTCACGCGAACGGCTTGGATGACTTTGGTTGCCCTTCGGTTGGACAAAACGCGAAGCCGGTGGAAGCGGAGCTTGTTCTCGGAAAGAGGGAGGAAGTGTATTGGGAGAAAGTGCCAGAAAAGGTTTGTCTGCAGGCCGTGCAAAAGGCTCTTGGCCTTTCCGACGTGCAGGAGGAAAACATGGTTGAAGGACGGCGGAGACAGCGAAAAAAACAAAAGCGGTGATGTCTTGTCCATTAACATTTTTGTCAATCGTTCGAGCCTCCGAATCATCCAATGCACAGCCGCAGCGACTTCTGCTCAGTACTTTTACTGTTCTGCACGGAACCGCACGGGAATACGTTCGATTGGAGCCCGATATTTCGAAACGCTCGGACCAAGAAAGGCCGACATCAAAAGTTTCGGATATAAAGCATCAGTCCAAACTCAACTCGAACTCACTCCGCATAAATGCGAAGGGCTCCATGCGGTCGATGTTGGAGAATATATTTCTTGAAGCTGCAAGCTTCAAGCTCACCATTCTCCATTGTCGACCCTCAGTGGGGGACGGGCTGTGGGGCCGGGAGCAATTGGTCATGGACCCTAGACCGATAGTCGCCCTTGACGCGATGTCAACCTGGTTAGGGCTGGACGTCGCTTTGATTCCTTTTATTCTTCTCTTTCATCTTCGCCCCCCCTACGGGATCCCATCCGCTCCTTCGCAATGCTCACATTCCTTGTTTTACTCGGCGTTCTCAATCTCCCCTTTGCTCTTGCTGCTGGGGGTGCAGCAGGCTTCTTGATTGTCTCTGACCCAGTCGGCGCCGTCCAATGTGGTAGGTTAACAGTGTTCATCCGCTGCATCGTTTGTACTAACGACCGAGTAGAGAACTTCACGCTTCAATGGGAAGGAGGCACCCCTCCTTTCACAGTAACAGTGGAAGATTCGAGCGCCTTGTAAGTAGAGTTGAGAGTATCCTTGCCATGCATTCATTTGGATCCCATTGTTCAGCTCGGGCATTGATGTACGCAAATTCACATCATTTTCTCCGTCCGTTGATCGTCTTCGAACTCCAGCTTGCATCTTGGACCGGGATAGAGACGCAGTCCATTGTGTGGACCGTCGAGGGTCTTCCATTAGCTCTCGCTCTCCCACTACCATTGTACGTTCCCAAAACTCGATCTGCATCGGCCTAATTCATTCGGTCTTAGTTTGGTCAGAGTTGTCGATTCGGCTGGAGGAAATTCCACCAGCCGAACCGAGAGCATTGTAGCGGGAAGTATTGCTTTGAACGAATCCGATGAATGCACGTCGATTGGAGCGTACGTTTTTTGCGACTTCGCTTTTATCTTCGTACTCACATGCACAATCGCATCCAGCGGGGACACCTCGATTCCTTCCTCTTCGACCACGCCCTCGCCCACAACCCCCCAGACATCACAGACAAGTGCTACTTCTGATACGAAATCCCCAACGTCCAACATCGGTCCAACTAAGTGGGTTCATGACTACTATGAGTCCGTTTCGCCGACTCACATTTTCATCTAGATCGGGTGCCAGTTCGACTTCGCCCTCTTCCAAATCTCCAACGGCGACTTCCGGCACTTCATCTGCGTCGGCATCGGGGACAGTTGCAACCGCCAAAAAGATCAGTTCCGGGACTATCGCTGGAGCAGTGGTTGGAGGCATTGCTCTCATCGCCCTTCTTGGAACCACGTTCCAAGTCCTGAGCAAACGCCACCAAAAGAAACTTCTGGAAGATCTCACTAAGAACAACTACCATCGAGCCCTCGATGATAGAAAGCCTCCTTCGGAGGTCCTTGTCGAGAAACCACTCCCGGCTTTCTACGAACCATTTACCCCGGATGGAACTCGAACGCCGAATCAACGTGATGCAACAGGAAATCAACAACCTACAATATTTTAATCCTTCAGCCCAAACTCAAGCAGAACCAGGTCCACACGATGAGAGGAGAGCTTGAGAGGCTCAGAAACGGGTTCAGATAGCGAAGACGTTCAGTACCATATCGTTCCCATAATCCCATGATCGATGGATGAGTCCTTCTCACTCCCACTGTGCCGCCGTATTATCACCGCCGCATTATCCCCGCAGCTTGCTTGTAAAATCGCATGCGTTTCCATTATTCTGATCAATTTTTTGTGGCGACGGTCCAAAGACAAATGACGCGCCATCAATATTGTCCAGACGTGCAAGGCTCGAACGTGAAGTTCCACATTAGGAATCGATGAGATGGTGATAAGGTCCAGACCGGCCTTAACTTGAAGCCGGCGGCTGCCGGGCACACCGAAGCGCAGAAGAGTTCTGGTTATAGTTGGAGCGGTCATGGCATGTGAAGCATCCTTCCTTCTTACCTCTTCTTACCCACCATGAGAGCAACGCCCATCGCTCGAAACTTGGTGTTCAAGCCGTCGACCGCTTCTTCTACACTCCGTGAACGAGTGCGTCGTGAAACGTTCTTGCAGAAGTTGGCCGAACCCAGCGATCTTGCACCGCTGTTCAAGGTGCGGAGGAAGTAGACGAGAGTAACTGTTGACTCACACGATCTCCTAGCACGATGACTACGTCGGTGTTTCCGCATAGCTAACTTAGTCCTATAGCCTGAACTTTGTCTTGTCTTACAGATAGGATGGTCGGGCTTCACCGGCGTTGGGTATCCTAAACGTGTCCCCACTGTACGTCTGGTGTCCAATGAAAGCTGTTCTAATAGCACCCGATTTCTAGGCCATTGCGGACCACGTCCAAAGCAATAATCTCCAGTCCAAGATGAAATTTAACTTGTTCGTTGGCGCGTCGGTGGGAACTGAAGTCGAGGACCGTTGGGCTCAATTGGACATGTATGAACGGTGTTCATTTATTCATTGCATGATTCGAAATGATTCTCTTCGTCAGGATCGCACGTCGGTATCCGCATCAAGTCGGAAAAGAAATTGCCAAGGGAATCAACGCTGGGCGTATCGAATTTGCCGACAAGCATCTCTCCAGTGTGTTTCTCATGGCTTAAGCCTCCGAAAACCCCCTGAATATTTTGCAGTGTTCCCTCAAGATCTGACATATGGCTACTACAGCCTGAAGAAGAAGCACGGAGATCCCAAGAAGCCGCTCGACTGGGCAATCGTTGAAGCGACCGCTATCAAAGAGGATGGCAGTATCGTCCCAGGTGTGTTTCTGTCTTCGAGTGTAATAATGACGTTTGAACCCTGGCTATAGGTGCTTCGGTTGGTGCAACTCCGGAAATCCTTGAATCGGCAGAGAAAATCATCATTGTCCGTTTTGTTTATTGGCACGACCATGACCATCTCTTATCAGCTCTACAGGAAGTCAACACGCACTTGCCGAACCTTGACGGGCTCCACGACATTAGCGCTTCATTCATCCCACCCAACCGTCAGCCCTATGTAAGTACGATCTCACGTTCGTATCCTTGTGCTCACTATCCCTAGCTTATAAGCCATCCAGAGGATAGAATTGGCAAGACATCCATTTCAATTGATCCAGACCGCGTCGTTGCCATCGTTGAATCCAACCTTCCCGATAACACAGGTGAAAATGCGCCAGAGGTAAAGGAAATTGAGCAGTTCAACGACATTGTTCTAACACTGCGACAGAGCACTGATTCGCGTGCCATCGCCGGACACTTGATAGAGTTCCTTTCTGCGGAGGTTGACGCGGGCCGCCTACCGAGGTCCCTGCTGCCGCTTCAATCGGGCATTGGAAACGTCGCTAATTCAATCATCGGGTGGGCAGTTTTTACTGGTTTTGCTCTGGTTAATGCTCATAATGTTGAAGCGGCTTGGCTGCAGGACCTTTTGACAAGGTCATGGTTTGGACTGAGGTTTTGCAAGGTATACTCGCTCAAACTTCCTACCGCGCTTTACTTCTGACATTCAACGCGCCTCCAGACACATTCCTCCAATTCTTCGATTCCGGAAAACTTGATTTTGCAACTGCTACCTCCATCAAATTCAGTCCCGAGGGGTAAGTCTTCCGCGCTACAAATGAAGCCAGTGTATTCACTGTTCCAAAGTTTCGATCATTTTTATGCTAGTGAGAATTTACCGCGTAATTGAAGGATCAGATAATTCAATCTATGCCAGACTGGGCGAAGTACAAGGATCGCCTCATGCTTCGCTCCCAGCAGGTGGCCAACGCGCCGGAGATTATCAGGAGACTCGGTGTTATTGCGATGAACACTCCGTTGGAGGTGGATATCGTGCGTACCGTCCCTTCTCTTGTCTTGGACCGCGGAATCATAGGATTTTTAAGTACGCCCACGCCAATTCGACTTGTGCATTGGGCTCGAGGTTTGTTGATCTCTGAACACTGAAGGACGGGAGCTTATGAGGGCATGTAGAATGTTAAACGGCCTAGGCGGCTCAGCGGACTTCCTCCGAAACGCCAAGCTTTCCATCATGCACACACCGTCAAGGTAATGAACCGTTTGAATGCCCGCATAGCGCTGATCTCGCTCCCCTCAAGCCGCCCGACCAAGACCGACCCCACTGGTATAAGTTGCATTGTTCCCTTTGCGTCGCACATCGACCAGACCGGTAAGTTGAATTCTGTCACCCTTGGTTCTCTTGACCTGAGCCCATGGCATAGAACACGACCTCGATGTCATTGTAACAGAACAAGGGCTCGCTGACCTCCGCGGCCTGTCTCCCCGCGAGCGAGCCCCCGTTATTATCAAGAATTGTGCGCATCCGGACTACAGGGATTTGCTGCTTGATGTAAGACCGCGTTTTTCATCTTTATTTTGGGATCTCTTACCTACTATCTTCTGCAGTATTACGAGCGGTCATTGTTTGAGTGCTTGGCCGCCGGAAGAGGACACGAGCCGCATATGCTCAGGGTGCGTACTTTACTACCCCTTCTTTAATGGGAGCCTGACTCACGCCCGTTCGATAGAATGCTTTCAAAGTGCGTAATAACGCACGCAGAGAATGCAATTGTTGCTGACTTTCTTCAGTTTTACACTCACTTCATGGAGCACGGGACGATGAAGATCAATGGTTGGGATTGAAATGCGGAGGTATATAAATACAATTGATGTGAGGCGTGTTGTGGCCACAGGCCGCCCAGTAAGAATCCTCTCCCATCCTGTCTACATAGCCTCTATGGAAACTTGTACTCTGTCAATTGATTGGTTTGAAAGGTCCTTGTGGAAAGGGGAAGCGATAATCAACTCACGAATCGAGAACCAAGCTCAGGCTGTTCCGCCAATAATTTTTGTCCCATGGAGGTGCCCTCAATGCGCCGAGGAGCGTCTCGAGCTCCGTTTCCCAGGACCGAGCGTAACGATCTCTGTAACCGACCAACTGTTGGCGTCTCTGTATAAAATACGCCTTTGGATCGGTGTTGTGTGAATCAGGGCAGCGACGGAGAGCCGCTGCTTGGCGGAGGTGCCATGCATTTATATGCACAATTCGCAAGCTTCGTTGAATGTCGTTGATACGGTTCTGTATGATGTGTTGTGCCCCTGGAAGGTGAGTCCGTGAACGTCGTGCAATACGGAATATGTTTTCTCTAACATCAAATTAGGTGAGTACAAACACTAGCATGTATTCCGGCTCACGGGCCATTTTGTAGCCTCGATCGAAGATTTTCCAGACGGTCCCGAGTGTTGTCTCTTGGCGAGAGATGACCGTCTTCAAATTCCGTTATCGGTGGATTGGATCGCTGGGCAAGGAAGAGGCATCTCAACAAGACCTGTTTACGCAGTGATGCGTTCTTGGCGTCTTGCTTACTGTGCGAACTTGCGCTGGATGGTTATCGTGGTGCATATAAAGTCAGTCGTGGAAACCGCTCACTTTGATCCTTGTAAATCCTTCTTGTACTTGCGATGAGGCGCACGCAAGGCGATTTGAGAGCGGTAGCAGCTCATGTTACAGGTTCAGGACAAGAGCAGAGACACAATTGAAGTATTGGGACGGAGTGGTCTCCATTCTACATTTGTATTAGTATAATGTAGCGATGCCTAGGGCTGATCGGGGCGGACCTTGTCCGGGCGTGTGGCGTTATGAGTAAGAAAGGCAACTGTTGTAGCGTTTGTAACTTCCAGGCGACATGGTCGAATCGAGGAAGCTTTCAGAATTAATATTAAGGCGCGCCTTCAAGTGCGTTTATGCCTCCGATCTTTGCGAGAGAAAAGCGCAATGCGAAGTAACTTTGTGGGTCCATTGTGGGTCCAAATCATAATTGGCGCTAGGAGACTGGTCAGTGCCAGCTGGGTACAGAGGGTTCAACATGGTCTTTCAGAGTTTTGATTGGTAGGGAATAAATAATGTTGGGACATGGGACAGGTCTGACAGGACGTCTGGTCGAAACACAGCAACCTGCAAACGAAAATCCAGCCGGCGGGCCCGGGCCAACTGTTACTGTTTGAGATAAACCCTGATATTTCCGAGAGGCTCGCACAACAAACCCGGTGAGGTCAAAGCGCGTGAGATGAAAGAACGCCGCCGCGTTCGTGTCGCAACAGCAACAGATCCGGACCTGCGGAATTTGATTTCTAGAGGAATCGCTCGAGCAGCTGCACGCCTGAATGTTGGCGTGGCCTCTTTTCTAATTTGGCGACGCGATGCGCGGGATTCACAGGAAAAACATGTGCCTAAAGTTTGAACATTCAAAGTTCAACATGCCGGCCGTGGCCGGCGAAGCTGCCGATGCTTCGGCACGGGGTCCCAAGTCGGCCAAGTGCTACGCTTTGAATTGCCGAGACCAAGAGCTTTTCAGCAGCATGTACGCACTCGTATAGCTATCATTATACCAATACAATATTAGTAGAATTGTCTTAGCGGCCAACGAATCTGGATGACCACCACCCATTCGGCCCGCTCGTCCTCTCGAACGGTGTTTTCTCTAGCCATTATGCGGCTCCGACTCACGTTGCGGCTCTGACTCACGTCAGTCATTTCTACTTTTCAGGTCTCATTGGCTGCTCTCAAGAAAGTCAGATCCGTGGGTGGCGGGTTCGGGTCGTCCAACCACGCCATCAGCAGCTGATCCGCTTAAATCGAAACTAACCAGGCAAAGCGAGCCTAGGCGGCGTTGGGCGGTGTTGTATTGAATATGGTACATTACGGATTCAGGTTCATGAAATAGATGCGGGTTCAGGCGAATCGAGATCTATTGTGCAAAAAAAAATGGTGTTGTCAGACTACTCGCAGAGGAAAGGATGGACTTCAATTAGTTTCTCAGTCAAGCGACTCGTTCAGATGTTGAAGGGACAGTATGATAAGGTCGGAATTTTGGCATGGATTGCATTGGTCAAATCTTGGTTGAAATTAACATGCGCCAAGGCTCAACAAAGCAATTTTCAACCCACGTTCTGCCCATCATTCATGTTCCCACGGTTGAAAAAGACATGGTTGGCGGCAAAACCGTCGTGGTAAACTATCATCCTGAGCACGCGCATTCTGGAAAAAAAACCCTCGTATATTCACTAAGAAATTACAAGAGCGTGCCGGGGCGTTCGTCTAAGTGGCGGAAACTGGAATTCGTTGTTTTAGGTCTGAATCTGTTGAACCTTGGTCGAAGCCATTAAATTTGCCTGGGTCGTTGTGGATGTCGAGGCGTTCCAAGTCCTCCAGCAGCAAACCCTGGTGATCTCCTGATAGAGTTTAAAGGCTTCAGACAATACAATTTTATGAAGAAGGAGACTAGCCAGGCGGTAGAACGGGAGCTTCAGTAAATCTCCAAGATAAGCTTTTCGGGGAAACGGAGCCAAGCCAACTCCAATACGTCAATTAACTGTCTTCCGAGAAGCAACGGTTCAAGCAACGTATCTACACTTACCAGAACCGACCCAATTATACAGCAGGCCAGCGGAAAGGTCATGTAGCTACAACGGTGGAAATGAAATGGAATGTTTTCTGGCGGACAACAAACTACACCTCATGCTCAGTAACCAGTCAAGGCCGGAAATCCTTATGCGAGTTTGAGGTGCTTTGCGGAGCTACTACGCGGGCTGGTAGGCCCTTCCTAAGACTTCCTTCCGCTTCGGATGCACCACACGGGTCGGTATTGACTCGTAAGAGGACTCACGGACCACGTTAGTTATCATAAGATCAAGAACATGAGGAGTCGGAGTGATTTCCATTATTCACCGTAAAAGACCTGTGTTTAAAGATACAAGGTCACCGGAATGCGTTGGTGCGTCTGTTTCCAGCTGAATCTTTGCGGGGAAGGAGGCGATAACTCGAAGAACTTTGGGTGCTCCATCGTGAAATCCCGATTTCCGTCTGAGGAGTTCGCCGAGAGCGTGATTGTACAGAACAAAGTCCGGATCGTGCTCCTAACTTGATCGTCAGTTGGGAGAAGAGTAACAGCAAATCATTTACCTCGTCGCGGAACAAATTAAATAAAGTCATGCAAGTTCTTGGTAATGGTCTTCAAGTCAGAACCCTGGAAAATACGGGATGTCGAGGACGCGTGCAAACAACGACGACCAAACTCCCGTCCGACAATTTTATAGTGAACATGAGATCGGATCCGAGGTCGAGGGAATGCAAAATGTAGTCCCGAATGCATGGTGAAACCGCGAGACAGTACTTCATGGATGTGCACCGAGTGAGATCGTCGAGTTCGACGCTTGAGTCCCGATTCTCTTCCGCCGCGTCAGCATGTAATGTAGTCAATTTCGCCACATTTTGGCCCAGCCGGGAACTGGTGGATATGGAAATGAAGAGATGGCGGAAAGTGCAGTTTCTACATCAAGCACGCGCCAGAAATAGAAAGCGAAAACTTTGGCCAGAGTATGGCCGGTGGGTGGATCACGAAGGAGGCTTGAAAAAACGTTGTTCACGAGCGAAATCGCATACGAGTTTCCCCCTCGCAATCCCCCTCGCAAGTATGAGGACCGGCTGAACCAGGTGCCTGCGGCCACAATTACGAGAAGCTCGTCCAGACTGATATTTTGCAGTTTATCATCAACGCATCGGCCGAACGCGAAACCGACTGTTTGGATATCGTGATAGAGCGGCGGGGGGCAGTAACAGGCAATTGAGCGCGCGATGAAGCTCAACTCGTGTCCAGAGCTACAAGTGCGCACCGCGTCCCGAGTCCAGGGCCAACACTACTTACCTCGCGTCCGCCATCGTCCATCGTTCGTCTGCCTCTCCTTCAAGTTCGCCTTCGCCTCGCCTACGGAAACGACATCAAGCGGTATGGGTGGGGCGGAGAGTGGAACGAAGTACGACCGGTATGCGCGACGCGCGAGCATAGGCGGGGAGAAGGGACAGCGCGGGCGAGGAGCGGCGGCAACGGTGCGAGGTTGGGGAGAGGTAGTACGATACCCCACTGTGCCTGCCGATATTTTCCAATATATCAAGTATTTTTGCTCCCACTTTTGCTACCTGAGGCATCGTGAGGTATCGTGAGGCACCGGGATTCCTCTTAAATTCATAATACACAATTTTTGGTGACAGCACGATACCTGTCGATACCTGCCAATACCTCCCGCGCCGGGGTTTTCACTGGGGATGAAGTTCCGCGCCAGAGAATTCAGCCGAATTAGAGAGAGGCAATTTGAGGTCGAATCTCTGAAAAAGATGTGGTAATCTTGGAAAATGCTGTCGATATCGCCCGATCCTAGTTCGCTGGGATCTCGAATAGAGGTAAAGTAAAGAACCCAGTGGCAGCACAGGCCTTCGAAAGTAAGCCTGGTTTTTCCCAACCCAGAAGGAGACTATCGTAGGATAAGCGTGAAGTAAGGCTTGAAAGTCGGAATATCAACGCGTGCTTGCCCCTCTGAAATATATTTTCTACCCGGCTCTCGAAAACGGGATCCATCGTTCCTAGGTCATTCAAAATGAGATGCGGTTTTCCTCCTGTGTGGAAGATCGCCAGAGATTCCACATGCGCAAGCATGAGAGGATCCGTAATGTCGGGCGACCACGGATCCGGAGTAGGAATCGGGGTGTTGGTATCGTGGGCCAGGGCGATAAAGAACGGCTTATTGCCATTCAGATATTTTGGGAGGTTCCCAGAGTAAGCTTGACGTCGAAGTTCCGCTAATAAGAGAATCGAGTCAAAATTCCCTGTTGGAATCAATATTGGAATGCGAAAAGGCACTGAGATCGACGCACGGCAAATTTGGATATGTTTAAATGAGTCAGTCGCATGAGCAACCTTCAATGAATCATACAACTCTGTGGATCGTGTCAGGAGTTGAGAGCTCTCGTCATCAAGGAATGCCTCTACAATCATTGAGAGGGCCGCAGCTGCGTTTTGCATGTCCTCCAAAGTCCGATACACGGCCAACTTCGACAGCAGTTGGACATTTTTTGGAGTTGGACATGAGCGTCCTGCGATGAAAGGATCAACAATCATGTGATGACACATGGTGCCCACAAACCCAAACATATGCAAGAAGATAAAGCCTAAGAGGGGAGCTGTAACCAATCCATCCTTGATGTGACCTGGAATGTGAAACTGGGGGACACGACAAGCCTGAGTCCGACCTAGCGCATCTTACAAGTCCCGAAATGCGGGTACATGGGATCCCAAAAACGATGTCATACAGCCCTGTGGACGCCGCGGCGGAAGCCCAAGACTAATGAGCAAGAGCGACAGAAGGTTTTCCGCGTGTACTTCCCTTCCCATGTTGGCCGTCGATGACGGCGGATGGGCAGGACACCCCCGCGGCCTACAGCCTCCAAGTCCAGATGCAGACAACTCGTACAGTCACCATGGACGAGATCTGCTTCCTTGTACCGGCAAAACATCAGGAAATCGCAAATTCACGTTTGAGGTCAAGCCCTCTTGTCTAAAGCGCACAAGTGAGGAACCTAGCACCGGCAGCGGCGAAGGGAGCGTACCGCATGAGTTTGAGTTTAGTTCATAGCTGTGCTGCTCTGGCAGAATTGAGAGTCATCGAATTCCCTGGTGCAGCTGATCCCTTGCTGGTTGTTTTCGATGACCCGGCACAGCCCAAATCTGGACTAAGGTGTGCCCAACAGGTAGACGAGCATGCCGTTGAGGACTCGACTCGTAGCACCGCGGCATGAATTCCAAAAGCATTCATTAAATCCGGGTATGCTACCATATCTACATGCAATGTCCATGCAAAATCAAAACTGCCCCAAAGTCAGCCCGCGAGGCAAGGTGAAAAGCAATGATCGAGAGACGCACCCTTATCTGATAACTCCCACTCGCCTTGGTGAGGTATCGCACCCACTTAATGCTGCTGTAGTTGCTCTTCTCGAACACCTTGAGGAAACGCACGATCAGGCCCGACGCGGTGAACATGAGCACCTGGAAGTCCACGTCGATCGGTGGGCGCGCCCACACCTGCCGGTGCGTCGTGCTCGTCAGGTCCGCCGTGGCGGTCAGCGTACACTCCTGTCCGCCCTGCAGTCGCTGGAGTCTGTGAGCGGGATCGATATCCGTTAGTATATGCTAGGGTAGAACAGCGAGAGGGAGCCGCACTTCCACACGACGACATTCTCCCCGGGTACATACTTCGCCTTCCCGTTGGCGACCTGACAGTCGACGGCGGTGGTATTCAGCGGCGTCGGTATCCGCAGCACCACGTTCGTCGCCGACAGCTTGTTATTGAAATTGGCCTTGATCGTCACTGCGTACGAGACTTGCGTCGTCCCGATCTCCGTGACGGTCGGAATAATCCGCAAAGGCAGCTTCACGTTCGAGGTCGACCGGTATCTGAAGCGCATCCACACTGAGCGAGGCACCAACACGGAAGGCAAGGGGCGCACCGCATGAGCTCGAATTCGCCGTCGGGCGGTATGAAGCTGATCGTGCGTGTCGCGTCAAAGTCGTTTAGCCGCACGCACTGGTGGAACCGGCAGTCGTCCAGCTCGACGGCGTCGCTGATCCCCTGCTGGCTCTTGTCGATAACCAGCTTATCGTTCAGCCCGAATTTGCACTCGGGGGTGCCGGTCAAGTAAGCGCGCATCTGGATGTGCCCGTCCACATCAGCGCGTAGCACCGTGCCTTCGAGCAAGATGTGAATGGGGATATGGGGTAGAATGACATAGCCCGCGCACCTTTGGCACTCATGCTCAGGTTGACAGTCTCCACAACATCCACGAACGCCTCATTCTTCTTGTATTTGACGTCCGTTCGCCGCCAGCTCGTCGCTCCCGTGGCTTGCGCCGTGATCTTCGACGATTCTTCCTACGGGGACACGTCATTCTTGCGCGTGCGGTACACGACGACCACGGACATACCGCAGCGATAGCAGACGAGACGATGCTCTCGGTTGTTATGTACGTTTTTAGAGTATCTATCTCGCTGTTCTGTGGGTATCCGAAATCATTGATTTCTGAGTGACGGGACGCATTTGTCAATCGTGTGATAGAGCGAGTGGCTTGCGCACGCACCGTCGATGAGCTCGTATATCAGCACAAAGTTGTTCTTGATGGACTCTTCGTCTATTTTGCCAAAGTACGACTTGCAGATGTTAATGAAGCGGTAGCAGAACTCGAACACCAGAGCCGCGTTAGCGTTGTTCCTGCAAACCACAATGAGCAAGCCAATGAAGGGGGGGAAGGGGGACACGCACTTGGTCACAGCGACCACATAAAGGCTGTTTATCCTCACATGGAAGAAGCTCGTTGAGCCAAGGGTGATGATGGGTGACCGCACATCGCTGTTGGAGACGACCTGAATCCGGAAGACGTCTGCAATTGACCGTCTACCAAGAAAGTATCAGCCTGTGCTCCAGACAGGCCTTCGCAAAGCGTACTTGAAGTCGGTTCGGTACAATCGCGAGATGAGGACCTGAATAAACCGTTAGAGCCCAATTGTATCCAGTCTTGACGCCAAGCACCTCGCCCTTCTGGTTAAAGATGAAGAAAGCCTGCAGGGTGCATCAAATGAGGTTGTGTGTTCAAATATAAGGGCTGCTGCTCACCGAAATCATAGGCCCCGCACTAAGAAATTACAATCCAACCGACTGGATTTCCACACCAAGATACTTGACCCTTCGACTTGAGTACGGGCCGCCGTTTAGATGACGGTGTCGTCCCTAGCTTCCGTGAGCAGCGCCTTGGTTAGCGCGTATTAGCTCGTGAACGATATTGGCCGCAGGGAACGGAGATGGTGAACACGACCAAACATTGCCCTTCTTTCTCACCTGAATTATTCCATTTCAACGATGGTACATATGCTTGAGGCCTGAGCTTCTCGGAATTCTGGCTTTCGGTGGTTCTGGATCTTCATGGCTGGGGTTCCTGTCCGACGCAATACTCCAAACAGGCCGTACGTCAACCCTGCCACTCTCAGGCCTCGGTTAGGATTGGGACTCGAGTATGATTATAATCTAGATTTCATGGGCTTTATACTCGTTTCGGGACCCCGGCCGACCAGAATCACCGGTATATTCCCTTTGTGCAACAAAATAATCGCCCAGCTGCGCTTCCCGACGACTTCTCAATCCTGGAGCCGAATGGCGTATGTACGCCAGCACATATCATATGGTCTTCGAGTCGTCTTCGAGTCGTCCGGCGATCTTTTCCACTTTCCCTGGTCCACGATGAACAAGGGTCCGAGGCCTGGACATGGCGCACCGTTCGGGCGGGATGCCTCCGTGGCCCGCGATGATTGTCTCAAATCTGAGGCGGTTTTCATTCAGATGTGCGTTTACGTTCCAATATTCCACAGACCGCATGAGCTCTACACGCTGCCGAACCTGGAATCAACTACCAGAGATGGACTCTGAGTTATTTAAATCGAAAAAATTGCGACACAGCAGAGACAACGTAATGCGCGCGTGAGCCAACGCGGCAAATCCGTGACTCCCTCCTAGTGCGTGCCGTGCGCCTCCACGAGTTGCGAAACCTGCCTAATTAGCATGGGTTCATAGCCCTTGACTGCCGTGGGAGTGGACGTGGTACTACAGCTGTTACGCACCTGGGCGCGGAATTTTGGAGACCGGTTCCGAGGCTGCGCTCCGCTTGGAAGGGCGTTTTGACTTAACCAGTGCCAGATGTGCCCACCTTCGCACACTGGAATAAATTATCGTCCTTGCGCATGAGTCGATCCAACGGAGAGACGTTCGGGGTGCCCTATGGTATGCGTTTTGCGGCCGGCTCGAGGATCAACTATCGATAGCTTATTCGGGCCTGTAGAGTGGGCGTAGGATTACCAATACGGAAAATGGGGTCGTTCTTGTCACTTGACGGACAGGTGCGATTGTCTCTGGGCCGCAATGCAGATATCTCGCACGTCAATGGACCGGGGTAACTTAAACTCGATGGTAGGCGATCGGGGACAGGCGGTAGGTGGTGAAGAGCCTGGGGCCGGATTAGAATACGGGAGAGAAACAGATAGAGCACGGATCAAGTGCCCGGCTAGTTTACCCTTGGGAGCCTTGGGAGTGTTTTACTGCGGCCAATAGAGAGATGCACGCAGATTCAAAGGGTTTACTTGTCTCTGAGGAAGGACACGCGTCATCTGGACCCCAATCTGGCAATTCCTTTCCCATATGGAGGTAAAGATCAACACGTGAAGATTACAAATCTTTCAAATGGACATAACCCTATCTTCCCATGAAAGTAGTTGGGCGGCGAGCGGCGGGGCACAAACAGAATATTAGACTACGGAAATTTATTGTGAGTTCGCATAATAACTATGGTGTACATTTCTTAATACATTGTTCCTAAGATTGTCACATTTTCTAGTCAAAGCCGTCTCTAGTCAAGTCTAAATACCATTTCAGATCGTTCTTCGCCCTTTCCAGTGTAGCAGAAGCAAGGTCCTTCAGCCTTGATTCTTCGTTTCTCACTTCCTGCGGTGCGTGGGTTCGAATATTCTTGTTTATGTTACCGAGAATGGCGAGACCGCGGAGGTCATCTTCGCCGCACTTGATCCTCGATAACATGACATATGAAGCAGCAAATTAATCGTTGTGCAGCTCTCCAGGTGAATTATGGCTGCATTCAAAGATCGGCTTTGTGAGTTATGCGCGGTGAAGTTGAATCCGAGTTGTCAAGCATGTGGCGTAGAGTGCAAGTTTTTTGGTCGTTAGTCAGGTAATGGGAGCACTGAGGGAGAGACATTTGTTCTTGTAATGTTTAGGATAAATCATTGCAAGAGATTCAACACAACGTGCTGTCTGCTCGTTGAGTTGGGACAATCTGTGTAGCCGTTTCGAAGGGGCAAATACCGGAGTGGTAAAATCTGGTTCAAGGGGGCGTTTGCATGCAGCATCAGTGCGAAAGTTTTCAGGCCCAGACATTTCAAGGATCGCGCAAAGATCGAGTTCACTTGAAAAGAGCGCGACACTTTGGCGACACTGGCGAGCGTCAGTGTATGGCCTTGTTGATTGATCCAATGATGCCCTAGTCACATGCTAATATAGGCGACATTTTCGGTCCTCTAGAGCACAATCACAGAACTAAAGTTCTGTTTGTGAATGATTCCCACCATGTCTCTGCACTAGTCAAGCGCCCATCCTGGGCCGGATTCCGCTTTGTATAAATGGTGGCTTGATTCTAGAATACACTCCCACTGGAACGTACATTGCAATGTCTATCACCGTCTCCTCGTTCACCGCTTGGATCACTATCGAGGGTCTCCATTCGAATTGCCCCATCTACGCGCTCAAGCTTCAGAAGAGTACCGATGCGACCTGCTGGATTCCGTCCCAGGAAGGAAAGGTATTACCGCAGGCTTTGGCCATTGGGTTCATACCTCCGACCCCTTATCTAGAAATTCTCAGTGAATTGGAGTAACGCATACCGCGACCGGCCTATCTATGCGCGGCTCTCGATTGACGGCGTCGTCTGCAGCACCCACTTCATGCTCGACGCTTATAACCACCCAACGGACGCCGACGCTATCGGGATCTCCTATGCTACAACGTCCGACTTTACCCGCAGGGATTTCGTCTTCTCGGCCATCCAAGTCACTGGTAAGTGCAAGTCTGCAAAAGAGAATTCCGTGGGCTCACCGAGGGACCTGGTGAAGATGACGACGCATATCTCTATACACTGGACAGCCCACCGACGTTTGGGACGATCCGGCTAGAGCTGTGGGAGGCGCGCATCGACCAGATCAGACGTGCCCCCTTCCAACACTGTTATGGCTCGGCGGTCCTTGAGTCCCAGATTATTCATGAGAAATCGAAGAAAGCGGGCGCCCACCACGTCGAGTAAGTCAAGCCCTTGCCCTCGAGAAAAATATCCAAACCGGCTTACTTATTCCTGCAGATTCGGGGGAGAGTATGTCGTCCCGCAGACGACAGTGAACATGGTGAGTGGTGAACCGAAGGGTGATGCGCCGCTCGCCACGTTTACATTCAACTACCGGCCCTTCGGTGCGTTTCCTACAGCTTCCTTACCCTGCTTCATACCTTTGAGCTCACAAGCGACTCCGGCCCCAGATATATTGATGGCCGGCGGGATCATCCCGCGCCCAGTCGCCGCCACCCAACAGCAGGGACTCGTCAAGACCGAGTCGGTTGACGATCAGATCCAAGAGCTCGAGGTATGTGATGTTGTAGCGCCCTCGATCTGATTCTGAGAGCCTTTTCCTCCAGGCGCAGCTGCAGTCATTGCGCTCTCGACAGGGTGGTGGGAGCTCCCGTCAAAACCAAAACCTAAACCACAAGACCGGATGGCACAGCGATCCCCGTACCGGAAAGGCGGTACAGGTCATCGACCTCACGGATTTATAGGCACGAAGACCAAACTAGCACGCAGTTGTACGTATCATACCATCGTATCCTCTCCTGATCTCTGGCAGTTTTTCTCGTTTTTCTACGCATGTAATGGTTCTAGCTCACATATGTACTACTGTACATCTCTTACCAAGCACGATCAAACTAGCTGGCCGTTAAACTCATCTGGGTCTCCGCGCCCACCGCTAGTCTTGGCCTCAACTTCCTGGTAGTCCAGTCCGCTTGTCCGTGCCTGTAGACGCGCGGATATCCGCCTTCCATTTGCACACGAGACGTTCGATGCATCCAAATTCCACTATCCAGATCATTTATTTATTGAGCAAATGAGGAGGAGTAAACTAGGGATCAATCACTGTCGCCCAGCTCGCGATGCAATCTCCCTCTCGGCCGACTCCCAGTCGGGACCTTCGCCGTTCGGAGTCGCATCCCAAACAACGACCACCCGTCTATCATCAGCGATCTGCGACAGGTTCTGCCACATTATTGCGAAAGGCGCATCCTGGTAGATGGGTGCCTGGATGACACAAACACGTAGGGAGGGAAGTGCGAGCAGCGTGTGGTTGTGCAAATAGACGTCCGAGGTCAGGAAGAAGGAGAAATGCGTGAGGTGACGGAGATGCACGGCATTGACCGTGCTAAGAGGCCCCGGATGACGGTCGGGGAGAGAGAGGTGCGTGACGCGGCCCCAAGGCGCTGTAAGCTCGTCTGGAGCATTACAAGGGATGTGTGCGGGGAGGTTCCGCGGGATGTTCCGGTATGAGATGCGCAGGTGGCGGGGACGCAGCTGCGTTGGACGGACACAGTCGAGGTCCTCGGCGAGCAGGGACAGCTGCTCGATGTTTGGGCACCGCTTGCCAACCAGAGCCCAGAAATCTTCAAAGTCGCGGGGTGCGGGCAAGGTAAGTGTAAGATGCACCACGCCGGAGAGGAGTCGCCTGCTCTTTGTCCGGAGGGTGGTGGTGAAGATGCGGGCAGAGTGAATAGAGCGCAGAGTAACGGAGGTGTAGAGGATGGACTCTGCCATCCGGCCTACAGCCTTGGAGACAAAGGCCAGAGATAGCGCCGTGGGGATGTCGCACGCGGCATCTTCGACGATAGGGATGATTAGGTCGTCCGGTAGCACTGCAGAGACCAAACTTTCCTATACTTCAGGATAGATCGACCAAGTAGTCACGGAACACATAGGTACCTAGAGTTGTTGGGCTCCGGCATTAATGGGATCCTGAAGGCGCAGCCAGGTCCTTAACAAGTACCGAGAAAGTCCGACGCAGACTCACCATTTAATGTCCTGGTATCGGCCAATGCGCTTGTATAGTGAGATACTCATCCAGTTGCACTGACAGTTTCGGGTCGCCAGAGAAGAATTCAAGCCGAGCAGCCTCTACAGATAGATCCTCGAGAACACAACCCAAGGGAACCCAAGTGGAGGATGAAGGCTGGAAGCAATTGGGCGAGAGTACTAAGTCTATGTGTTACGTAACCCGTGCCAACCTTGCTTTCGGCTCTCAAAAGCTCTCAGCGTCCAGTCAACGCCAGACAGTTCTTTCACAATGAATCACAAGTCTCAACGAACTCCCAGAAAGGGGCAATCCAACGGCGACAATATTCGGTCTCATTCTAGAGATATTATGTCGAATTAACGTCTCAATTCTATTCTGAGGTGGCTCTCTCGCTTTCCGGCACAATCTCAACCGCTGGAGCTCTGCGAAAGCTAAACGCTATTAATTATGTCGAAAATGGCCTTATAGAGCCTTATAGCAACGGAAGTAGTCTCCCGCAAATTGCAATCTGTTGTCGTTGCCATGTTCCCACTTCTCTGCAATGAAGACCTTATAAACTCACATTGGCTTCACGCTCCTTGTTGACCCTTCCTCGCCTCGTTGGACCATACTCTCCAGAGCTTAGATCCATGTATGTGTCCATCCCATACTCCAGAAGCCAGATCTGATTCGTTTGACGGCCTTAGGAGTCTCAACGACCGCATCGCTGTACTGCAGCAGCGGAATGCAGAGAACAGTACCGCGCCCGTGGGACACGCTGCTCCGCTGCGCGCCAAGATCGCACAATTCGAGTCGAAGGGCGGCGTGCCCGTCCCGCGCGGTATCGGCGTGCCGCCCGTCGCCGATAAACACAGGAAAGGGGAACTGTACGGGAATCGGATGAAGCCTGTATGGGTGCCGAACGCGCGGGCTGGTGGTGCGCAGCGGCGAGAGGAGAGCCGGTTCCGTGGGGCGAAGAAGGTGTGTGTGCGTTTGCTGGGGCGCGTAGGAGCAGAGTGTCTGATATTGTCGTAGCTTGCGTCTGCGTTAGATCCTCCAGCGAGTAGGAGCGGTGTACGCAACGGCCCACCTTTGGTGCCGTCGAAAGGTGCAGAGGGCGAAGAAACTCCTTCACCGAGCGAGGAGGCATTTGATGACGAGGTTTACCATGTTCTTGACGAGGATGCGGAGGATGAAGGCGTGTCAGAGCGAATCCATCCCAACGAAGAGGCGTTCGACGATGATGGTTATCAAGTTTTGGGCGAGCCTGCGGGCGAAGAAGAGGCAGGGGTCCAAGGGACAGACCAACCGAGCGAGGCATTCGAGGAAATGCTTGAGATCCCGGGTGAGGAGACTGGAGAGAACACAGACTCGGATGTGGAGGTTTCGGAGGAAGAAATCGCCTACACCATTGTCCATTTCACTCCCAACTACTCCCTTCCTCCCCCTTCCACCGACCCTTCGTGCTCACCACCCGAAGAAATCAGACCACTCGTGGCCGAAGCTGCTGAGCGTTCGCTGCCGTCCCCGCCACTGCCGCCAATAGCCCCATCAGACGAAGACGATCCTGACGACGAGTGGGCCGAGACCCCAGCCAAGTACGGAACGATCACGCTACGATCCCCACCACGGACCCAGCACGCACCTCCTTCCCCCGACTGGCGCGCGCAAGGGCAAACCTTCTCTTCCGTCGTGCACCCCCGCGTATGCGACCCTCCCCTGCGCACACACGAGAAACGACTGCCGCCGACGCCGACGCCGCTGACTCCAGGCTTTCTGGGCAGCGAACTCGCGGTGCTGGTGGAGGACGCGGCGGCGCTCGAGCGGCGATTGGCTGCGGGCGAGCTGCCTGCTGAGCCGTTGCGGCGCCTCAGTGTGCGTCCGCCGCCGGTGAGTAAAGACGCCGAACCTGCGGTGGAGGTTGAGGCGTCCTTCGCCGCACCGGGGAACGTGGAGGTGGTGAGCGGGTTGAAGACGAGACCCATGTATGTGTTTCGGAACCCGCTTGCCCGCAAGCACAAGGAGGATTCTGGGCATGCCCACCCCGAGCATGGATCTGGGCATGCGGAACACGAGCATGCAACATCGAGATGGTTCGCCGGGCCTGCACCGACAACGGTGCCGTTCTCTAGCTGGCGGAAGCTTGCAAGCACGCCGCGGTTTCATGGGACGCGGAGTTAACCTTCTCTGGGATTGAATTCGGGACGCCGATGGACGCGCCGTATACGTCGATACGGCTGTAGTGTAGTATTATGATGGAACCTAATGTATAATCTTCTTGGATACGCATTGCCTGCGCAAGTGAGAGGAAACCAAACTAAGCAAGTAACGTTCGAGGCGCGTCAAGTGATACGCGATCATCATCACCCATATTTGCTCTCCCTGCTTCCTTCTCCCACCTTCTTCGACAGAATCCGCCAACCCACATGTTCTGGAGGCACGAATGGGTCTTGCCGCCTTTCCCTGCGGCAAAACTGACCATTTTGCGCTAGATTTGGGTTCCACAATGCGTCCGCAATCGACAGCCTGCTGGACAAGGAGGACGTCTCGGTGGAGGCAATACTAGACGAGGATGACCTTTTGCAGGAGTGCAAGGCCCAGAATACGCGCCTCATCGACTACTTCCAGCGTGTGGATGTTCTGCAGCGGCTCCTGGCGTATGTTACCGGGCAGATTGAGGGCGAGGAGCGCGGCCAGTTCAAGTAAGGCAAGTTTGGGGTGGAACGGGGTCATATTGACTCTTTCTAGGTATCCTTATGTCGCCACCGAAGTCCTCTGCAGTGAAATCTGGTCGGTGGTGGAGACCTGCGTCAATTCGCAGACAGAACTGCTCATTCCGTTCTGGGACACCGTCCTTGATCGCTCGGCGGAGGACATGAAGACCCAGATGGTGATGGCGTCGCATTTTGCAAAGATAAACGCCGTTTTCCTCAGTAAAAAGCCAGCAGAGGTGTGTTCGCATGCTGACTGGGGCTCGTGTGCCTGCTTTTCCTGACTGGAATGCCGCAGATGCTCACATTCATCCGCGGCCAGCCAGACATTGTCGCGCGCCTCCTCCGCCACATCGAGACGCCCTCCTTCGTTGACCTTCTCGTGCGTATAATACAGCTGGACGAGCAGCCGGGCGGAGCTGGAGTCCTTGAGGTATGTTAGTTAATGTGCCAGATGAATTTCTTCAACTCAAGTCTACCAGTGGTTGTCGTCAGAAAACCTAATGCCACGTCTGCTTGAGCTCCTCTCCCCATCGCACACGCCGGACGTGCACACCGTCGTCGCAGAGCTCATAAAGGGCATCATCTCGATGGCAACTCCGGCCCCTGGCGCAGGCCTCGCCGAGCTCCACACCGGCCCCGCTTCCAACCGCTTTGCGCGCGAGCTCGCGCGCTCGGACAGCGTCGCCACCCTCGCTTCGTACATTCTGAACGACTTCTCCTTCCCCCAAACAGAAGACGAAGAGGGTATCGGCGGCGGTAGCGACGTATTGCCCAGCCGCGCGTCGTGCACGTCGAGCGTCGTACACGCCATCGCGATCCTCATCGAGCTCATCCGCAAGAACAATTCAGACTACTTCGAGCCATACCTCTTCCACACGCTGCGCAACCGCCTCATCCAGGTGCAGCAGCAGCTGCAACTGGGCGCGGGAGACGACGACGGCGCGCGCGAGGCGCTCGAGACGGCGCTGCGTGAGATGGTCGAGCGCATGGGGGTTGTGCACCTCGGTGCCGTGCTCGAGATTCTGTGCGCGCAGCTAGATGTGTTCCAGCGATATTTACGCACACCGCGTTCATTCGTACGTCCTCTTCCTTCTGTTGCAAACTCTATTTACCATAACGCACACAGAACGGCCCGGTCCGTACCACCGTTGGGCTCATCACACCCCTCACCTTCGAGCGCTACCGCATCTGCGAACTCCTCGCGGAGCTCCTCCACTGTTCGAACATGGCCCTGCTCAACCGCCCGCCGGAACTTGGACACCTGTACGACGGCGAGGGCCGGCTTCAGGGCGGACTCGCGGCGCTCGAGGAGCTCGCGCGCGTTATTGCACTGAATACAGATTCGGAGACTGGCGGGGAGCGTGATCGCGACCGTGATGCATCTCTACGGACGTCGCCCGCGAGGGAGCTTCCGGTGACCGGGTCGGTGCACAGCGACGCAAGTCTGCTCGATTCGGACGAAGACATGAGCGACGACGAGCCGGGAAGCTCGGACGACGACGAGGTGACGATGGAGGAGCTCGGGATGGACGAAGATCCCGTGACGCCGTTCCCTGTGTCCGCCCCGCCGCGTGCGAACTCGGAGCCCCCGCCGTCGCCGCCGCATCAGGAGTCCCCGCTGCAAGATCCGCCGCATCTCGTGCCCTCGTCGCCGAACGCCGCCGCTTTGCCGTCGCCAACCGAGATCGCAATGGCGCAGGCCTCGTTGAAGAGTAGCTCCGAGGCCAATGCGTCGACGGCGAGCCTGCGCTCGCAAAACTCTAAACGCAGCTCGCGGAGGCTCGTGCTGCCGCCCGCGGGCACGCCGCTGCCCGTCGGGGAGATGCTTAAGCGCCGGTTCGTGGATCTCAATATCGCGGCGACGCTGCTCGTGAGTCCCCTTTCCCCGTCTCCTCCTCGTACTGATACTTTGCTGGCGCGGCGCAGGACCTGTTCTTCGAGTTCCCGTGGAACAACTTTCTGCACAGCTCGGTGTACGACTTCATCCATCAGAT
Source organism: Mycena galericulata (assembly GCA_029289565.1). Lineage (NCBI taxonomy): Eukaryota > Fungi > Basidiomycota > Agaricomycetes > Agaricales > Mycenaceae > Mycena > Mycena galericulata. Next base: position 171,988 of record JARKIA010000067.1, read on the forward strand.
CCTTACTGGGAACGTCGACGGCGGGCTCGGGCGCGAGCTCGCGGTCGCGCTGTTCCGCGACGCGCGGCTGATGCACCGCATCGTTGAGGGGCAGCGCATGAACGACACCGCGTGGTGCGTCCTCCTCATTTGCCGCCTGCTAACAAATTAAGATGTAATGATAAATTACAACAGCACAAAACCGAAAAGCGTGCGCCTGGGCTTCATGGGACACCTGACGCTCATCGCCGAAGACGTGCTGACAGCGCTCGAGCGTTTTCCCCCTGAGCTGCGCGCTGCACTCGCGCAGTACGCGCCACAGCCCGCGTGGGACGAGTACGTCGCGGGGCGCTATCGCGAGACGAAGCGCCGCGACGCGGAGCTGCTTGGCGGCGGGAAGCCAGTCGTGCGCAGTGGTACCGTGGGGGGTGGCGCGGCGAAGTGGAAGGTCGACGAGGAGGACATAGGGTCGCCCGCGCTTGGCGAGGCAACTGTAGCGGGTGTGGGAGGCGGCGGGACGATGAATGGCACCGGGCGGGGCGAGTTTCGGCGAGCGAGCAGCGCACGGCCGACACGGGAAGGCAGTGCAGACTTTGGGCCTGCGCCGATGGAAGACGACGAGCCAGACGAGGAAGACCGGGCGCCCAGGGTGCGTATCTTGTCGCGCGGTCTTTGCAGTGTTGATCGTTCTTGCTTTCTTTCTTTATGGCAGTTTGAGTATACGACAACCGAGATGTCGACGTTGGAGCATTTCGAGTCGGACGATGACGACGACGACGGGGGCGGGTGGCTTTCGCAGTCAACGTTCGCGCTGGGGAACCCGCCTTTGTCCAGTCGGCATATACAAGGCTCTGAGAGACGGCCGTTGGGTGTGGGGGGCTTTGATGTCAGTGCATACACGTTTTCCTCGCGGTTTGTTGATGGATGGTTGCTGCGCAGGACGTCTTCAGCCCCGGCGATTCAGCCAGGCGCATAGCGGAAGACCCTTTTGGGTCGCCAGACGATGTACGTGGGCGTCACCCGTACATATTCGTTGCATATAACCTTCTCTTAGGATGGTTTCGGGCCCTTCTCGGACGCAGCGGCGGCCAACGGCTCAGATCCGTTCACGTTCTCGTCCTCGTTCTCGGACGAGATGGAGGACACTGCGTTCGACAGCTTCGCAGATTTCGGGGAGTTTAGTGGCACGAGCCCGCCGCGGGATGGGGAGCTGACGCCGACGGCGGGGAGCTGGACATTTACAAGCGACTCGAGCCCGTCGCCATCGGACGATGCGGGCTCGGAACACGTAGAACCTCAGAGCCCAGAGGAAGAAAAACGCATGCCGTAGGTCTGTATATTTATCGTGCGCTGGCGGGATCCTGCTTTGTCCATATGTACATAGACCGCCTGCCCGCCCGCGCGCAGTACATACTTAATATTAGAGTGGTTAACTGTTGTTGTAAGCATGTGTTTCGTCACTCGGGCGCGAACTGATAACCGCCCTCGCGCGCGACGGCGACGAAATCGAGTGTGGCGAGTTGCGCGCCCGTGCCGTCCGCAAGGGCGCATTCGACGGTGTCGCCTGGGGAGACGGGGCCGACGCCGGAGGGCGTGCCTGTCAGGACGAGGTCGCCTTCCTATAGTTTGATGGATAAATAAATAGAGGGAGACCATACGAGGAGACGCGCCTCGAGGGTCATTATTGAGGATATATGCTCGATTAGGCGCGGGATTTTGAAGATCATATCGGCAGTGGTACCGTTCTGCTTGAATGCGCCGTTGATCTACGGTGCGCACCGGTGTCAGAGCAGCTTTCAAGAACGAATTCAAGGAACCCTCTACCTTCAATGAAAGACCTAGGTTATGCGGGTCGGCAACCTGGTCCTTGGGAATAAATGCGCTAGATGACGCGTCATTCACTCAGAAAAGGGAACAGGGAACGAGAATCACCCTATCGGTGTGAAGGTGTCGAAGCCCTTTGCTGCAGACCAGGGAAGACCGCGTTTCTTGACGTGTTCTTGTAGGTTACGCGCAGTCATGTCGACGGCCAGGGCTTTGGGAATTGAGATGCGAAAAGTCGCTCATTCAGAGAGGGTATACCGTAACCAGCCACATGAGAGTCGGCGTCCGCCTGCGAGATATCCCGGCCACCCTTTCCAATAACCACACCGAGCTCGACTGCAACGCTCGAGCCAGTTCAGAAGACCCGGAATCGAGGCGGCTCGACCCTGCGCACCTTCGTGGTGGGCTATGATCCCGCGGGGAATTTCGACCTTGCCGCCAGAAGGGATGTAGCTTGTGGTGGGCTTCAGGAAGAAAAATGGCTCCTTTGGCGCGGTGTTGTTCAGCTCTTTGATATGCTCCGCGTAATTGCGCCCGATGGCGACAATCTGCGCTCCCGTTCAGCTTCAAGCAATTCGGAGATGTATTGGAAGGCTTTCTTTTCGCCCTTGCCTTGCAAAAGCAGCCATAGACAGTCCAAGATGCGGTAGTACGGAAGGAAGCGGGGTGCCGCTATCAAATATTGATGGATACTTTCGGTTTTGGTTTATTCTGACCATCCCTCTCCAGCCAGGGTTCTCAAAGGATTGACAATTTATCTAACGTATTTGTGTGCGACGCTGCTCTTCGAGACCACACGACTTTCCACTGGCAGAGTACACTATTGTCAAAATCCCCAAAATGTGAAGGTAATTGGGCGAGGAACGAGCCGGTTTTCATTACAGCGTCTGTCTAGAGAGTAAACGCGACGCCGGGATGTTTATTTTTCTGGGTGGTCCAATGGAGAATAGCTCTATATCTTGAAGTAACGCTAGGGCTCCTCGGAGCAGCCAGCCTACGCTGTGATGTGCGGAGGATGAGGGCGCATCCGGGGTGTACATACGACGTGTTGGTATTTTTCTGCTTGCTGATGTCCTACGCAGAAAATGGAGGTCGCGCCGTCCACCGCATCTCGACCTCTTCGAACACCTCCACGCGTTTGGTGATCTTGAATCCAAGCTTCTCAAAGAGCCGTATACTGGGTATGTTCGATTCCGATATCCGCGTCAACAGACTGGTTGCCGGAACGGGGAGCGGGCTGCCTTGCAGGGCATCCTGTATAGACGATGGATTGTGGCAGTGAAAGTGCTCGTCCGAAGACGCAGTTGCGTAGCCGAGCATCAATTGGAGGGCCTCCAGCGCGAATCCCTTGCGTCGATAATCGCGTTCTACAGCATGACCGCGTAAGTTGGGGGAAACGTAAAGAAAGCGATTACCGCGTACCAGCGATCATGATCTCTACCTCCGCGTAGAACTGGTCCTCCTCCTCCTCTAAAGCACTGTCGGGCACGCGCAAATGGGGCGGTGGGCCGTGCAAGAAGATATTCACGTCGCCTATCATCGGAAGCGCAGAGACCCGGGGGTCACTTGGGGTTAAAGACGACCCCGAGTCGAGAGTCTCTGACCCTCGAGCGCAGACAATAAATGTTAGCTTGTCCTCGTCCAACTGCCATTTCCCTGATCGGCCGATTAATTTTGAATCTCGGAGTGAGCAATTTCAAAAAACAAGAATACAAACGCTGCATCTCAAACTCCTCATCCAAGGTCAACGGCTCGCTCGCCGTCAGCTCTCTCAGCTCCGCGTCTTGCATCCACGCGTGATATCTCTGAGGGCCGATCATGGTGCAATACGCGCGTCGGCGGAAAAAGATGATGAATTCAGAGTCTTCGAACGCACGGGAACATGCTCGGGGCGGTAGGGCACCAGAACGACTTTGCCCGGGCCGACTAGGACGGTATTTGCGTTGACCTTCATGGAAATTTGGGACGAGATCGAGATGTTTATTTGCAGATCTTTGGCGCTGACAAACTAAACCGTGACCATGTTGACTTTTGTCTCTCTCTTCCTGTCGTGACCTTGAACCGATTCCGTTGAAATTGCCCTCCGGCAACTGTCTCAATCAGGAAGTAGATCCTTACGATGAGCACGACCACTGGCAGCCCGTTCGATATTCAAGAACTCGTCGACTACTGTATCGATTTTCTGCACGACTCGCGACCAGATCTGAAGACATGCACCCTGGTCGGGCGCGCATGGGTCCAATCCGCTCAGTTCCATCTGTTCTGGAACATGACCTTCTTCCACTCCTTGAAAGACCAACACCTCCGAATCTCGCAAATTGGCCGTCTGCCCCGATCACCGCACATCTTAGCATTCGTCCGTTGCCTCCATGTTCAATTGCACTACCTGGCGTTGGACGCGTTCTCGGCTGCTATCCCGCTCTTCGTGCGTTTACAGGAGCTTCGCGTTTCGGGGGACTGTGTCCCGCCCGTGCCTTCATTCCCGGGACTGGTGGCTCTGCGCGCGCTCCTATCTCTTCCCACTCTTCAGCGCGTGGAGATCTACTGCACGTTCCCCCACCCGCCGGCGTTCATGAAGGTCTGGAGCGGGTGCTCGGAGAGCATCAGACACCTCATGTTGGGGAGTGTGCGAGTGAATGACACAAATCATGACTGGAATCTCTCCTCCGCTGTTGATAGTCGCCCGAAGATCAGACTCGAGTCACTGCACCTCTCATACGGAACCTTCGTCGTCCCTTGGTTGGCGACCTACGCCTGTCCATTCGACTTCTCGGGGCTCACGGCATTGTCCGTCGGCGAAAATACGAGAATCCTCCGTTGGAATGCATTCAGCGGCGCAGTAGCAGCCATCAAACGTCTGGAAATTGGGTTCATTTCGGTGAGTTCTCCACCTCCCGATACTCGCTTATCTTGAAATTCAACCAACCAGATTCAGCCATCTGTCGACCTCAGTCCGTTTGGACGCTTGCAGGAACTGATCATACATGTGCACAGTCACCTGGACGTCGAAACAGCCTTGGACACCTTGAACACTTTATCTTCTGTCCCGACGGTTAGCCGCATCAACACGATTGGTATATACCCTACTTTCACGCATCGGATGTCTCAGATGCTCACGCCCCTCGACACTCTTTTGACGACCCTACCACTCCCTGAGCTCAGAGCGGTGCAAATGCCAGAGAGGATCGGGGTGGCGACCCTGGAGAAGCATTGTCCCAGACTGCATGCGCGGGAGCTTCTCGCGGTGGTTTCCTTTGCGTCGTAAAGTTCCGCGGATAAATCGCCCCCAGAAAATTTGCAGTGGCTTCATCCGGCTTGTTCGCAAGTATACTGACATTGCGCGAAACGTGGGACTTGATTATAGACTGATAAACATCGATATCATGTTCTGTCCTTCAGCGCAGAAGAATCGGGGTTCGAGAGATCCAGTTCGGGTTGGACAATGACTCACTGCGGACAGCCTTATAGATAACGGTGACTCCCTATGACTGGCTTCTTCCACACGTCCGTCTATCACTGTCCAGCCGTCTTTTAACGTCGATCCCAGCGGTTGATTTTAGGTTCGATCTTCAGGTCCTATGAATTAGGCGACTCGGTTAGGTCTCTGATATACCAAGTATGTGGTCAACTTGTGCCGATCTTAGGGACCGAACCTACCTATCTCTGTCCCGCCTCGACAGATGGTCGAGGTACTGCCGCAGGGCGTAATCAGAGTCGTGGCGCCCTCAACCAAACTTAAACATGAGTCGATCCGTACACAAAGTCCAGACGCCCCCACACTATGGGACGTCCTTCCAGAAACCGTTTCGATGTCCAAGAAATCCTTGATTACTGTCTCGATTTCCTCCGCGACTCTGCCGCGTTCGCGGGTACCTTTGGACCGGTACTAAAAAACAGTGCTGCTCGGAGACATCTATATATTCAGCAGCGTCAATTACGACCTCGAAACAAAACATTCCGCGTGCAAACGACCCATTTCCGATTCGTGCGTCGTCATCATGGCTTGTTTGCAATTAGACGACGTCCAAGTTCTATCCACAATTCCTACCTTTACGAGCCTGCAACGCAAGCATTTATTCTCTGGACCCGGGCCGAGCCTCCAGACACCACAGGTCCACAGCGATGAGAATTCGCTCCTCCACCCAGTTCACTGCGGTAGTCTCTACATATCCGTGAGTATCACTCAAATTAAATATGCACGCATTTCAACTTCCTAACCAACGGTTATGTACAGTTTTTTTTTTTGAGGGGAGGAGGGGGAGGGCAGACCCACTCTGGCACCTGGTGTTGCGCGGATCATGGACGGGAGTGCCGCTGGACGTGGATGGGCCGGAGCACAGTGACGTTCTCCGGCGGCACAGCGAGATCGCGTCCGTTGTGCTCTTCCCCACGGCTCGACGAGGGTCTGTCGCCTGGAGACGGTTGATATCATTATTGTGAACAGGCCGAGACGGACCTAATGGTTTTTTTGGAGGGGCGCTGTATGCGCAACTATCCCTGCCCAATCCTTACTGAATAGCTCCCGCCGCCAGTGATTGCCACGCCTGCTGCGGTTTCTCTGTCTGTACTTAGTACAATAGGAGCGGCCGCGGCCAATATATGTAGGAGCACGTCAAATATATATGTACCCCCCTCGAAGGAGCCAAAAGTTCGGGAGGTATGTAGACGCCGGTTTCCGGAATTGTTACAGTCCTGCTGTACATTGACACGCGCTATTCACACGGTCGTCCCCCACCCACAGCTGAGCGCTGAGCACGGAGTCGCCGCGGGAGAACTACATACAGCGATCGCAGACACGACAACCGGTCAGATAATTGAAGGGCTCGTGGAGAGGGAAACACCCTGGCATACTGCCCTGACAAAAATGTAATAGATCTACATGTACCATACAGTATTAATTAACTGAGTGTTCACATCCGCGATGGCCGATCATCGAGTGAGGTTACGTCGCGATTGTTATATTGACGAGACGCGTTTAATTAGCTTGGCGAGCTCGGCCCGCTCGGGCGAGGTGGGAACGTGACCGCGTAGCGTATCAGGTCGTTGCTAGCGCAAGCCGCGCGCTGGCAGCGTGGCCTTGTAAAACAAGTAAATATCGAGCAGGCTCTCGACAATCCCATGTATTCCACGAAAAAAATGTCCCCAGATTCAGAGCAATGCTGTGGTGGTGACTACACTACATAGTGCACACCTACCTATACTGAGGGAAAATCGATCAATCATCGTCCACAGTCGGAGAGTCCATCCAGCCCGAAGACTAATAGTGCACACCGTGACACAGGGCACGCGCGAGTTGATTAATTATTATCCTGCCCTTGGTGGTGCGGGAATGTCAGTATGAGCATGGGGGGGGAGCGAAAGGACGGGGACGCACCGTAACAAAGCTAACACTGAACGGAATCCAAACCCACGAAAAAGACCTAGTACCGCACGCCGAGACTGCTGCCCCGGCGGGAGTTGCGGTAGTCCGCCTGCGCCTGCAGCTGCTGCGCGTTCGCACCCGGTGGCGCGCCCGCGCCGGCACCCGCGCGGTCCAGACACTCAAGCGGCACCATCCCCTGCTCCCCGCGCGCATTCGCGCACATGGCCCACCCGTCGTCGTACTCGGAGAGCAGCTGCACCGTCTCGCCGGTGGTGATGGACAGCTCGTCGGGGAGCGTCGGGATGAACTCGTAGAGGACGCGCGCGGAGGCGGCGGCGCCGGTGGGGACGACGACGACGGGCGGCGGCGGTGGGGGCGGCGCGGGGTTGTTGTACGAGGGCGGGGGGGTGCGCGCGGCGAGGGCCTGCGCCTGCGCGCGCGCGAAGGACACGCCGGGGGACGTCTCGCCCATGCCCGCGCCCACGCCCATGCCCACGCCCGTGCCCGTGCTCCCGGCGCCGACCTCGCGGGGCTCGAAGGAGCTGTTCGTCGGGCGCGAGTTGGCCCAGGTGGCGGTCTGGCGGCGCTGGTTGCGGTTGCGGATCGCGCGCTGGCGGATGAAGAAGACGAAGGCGCCGAGGATGAGCATGACGCAGGCGATGGTGATGCCGACGATGGCGCCGGTTGGGAGGCCGTGCTGGGTGCTCACCGCCGCGACGGGGCCGGGGCTGCTGGAGGCGCCCTCTGTCGGGCCGCCGGGGTTGATGGCAGAGGCCACGGGGGCAGGGACATCGCTGACTGAGCCTGGGCCAGCGACCGGGGGAGGGACGGCGGCGGAAGAGGCAGCAGGGGCGGAGGGCTGGATCGTGTTCGAGGTAAAGGACAGTGGGTTCGTTGTATCCGTTGGAAGGGTCGTAGCAGTGGTAGCAGTGTTAATGGGTATAATCTGGGTCAGAGTAATGGCTCCCGTCAAGGTGAACCGCGGTTCCACCTCTCTCCCAACTACATCCTCCCCTTCTTGAGAGGGAAGACGCTTCTTGTGCCGGGCCCGGTCAACGGGCAAGTTGGAGTGCATTATAGTGGAAGGAACGTGAACGACCGCGCTAAGGCTGATCAATCCGCAACCTCCAGAGCGGAGAGGAGGATGCTGGAAAACAAAAGTACAGGTGAAAGAGAGAACAGCCCATCACAGCGACGAATGATCAAAGTGCACCCGGCTAATGGCAACCCTCAATCTCCGCTGCATGCTGATTGCCATGTGTACAACCCAGGGGACACTGCGCGGCGCATCACTGCACCACTTGGACTATGTTCCTGAAGTTCGAATGATATACCAACTCCAGGGCTTCGGTGCTGGTATCTCGGTGATGAATCTATACAAGAAGACTCCTGGTAACTGTGTTCGGGGGGATATAGCGGCGAGGGTGCAATAGGATGCATTATACAAGATAAGCGTCGTCTCTGAATCCTACATTGAGCTAGATTGAGGCTTACCCAGCGGCAATATTCGGCGTGATACAGTAAAACAGCCGGAGGCCGAATTGCTGTCATGCAGATCTGTCTCCGCGCGCGTCAAACCTCACGTTTTCCTGCTAGGCCCCCGGTCACTTACGCCTAGGTCGGTCCGAGATAGAGTAAATCAGTGGCCAAAATTTGGTGTTTTCGGGTCCGTGGTATAGAGTAAATCAGCGTCCAAACGGGCGAAGTCGGTCTGGCATAGAGTAAATCGCGCCGCAGGCGGGGAAATTTTGAGAAGCATGGGTAGCAAAAAAATTACCGAAACTCACACATTGATCTAAATCCTCAGCCACAACGCTTGGGACCGCAAATACGGGCTAAAAGATGGGAAATGGGCCAAAAAAATGCCGCGAGGTGGAAAATTGAATATTTTTGGGGTAAAAATCGGTCCGACATAGAGTAAAACAGCCCTCGAAAGGCCAAATTTCATAGAGTAAATCAGTCAAAATCTTTGTCGAAAATCGGACCGACCTAGGCGTAAGTGACCGGGGGCCTTTCCTGCTCTTTACCTGCATGCATCAATACAGCTTCCTTCTCTCGTCTCAACTCGGCGTCAAACGGAGGCTTTGTGAACTGACCTTGGCACAGAGTAAAGACTCCAGACCCGCTGCCTGCAGATCAGCCGGGCGTCCCGGCGTTGCCAATGCCATGCTCTCGCCCAGGACCGAGGCTGTGGAAGAGGATCCGGACTCGGGAAAGGGTGCCGCGCCGCGCCGTGCTAGGATCGCGGGGCGCGGTGGGAGATGATGGTCCATCCCACTGTGGGTTGTGGTGTAGTGGTAGTACATTTTATAGGCCGGATTGTACTGTCGCTACAACTCGGCACGTTCCGAAAGGGGACCTAGCTGAGCAATATTATTATCCTGAGTCTTATCCTGGACCCATGCTCAAGTCCCCCCGCGGGTCGTGTGTTGCATGCGCAATTCCGATGCCAGTGCGAAATCGATGACAGCCTGAGGCGTCGCGCCGTCTCGGCCCTCGTTCCGGATCCGTTATCCGCGTTCAAGACGTTTCGGGCCCTTACACATTGACACTAGTACATACTCCACCTTCGGGACCCACCCAAATGTAGACTCGCCGGTGCCAACTTGCAACATAGTTGTGAAACTGTCGGCTGCAAGGATCACTCTTGAGTATGGTTGCAGACAGAACTTCGTGACAAGTTTTTGTCCCAATTTGGAAATCACTACTGACACCCCAGTTTTTATCGAGATACAATGTTATTGTGTAAATAGGACTATAAGAAGGTCCTCTATGGATCCCTCGGAGTAAAACTTTGAAAAGTGGGGAAAATGTTTTTCGTCAGGAAGATTTTGCGTTTTCGGTTCGGGCCGGTATTAACCGGTGGCTGTGCCTCGGATCAATTTCCCTTTTCGGTCTATAGGTATGCTTGTGTCGGCCTCAATGGCCGTCAAGGGCATGGAGAGCCATTCAATGCACTTTTTACGTGGAAATGACTTGCTAAGAGGACTTCCGGTGTGCTAGAGAATGGCAGAGGTAAACTATTTTTTTTGGTCAGCCGGCCAAATTTTGCGTTTTATTTTCCCACGGTACAACAAGGTTCGAAACGAAAATTTTGCTGATAAAACAGGGTTCTGGGGTTCTGAATCTTCAATGCCAAGTGGAAACAATCAAAATTACAGCTTGTCATGAAGTTATGTCTGCAACCATACATCGCAGCAACGAAACCGAAACGCCGCGGCCAATGGTGATCCGCGATCCGCGATCCGGCCACTGTACGCGGTCACGTCCTCCCGTCGCCCGAGCGGCCCGAGCTCGCCAAGCTAATTGGTTTTCGACGCGTCTGGCTACTTGGACTCCGACTACTTAATGAACAAGTTGAGTTGTAACCGCCCTCGGTGGGAGGCGACACTGGTAGATCTATTGCATTTTTCGTCATGCATCTAGCCAGGGTGTATGTAGAGTTATCCACCGAGTCCCTTCCCCACGAGTTCTTCAAGTACTTCCGGTTGTCGTGTCAATGCCAATGATACTTGTCTGGGTGGTGTGATACCTCGCTTCTTTAGATCGACCGTGAGCTCAGCGCTCAACTAGTAGGTACATAGGGGTATAGAGAGGTCTCAGCAGCCGTAGTACATAGCAATAACTGGCAGCGGGAGCTGTGTATTCAGGAGCTGACTTTCGTGGGCACCAGTTGCACATATATACAGCAGCCCCTCAAAAAACCCAGCGCTCCGTCTCGCCCTGGTTATAATAATAAGTAATATCAACCGTCCCCAGGGCTCGGAGTCTCAAGGCTGACAGAGCCGCGCAACCTGGGCCGAGCAGTGGGGAAGAGCACGATGGGCTCGATCTGCCAGTGTGACCCTTGCGAATGTGGATGTGCGCAGGCGGCATGCCCATCCATGTCCAGCGGCACTGGCCCGACTGTGGCTGGCAGCTCTCGTAAAGGTAACTCGGAATCGTGGATAGAACTTAGACATTACGAACAAGCCACTAGTACTTGCGATATCGCACGAATCGGAAGCCGCTGGACCGGGGTGAGTGGGGTACAGTACATGTAGTTCGCTCAGTCGTTTGAGTCGCTGTAGACGTTCGAGGGCAGATTGCGGGTCGTTTGCACGCGGAATGTTTTTTTCGAGGTCGAATTGAGGGTGATGTCTCCGAGGAGCACCGGTCCAAAGGCACATCGCCGCGAATCGCCGGAGGAGTCGGGGAGGGAATCGAGACAGTACTCAAGGATTTCTTGGACATCGAAAGGGCTTCTGGAAGGACGTTCCATAATATGGTCGTGGCGGCGCGTGGACTTTGTGCACGGATCGACCCATGTTTAAGTTTCGGTACGCCGCGACTCCAATTGCGCACTGCTCCACCATCGATCGAGGCGTGACAGAGATAGACAGGTTCGGTCCATAAGACATCGACATGCCTTTGTTTACGCACCATATTTGGTATATTAGAGACGAGTCGCCTAATTCACAGGACCGGAGCTGAAAATCGAACTTAAAATCAACTGCTGGGATCGCCGTTAAAAGACGGCTGGAGAGTGGACGGACGTGTAGAAGGAACCGGTCATAGGGAGTCACCGTTATCTATAAGGCTGTCCGCAGTGAGTCATTGTCCAACCCGAACCTCGGTCTCTCGAACCCCGATTCTTCTGCGCTGAAGGACAGAACATGATTACAATGTTTATCAGTCTATAATCCAGTCCCACGTTTCGCGCAATGTCAGGATACTTGCGAACAAGCCGGATGAAGCACTACAAATTTTCTGGGCGCGTTTATGCGGGGAACTTTATGACGCAGAGGAAACCACCGCGAGAAGCTCCCGCGCATGCAGTCTGGGACAATGCTTCTCCAGGGTCACCACCCCGATCCTCTCTGGCATCGGCACCGCTCTGAGCTCAGGGAGCGGTAGGGACGCCAAAAGAGTGTCGAGGCGCGTGAGCGTCTGAGACATCCGATGCGTGAAATTAGGGTATATACCAATCGTGTTGATGCGGCTGATTGTCGGGACAGAAGATAGAGTGTTCAAGGTGTCCAAGGCTATTTCGGCGTCCAGGTGACTGTGCACATGTATGATCAGTTCCTGCAAGCGTCCAAATGGACTGAGGTCGACAGATGGCTGAGTCTGGTTGATTGAATTTCAGGATAAGTGAGTATCGGGAGGTGGAGAGCTCACCGAAATGAACCCAATTTCCAGACGTTTTATGGCTGCTACTGCGCCGCTGAATGCATTCCAACGGAGAATTCTCGTATCTTCGCCGACGGACAATGCCGTGAGCCCCGAGAAGTCGAATGGACAGGCGTCGGTCGCCAACCAAGGGATGATCGAGGTTGAGTATGAGAGGCGCAGTGACTCGAGTCTGATCTTCGGGCGACTATCAACAGCGGAGGAAAGATTCCAGTCATGGTTCGTGTCGTTTACTCGCACACCCCACAGCATGAGGTGTCTGATGCTCTCCGAGCACCCGCTCCAGACCTTCATGAACGCCAGCGGGTGGGGGAACGTGCAGTAGATCTCCACGCGCTGAAGAGTGGGAAGAGATAGGAGCGCGCGCAGAGTCACCAAGCCCGGGAATGAAGGCACGGACGGGACACAGTCCCCCGAAACGCGAAGCTCCTGTAAATGCGCGAAGAGCGGGATAGCAGCCGAAAACGCGTCCAACGCCAGGTAGTGCAATCGAACATGGAGGCAACAGACGAAAGCTAAGATGTGCGGCGATCGGGACAGACGGCCAATTTGCGAGATTCGGAGGTGTTGGTCTTTCAAGGAGTCGAAGAAAGTCATGTTCCAGAACAGATGGAACTGAGCGGATTGGACCCATGCGCGCCCGACCAGAGTACATGTCTTCAGATCTGGTCGCGAGTCGTGCAGAAAATCGATACAGTAGTCGACGAGTTCTTGAATATCGAACGGGCTGCCAGTGGTCGTGCTCATCGTAAGGATCTACTTCCTGATTGGGACAGTTGCCAAACATATCCGATCAAACACTGCTTCCTCGCCCCCTATGTACCTTCAGCCTACACATCCATTCCAGAAACATTTTCATACAAGGATCAGTCGCCATATCTCAAATATTCCCCTCTCATGGCAAATATCATCCTCTTCGCCAAGCCGGACCTTCAACGAGTTGACTGCGCTCAATATCACCATCCAAGCCCTCGACCCCGCTTCATTCTTTGGATTCGATTTACCTGATCCCCAGACAGACCCTGCGGTGTTGGCTCATCCCGTCCTAGTGAATAACCTCAAGCGTCCTGCCGGAGCGATCTCAAAGGAGGATCGCCTCTTCTTTAGATACCTGGAGCACGCCATTCGCGGTTTCCCGACTGGTCCGGCTACAGAAAGCGATGTGGACGACTTTGCCGCATTCCTTTTGCAGATGTTGGACTACGACGAACCTGAGGGCGTCGTGCATCAGCGCTGGGAGATCGGTTTCATCATGTGTGGCCAGCGCGTCAGCGCCAAACTTGACATGGTTATAATGAACGATGAAGATTACATTCTACTTGTTCAAGTGCGTGCCGTTTCCTTTAATCTTAATGAGAGCAATCATGGATGCAGCATCAGCGCCACATGTTGCCGGTCGAAGCTGAACCTCAACTCATTGCAGAGGCTATCGCCGCCCAGTACGAGAACAACCAACGCCGACGGACTCTTGGGCTAGCCACTGTGCCAACTAGGGTCTTCGCTGGTATCGTTATGACGGGCACCGCACCTACATTCTACAAGATCCCCGTTTCTGAGTCGTTGGTGCATGCAACCTACAATCCACTTTACCTTTACCCTCAGCATACTACTGTTGTCAGTAAATTCGTACCTCCTGTTCCCAATTTGAGCGAATACATGTCGGATGGAATGATGCCTCTGGATAATAGGCAAATCGTCTTTCAGTGCCTGGCAGCATTTAAACAAGTCAGTGTAGCTTCGGTCGGAGTTCATGCCGCTGATTTTTTTGTTTAGTTTATGGTTTAGCGACAGTACACAGGCCTAGCGATGTGGGAGTCTGTGATGTTCCTCTGTTCCAGATCCTTCGTGATTTGCGAATGTCGAGAATCTTTTACCCGCAGTCCCTCCAACTTCCAATATCTTTCTGGGACGTCTACACGTTCCCTCCCGCCGTCCTGCCTCGCGCCACCATCGCTACTACTACTACTGCTATAAATCGCATACAATTCAGTACTATACGGTCCTTATATACCTCCTTACACACATATCTCTCTGTAACGGCTTCAATTCAAGTCAGACGACTGGTAACCTATACTACGGCGTCGGGGTTCGGCGGGGCTCGTTTATGACAGATCCAGGGATTGTGCGGGATCCCGATTATTACTGTCAAGATTGCGATAGGATTACTGTACAACCACATGTGTAGGGTATGTCTGTCGTCACTATGGATATATGGAATGAGGGTATGTACATGGATGGATGGATGGATGAGTGTCCGGATGTGATTGATGCATGAGTGTCCGGATGTAAGAGTGATAGAAAGCTTAAGAGAACAGAGCCGGAGAAGAAGTGAAGCCAGCTTCAAAGCTGGATAAAACTAGTATCTATACCATGTGAGAAGTCCCAGACACATATGCGCTGCAATGTGACGAGTCAGCGAGGCGTCGACGGCAGAAAGGGGTCAGCTCACCTGGTCTTCCCCGCAGGAAACAATCTGTTAAGACATAGGGTGAGCGTTGTCGCATCAAGCAAGTCAGGAAGTAAGAGTACCTTGGTACAGTCAAAACCGATGCAAAATATTCGCCCCGAGTGTCCGCCGGTGAGGTCCGCGACTAAGGCGCCAGTCTTTCGGTCCCACACCTTAATGCTAAGATCGTAGCTGCCGCTGAGCACAAAGTCCTTGCCGAGCGCGACGCTCCGCACGAGATCTGCGTGCACGCAGCGCTGAGCTGGCGTGCGCGGGGGGTGCGCCGCACCTGCAGTGCTCCCGCACGCGGCGCATACAGCCGCACCAGCGGCGAGCGGCGCTGGCGACGGGGTCCCATCGTACTCCGGCGACGTCGACCACCCCTGGAACGTCGTGATGTCGAACAGCCGTAGGTGCTTGTCAGAAGAACCCGATACGACGTAGGGCGCCATAAAGTCGATGGAGGCGATGCTGGATCCAAACAGGTCAGTTAACATCGTGGGATATGCGGAAGGAAGCGCACGTACCCCCGGGTGTGGTGATTCTCGAATGTGCGGAGGAGCTTGCCGGTGGCTACATCCCAGAGGCGGACGGAGCGGTCGCCAGAGCCGGAGACGATGAGCGTGTCGGAGAGGGCCACGGCGTTAACGGCAGCGCGGTGCGCGCCTAGGACGAACTGTGGGACGAGATCGGGGAACGAATAAGTGCGCACAGTGCGGTCCTTGGAGCACGACACCAGCCGACGGCCGTCGAGGCGCACACACAGCACGCTATCCTCGTGGTCCGCGATGATCTTGACGAGCGCGTTCTTCTCGAGGTCCCAGACGGCGACGCGGCGGTCGCTCCCCGCGCTCGCAACAAAGCCATCGTGCACGCAGATGCTCAGCACGGAGCTCGCGTGCACCCCTGCGATGACGCGCTCGACGAGCCCCGTAGTCAGGTTCCATTCGCGCACTGTGCGGTCGCGCGAACCAGTGAATAGGACCTGGACGCCAGTTGCGGGGTAAGTGTACAGCTGCAGACAATATATAGTTGTCGTGTGCGCGTTGGACGGCCCGCCGCGGGTCTGGATTGCGGAGAGACGGAAGTTACCCGCGCGCACCCGGTTGTGGAGGCGGGTGTACGTCTGGTGCAGGCGTTTGTAATCCGGCCGTAGGAAGGTAGAGTCGCTGAGCGCAGGGGGGGCAGAGTTATGCCGTGTGCGGGATTTTGGACGCGTGGAGGATGTGCTGGGAAGGATAGAAGCACGCGGGGAAGTGAGGGACATGGAAGCAAAGCCAGAGTCGAGCTCTGCCTGCATCACTGTCCATTCCGCTTTGGCGGTCTCGATGTTGTCAATCTCCCCCTCCTCGTCAGAGTCTCCCATGCCCTCATCGTCGTCGTCCCACCTGCGGGGCGAATCAAAGGAATGTATTCGTGATGGCTGCTTCCACGTCCATCCCTCGTCCGCGCATAATTTCTTCCAGATTGCCTGGTCATTTGCAAGGGCCCGCCACCGGTGGCTTACCAGTGAACACGTCAGAAGGGTCTGCGCTGGCAAATGCGAGAAAATATGCAGAGACACCTCGGCAGGAAGGGACTGTAGATCCGTTAATACAGCACTCGGCGGCGGCATTGACCAAATACGCACCCCGACAACGTCAAACTGCAGCAAGGGCGCCAGCCGCCGTTGGATTGTGGCCAAACGAGACCTAGGTAAAGATGCCAATAATTTGTATGCGAGCTCTGCGTCCAATAAGCCCGCTGCTCCGCATACATCGACACGCATCTGACTGACCTTCACATTCCTGCTCCGAGGCCATCTTTGAGAACAATTCGGTGCTGGTCGGAACCTGGAAAGTGTCCTCGTCCGTGAAGCCTTCGTCAGAGAGAAAATTAATCATGGTGGTAAGATGCAAGTCAAAGGTGGATCCTCGACAGCGATCGCTGCCGCACAGTTACGGATTCATCTCAAGTGAGCAGCATATTGAGCTGGTTACAGTCAGCGGTGGCAACGGCATCGGTCTAGACCTAGGCCTCAAGCTCAAGATCGGACTCGTCCCGATTAGGAAATCGAATTTTGACGGCGTGAACTCCACTCCACAACAGCTCGTTCAATGTCTAAGAACTCGTTGACTATTGCGTCGGTATCCTGAACGACTCCCGTGTTGACATGTACCCTAATCTCACACTCCGGTTTTATGCAGCTCTTTCGCATGTTCCGAAATTCCAAGTTCACCCTTTCGACTCCGAGTAGACCGACACCTGTCGACGAGCTAGCCCGCTCACCCCACTTACTTACGCGGTTTCAGGAACTTTAGAGGGTCTCAGAAGACTTTGTGTATCCCATACTGTGCTGCAACAATTTGAAGTAATTGTCCGCTTTCAATAACGACCCATCGACTCGACTCGTTGAGACTCGTTGAGCCTCTTCTCAAATGGAAAATTTACCGTCCCATGGTTGGCGACCGACGACTGGCCGTTCGATTTCCCGCGCCTCACCACATTTTATCCTGGAAAACACTCAAAAAAACAATCAGTTGGAAGCCTCGTGTTCCGTGGCTCAACCGCAACAATCGAGCATCTGGAACATGAACTGCACTCGGTGGGTGTTTGGCCGTGATCGTATCTGTTCCTCAATTCACCTTCATACAGAGGCTGGAAAAGGTCAAACTCAAATCATATTCCCGCCTACGGCATCTTCGTTTCTGTGGGAAAGGCATCCTTCAGCAAAGAAATCAGATATTTTACGGTGACGGTACAGGATTTCCCCAAACTGCGTATGTGGAGTTTGCTTTCGGTCGTCCCATTGGATTTATAGATCCGAGCATGGATTGATCTGCCATTGCATGTAGTAAGTTCGTCGAGAGTAAGTAAATTGAAACTTCTTCTACACCTTCAACTTGATATTCATTCTCCGATGAAAACCATCTCCCTTCGTTCGCAGAGTCCTGGCCATGAATTTTCCAAGCCAATTTTTCAAACTACGGCAGTTTAATCAAGGATGGCCAGATTAGAAGGCGAGCTGTTCATGTGGTATGTACTTGGCGCCACCGCCTTTCGCCGAGCATCGGCAATGCCAGGATCCAAGTACCACATGAGCAGCTTGCATCATAATCTGGCCATACTTAGTGCAGACTAAATATACCGGGTGCCTTGCCTTCCTTGCCTTCCAACCTCCGCCCCCCTCGTCCCCAGAAGTAATGGACCAGAGCCTACAACGCAGCGATGATCATGTAAGAGACTCTCTAGCTACATTCCAAGCCGTATACTAACGCGTTTTTTCAACCAGCCGTACCAATTACCTCAAGGGGCTGCCAATACCCGAAAAATCTACCGGACGTCGAAATTTTTTTCTCAGAGAGTCGGGGACCCCTCCCTCCCTCTCACAGCCACCAGATGCCATCAAATTCCCTTTTGGGGATGGCCTAAAATTCTCAAAAAATTCACTGCGCAACGAGGTTACCCACAAAAATATTCAAAGCTTAATATACCAGTTTATTAAGGCCTTGTGGATTTTATCAAGCAGAATCCTCCTTCATTTACGCTGCTACACTTGAGTATCCGCCGGTTTTGTGCATGTCGTCAAAATATGCAAGCCAACTCCATGAAAGTGGCTGGGGGTGCAAACTGTAGGTCGACAGGCCGAATCATGTTGCCCCCAGACTGTTTCAACTCCAGAATCTTGTGTTCCCATTGAAAAGAGGTTTCAGCCGCCGGGCCGCGATCCGAGCACGTGCCAAATTACTTTGTTCGGAGTGGCTGTACCCCTGTCATCTTCCAAATGCAGTAATAATCTTTTGGTCTCTATCTCGCCAACCACTGAAGTTCTGCCTTCTGGATATTGATTTTCGGAATCCCCGCAGAAAACTAGCCTATAATTTGACGTGATGTAAAAAAATCGGATATTGACAGCCCCTTAATTACCTACGGACAAGCCTGAGAGAGAGGTGCGTCGAATTTCAATACTCCTGTGGATGTCCGTGCTAGAGTGATGATACGCAGATGCTTTCATTGTTACATCGAATGTGGTGCATTATGTATGGAGGATTAAATCCTTCTTCCCTGAACGACAAGATAAACGAGCTCTTGTCGGCTGAGGTCAATCTGCCTGCCGTGCTCGACGTTGGATGAGGTTCCGGAATTTGATGCGCAATTCTTTGAAAGAAGAGAACCCCGGATTCCAGTTGAAATCGTTCATAGGGCTGTTCAGATGGGACAGACATATCCTCACACGGAGGTCATTGGGGTAGATCTCACCATGAATACCGACATGTGAGTCAACGCAAATTCCCTCTGAATCTCTGACGTCTTCTCCATCGCATCACCAGAAATCTGCCTCCCAATGTTCAGTAGGCGATATACTTCCGTGATTTTGTCTTGAGACCCATCCTTTCTATGTGGTTGCAAGGCTCATCGAAGCGGATATTACTCGAGGCCTCCCCCCGAGAGATGGCGGGTACGATATCATAAACGCTCGATTGGTTACGGGCTATGTCAGTTCGCAAATATCTTGCTGGCCTGGAAGCACAAAGTTGGAATAATTTTTAGTTGAAAGATCCCACAGCCTTCGTCCGAACGGCGTACGAAGCCCTCAAACCTGGTATTATATTGCAGTGTTTATCGCCGCCCGCTCAATGACCCCTTCTTTGAACAAGTCTTAGACGATGGAAATCAGCTCCTTCCCCTCGTTCCCAACACTGTTCTCCCGGATTTGATGGGGGGATCTTGGTGGGCCGGCTGGCTAGACATTTTTTTCAAAGTCATCTACAACTACTACCAAACGGTGGAGGCATTGATAAAAAACCACGGCGGCTTTTCGCTTTTTCATCGGGAACGCTACTTGGTTCCGACCAATGGGACCGAGAAAAATGGGAGAAAAGGCGAGGAGGAACTGGGCCGCATCTCCAACAACATATGCCTTGTCTGTGGCGACGTTTCCCAATGTTTATACCCGACGCTCACGACAAGCGTCATTTCACAGGGATTTTGCCGCGCCGTGGCAAAGGTCTTCGGATCCTCGGGGGGATTTTCGACGATGCAAGTGGATGAATGGATTACGTCGATCGAGCAGGAATTCGAATCCAGTCATTTCTATCAGACGTATAACGTAGCTTGCGGATTGAAATCGAAATGAGGTCGTATTCCGTGATGATTTTTGTGTCTCTTGCTGGAATGCTTAATTAGCGTGAATTGAGATGTTGAGAACATGGTCCGAAACTAAGTTCTTCCCGTGTTTGTCCTGGTTCAATTTCTTGACATCACGTGCACGATTGTTCAATTTCTGAAACCAACGTGAACTGGGTCAGTGTGGAATAGCCAAAGGATTTCTGCCGCCAAGGTTAGGTTCAAAATAAACAGACTTCCACGCCTACATCTGAAAAGCTGTTCGAGGGGATATATGGTTTCCGCATTTATGTTAGTAGAGAGACGCACAAGTTCAAGATTTGGAGTATCACTAAATACATACGCATAGATACATACAATATTCTCTACCGGGGTGGGGCGAACCTAACTCTCGCTTTAGCGTTTTTGCGTGGAGAATCCGCTTGCGCAGCCCGGGAAGGGGTCACCAACAACCGAACCCGCCGTTTTGGTGGCTCTCCGTCTCGAGTAGGGGACTCCGGCGAAGCCCGTTTCAACCTCGGGGACTTGCCTACCCGCAAAGTCTCGGAGTCTTCTGGGAAGTGAACCTGCCGTCTCGGTGTTGGCGTAGACGGCATCGGTTCCGCGGATTCAATGTCGGCCATCGACGTATCTTCATCCAATTCTGGTGGTGCAACCTTGAACAGGGGAACCTCGATGTTTGGAAGGTTGGTTGGGACATGCGTTAGGAATTTCGGATTCTGTGATACATAGCCCGGTCAAATCTCTGGGTATTCCAGAATAAAGAAAGATGAAGACCGCAATGAAATCCCTCATGCCCTTTTCATGGATGAGTTTCGGGAGCTTGTCCTGGCTGTCTTTGAGATCCATCCGTCGGGCCGCCATCGTCTGCTCTGCCGTTCCGCGTATGGCGAGTGTTTTCACTGCGAGTTCACAATAAGTTTAACGTAGTCACGCATCGAAGTTTGCGAGTCGCACCGCTGATGGGCCGTTTCTGCCCTATACGGTGGCACCGTTTTATCGCCTGGCTTTCTACATCCGCACCCCAAACGGGTTCGCAGAATATCACTCTCGACGCGCTGATGAGATTCCTGCAGACCAGATCAAGACAAAAATTATCAACGCAAACAAAAACTTACAAGCCTCGAGCTCCGTGCTTCAGCTCCATGAGAAAGACGCGATATTTCTCAGAGGTTTCGAAAGTCATGACGAACTGCTCTCGAACGCGGGCCGGGATCTGTGTCGAGAACCTGAGGAAGTCAACGCCCACCAGATCGAGCGCTTCACTAATGTGCGCCAGAGATAGTTCAGAGTCGGAGAAAATCAGGATTTTCTCCTTTGGTGAATATTTCAGGACCTAGAAAGAACAACTGCGGTCAACTTGGGGTGTCGAGAAACAAACTAGAATTAAGAACCTCTTGGATTATATAATTGAGTTTGCTGGACGCAGAGGAGCCAACCCGAGTTCCTGCGATGCAAGAGCTCGATACGAGGGTTGATTGGCGGTCGACATAACTCCGGGGAGGGTTCTGGGTCTGACCAAGGGACATCGACATATTGATCTCTCGCGATACTTGCTCAAGCTCTTTCTGCATCTCCTGCACAGCACCGGGTTCCGCAGCCTTCTTTGCAGCCTGCATCGCTTTCAGCTCATTACGAGATGCTTTCGTCCCTTTCTTGTGCTTCAAAGATTCTTCATATACCTTGCGCCGCTCGGCGTCCTGCACTGTGGTGTATTCTCCTAGTTCAATGAGTTTATCTGGAGAAATGAGAGGCTTGGCGAGGACGAGCGCGCGAAGTCCGCGGAGGCGGTCGGGGTGCACATAACCCGCTAGGGAGGGGTCTCGCACGTCGACAGTGTGCGTTGTCCGGGTCCATGACTCGAATACCGGCCGCTTGAGGTCGTGCACCCGGTAAGGCACGTCCTCGTGATTCTGCAGCTCCCGCCAGAGCGGATCCGTGGCCGCCTGCTCTCTGTAAGCAAAACGATGTATATTACGATAGGCAATAGTGCAAGAGTTCGTTCATCGACTCACAAATGATGGATCGCATCGTCCAGTAGCTTGATGTCCTCCGGACTGGCCGATGCGGGGATTTTGCTCTTCACAGCCTCTGCGGACTCGCGCAGTTGTTCGTCCGCGTTGTAGCAGTTGTCATCGACTCTCCAAAACATCAACCTGATTTCATTCTCCACGTTATGGAGGTATCAATGCGGTAGATAATAACTCACTGCGACATGTTCTGGATCGTTAACTTGAGGGACTCTACGTTCTGCAAGCAGAAAACACATCAAAAAACAGCCGGTTCTGTAAGCCAAACAGACACGCCGTACCTGAGCATGGAACATATAGTCCTGTAAAGGGCGATAATCAACTTGCGACCTTGGCATCGAAGAAACAGAAAAAGGAATACCTGACCCTTACGCTCCGACGTAACAGCATTGATAGCGATGATAGCTTGCAGAGCATTGTACGACTTGACAGACAATGGATCGAGATCGAGCAGAACGACTTCCTGCGTGACAAGAGGGAGCTCCACTTCCTCCTCGACTTCCTCAATCCTAGCAAGTAAACACAGATCGCAAATGTAAATGAAAGTCTCACGTGTGCTGAATGCAACTGAAGAACGCACCGATGCCGAATCATGACCGACGCCATGAGCTGTTTAAGCACCTCGATCGCACCAGTGCGCGGTCCCTGCTTGTCGAGGAGTGCATCTTTGACATGCGTTATCATGATTTTGGGCGTTAGGTGCTGCACTCCGACGAACTCGGCGATCATGTTGCCAAGCTTGATCAGATCCCTGCCGTCGTCCTGATTCCACACCCGGGGCGGTTCTACGACTGCATCATCGACACTGAGGTCGTCTGCAACAGCAGAAACTTGGCTTGAGTCTGGATTTGGACCTTCCGACGGCGCACGAGACGGCTGGTCGTCACCCGCATCGCTGGCCACTGCTGCGGCTTCATTCACGCTCTTGCCCAGATTGAGGCCAAGAAGGTTCGTCGTGGGCGTGCCTGTGACGATCCACCGCCGCTCGACGCTCAAGCGCTTGCTCAATTCCGCAAGGTTCGTAGTGAGCGAATGAGCCACGTGCCCCTCGTCAATTACGAGTCGTTTCCAACGTATTTGCAGCAACGGGGAGCACGGGGGAGGCTTGCACACGCACTGGGGAACGCGCACTTGCGGATACTCAGGGCATTTACATCCCTTCCAGGTTGGAATATTCTTCTCGAGGTTAGCGTCTGCGGTGAATCCTAAGCTAACTATCAGCTAAATCCTCTTGAGATTCTCGGAGAGACAAACGAGAGTAGCTCATCAGAACCACCTGTTCAAAATGAATTAGTCAAGTCCATGAGTGAATTGTGGAACGAACATCGTAGTTTGACGCCAGGGCTCGGGCAGGCGGTATTGCGCTGCGTTCCTCGATGTAACAAACACGGAGCGAGCCCTCACAATGGCGAGACACCTCCTGTCGCCATTGTAGGCGCAAATTCGTGGGAACTGGAGACAACCAATTATCACAACCAGAATGCTCAGATGTATGGTCCGAACGAACCGACAACCAGCGTCGCTGATGTAAGGTACAACCTCCGAGGGCCCAGGGGATCCTGGCGCGAGGTCGCTCGATGCTTCGCGACCCGGTCGTTGTCCTTCGGTTCGCCTTGATAGTCCAAATAGAACGGCAAGTTGTCGTTTCGGGGCCCGGTGTAGTGCGTGAGTTGTTTGATGTCCTCCCAGAGAGCGGCGTAGTGGTTTGCCCTGGATTCAGGGATGAATTCAAGAGGCCTTACCGCCAGCTGATGGAGGAGGAGTTCTACAAGCTTCGGTACACGGGGAGGCTTATTGGTGTAGAATTTCCCCCTGTTGCGTGTACGCGCCAGGCCGAAGTCCGAGGAAGGAAAGTGGCGAAACGCAACCGGCGTAAGCACCGTGCGAGTTTCGAGTATTGAGGGCTCGGGCTTTGAAATTTGATTCAATGTTGCGAGTATGAGTGCAAGTGTCATGACTGTTTTCCCGGTACCTGCGCAAAAAGTCAATGATGTCAATGTCGCTGGTTCAAAAATGGTGACATGCCCAATTCCTCGCAAAGTATCCCTCCGCGGCAGGGGGCGACTTGAGGACGCTCCAGGAGCAATTCCATGGTCCCGGGTTGAAGATACATCTCCTTCTTATTCAATCCAACGACCGGAAGGAATAGTGGATCCGGGTCGTCGCGCAGGTCCATTTCTTTCTGAACCATAGCAGCGACGGAGCGGCGCTGATATTTGTGAAGCGTCGTTCGCAAGCCGAGATTGTTCAGTTCGTCAGAGAAGTCCAGGAGGCGCCGCGAGATGGGTGTCAAAGCCGCCTCGGAAGTCGCCAAGGGCTGTGGGGATGGGAGAGTTTCGTATATTCCGGACAGAGTAGTTCCCTGTATTTTTCATGTCGATGATTATTAGTGTGGTGATAACAGGAGATTACTCACGGGTATGGGGGAAGGCGCCTCCGGAAGCTTTTCAGCACCCCAAAACTCAGCGTCTCGAGATAGCGTAGGGAGCAGCGCGGCGAGATAGCGTCGAGCAGTCCCAACTATATTCTTTTTTCGGACACGAAGTTTGCCCTGTACGCCAGGCAAGTCGTAGGGAATCATATAGATGCGCAAGGTAATAGAGTTGCTACTCTCCCAGGGCAAGTACGAAGCAAATATGAATCTGTGGCCAATGAGAAATTCGATTTCGCGCAGGAGACGGTCATCCTTTTCGCTTTCGAGGAACTTTCGCAACACATCGGCGTCGAAGTTGTTCCAGCCATCCTCTGCGACCGGATTGTCTTCTGCGTGTAATTCGTAGTGCAGTTGCTCCAGGGTATCGGGCCGCAGAGACACAGCAAGAGTGCCATAAGCCAAGAAATTTCTGATAGAAAATGGGGAGCGGAGACCCTCCATGCTCCAGTGGGTTCCAGTCAGGGTGTCAGTCAGAGTGTTATCACGGCGCTTATTTCGGCGCCTAATATGTGATGTATTCTCACGCCCGATTCTTCCATCTGCTGCCATGCAAAGTTCTGCTTGGACACCGCTGCGCCAAAGCTGCAGAGATCTCCCTCGTCTCTTCGGCAAGGCAAATGTCCGCTCCACTTTATTCCTGCGCCCTAAATCCACCGCCGCAACTGCGAGCGCAAGCGCCAGCCCAAAGGACCAGCTGAACTGGGTAGAATATTTCGAAATTAGACGGCGGCGGCGGCAATGGCAGACGGTGTGTACCCAAGTCCGCCTAATCAAGAATCTCGTTGGTATTCAAGGGGGGAAAATGCATAGGTAGTCACAATCCCCAGCGCAATGGTCGGCTTTTTCGGCGGCTCGCTATACTTTGGATCTCTGCAAACGGATCCGACGAAACCTATCATGGCACGTTAGGATAGCTCACAAGGACGTTCGTGTCGCTCATTCCACTTTTTGCACAGGGTATCGACCCGATGATGTTCTACGGCGGCTGCACCCTGCTCTGCATGGGTACGCGATTTTTTTTTCTTCGTCGACGTCGACGCGCCCACGGAAAACTAACGAGCGATTGCTAGGCGCGGGATACGTTATTGGCCCCAGCATTGGCTCTTTCCTTTGGCGAGTTGTGCACCGCAACGCCATCGCCAGAATCGACGCGTGCGACCGCGAATTCTACACCCACATCGCCAAACACCGCGTCGATGCATCCCTTCAGAGCGCGACCAATCCCATACCAGACTACTACGGTACGGCGGTCTGAGGCTACCCGCCCTTTCGCTTCGCTTACAATTTTGTGTAGGAGAGAAAATCGGCTCGCTGCGACAATACCGACAGGTACTTTGAATATTGTCGCAGTTCTTGCCTTTCTAATGTATTCTCCTATCAGTGGCTCCGAGACCAGGCAAAATACAGGCGGAAGGCGATGCTCGTGGAGGAATGATATTTCTCTTTGTAATCTCCAGCCATGTCCTGGTAAATCTGAATAAAAACGGATTAAAGTTTCGACATACCCCGCCAGTCGGGCGCAAGCATCGGCGACGATCCGAGCGCACAAGTGGTCGAGGGCATATCTTCAATGGTCTTCACCTGTCACATCACTCGAAACGGGCCTTCGAAAAGATAGATAAATGCGTGTGGCGTGTACAACAACAAACAGTCAAGTGTATTTTGGATATGTAGTGGTAAAGGGTTGGTTAATTTGTCTGCAAGACATGGGATGGTAGAAGTAGTTAAGGTAGCTGATCAAAGCGAGTCCGCGGCGATAGGTGACAAAGTGCCAGCCTGGCTAGCAGGCAAGAAGCGTGCAGCCAAGTGCACAATATGGGGGGGTTGTCAAGAGTAGGAGAGCAACGAAGGAGTCGAGTGAGGAAGCTACGGAGGACACATCCAACAAGGCGTGGCGCGCCTCCGAAATAAATAAAATAACGGAAGGCTGCGGCGACGACAGTGTGCATGTCAGGCAAATAAATATAGGAAGGGAATGTAGGATACAGAAAGGAGCGTGGTTGTCGGACGGGTAGAACGCGACGGCGGGCGTAGACAGGGGCGTTACGAGGGCCCCAGGGGAGCAAGCGTGATGATGGTGGGTGGCGGGCAGGCGGGGAGGGGTACCTCACAGCCTGCGTCCGGATTTGAGAGTGGTCCGCTCGCGATCAGCGAGGCAGGTGCGCGGAACGACGCCTTTCGGTGCATCGATCCGCCCAATCCGCTGCACGAGCGCCCACCCATCCTGATACTCCTCCAGGACGCACACGGTCTCGCCAGTCGAGATCGGGAGCTCGTCCTCGAGCGAAGGCGTAAAGGGGCAGATGACGGTCATGAGACGCGGCATGGCTTCCTCGTCCGACTTGTCCATGTTTGCGAGGCTGTCCGCCTGGTGGGTGGCGAACGAGGCCGAGCGAGCAGGGCTGGGGAGCGGCATCTGCGGCGGGAGCTCCTTGGGCATGGGCTTCGCGGCAGGAAATTCGCGGGAGAACGGATTCAATGTCTTCGGCGCCGGGGGAGTGGGGGGTGTAGGCGGGATGGTCGACCGGTGTGGCGGGGACGGAGGCAGGGGAATCTGCGTCGCGAACCCGGCAGATTTAGAATCGCTGGACACCATGTACGACGGGGGAGGGGATCGTTCGCTGGGTGCAAACTTGGAGAAGGTTTTATCCCATCCACGAGAGGACCGCAGCGACTTCTTTGAACTCTTGGATTTCTTGGAGCTCGAGGATGATTGACTGGCCAGGTCCGCGCCCCGGTTGGGGATTTGAGGAACCCAGTTCGGGTTCATGTCGGCAGCCGAAGCAGCAGGCATGAACGCGGGGCTGGGCTTCTCGAGAATGTAGGCGGACGCGTGGAGGTCGAGCTTGCTCTCAACTTCATAACGTCTCGTCTTTTCAGACGTGAAGTCGATGATGGTCGAGGAGGGAGCATTGTTTTTCTTTGCGTTGCGCTTTCGTCGGAATATGCAGATTCCGAAACCTGGTGAAGACCTCGTCAGTAATCGGGACTCTAGCCCAAGGGTAGGATAACGCACCGAACAGGACAATCACGGCCAGGATGCATACCACGACGGCGAGCGCCGTAGTGGACGTAGGGACCGTGAGGTTCACAGCCGACGTGGAGGTTGGTCCAACATTGTCGACAACGGCACTAGCAGTGGAAGAAACGACAGGAGTCGATGCGGCGACCGTTTGGCGGCGCTCACGGACCATGCGGGCGGGATTGTGATGCATGGCTTCGGACGGTCGTACAGAGAGAAGAACGAACGAAAGAAAGAAAGCAAGAGAAACGAGAAAAGAAGGAATGTCAATTCCACCCCGCCCAGTCACTTTTACATCTGATTCCTGATGCGACCCGAACTGGATCAGTTTGATCGTGTTGGATGAAACATCAGATGCATCAGAAAACACGGAACCGGAACGGGAACTATTCTAATTCAATCTCGGGCAGTGGGGGACGACTGGCGACGAGTAGCAAGCGCTAGCAAGCCTTCGTACTGGGTTCGCTTGTTTCAATCGGAAAAGCTGTACATATCAGAGGTCCACCAGCTGGTTAGATACAGCACGGTACAGCGATCTAGCACCTTCAGCCGGGACGTAGCTCAGCAAAGCAGCACAGATGAGCTTGTCCCGATCATCCGGCGGGAGCTGCGTTACCATCTCCCCTGCGAGCGCGTGAAACGCCTCTGCGCAGATGGCCGTCTGCTCATCCCGCGTGAAAGGTACGAACGGCAAAACAGTTGTGACCCGCGATAGAACCGAAGCCTGTTTTTAGCCCGATCGCGATTAGGACGCGTCCAATAGAAGGACATCACCACATACCCCCATATGTTTAGATACCGGCTCCCGCACCATATTCATGAGCTGAACGTACTCCTCCCTCGACATCAGCTCATCCGGCCGTGCACGGGAGCTGTGGTGCTCAGAAACCACATCGTGCCCGATATTCGAAGTGCCCAGCCATACGACGTTCCGCACATCGATATGGCGGCTGTTGGCCTCAAAGGAGCAGCGGCCTATAGTGCAAAACACCGTCAACGATTGGTCAAGTCCGGACAACGCAGCACGTACCAGACTCCCAAGGCATTAACAACGGCCAAAGGGTCTTCTCTTCGACCTTCTCAATCTCCTAAACAAGCAGCCTGTCAACACCCTCCGACCTGTCAAAGCAGTCCGCGAAACCCACATCAAGGACGACAACACATCGCTTGCCCTCGTTGTTGATGAGGAACTCCGCTAGAGTGAACGTGGTTGGCTCCTAAAAATATACGAAGTAAGAACTGGCAAGATAAAAAAATAAAACGATAAATCATACCTCATAAGGGCTCATCGAATAGGCTTGCCACAAATCGTGGGCGGACCTGAGAGTCGTCATATTGACAGTATGTGTCGGAACATCCAGCAACGCGCCAACTAAACCAAGTTCCCATCAATCACGGAAGAAACGGAAAATTAAAGCGGAGAAGGTTAGGACCCACACTTCCGAGCGAGAAGGCTCTTGCCGTGCCCACTTGGACCTAGATGATACGCGGTTAAATGCCCGAGATCTCTAACGGCGTTTCAACGCACCACATAACAGCACTACTACCGGGAGGACAGCCAGCTGTTGCGAGTGGATGCTCAGGACCCGGAAGAGCTGCTCCAGCGCACGGTCCTGTCCCACAATCTCGTAGCGCACGCGGGCCAAAGGACGGAAAAACGACCGGTGTATGAGCGCCGACGATCTCCGCGCGTGCTCTTCTCCTGCGCGCTGCACATAGTACCTGCGGATCAAATTATCGATAAAGATCCATGCACCACAGCGCCACCACACGTACTTCATCGCGGGGTCAATCGTCCCGGGTACCTGCTCCTCCTCCTCCTCGCCGCCCTGGGCCCCGAACGCGAGGAGCACTCGCGCGATCTCGAGGCGCTTAGTGAGTTGCTTGTTCGCCAGCGTGAACTGCAGTGCGCTCTGTCCTTCAGGACCCGCGGAGTCCGTGGCCTGCGCTTCGCCGGATTCGAGGACGCGACGCACAGCCTCGGGATCGTCGGACGCGATCGCGAACAGAAGGGTTGGTCGCGGTGTGGCGGCATGCGTAAAACCAAGCGCCGACGCAGCACGCGTCGGGGACGCGGCGCCCGCCTGCGGGATGTGGATCGGCGCTGGAGGTATTCGACGCCGAATGGTGTAGTTGGGGTCATCCTCGTCTTGCTGTTCTTCGTCCTGCTTCCCGCCGTCGTCGTCGTCGTCGGGTGCATTTTGCCACCCGCGTCGCTGTAGTGGTGCCGACCATAGCGGTCGGTCTAGGTCGTGTTCTGGTCGTATCGTATCATTATCCTGGGTAGTGTGGGTATTCGTGGGTATCGGTGGTAAATGCTATATCGTCGACATCTTATCAGCATGATTAGACGGTTTCTAAGGAGCAACACACCGAAGATGGGACAGAGAAAGATGCAGATGCTGAATGAACGGTAGATGCTGATCCAAATCGAGCCTCAGTACATATCCAATGGAATGCTGATTCGAAGCTTACCACGACGCGAAACATGAGAATTAGAAGATGTCTGATCATTGAAAGTGAAAGCCGACGGCGGAGGAACCAGTACCGTAGAGGACTGACCCAGTCACGATCAGCGACGAAGAGAGTAACAGATGTAAGTCTCACTAATCGCAGATGCTTGAGCCCCTTCACTGTCGGTGGTGGGCTTGAAAGTAAAGGAGGTTCTGGCTCGTAAAAAGACGTCCGTAGCGCGGATGCCGACTGCGGCGCGACGCTCCTTGATATGCGTCTCTTCCTCTAGGCACAGATATAAGAAGTCGCGTGGGGAAAAAGAGAAAAATAAAAACGAACGGGGGAATTGGGGGCCCTTGAAAATGTGGTCTGCAGCGCGGACGCAGACGCTGGTCCGACACTGCGCCGCGAATTTCGGCTCTGGGGGTTTACATGTTCATGAAAGTTCTTCGGAATGAGGATATCGGTAACACACCTCGCTGCGAAACCCAAACGGCACTTTCCCTCCATTGGGCATCGAGGAGATGGGTGAGGCCGTGATAGGTTGAGCCGACGGGTCGGCCGGAGAATTTCGCCCTCTGTTCGACATCGATGAGAGCGACCGTGGTGGGACGGATTCGGGCGAGTCCGAGAACACGGAAGACGGAAACTCATTACGGCTCTGCGAGTAGGTGAGAGTCAAATTCCGAGTACGAGATATGAAATACCTCGCTGCGCCGTGAACGGGGTGGTGTTGACGACTCTCGTGGATTGAATTTGCGCTCCGTCGGTGCAGGCGTGAACACGGGCGCACGGATGCGGCCTCTATCTTCTGCATCCGAAGGGAGGGCAGGTTGTGGCGGCGAGTGGAGATACACGTCGTAAAGGGTGTTGATTGTATCATTTTCCTCGAGGGGGAAGGTCTGTGTGGTCGTGGGCGAAGAGGATAGATACGCGAGGTGCGCTGTCGAGTCCTCCTGCCCCTCCCCATCGGAGCCAGAATCCGAATCGGAATACGAATCTTCGGTCAGTGCCAGCGTGGACGTTGAGAAGCGGCTGGTCTGCTGCGGCTCGTCCAGAGTGGTGTCGGGCGAAACGTGCCATTGGGCGGTAGTATATTGAGCGTCGTCGTCCTCGTCGTCCTCGTCGTCATTCCCCTCCTGTCCCAGCATTACTGCCGCGGTAGAAACCCGGTTCTTTGACGGAGAATCAAGCTCCGGGCTATCATCCCTGTTACTCATTGGCGACGAGAAGCCTGGGCTAAACGGTGAACGCGTAAACAGACGGCTTGCACCCATTCGAGAAGACGGAGAGCCGAAGGGCGACGCCAACAAGTTCAGCGTGGATGGGAGGGGCTGAGGAGACGACCATTCCGAGCCGTACCCCGAGTCAAACGAATCGTTCTTGAGAGTGGAAAAACGAGATAATTGAAGGTCCGGAAGCGAGACGGGAGAAAGCAGCGAATCCTTGGTGATAGAGGTATCGTTCACCAGCGTCCATCCTTCACCCGAAATGTGGGGCGATGTACCGTGTTCAGAGACAAGTGAAATTGTGTCCGGCGGGTCCAGCACATCGCCAAGTGCGTCGAGTAGTTCTGGAAGTCGGGACGAGGACGATGAAGCGGTGGTGACGGAGATGTCGTGCACGAAATTGCAGGATTGCTCAAAGACACATCGTCCTTGCTGGTAAAACGGGCAGGGTCGTGCTGAAAAAGCTCAATGCTTGACGACATGTTACGCTGGCTGCTCACTCACTTTTGATTCGCCACGGGGCATCTGCTACATTCATAACGCTCGGCGATTCCACTGGGTTCGTACAGGGTCGTTGGGCGAGAGCAATTAGGAAAAAGACCCGTTGATGTAGGGAAATCGGCGTTGCTACATTGAAATTCATATGCTGGTTCGTCTCTCGCAACGAATAACACATTACCTTGGCGCCACTGTATTTGTTATCCCTCGTAAATCTGGTATATAGTCTTGGTCACCGGCACCACGGTTCTGGTTGTAACCTTGGGGTCAAAGCCGGGTGAAATCCACCGCGCCAGGGGTGGTCTTTGAGCGATTGGCTGAGTTACGGTTATCAGATGTGAACACTTCCAATTTTCACAAGAGTCTGAAGCCTGGTGGAATGCGTTAAATTGGATTGACAAGAGAGTCGTTAATGCTAACTTTCCGGCTTCGTCAAGCTTCGTCGTAGTGGGAATTGGAGATCGAGTAAGTATGCCAAGAAGCTCAAGCCCGGAGCTACAACGTCGAGATGAGTGCCAGTTCACTATCCTGAGCTCTAGAAGAGGATGAAGGCGAAGGGGCTAGGGAGGGCGGCGGCTGTAGTTATTGCCAACATGAATCCACGGTCACGTGGACATCCCTTAATTGCTCCCGACGTGCTCGTGGACGCGCCGCTTTCTGAGAGGCCTCCTTTTGTGGGTTTCATTCTCAGGAGAGGCCTCCTTTTGTTCCGTACACAGGAAATGAACATGCACTGATGACATCTTGTGAATTTTGCCAATCCGCTCTCAATGTTCACTGGCAGTACACCACCTCTTGCGTCTTGACAGGATCTATCAAATATCCTGTGGCGCAGCCGCAAGACTAATAGCCTGTGCGCTACATCAATTCTTACTCGTATTCGCATGTTGTACATAGACTTCTAATCAATCCATGGACTTCAACAAGCTGATTATCGCACGACGCAAATCAACAGTATTACGATCTTACTACTTTTCCTGCGGTCCTAGAACGATTCTAATCAAAATCTACTTTTCAGGTTGTTACACTGGCCGAGAGAGCCTAATAGTAATACGGCGGTACGGCGGTGCGAACCCGAATTGACATCAGCGTCCTGCGCAGGCTTATAAAGTTAACTGTAACCTCGCCAGTGTTTCGCAGCTTTCAAACAATTCGGGACTACATTCCAAATAAGCCGTCCAGTATCTTCCGGACAGCCTTCGGAGGGGGGTGCACTGAGGAAAGATTGAGGATATATTAGAACTAACTTCCCGAAGTATCTTTGAGACCGAAACCTCAACTCCGGTCGTCAATGACCCAGGAGAAAGGACCCTGCCAATACTCATAGCCGTAAAACAGAGGCAGATAACAGAGAAGGGATCTCGAGTCTTTTGAAAACTTGTCACGCCGCACCCGTTCGAACTCTAGGGCAAACTTCCAATTCGAGTTTACTATTTGATAAGTATAACTCCTGGACTAAGGTGAATATCGAAACTAGTATAGACTATGAGCTCTATAAATCATGAGCTCTGTACACGGCAGCCGGCTCTGCGTCAAGTCGATGGAGTGTTCAAGCGCGTGAGGGTCGCGGAATAAGAGAAACGAATCTATTCTTTTTCACGTCTGCTGCGGCTTTCCCGAAGTACCGCTCTGTCATAAAGCTCCAATGGAGCGAGCTAAACAGGACGAGCGAGCGAGCATCAGTCAAGGGTATCCACCACAGCGGGGATAAAATGGTGAACGCACCCAACTATCCATGCCTCCAGCCCAAGGACGTAGCGGCCCACCATCTCGTCGATCTCGGGGCCCCAAGACGGGAGGGAGGTGCGGTTGCGCTGGAAGGTGTCGATCGTCGTGCGGCACAATTCGCCCACATAATCGACGGCCGTCTGCAGCGTGTGCCCGTGAAATTCCATTAGGATAACGATCATGTTGTGCGTGTCGTTTCGCGATTGTTCGACGTTGTAAGAGAATATATCCTGCAGCAGATTAAAGTCAGATTCGGGCCCTGGTGAGCTATATAGAGGAAACGAACGTTGGACCAAGTAACGAGGTCATTCGTCGACTGGTTGAGGGCCTCCATGACGGGATCGTCCACCACGAAGTCGGGGAGGTCGATGTCAAGAGCATATCTGGAATTCTTGTTAGAGGGCGGATTTTTTGACAAGGAAAACACGCACTCGATCAGCGCCCAGCAAGGTTTGCAGCCTACGGGTCAATAAGTTACCGGTTACTACAAATACCAACCATACAAACTCACCGGAGGTATCTCGCCGGAGGGCAATATAAGACTCGAGATCAGGAATGACGTCCGTGTCACGCCAATTAGCTTGGACATTGACGGCCTCGAAGAACATCCCGAGCGTTTCCTTGAACCGCCCTTGAGTTCCAGGCCCGGCATCCGTGATGCACCGAGCCCAAAAGCTGTAAAAGTCCGGTGAGTAATCACGAACGGTGGGAAATGTGGAAGAATTACGAACTCCCGCGCAAGTTTACCCGCGTTGAGCTCCTCCGCAGGCTGCGCCTTACCAAGCGCGTTGGTGGGCTGATATGTATCGCTGAACCACAACGCGTTCATGACTGAATCGGACAAAACTTCGGTGTCGCGCGTCATCATGCCGTCGCTGATATTGTCTCTGCAAGATAATTATAATCAGTGGCCAGGGAAGGCGGAGAAGTTTTTTTTTGCGTACAGATGGAACAAGTAATTCATGAAATCTGAGATGACCCTGAGTCTGTCGGCGGGCGCAGTATAGTAGCAGTAGGCGGTGAGTTCACCGGCCTTCAGTCCGTGTAAAGCTTTGCGCTGCTTCGGAGAGAGATCGGGGCAAGAGGTGTCGAGCCAATCGACGGACTCTTGCGCAACGACGTCGCCAATTGGATGATAAGTCAGAGAATATGGACAATGGGATACCAAGTCTGGAAGCATGAATGAGGTCGCCGCGGCTTTGCTGGAAGTCGCAGAACACCCGTTAGAGCCAGTGGAAGGGGATGCCATCGTGTAGCAAAGTTCGGGCCTCTGGAAAGACACGAACCACGCACAGAGCGCGCCTTTTAAAAGGGTCGGCCGGATTTGTATCACAGATCCGACTTCTTTGTATTTACGATCGTTGCGGCGAAGTGAGGATTGCAATCGAAATAGCCGACAGCATCAGTCCCAGGGTTGGTCTCACCCCAGTGAATGTCCACGACCCCTCCACGCAAGCGAGCAGCGGTAACCGGTCCGCACGGGGATAATAAATGATTTCGAGACAAAAACAAAAGAGAAATGGCGGGTCAACGCAGTCATGCAGGGACACACCGCCCATTAATCTTATATATTCTCCATGGGCCACATGCGTGTTCGGCGAGGCTGAGACATCGGCAATAGCTGCCGCAAGACCAGGAGTGGATAGCAGCAATGTTGCGAGGCGGAGGTTGGACGTCGATATTCCAAAGATGTACCGCGTTCAACAGACTCCGTGCCGTACGGGCCACCTTTAGCCGGCCTACAACGTGGCGGAGATTACCGCTGAAATAAAAAAGTGAGACCAGGTGAGATCGCTGGGACTGTAACCACAAACAAGATTTCATGTTCCGAACAATAACAGAAGGACAAGGTTACTCGGTCTCGGACCAATCTAAGAGGTTCTCTGAAAACAAAAGAAAGTGATCGGGCCGGAAAGACAGCCTGAGAGGTTTCGTGGTGCATCCTAAAAAGGTTGATATGCGGAATGCATGGATACGTACAATGCGCCTCAAGGCAAACCAGCGGATTGTCGTAGAATGGAGAGATATCGCCGTGATGTCAATTTGGGCCCGCAATTTGTCCGTCTTAGGGGAAAACATGCCTTGTGAATTGGCTTGCATTAATTTAATGAAAAAATCACGTCGGACAACAGCTCCAGGAGTCAACTGTGGCGGCAAGTTCCGACTGCGCGGCATCCTAGTGTGACGTGAATATAAGAGCCCCGGAAGTGATTAGAAAGCTCTCTAATTCGAGAGAAGCGGCATGCGTACTGAGAAAGCGTGGTTTCATCGCGACGGTGTCCATGTCAGACCAGACAGTGACGCAGAGTCAGACAGTGAAGTGAGACAGTTAAGTTAAGAGCTGCTATTATGTAATCAGCATGTCAGCTACCACGTGATACCGCGTCCTCCCGACTCCCGACTCCGACTCCGAGTTTGAAGTCCTTCCGTCGCTGAAGCACTCACTAGGACTGTTCAAGTAACAAGCAGTATCCATCTCAATGGTAATTAATTCTTAGCGATGGTCAAGTCCGAAAAAGAGGATATTCTCCACACGGGCTTCACCCGAGGACCGCACAGTATCGGTGTCAAGATCGATGAATTTGGCGAGACTGAGTCTGAGCTCGACCTCAACTCCAGCGGATCCTATCAAGAACCAACTATATGCCTTGAGTTGCTCAAAAGTCAGTTGCGTCGGCGAAAGCTTGAGGTCCGCGTTCTGAGTTCTCGCAGCGATGATTACAACTGTTCTCGACACCGGATCCGATTGCGAGCTCTTGACACCGAAGGAGATAGCCGTATTGCTCTCATTCCAGAACCTTTCTCGTAAGTGGTACACCCAATCGTTGAGTTGCTAATTCCTACCGGTCGCAGTCCACGCGCAGCACCTTTTCGTTTTCCTCGCTATTCATCCGAAATGGCATCGTCTAGGATCTCTGAAACTGGTCGATATTCCGGTGGGTGACGTGTCGTGCGCCATCGAAGAACTATGCCGCCGACTACCGGAGACGTCCGACTCTGAAGAACCCCTTGCAAAGACGGAGGAAACGGAAACGTCCGTCAAGCTGGAAGAGCGTGTCAAGATGGAAGAGGCACCCATCGACCTTTCGAAACCGGGGTGCATCAAGCAAGAGCAGTGCGAGACCAAACCAGAACTCCTCCCGTGCGGCATCCCGGGACCCAGTAACTCCAAGCCCGAGCCCTCCACCTCCACATTGTTCCCCCTCCCCAGGCCGGAGTCTAACCCTCCCTCACTTTGCATCACCGACTGTGTGATGACTCTCCGGCAGCTCGTTGAATATATGGAACTGGATGATCTGCGCATCACAGCGAAAGATCTCAAGATCAAGGCCGGAAAGAAGGTACTTTCGCGTCATCTTCCAGCTTATGTATAAGCGCATCAAGACCATCCTATTAGAGACCGGAATTAATCGATTCTATCCTCGAAACGTCGAAGACGCAAACAAACTTGACGAGCTTTTTCGCAGGCAAGGGTAAGGGCAAGCCGAGCTCGCAGGAGGACAGACTGCGGGCGATGATCATGAAGAGGCTGCGTACGTTGACGATCCGTTTTATGGACCTTCATTTCATCCTCCCACAGAGAAACTTGTACGAGTCGACCCGGATGTTTTTGATATCCTCATTCGCGCTCGCATACTATACTCCCGATGGTAGGTTGTCTCTCGTTCGTGGGATTATCTAATTTTTCCCAGCACCCAATATCCTACCGAAATACTTGCCCGCCCGCTGCGCCATCTCAAGCGCAAATATCCCGATTTTGTCCATGCGCGAAATCTTATATGGACGACGAGAGAGATGTTCAGGGAGTATGAAGCCGCTCTCCGGGCCGAAGCCATCCTCGACGGCGTCCTTCCGTCGGGGATCGTGCCAGATCCCGAGCTATTGGACGAGAAGAACATCAAAGGGAAGCGCAAATCCCGGGCGGTCGACGCGGAGGTGGAAGTCAAAGACAGGAAGGCAGCGGCCGTTCGGAAAGCGGAGGTCACGGTGAAACTATTCAATGAGATCTATCAGCGGTGGGTATACTATCTTGCACTGGAAATGCGCCGCGCCAGAGAGACGACCACATCAGAACGGTTTGAACCTGGTATGAAAATCAACCCTGCCTCTGCTTTCTCTCCTTACATTCGCATATAGGTTACGTTCTCACCCGTGCGGTTCACAGAGGTGTCAAGGCGTTCAGACTTTTGAATCAGCCCGACAATGAACTCGCCGTATTGGACAGCTTGCTGAAGCAGACTTTTTGGTGTACCGGACTACGCGGACCCTGGCATATCCGCCAGACGGCTATTCTGGTTAAGATGGCGACCGATGCGGGGGACACCGAGGCCATAAGCGCCTGCATGGTTGGTTTGCAGGATACATACACCGGTTTAAGTACGCTTCCGAGCTCATCCGAGTCTCGTTACTGACCGTGCAACAAGTCTATCGCCCGACGCTCATTAGAATGCTCGCCAAGCTGCAGAAGCGTGCGTCAACGCCGCCAGAGGAACAAATCAACGCCGCGGAACCGGCGAAGATTCCTAGGATCGTCTTTCATGCGACGAGGATCCCCACCGAGGTACGACTTGATATTTGATCCCAGTTTCTCGTTTCAACCATCACATCCACCAGAAGAAGAAAAGGAACCTTCAATGGAGGGCGAAAGACGGCGAAGAAGGGCCGCTCGAGACATTAATATCGCAGCACTACGAGGGCGTTGGGTTCAAACGGTTCGTTTCACTCCCAGGCTTGCGCTTCCGGGACTAAGACCGACTGCGCAGCATCATGCCGGGCGGCTCCGTCTTCACAACCTTATTCGCGTTCCTATTCTGGGACATCCTATCCCTGCCCGTCGCCGGTGCGTTCGCCACGCACTACCAGACGTGCCCGCTCGATCTGTGCGAGGACGGCTTCCTCGCCGCGCGCAACGCCGCTATAACCGTCCGCCTATCTGAAATCGCGGGCGGCAAGGCGGCGGAGTATCTGAGGAAGCACGACGCGGAGCACCGGGACGCCAAGCCGTGTGCCGTCGGCGTGCGCTGGGATCTGCTGTGCCCACGGACGGATCTGATCGGTGTGCTCAAAGTAAGTGCGGTTTATCGCGCCCGTCGCAGGCATTCAACCCATGATAAATTGAACCCAGTGCATACCGCGCAAGACGCTCGCGACGATCTGCGAGATGTTTTGCCAGGATTACGTCGGTGGGTGCATGGGCGCCCCGGACCTGATTGCGTGGGACGTCGAAGACGGGTCGTACAAACTGGTGTATATCAAGGCTCCCGGGTATTCCAGCGGGCAGGGCCAGAAGGTAGACCGTATAGCGGACAGCCTGCTTTTTTAAAATATTCTTCTCACGCTGACTGGTTTAGGCCTGCCGGGACGTCCTCGCGCGCGGATGCGCAGATCAGGAGATCTGTGAGGTCACAGATGGCAAGAAGAAGAAGAGAACGGGCAAGAAGAAAGCGGCCGGCGACTCTGAGTCAGATACAGATCGTGAGTCGGAGGACGATGAGCTGGATCCCGAATCTGAGGAGGACGACGACGACGAGTCCGGACGTGCACGCAGCCAGGCGTCAAGGAAGCTTAAGCGGGCACGGCAGGCGGACGAGGACGAGGATCACGATTATCGGCCGAAGAAGTCGAAGAAGAGGAAAAATAGCGAGTAGGTGGGGTTGCTTGTATCACCTTTTTTGTTGCAATCGTCTGCGAATCCGCTGTATTTTCTAGCCTGTAATATCGCCGGACGGATGCATACATGTATCTAGAAATGTCAGATTACCTGTTGTAGACGCCGACGAAAAATTACATTCCCTCAATGAAATTGAAGCAGTATGTAAGTGGGATCGCTTATTTGAGCAGAGCGAGGCTGAGTTACAGCGACGAGATCGAATTGGGGTGCGACTTGAGGAAATCAACCAAACTCAAACTCGAACAAACACAAGAGTTGAAGTTGCCAAAACAAAAAAAAAAGCATGCAGCAAGCCTGAGCAAGGTACATCCCGCTACAGTTTTTTTTATTGTGATACGACGAAACTCAAAATCCGGAGCAGCGACCAATCAATCCACCATAACAGGGATTTTCGATAAATACATTGACATTGCTGCGAGTCTAATATGGTACACTGCATCAGCAAACCCTGGATTTGACCATAGTTGACCATAGTTGCCATAGTTGCCATAGATTTCGCCCAAAGTACATAGGACTCTGTAGTGGTCTGTAGTTTTCAGTCAAAGCTACATAGTTGTACATAGTTTTGCAGCCAAGCTGCATAGTTTCGCATAGTTTTTCAATTTCCTGTAGCCACCAGAGCCTCAAGGCAGTTCAGACACGCAATTAGATTTCAAAAAGCCACATTATTTCATTAAGATAGAGCAAAGAAGAGCTCTTTGTTAAACCATTTACATAACCAAAATTCTTCGCAAAAATCCAGACTGGTTTCCATTGAGTACCGCCGTTCGG
This sequence comes from Mycena galericulata, assembly GCA_029289565.1. Taxonomy (NCBI): domain Eukaryota; kingdom Fungi; phylum Basidiomycota; class Agaricomycetes; order Agaricales; family Mycenaceae; genus Mycena; species Mycena galericulata. Next base: position 211,714 of record JARKIA010000067.1, read on the forward strand.
CTACTTTCCCAAAGCGCGGAGTGAGCTCGACAGGCGCCCGGAGGCGATCCAAGGGGACAATATCTCCCATAATGGACCCATCTGCCCTCCGTGCCCGTTTCAGCAAATACATCCCGGTGGCTTGCTCTGGAAAAGTGCCTCTCTCACCGCTTCCATTCATTTGCGGTACAATGTCGAACCGCTGCACATAAGCCAAAAACCCGCTAGTTCCCGCTGGAGGCAACCTATCACGTCGAGGAACAACACGCAAAATCATGCGTAACTGGCACACCGCGTGACCTGGTAGGGAAGTGAACCAAAAGAAAGGTAGGAGCCATATGGAAACTGAAGCTTACCAGCCAAACCACTACTCGGCCACTTATACTCCGAGTCCGTGTTTATCATCACAGCATCGGCTCTCCCCACCTTCCAAGTAGTGTCGGGGGGAGCAGCGTTAACGGTCTCCGGAATCAGGATCTTGTCAGTATCGTGAAAGGACCGTAATTGGATGCGCAGGTTGTGCCATATTTCCAGCTTTTCGAAGGGCAGAGTATCATTACGAATAGCAGGGCGTCTACCTCCTATCACAAGCTTTGGCCCAGATTGGCGGTGTATGTAGGTGGCAAGGGCAGGGCGTAGATCTGGGATTCGGAATTTCGTTCCCGCTGCGTCAACGTCCATTTGTCGGCCCACATGGTCCCGGTTCAAGTGAAACCCAGTGGTGTTGTTGGAGTCGGTAAAAGTCCTGTAGGGTATTGGTGCATGCGGAAACTTCCCTCCTTCTAGTAAGGAGCTTTCCGTGAAATAATTCACCGCCACCCTACCAGTTCCCCCAAGTTTGGTGACGGGCTCGATCTGATCCAGGAGGTCAACCGTCCCCTCGACGAAAGACAGCTCGTTGTCATCCGGCTGTAGCTCTGGAGCGATAAACCCGACTCCAGCCGTCTCCATAGCTGTAGCCAAATCAAACTGTCGACACTTCTGGCGTCTGTCAAGATGGCGACAAATCTGCGCTTCATAACTCTGGTGGTTAGAATTGGAGGCGGGGTCCTTCACAAGAGTGATGTGAGCATGTTCGGTGACATCGGCGCTCCATTGGAGGGGAACACCATTTGCTCGGATCGCGGGAACGACGCTCTGGAGGAATTCAAGTTTGGGAATGTGCCTATTGCTGAGGTTGGATCGGAAGCAAAAGAATACGTCGAAAACGTACCAATTTTCAATCGGTCCCTTCTTTCCTCGCCGAGCCCCAGCGTCAAGGATAGCCTGTTTGTGGTCGTGGAATCGCCCCAAGCAAGCATCCATTTTGGTGAGTATATCTTCACTGATTTTGGGCGCTTGGCCATGGTAAAAAAAGTCCACCAGAGACGTGATAGCAGTCAGGAATTCCTTGGTAACCCCCCGTGCTTCGGCGATGATAGGGACTACATAACGCATAATGTCCCTGTGTTCTCGTCCGGTTGTCTGCTTGGCCTTGGAGATTCCCTCCCTGAAGTGCCTCATCCCTGTATGAGGACGCAAGACGGCAAAGCGGAAGTCAATCTCCGCTGAGCCAACAGCTGCAAGGCACCACTTGACCAGATGGTCGTAGAACATCTTTAACCAATGGTGAAGAATCTCCGGAGTAAGAAAGTCGCATGGCTCAGCCAAGGGCCAGTTCCGCCAGAAAGGGCGATGAACGCCGTTAAGGCCCTTAGCCTTAGCGCTCTTGATGTACGTGGGTAGATCCCAAGGATCCAATGTCTTCTCGAGCTCTGTTAACTGATCCAACGTAATGCTGGCTGTACGAGGAGGGTGACGAAACGCGTCTCCAAAGTCCTTGTAAGTTGCTGTCGTAACTGATGATCTCTTTCCCGCTACACCAGCAATTAACGTCGATTCAGGAGTATCGACGATATAGCCCACGAGAGGTGTAAAACACCACCTCCGCCAGCCTAGAGGATCTGTCATCATGAGCCCGATCTCCGCACATTTCTTGAGGGGCGCTAGAATGAAATCTAGAACTGCATGGAAGAGGCGATTGGCCAAGACGCCTCTAATTTCAGCGTCTTTCTCTCGAAACTTGGGGATGGGAAGAAGTGCGAGTAGAAGGAAGGCATGATGGCATGCTTTCATACGGAAGTCCATATCCAGGTCCGCCATACTGATAAGCATGGGATAGGCAGAACGATTGCCCGTCATGGATGTTAATTGAGTTTTGTCGCTGGAAAGGATCGTTCCAAGAACAGTGGCCCCTGATGGTAGTTGTTCCTGGCGTTACAAGTCAGAAGGTGGGCGCTGGGGACACAAAGCAGACGCACTTGTATTTCCCAAGAAACATCACCAGATAACCACTCTGTGTAAACTCGCATTAATTTGGCCGAATTGGACCACAGCCGAAAAGGGGTGAAGTGGACAAAGTCCTGAATGAGGGGATTGCCAAGAAGAGACTGCAGACATTCTATGGGATCGCGATAATATAGTGTTAAAGGTTTTTTCGTCGGATGTAACGTTGACCAAGGCGTAGCTTTCCATTCGGGCCCTTTAGGGAGAATTTCGACGCGACTGCGCAGGTCTTTTGCCGTATGAAAAGAAAGGTTCATTTTGGCTGTCTGTAAAGTTGCTGATTAGGATGGGATATGCGACCGAGAGAAGAAACGTACAAGCCGAAGTTTCAGCAGTTCATCGATGGCTGCTTGGGACAGATTGGAGAAGGAAAGGAAAGAGGCGTACTCCCATTCCTCTCCACTGGCAAAGGGAAAGTAAGGGTTTGTTTCTCTTTCTGCAGCAAATTCATTGGAGCGGAACTTGTCCATGAAGGTCTTGCCTCTCCCGTATGTACGGGAAGCACCGGGAAAGTACTCGCACTTTGGACCTTCCATTGGAGAGTCTGGTTGCGGACCTTCCGAGTGAGGCTGTGGAGAGTTCGGTGGAGAGTTGGCGAAACCTGGATTAGAATCTGAGACATGGTCTCCCAAGTCAACATCTCCAAAGTTGACATTCCCGAAGTCAACGTCCCCATCCTGCTGAGGGTATAATCCAGGGGAGGAGGGCTGGGAAGCGCCAACAAGACCATATTTTTCTGACAGAGTTTTGCCTGCCCTTAGAACGGAAGGGTGTAACGCGGGGTGGCAGCGCCCATGTGGTTGGTTGAGATGTTGGCGAACATGGGTTATGCTATTGAAACCTTTGGAACAACAGGGACAATAATGTCCAGATAATTGAGAACGCTCAGCAGGCATTTGGGAAGAGAAAGAACATGCACGTGAGCGGGATCTGTCAAAGACCCACCTTACAACACGACCACCACCATCCATTCTTTGTCCATTATTGTGGCGAGACCTACTCTCTACACCATGGCCAATCTCAGCACTATTTCGGCCCCTGAAAACAAAACCGGGATGGATTCGAGCATTCAAGGAAGCCTGGGTACGCCAATGAACCTGGTGCATAACTTGTGTTCAAGGAGCCAATTACTTGGGCTAATTGTTATTAGAGGGCGGTATCTGCGCTAGGGCCGAAGGAAGTGTTCGCCTTCAGACTGGATATGGCATCCGAGCTCCTGACTGACCTCGAGTCGGAGGCTCACCTCATCCACAGTCTGTTGGCCTGCGCCAAGGCCGAAGTTCGATTAGCTGAATCCCGCATGACCCAAGCTCGCCGTCGCGTTCAGTTTCTTTCGCGTCTGTGTGAAACATCCTCTGAGAGCATGGACACCGCCAAGGCCAAGTACGTGGAGGTTAAGGCCGAAGCAGCTAAGGAGGGAGTTGACGAAGGTGAGTGAAGAGCTCAAGTTCATATCTCAAAAGTTGTGTTCATTAGGATACCCAGCTGGTGATGACAACGAAGACCCTCATAATAAACTCGTGAACATAACTTTGGACTAAGTTCCACTCTGTTGCGCCTGAGCTGTTGTATTTTCTGTGCTATTATATCTTGTAGGAGACGGTTCAGGATATTCAGAAATATTTGATATTGGTTTGATGAAATAAATTCATCCTATATAATTTTTCGGAAGCACAAAAGTTGCCGACCTGAGTGAAAGAGAATGGGTGGACAATCTCAAGAAGCGAACCCGTTGAAGTAGCGATGCTATTAACGACCTCGTGCAGGGCAGCATCCTTGAAAGTCTTTTTGAGATGCGGCTGGGGTTGACAGGGCTCGTTCTCGGAGTCGCGCTCCATACCGCCTTGCTTGGTGATACCCCGGTAGAATACGACATCGACAAGAGCTGAGATGGCTTGGTTGCTGAGGACGGCGCAGAACTGCTCGACCGCGCTGGCTTCGATCGTGACCTCGGGTCCATGGGGATGTTGATCTCGGGGAGAACAGCATCATCGCCATACCAGAGCTTCCAATAAAACTCTTCGATGCGCGTATTGCGTCCAGCCGTAATCTCGTGAATGGGAGCGAAACCAAGAGAGGACTTGTACTCGAATTGCAGAGTGAGCGGAACAGAAACGTTCCGGTGATCCTCGAACATGATAACGTTGATAAGCTTGGAGTCGGGGATGAACTTGATCTCAACAGCTTTGAACACTGGTTTGTGCTGAGCGAAGGAAGGAGTGGCGCCATACACGGTGACCGATGTGGGCAGGGCGTCGTTGTAGGCAACGACCACTTTTTGCCCAGAGCGGGGCGCAAGAAGTCGGCCCATGGGGGTTGTTGATGTAAGAGGTGCCCTGGACGATGGTGGTGGAAGTGACTAAAGCCCTGAGCCACCCCGGTTCAGGCCCGGCGAGAGTCTCGAGCCAAGCGGAAGAGTCAGGGAGAACTGCCCCAAACTTGTAAACCACCTCGTCGTTGGCCACGCTCCGTTTGAGATTGGGGGGCGCGGGAAGAGCAGTGGGATTGGCGCTGAGATAGTCGATGGTGGGAACCTTGCTCTCATCACCGCCATACATGGACTCGAGGAGGCGCTGCACCAACGCCGAGTTGATGTTCCCGAGCAGGTCCTTGATGGGCTCGTCTTTGACCTTGGAATGTTTCACGGCCATGGGTCCCTGGAGGATGCGTACACGCTGGGGATCCTGGTCGAAGACGGCCTCGATATCTTCTGCAGCCCAAAGAGAATCCTGAAGAATAGGAAGACAAATGGTCAACAAGATTTGTGTGCACAAGAATGAAAGAAACCAATCGTACATCATGTCGCCCAGTTCCTTCACCACACTCCCATCCTTCTTCCACCCGAACCAGGGCTTACTGAAGTCCTTGTTCAACTTCGCAATGACGTCGTCCCGACGCTCAAGGGACGACGCTCAACGAACCACGCAACCCGCTTCTCCTTCGTCAGCTTAAAGACGGTATCGTCGAACTCCTTTCACAACGCGTTGCAACTTTGTGGATCGGCTCTCCGAGCTCCGACTTGACCGTCAGGATACTGCCCGTCGGCTTCACGTACGTCCCCATCCCAATCACGGTCGTCGACACTGGCGGCGGCGACAATGAGGTCCTTGACTTGACGGAGGAACTAGTGTGCGCCTCCTTGGCCACCATCACTCTGCTGGGGAACAGAAACCCATCGAACGGCATGGGCTGCATCTCATAGTGGACCGACCACTCTCCACTCAGGTATGGCCACACGTCGTCCGCGGCGCCGAATCCGCTTCCACCGACGAGGGAGATGTTGCTCTGCTGCCGAATCGCCCAGTACGTCTGCAGGACGGGCTGATGGAAGTCCTCATATGAGTGGTGGCCACCAGCACGCACTCCAGTCCACTGAAGGACGGGGAAGTCGGGATTCGCCGCCGCGATGTTCACGACCTGACGGATGCCTTGGACAGAGCCGGGCTTGAAAGCAACATGACGGATGCCGGCGTTTCGGAGACCCTCGATGATTTCCGCCACCTTCTCAGTGCTGGGAATCCCAGCCGCCACACAGAATCCTTCAATCGGCAGGCCCTCTTTGCGCATCTCTTGCCACAATGGGAGCTGGAAGCCAAACTGCCGCGGGTTGATGTACAATGCATTCAGGGTAATGCCGACGCCGGGAGGAATCTTGGATTGGATCTCGGCGACTTTGGAGCGCAGTGCAGCGGCGTTGTAGTGACCACCTCCCGCGAGCTCGACGTGGTACCCGGCGTTGAGGACGGCTCTGACGAAACCACCCTTGACGGTAGACGGTGTCATGCCAGCAACCATGATCGGCGGCTTCCCCAGCAAACGAGAGAAGGGAGTGTCGAGGTGCATGATACCATCGCTGAGAAATATTAGATCGACAGCCGGAGAAAAATGAAACATGAAAGATACCTCGTCTTCACCAAACCAGGAGCGAACTTCTTGCTCCACCATTCCTCGTACTTGACGTTCTGCGAGCCGCATCACCCGCGTGGTGCGACTCCATTCCCCGTGGCCCGCGCTCGACGGCCGCAAACGCGCGCGGAGATGAGTAGGTGCGGATTCGGATTCGGGGTCGTATGGGAGGGGAAGCCACCCGTAGCAGTAGTAACAATGCAAAGTAGGCCGACAAGGTTCTGGGGTACCAATGCAAAGTTCAGCGAACTTGGTCCAGCCTGGGAATATATGGTATTCCCCGTCAATCCATCGCCTGCGGCTCCCCGGCATCACTCGCGTAGAGGGTGGGTGATTCTGGGCGCTGTGCTGCCGTTGTGACAGCACCGGCAGCTTGTGCTGCCGTTGTGACAGGACCGGCCGCTCCTCGAAATAATCCCGTGACCGCCTCGGCATTACTACGTAGGGCACAATACCCCCTATCCTAACCCTCCTCCTCGCTCAGACCCCCGCCCACCGACCCCTCTTCATCATCGCCTTCAAGCCCCCCCTCACCCTCGCTCTCCGCTGCAACCCAGTCCTCGTCGTTCTCGTCCTGCTCGTCCTCGTCACGTGGCACCGCCGCGAACCCTTCCTCCGCCTCCTCGACCTCCTCCAGGCCCTGCAGCCCATCCCACATCATCTCGAAGTGATCCGCCAGCCTCCGCATTAGGGACGCCTGTCGCAGCGCATACGCCCGAGTCCCCTCAGCGTGGTAGCCCGTGAATCCGTCCCCTTCACTCCTATCCACCCACCACGCTGCCCTCCACCGCAGAGAGATCGGTATCCGCCGCATCTCCTCCTTCAGCAACCTTACCTCCTCCGTCCACCGCCGCGTCCTCGCCCATGCCTTTGCCCATTCCGCCCGCAGCCCTGCCGAAGCACATCAGTACAGTTACACCCACGCAATATGAAAACCCACCGGCTAGGATAGCTTCGTTTGTGGCGGACGCATCCGATTCCACCCCCATCCAAATCCACGATACAGACCGCCGGCCTTCGCTCGGCCTGTCCCTCCCCCGTCCCCCCTCCGGCACCCCGTCCCTTTTCTCCTCTGCAGTCGGCGGTGCCCCTACTGCTCGTTTTTTCCCCTTCCCCAGCACTTTCCGCTTGTTCCGCTGCGCGGCGTCGTCTGCACTTTCCATACAACGTAAATCCTTCTTCGGATTAAGCCGCCGCCAGCCCACAGACGCCTCGCCCACCAATCTCCGCTTCGCGTCCCTTGCAGCGATGTACTTCTCGGCGTGGATCCGGATCTTTCGATCGTTCCGATTCATGAGGTTCCGCGCACGTGTCGTCGCTCCTTGGTGGCGCACCTGGCCGCCTTTGTACGTTCGAAAGCGGGACTTCACGTGCAATGCGTTCCGGATCTGGTCCAGCGCGCTACGGCACTGCGCATCCCGCAATCGTGTCTCGATCGCGACCACCCCCCTGTTGCACCCGGTCGCACGCTGATCCTCCGACAGGGCAGAGGGTAGGAACAGCGGCACAGTCTCCACGCGCGCCGCCTCCTCCTCCTCTTTCCCTGGTTGAGGCACCGGACGCTCTGCCAGCGCCTGCATTGCGGCCGGCGTGTACGCGCTCTGCAGAGCGCGGAACCGGGCGATGTATCGGCTGATTTTCGTTCGTTTCTCTAGGAGCTCCGCCGTCTGCTTCGTCGTTTGATCTTTGCGCGCTTCCACTTCGATCCGTACACGCCGCCTAGTAAGTCATCAATATCTCTCTGCTCTAGATAATCTCATCACTCACTGCTGTTCTTCGAGATCGAGGCCCGCCAGGATGAACGCACTTGGGCTCACGTTGTGGATCGCAGGGATACCGCGCGCCGCCTCTTCCGCCTCCTCCTGCGCGAACTCGAGCCGGACATCGTGTTCCGAAATGCCTATTGTGCGATACCAATCAGGATCCTTCCGTACTCCTTCCCGACTGACGTACCTGATTTGGGTATCTCGTAAGGATTGGGCTTGGTGTTGTCGACTTCGAACTCCTCGACCGCCGCTTTCCAGAGTGGTACGTGCTCCGCTTGATTCGCAGTGAACGTCGCCAGCGAGTCCCGTTGGTAGTTTCGCTCCGGGATCGCAATCAGGAGCCGCTTCTTCAGCAGCGCGCCCAGTCCTACAAGCTTTTGCCAATTCCAATGCCCCCAGTGGTCGTCCAAAGTGTCGTGTCGCGATCCCGGCCCCATTTCCCTCGTGCTTGTCGCCACTGGGCCGATGTTGGCCCACGGTCGTTCTATCCCCTCCCCATCTGTTCGCGCAGACCCCGGGGTGTAGTTCAGGGAAAACAAAAGCTGACACAGGAGCTTGTGTCCGTAAATGTGTAGTTTGGGAATAAGATACACCAACGTCATCACGACAGTGAGGCGGATGTTGTTAGGCAGCTTTTTCAGGCGTTCAATCAAATGTTTACTCCATTGACAGCAGATGTCGTAGGAAATAAACTTGACAAGGCGCGCGTCGTGGTGTCGTAAGAGTGACGCGAAAATGTAGTCCATATTCGCGTATCTGATCTTTGCGTTAGCCCACCCCATGCAAGGAAAGCGACGAACTCCCTACCTTTCGCCCTTTTGCAAATCTGCCGCGCCTGTCTTCTGCACAAACTCGTGCCGCGCACAAACACCTAGGCCAACGCCCGTGCTCCCGTATCCTCTTGAAAATTTGGTATTCGCATAATCTAGCGCCGCTAACCCACTACATGTACTCATCTGCGCTAGAGTTAGCTCGCATACTGAGTATGAAACAACAAAATGACTTGCCTCCTTCTGGTCCGTAACGCTCAGCAAATACTGGCGGTACGGCCCGTCCTCCGTGAAGTACGCCCATCCAGTACCCAACCCCGGGTCCTTTGCCTCGCTCGACACGAGCCGCCGCTTTAGTCGAAAGCATGCGTCGATCGCTAGATACAAGATATAAAGGAAGCTACATTATCCGCCGTCAGTTAATTTCCTGCGCGTCAGGTGAAGCGTTTCACGTACCGATCCTCCCCCGTGGCGGATGCCCAATCTTGCGGAAGATTCACGCCCGGCTGTGGACATGCCGGGCATAACACAGCCAGTTCGCCCGGTGCCGTCTCAGCTACTGTGCGCTTGCTGTCATTCCCGCGGCCGGCCCGTTTCAGCATTTTTAAGTGCCGCCACTCGCGCATCATCCTCATAAACGACTTGTATCTGTCCTGTCGTACGTCAGACAGGCCCGATGTAACGTCTTGAGAAACTAACCTTGATTTTTACCAGGCCCGTATTATCGGTCAGCTTCTCCAATCCCGAGTAGAAGTCGTAGGTCGTCACTTTTCCCTGGAGCGTCATGATGTGGAAAGTCTCCAGTGCTCCGAACGTGGCACAAGTCTGTGGCTCCTTATGCGTTGCTGGAAACCAGGAACGCCGCAGGACTTGTTGCCGTCGATCTCCGGCTGTTCCCTCGTTGGCGCACCCGCAGAAATCCACCGCCACGGGGTGAAACCCGTTCACGTTGATGACGGTGAAGTCTTGGTGGCCAGCTACCGGGTTATCGCACGTCTCATACCCTGTATGGCCCATCTGAACGCGCAGACCCAGTGATTTCAAGGTGACACGCTCAAAGTTTTCGCCGTTCCAGACCTATGCGGTGTCAGTGGCGTACGCTGCCCGTGAAAAACGCACTCGCCTCAGCTCGGTCCAACGGGTGGTCTTTGTGCTTTTTCACACAACAGCTAGCACAGAGGAGGTCGGGAAAGAAGCAATCCCTGCAACGATATTTTGGTTCTGGTGCGCGTGTCCCAGCGGGGCATGCCGGACAAAAATCGCGCGCCACGCAACCCATTCCTTCCAGCGTCAAGAATTCAACGAGGTAGCTATCTCTCTTGGGAACCCAATCCTGCAGAGGTGCATCCTGGGATCCATTGATTCAGTACATCGTTTTTACAACAGAAATACATCAAATCCTACCGAAGACAGATATCGTTTTGCGCGCGCCTTCACGGGGCGCTCAGGACACGCGCACAGGCGGGGGGGCGGCCAGATCCTCGAAGACGTATTCGAAGTCGTCTCCCAGATCTCGAAACAGCAATGTGTCTTGGCGCGCCCGCTTTTTCAAGGGGGAAGGGAGGTCCAAAGGGTGGGTGGTTTCATGAGTGCGGCGAGTGTCGGCCGAAACTGCCTGGGAGGTGAACGACACAGCGCTCCCAAAGACATCCTCCAGACTGTACTCGATGATATCGGTCTGAAGGCGCTTTCTAGGGTTCTTCTTTGACATGAATGCTAAACTAAGCACAGTTACTGACACGGTGTCACCATCATTCCCAAATCGGACAACAAATTCTTGTATTGAGATAGCCAAAAAAAAAAATACGGCGAGTCAAACAAAAAATTTAAAAGCGGCGGGGGCGTGCAACGGTACAAGGACTGGAAGCCAAGGAAATGAAGAAGTGCGGCAGCATCAAGCCTTGCCATGTCCGCCATCCGTTCGGTAGTAGCGCCATTCATCTCCATACGACACCCGTGCATCCAGCTCCGACTCCAGCGACGCAGTGCTCCGCGACACGTCCGACTCGTCCGAGGAATGCGCCGACTCCGTGGTGTCCCGCGCTTCCTCCAGCTTCTCGAGGACCTCGCAGGCGATGCTTGGCGCGTTCCATGTCGGCCTTGACCTTGCGGCGGCGCGCCTTCGCCTCCTCCTGGACCAGGCTGGTGCGCTCGTGCATCTGCTCGTCCACCCCGAGAAAATCTTCCAACAGATTGACGCCCGCGGTCAGGGAGTCAGCCGTGACCAACGCTGGAGCGAGACCGGCAGCGTGCTTAGCATGGTACCAGTCGCGCGCCTCAGAAAAAGAGGAGAAGACCGCTCCTCCCAGCCCGTCGCGACAGCGAACCGCATACACCCGCCTCCCCACCGACAACGCTGGGGTGGACTTGGATCGGGACGAAACCGCGGGGGACTTTGGGGCAACCGCTGCCGCTGACTTGGAGCGGGCTCCCGCTGACTTGGACCGGGAAGAAGCGGCGGCGGGAGCTTGGGGGGAAGGTGATCGGCTTGGAATGTGGAAGACGGGGAGAGGCTGCTGCGATCGGGGTGACCTCGCCTTTGAGGGAGAGGCGGTAGGAGAAGTGGGAGCTGCTGCCTTCTTTGAGGTTTTTGGACGCGGGGACGGAGGAGAGACGAGGGCGTGCGCCACACGTAAGCCAGCAGGCGCAGTATTGGAGACGGCGTGCCCATGCTCGCCACGGCCGCAACCCGCCCACCACGCGCTCTCCGCCAGAGGCCACGCGTAGTAAGTCTTCAATGATGCGGTCGCATAGAGATTGAGCTCTGCGCTAGCGCTTGGCCTAAATCATTCATTGTTAGTACGTCGTCGGCGCGTTGAGGCTAAGGAAAGTATGTACCAAGAAACATAGGCTCCAGGTTTCTGACAATCACGCCCGCTGACCAAGTAGATTTTCTCGCCCGGGATATAGGTTTGGGGTTGGCCTGGGTCAGGGTGGAATGGCAGCGCACACCGATTGTCGGCGCTCATGGGCGAAGGCAGGGAACGACGAAGAAATCCATCAAAGATGTGTCTTGATAATATCGGCGCTATGGGCGAAGGCGACGAGGAACACGTTCAATCCATCAAGAAGTCTCTCGAGATCAATCATGGACTTGATTGCATGAGTCGCGATCACATGCCCACCGTATATATGGCGAAATACAAGGAGTGAACTGCCGTCCTCGCCCATCGCCGCTCGAACACCTCATCATGCGCAACCTCTTCATCCGTCCTCATCATACCGTCAGCCTCCTCAAGTCGGCGCAACATTCGCCATGCAAGATATTGCTCTGGCGTCAGGTAGGGGTACATCTCGTCCTCGCGAGTTACGCGGGAAGTAGCCGAAAGGAGCCCAGATCTAATCCTCACATCAGTCCTGCAAGGCTTGGCGAAACAGAACAAAAAATGGGGCCTCACCTGATAGCCCAGTCCACCAAAGGGACGGCGGACTCATTGATGGCGCAGTTGAGCGGTTGGGGGACGTGCCGCATGCGGAACGATCCATCTATAGCGAGGATACAACTGCAGGCCAGGCGTAGATAGGTCAAACAATGTTATACCCACAATAAAAAAACCTACCTGATATCGTACGACATGACGAGGGGCCTTGGCGGGAATGGCTGCACAGTATAATCAAGGTTAATGTAACGCTCGCCACTTTGGAAGTCTGCGGTGGGGAGCGGGGCGACGTTGTCGCCTTGGATAGCAACGTCGCCTTGGATAGACGCCATGACTGTTGAAAGAGGATCGGGCGTAGACGACATGATGGATTTGTGATGGGTGAGCGAAAGATGTATTCACTAGAATAACACATGCACAGGTACTATGCGGTCCATGCGATCAGGCGGTGAGCGAGGAAGCGAGGACTGCGTCAGCGGAGGGCTCAAGGGTGCCTTGATACGGGGCCGCAGCATCAGCGGCGGCTATGATTTTATCGATAGCTCTTCCGCACGCTCTTGTGGCTCGAGCGCGTCTCTGACGGAGTTCCGTGGCCGCCTGCTGCATGGCGCTGCAATCTTAGATGTTAGAACCATGAGCTCGGGCACAACATGACGGACATACCGGGCTTCTTCCCTTTCTGTGGCGCGGTCCCGCCTATCTAGTCGCGCTTTGAGTGCAAGCAGTGCGCGGTGCCTGTTTTGATGGAATTCGAGTTGGTGGCGACTAACTAGGGTAAGAAAAACGCCTCACTTCTCTCGATATTTCTTGTCCGAGGCCTGACGAGCAGCCTTTCGAACCGCGAGTTCCTCCAGTGGGCGGACAGCATCGCGAGCACGTAGTTTAGCCATGCGGATTTTTGTTTTTTCATTGCGTGCTTCGGAATTACGGTCGTTGTACCGTCGGGATTGTTTCCTGCGGCGGCTGCGGCGTTCTTCAGGGGAGAGTAAGGGTGGCGCCATGCGAGAGCAAAGGCAAGGCGAGATAATGAGCGAGGAAGCGGCGCCGGCAAATGCCGAAGCCACTCAAATAAGGTAGTTGCTTGCGGTTTTCGGTGTCGTGTAGACTCAAGGTACGCTCTCCAGCGCTCATGTATTGGGAGGATGTTTGTTTGAATTATCCCGATTTTTAGAGCAGGTTTTTTCGGGGGGTTGATTTTTTTGCAGTTGGATGCAAGAAAACGACGAGAGATGGTCCATCTCTCGTATATGATATACTGTTCGGTCCAAGGTAAAACAACTTTTGAAAAAGTTTAGGTTGAAAACCCACTTGATTATGGATGGACACACTCTAATAGCAAGGCTATGCCCTATTGTCCTTTTTCCTGCTGGAATCGACGCTGGGGTTGTCCCGCCAGAGTTGCAAGTTTGAACGTGACGAGTGCACCATCACAAGCAATGGCGAGTGCACTGCACGATGCGGGCACGGCATCAGACGCCATCAGCCAACGCACGCCCCTTCCTTCCTCGCTCGACTATGCCCAAGAGCGAAAAAAAAGACAAACCTCGCATCCTTCGTTCTGCCGGGTATTGGAAAGACTTCCATGCTTCGAAAGCCGCGCGCGCCACGCGTGTCGCGCCTCCCAATTGGAACGCCTCTGTGCAGCACCCGCTCTCTGACGCGGAATTGATCACCACCTTTGTACCTGGGCGCAGTCGACCTATCGTCCGGGTGGCAAACATGCCAACCCCGCAGCCCGCCAGCTCGGAGAACACGGGCCCAATCACCACGCGACAAAAACCATTTTACACGCCGACTCGAGGCAGCAACTCAATTTTGGCATGCCGGGAACACGACGACGAGAGACTCCTAGCTGCGCTGTCCGCCTCTTCCAAGCGCACCGCGGATGCAGGGGCGCTCCCTGGCGCTCCCGCAAAGGGCGCCGCCGCACTGCAGCAACTTGTGCGCGCGCGTGCTACTTATCATGCAAGGATGGCGCGGAAGGGGATCTTGGGGGAGCCGGCGGAAACTTTCGTCAACATGAGTGACGACGAGGTCAAGGCATGGCTCAAGACGCCACACGGCAGGGAAAAACTCAAGGCCGCCACGTTGGCAGGCGAGGCCGCCAGGGACAAGATCTTGGCAGGCGAAGCCCTTTGAGGTAAAATGGCTGTTGTCACTGGGGTATTTGCGTTGCTGACTTTTCCTTCAGGACCGTTTGTGCGCAGGTTAATAACAGAACAATTATTATTTGATTTTTTGTCGGGCGAACTTTAGTAGAAGGGCGGGGGTGGGTGTGAGTGAGCATTGATGTCAACACGCGAATCCAAATCCCGACGTACCGGATGTTCCAGCCCTTGGCATCAAGGGCACCATCTGCACCACATATGTCACATGGTGATCCCAACGTCGGTGGCTGGCGGCGAGCGAGCTAGTGCAGCGTGTCCGGATCGCCAACTGGTGAAGGCGTTGGAGGGCGCCACGGTTGAAGAACACAACTTACATGTAAGACTAGGAAATTAATGTGAGGTCGTATCCACCCCAGAGGAAGAAATTTTGGCGCACGCTCGCTTGGCAAATCCGAAACATCAATGTCGCATTGTGACCAAATCGTAAACTCGACTCACACACTCTCTCTCATCAACGATGGCGCAACCGCGAAAAAGGTGCGCCTTGTCGTCGTCGAGATCCAGGCGGCAATGCTGAAGTTAAGTTGGTGAATCAGAATTGTGCAGGGCGACGCCGACGGGGAAGCAGTCGAGCGGCCGCTCGTGCTATTGGGGCTTTTCTACTGGTAAGCCTTTCTTCATACGATATGGATGAGTGATTGACGACACTTAGTCGGGTCGCGGCGCGCGGCCAAGTGGAGGAGAGCGAGAGCGAGTGTGCCCCTCATGAATCGTATTGCGCCACCTGCCGAAGACGTCGTGAGCGACTAGAATCCCACAAGGAGGACATTAGGGACTCCAAATAAGTAGATGACAAATGGAGATTTTGAATTACCTCGAATTTCACGCTGGTTCCAACAATTTGACACAGGGAGTGTAATTATCTTGCGTTTCTCTGCTCAGAAGTCATGCGGCAACACCAGCGAACAAATGTATTGGCGGCAGCGCGGGGATACAGGTACGACAAATATCGGGGAGGAGAGCATCGCATCAGTTGTCCTGCGAAGCCCCCGGCGCTGTCTCCAGAACTGCGAGCGCAGGGGCGTCGTCCGGTGGTGGCGATGACGTGCTTGGCCGCAGCAACACGTCCCAGTGCTCCTCGATCGCCCGCCACTCCTCCGGCGTTCGCGTCCAGTTACCGGTGGGGACAACACCGTCGATGATGTCGTCCCAACCCGCGCCGCTACCCCAGCCGTGAGCCTCCTCCGTCGAGATAATGGCCCCCTCTAGATGGTTAGAAAAGGGAGGGCCCCAGCCATCGTCGCGTGGTGCCGTCCCCCCAATGCGCTGATTGGCGATATCCTGCCGAATGCGCTGATTGGTGATGTCGGCCCCGGCGTTCCAGTCGTCCAGCGCCATTTGGCGGCCCATGGCGATGGTATAAGGCGGATCGAGGCCTATGATGACGCCAAACGGCTGCGATACGGAGGCGCGGTATCTGCGAACTGAGGATTGTTAGTGAGATCGACGGACAAAGGCTGCAGGGGATTGGTAAGGACTTACGGACGCGGTGGCGGGCAGCGGCGCGAGCGCGCTCGCGGCGTGTGCGACGGTTGAGACTGCGGACGCGGAACATGGGCGATGTCTTGGTCGATGTGATGGAAATTGGAGTGTTTGGCAACCGGCGTGCTGACCAAACAAATCCATCATTTCGAATGGCTCCGCCCTCTGGCAACGAAAAGCCTGCTGCCCGTCTTCTGACGGGAAAACGCGCACCTCGCGCCAAGAAACCCAAACAAACGGAGTCGCCCGCCGAAGGGAAGAAAAAAAGGGGAAATCAAGGCAATTTCTCAGGGCCGCGTCTCGATTTTTTGGAGGATGCGAAAGAGCGGTACTTGCAGGCTTCCGCGAAAGGGAGAGGGGAGGTTCCGGGGTTCCTTGCGACGTTCATGGACGAGTGGTGGGCGCGCTTCCCATGGTACGAGGGCCTGGACAGCACCGGGAAGCCTGTATCGACACCGACGGCGGACTTGTCCACGTTAATCCCTATGTCCAGGCTGGATGCGAAGGACGAGGATGGGGAGCAGGAGGAAGATCTTGGAGTGGCATTTAGCGACGCGCCCACGGTTATCGACGTGTCGGGTGGCCCAAATCCGGACTTTGCTGAGGCAGGGATTGTGACAGCCGTGGCTGGGTGTGACGCGTCGGGGGACCCAGAAACACGCGACGCGACGGCGGAGGAAGGCGGACTGGATAGTCCAGTATTGCCTTGTGAGGTTACAGCGGGCGGCGTGGACTGGTCAGCCACTGGGGGCGTAAATCCAGATTTGAAGGGGACGATCCAGACAGACATTAAAGAGGTACGCGCTACACGAAATGAAGCAATAACCTGCGCTGATAAGAGATACGAACAGAAAATAAAACACTGGTTCGCTTACCGAAAGACAGTGGCGAATAGGAAGACAAACAACCCTTTTGCGGAGTGGCTAAAAGGATTCCGACAGCCGGGCCCGCCACCAAGGAAAGTTGCGCTACACAAGTTCTACATGCAGCACGAAGACTACAGCGGTGCTGTCGAAGACCTATTCGACGCGACATGGCCGGCGGCTGGTCTCGAGGACAGGTTCACTCTCGACTTCCGCTGCAAGTGTGCGCAGGAGCTACTCAATCTAGAGACCGCCGATGTCGTGAAAAAATTGGTGGATGAGCAGGAGGCCGAGCAGAAAGAGGCGATGGCGGAGTACGAGAACCGTGCAGCGGCGGTGGCAGATCCGGATGTACTCGACCAGGAGGGGCGCAACCTGTGAGTGTCGCTCGCCTCGTTATTGAATAAATGCTGATCGCGTGGCTGGTGGGCAGATGCCGCCAAAATTTGGCGCAGGTGGTGCAACCCTTCCTCGACGGTGTGGCGAAATTGACGGGATTTCACGTCACATTTCTTGCGGGGGAAGCGCCAGAGGAGGGGCGTGATAAGTTCGCATTGACGACGTAAGATGCGCCTTGCCTTTATAGGCATTTGGGACAGCGGCTGACTGGATTGAAAAACAGACTTCATTCTGGGCGTACATTCGTGGAGGGCCCAGGGGAGGGGCTGAAATTCGATGAATGGAACATTGAAGCCTTCAAGAAATCCATTATGGGGCATTTCATGAAATTTCTGCTGGAGACGAAGCCGCGTAGGTGACACGCATATTGATGGAGATTAGATTTCTAAACGACGCATACAGATTCAGCAACCGGCGCGGCTGCACCGCAGGGGAACGGAGCGAGCTTAGGCACAGGAATACGTGCAGCAGCCGAGGATCGCGTCGCGGGTGCTGTGAGCACGGGACCAGCGACAGACATTGCGCCCGACGCTGCGCAGCGAGAGGACGGAGATGAGCGCCCAGAGGAGGACAGAGATGAGCGCCCAAAGTCCACGGGAACCGGGAAGGCCAAGGCTGCGGGCCGGGGACGGGGAAGGGGGAAGAAGAAGGGGGCGCAGGCATCGACAACGCCGTCGCCGACTCCTTCACCGACTGTGTCACGCGAGTCGTCACGCTCACGTTCGCCCTCGCCCGCACCGGAACCAGAGCCACCCATCCGCTCTTCAACGCCAGGGCTCCCTGCTGAGCGCAAGCTGCCGGAGAAGGTCGAGGCATATGTGCGAAGTAGAGCGACACCAGAGCGTCGCGCGCTCATGGGAGAGTTCCGGAGGGGCAGCATGTATGAATTCGACCGAAGCGTGGCAATTGTGAGGAACAAGCTGTTGATGGAGGAGTTGGGGCTGGGATCATCGAGGGCGGGCGTATTCGATGAGGGGACGGCAGAGAAAGGGCCGCCTAAACCGAGGCGGAAGACTCAAGTCGGAAGCCTTCCGACAAGGCGTTCGACCCGCAAGAGGAATGGTGCGGGGGGCGAGAACGGGGATGCGACGACGTTGGGCGAGAGCGGGGACGCGACGACGTTGGGCGACATGGACAAAGAGCAGGATGCCCGCGGAGAGGAGATCGAAATAACGCCCGCCGGCGCCGGCGAAGAGGAGGATGCGAACGAAGAGGACGTGGGGAAGGACGATGACATGACGCCGCCGGACAGGAACAAGGAGGAGGGGGCGGATGGGGAGAATGAGGGGCGAGAGAAAGAGCGTGAGCCGGAGGAGGAGGGCGGTGACGAAGGTGAAAATCGGCCGGTGATTGAGCAGGAGCAGAGGACGGGCAGCAGCAGGAGCAGGTGGGGCAGCAGCAGGCCAAGCCCACGGAATCCCTCGACACGGCGGGCTGGCCCAAATGGGCAGTAGAGGGGCTGGCGATGCTTTCGGAATGCACAGGCGGAGACGAATGGGACATCGCCGTCAGAAAGTGGACAGAGCTGGAACGCGCATATGGACTAAAGAGTTCGGTGAGTGCACGTCAGACAAAATCATAACTCCTACTGACCTAGAACTGGACAGAGTACGCCGCTGCCAACGACAGGGAGACCGGGAGCTATCGGGGCGTGGATCAAGAATGGGCGTCGCCTGAATAAAATCCCGCTCATCAACCTCGAGACCCACGTTCCTGGATGGTGGGAATGGTGGGGAGGCATTGCGCCTGCGTGGCGCAAGAAAGATGCAGCAGGCCGGCCAATAATCGGAGGTCACGGTAGCTGGGGGGATTTGGTACGTCCAGGGGGGAACGGGATGCTGACAGTCCTGCTGGGGCTCGCGTGGTGGTACAAGACGGAGGGGAAGACGACGGCGGAATGGGTGGCAGCCGTCAAGGACGTGGCGTGGGTTTTGGGCGGATTACTGTCGGAGGCGCGGTAAGTCCACAGCTTTACGGCCTCGTTACGAGACCACGGACTTACGGTGAGAATAGGAAGCGCCCGGCTGCCGAGGAGGCTTCAGAAGCCGGCGGCGGCGGCGAAGAACGCAGCGCCAAGCGCAGAAAGACGACGCGCACGTAGGGTACAGACAGTGTATTTAATTGTCGATTAAATTGACGCGTTATTGATCGAAGGCCCCAAGAACAAACATCATGTGCGATGTGACTCAGCGATGGCAACAAATTCGAAAGTCGGACAATGCTGCCGATGAGGTCCGAACGGCTAACACGGCTGGAATAATACGCGAACGGCTGGAATAATAGGCGAGGCCAAGCGAGGAATGCCGGGAAGCCGCGCGGGGCCGCTATGGGGGGATTTGGCTGGACCGACAAGGTTCGACCAACTTTGCATTGGTACCCCAGAACCGTGTCGGCCTACTTTGTATTAATACTACAACCTCAGCTGGGGAAGCATGTGCTGGGGGAGACGCGGCTTGAGCGCCGAGAGGCGTGGTAGCGACCTGAGGGAGGAGGAAAAAGGTCAGCGTCGAGCGTGGCCAGACGCGAAAGAGGGCGGGGAGGTGAGGGAGAAAGCACCACAGAGGCAGATAGCGAGCACGCGAACGCGGGTGTGAGCGGGAGAACGACGCGAGTGCGCGCCGGTTGGAAAAGGAAAGAGACCGATAACGCTGAAAAGGATAAAACGAGTACTCACCACCTGCACCATCCTTGGTCTGAGGTCGAAAGCGCAGGCTTGGCCGCCGACGGCCCGCCGTACCGCGACGACGCGGGCGACTGCACAGGCGACGGCGAGTGTGCTTGTGCGCTTCCGGCTCTTCCGCGCTGCAAGCGTGTTCTGCCGCCGCTTGTACTCGATCGTCTCCGCCTCGCTCACTGTCGGGGACAACTCGCCAAGCTCCTCGTCACCGTCGGCGGAGAAGGCCACCGAGTGGAGCCGCTTTTTCTGGGCAAAGACCGCGGGTACGGCCTTGCGCGACGTCGACGACGGTGTGATGTAATTGCGCTTCTGTGTCGGCGCATCGAGGGGGATGAGCGCCTCAGGCTTGAGGTTCTTGCGCGTGCCGGTCGCCGACGTCCGCCTCCGCGACTGCACTTTGGCCGGAGATGGCGCGACAGACTTGGGTTCTGACTTCGGCGGGAAGACGGTGTTGTTCGGGTCCACGGCGTCGAGCGCAGGGGTACTGGGGGAAATCGTGTACAGCTGGGTCGTCGGTGGCAGCTTGGGAGCCGCGGACACTTCGTACGTTGGATAGGCAGACAGCCCGCCAAAAAGGCTCATGTCGTCGCTGTACCCCACATCCTCGATAAGGGGTCCCGTCAACATGTCTGAGTCGCTCGCTGACGGAAGGACCGGTGTCGTGAGGAAGTCGCTGAATGGGCTGTCATCCGCCGGGGAAGTGGCAAAATCGTCGTATGGCGTCTCCATCGGCGACGTTAGGTAAGCGTCGACATCAAACGTCTGCGGGGCGTCGTCAAATAGAGGGGAGGCGGCGTCGTCAAACAGGGGCGATGAAGGATCAAAGCTGTCGCCGAGGCTCTGAAACTCAGGCGAGGCTGTGATCACAAGACGATGTTTAGCTGGGGGAGATCGACGGGAGAAAGAAGGTGCATTACCTAGCAGGTCGTGGATGGCCTGCATGGGATCTGCGCCGGCAAGATCACCAGGCGCAATGGTGGCCGTATCCGCGGCCGCGGTATTATCGGGATCGGTAGGTTTTTGTGACAGCATGGTCAAGTAGTTTTTACGGATGGAATCGAAATCGAACACGGGGACTGGTTGTTTTGGGGCTGTTTGCTTGGGTGGGTGGCGCGGAGTGGTGGAGGTAAGTTCTGGGGGATGCCATAGTGGGCTGCTAAATCGTGGGAGGAGGCGAAAACCGGGGATGTCCGAAGACGAGTGCTATCGGTGTTTATCGGGACATGGTGGGGAGACGGGAAGCTTGAAAGATGACTTTCAAGAGGGGTAGTTGGGAAGGCATTGGAGCGAAGAGCCGGTGACGGGGGAGTGAAAGAGGCCGAGGGGTTCAGCACTGAGCGAACATCTTGGCGCTGGGTAGTATAGTTGGTATGAGATGAACCGGGAATCGTGACGCGGGGTGTTGTGTGAGAGTAGATAGTTGGAGAAGGCAGCACTGGATTATGTGGCCTGTGTCTGGAATCCGAAGTTAGTGGGGGTTGATCAAAGTCATCGCGATTGTATTCATCTTCTGCGCCGCCAAGATGGTCTGGAAGAGATACAGAGTAGAAACCTGGGCGTATGTTAGCAAGCGGGTAGGGCGGATCGAGAGCTGCAATGCACATTGAAAAACAGACCCTCCGCCTTCGCGCGGTGAAGAAGGCTCACGACGCGGCGGAGAGCCTCAGAGTCTTCCTCGAGCTCTTTGAAACGTGCGAGCTGCAAGAGCAGCGCACGGGTAATCTCGGCGGACGCGAATTTCTGATGGATATACGTTAGCAATCATGCCGGAAACGACGACACGCGTACCATCTCAAAGGCCTCAAGCGAGAACGTCGTCTCCCGCGCCTCTTGCTTCTTCCGCTGCTCCTCATCGGCGTCATCCTCATCTTCGTCCCCGCCCTTCTTCCCTCGTTTCTTGACTCGACGCACATACACCGCGTCGCCCCCGTCGCCCCCACGCTCCAGCATACGCACTACCGCGTACGCGAAGTGCACCGCCGCGTCGAGGAACGCCGGGCCGCGCCCTGTGGCCGTTGCGGCTGAGCAAGCGCGGAGGCAGTCGAGTGCAAGGTCGAGCGGGGCCCCGGCGTAGATCAGCTGTGTCGTGAGTATCTGGGCTGCCTCGGCATCGGCGTCGTCAGACAAGGAAGATGCGGAGATGGCGTCTAGGAGGAGCAGGATCTGCGTTAGACAGCCCATTCCTGCGTACAGTGTTGTCCAACCCTTAGGCTATGGACTGATCAGATGCAGTACGATAAGTGACCGAGCGGCATACTTTTTCCTCCGTTGCCTCGCGCATGCGTCGCAGCACCCACGAGACGAACCCGCTCTCCGCAGCCGCGCCGACGCGTCCAAATTCGCGGTTCTCCTTGTTGCCATCCAGAAGAAAGAAGGACGTCGTCCAGCGCACCACAGCCAGCACCCACATGCCGACACGGTCGCCCGTCGCCCATGAGCGCTCCATTCGGATGTCCTTCAAGAGTCCGCCGAGGAAGGCGTTGAAAGCGCCCTCCTTGAGGAGCCCGCGAGCAAAGTCGCGCAGGACGGTGTGGGCCTCGGGTGTGAGGTCGTTCGCGAGCGCGGCCTCGGCGGCAGGGGCAGCACGGGTACGCGCGGGACGCTTGCCGGCATCGAGCAGGAGGGGCGTTGGCGCCGTGGTGTGTACAAGGGCCTTTGCAGAGGATGAAGAGGAGGTCCTGGCTGAAACGGCGATGGTGGTGCTGAAACGGGGATGACGGCTTGTAGGAGGGGGCGCAGCGCGAGCTTCTGCTGCAAGAAGACGCTGGAGAGCAGGCTGTGTACATTGAGTTCATAAACAAGTACGCTCTAGGGTAAGATACACACCTTGGGCTTCTCTATTAGGGCTATTGGTGGCGTGCCACGGAACAACAAGAAGAGAATCTCGAGAACCAACGTGTTCCAACTGCCGAGAAGTGGGTCAGCGTCTGCATTGGCGGCCGCGGTGAGGAGAAGATCGGTGAGATGCGTCTCTTGGAGTGCACGCACGAGGCGTGACTGGAGGCCTTCAGAGTCACGGATGGCGGCGAGATTGCGTACGATGTGGAGTACGAGCGCGGCAACCTGATTGTTGCGGAGTGTGCGCTCCCTTGGGGCCTTGGAGAGAGGGGGGAGTAGTAGACCAAAGAGCGCCGACATGACCTGAGGTTGGAGGATGGCTGCCTTGTAATGCCGGTGGCTTTGACGCAGCTGTGTGAATTCGGCACGCTCGCCAGGATCGAGCTCTGCCAGCTCCTCATCCATATCAATCGGCCAAGTCATCGCGGAAATGAGGTCAGCGCACAAGATGGCGCGTTTGTTCTCGACCTGGCCCGCGCCGGCGGTCAGCAACAGTATTGGGATCGCTGGCGGTCGACGACAGCATCGGCGACGTATGCCACGACAAGTCACCAGCAGATGCGGAATGACGTTCTCCGAGCAGTGCTCGACGATGTCTGGGTTCGCGAGGATCAACACCCAGAAGCCCGAGTCGCCCCTGTGCGCATCCTCGAAGAGTCGAATCCGCCTCCGCCCCCGCTAGACGGCGGGTCGAAAGTGTCTGAATTACTCGGGAGTGAGTAGCGGTTGCTGACCGCCCTGTCAGCATGTCTCCCCCTGAAACAAAGGAGAAGAAAGGATTACATACCTGAACCCATACCCTCCGTCCGAGTCGTGTGACTGCATCCTGCTCTTCCACCTCCTCTCGCGCTCAAACTTGGCTCACCGCTTCGTCACAATATGCAGCGAGTCGAATTCACCCTCTTTGTCCCCCTCGGCACCATCACCCGCGGCGCCCGCCACTCTGTCATCATCGCCAACAAATCTCCAGCGTCAATCCAGCGTCGTCAAATCATTCCCCACGCCCTTCACCATTCCTTCCGCGATGATCAGAATGAGCTTAGGGCTGTTCGGGTAGTCCGTCGTCGTGAGAGAGTCGAGCGTCCGACGCAGGCCCTCGATCGGAGTACGTGGTGACAAGGCAGATCGTGCACGCGAGCGGGGAGTTGAACGGCTCGTAGTCCGGGGGCCGCTGCAGCACGACGTTGCGCAGCGGGAACAGGCACAGGTTCTCCACGAACCTGCCCTGCGCAGGCGGCGTGCTGGGCAAAAACGTCCGCCGCTTCTCCCCCTTCCCGGACACATTCGGCCTGGATGTGCCCGGCACGGGGCGGTAGATGTCGTTTGTCCAGGCTTCAATCGAGCACGGCTCGCAGTATGGCGAACAGCGCTGAGGCGCCGTGCACGTTCGAGCCCGTGATGACGGCGAGATCTGCGCGCTCACATGCGGAAGGGTGAGGCAGGGCTGTCGGCGAGCCCGGGTCGCGCTACAGCGCGGCCGTACGTGCTGGATGCAGCTGCGAAAGCGAAGGGGAAGAGCAAGGAGGAAGCCGACAGGTTCGAGAGGTAGCGAGGCAGAGATGAATCCAACGGGCGTTCGCGTGGCTTTGGGCGGTGACAAAACTGCCGCTGTTTTCACGAAGTCGGCGAGGAGGACGCGGGGATCGCGGGGCCAGAATGAATCACTTGGCGGTGGACGCCGACGAGAACTTCACGACGGACTTGGTCTGGAGGAGCGAGTCAAGACGACGGAGATTGGGAGCGAGAAAAACACTCACCCCTTCGCTGATGGCATGCTTGGCCAATTCACCGGGCAGAATCAGCCGTACAGATGTCTGGAACTCCCGGGATGAGATGGTAGATTTCTTGGAATATTGAGCCAGGTCTGGACGCGAGTCAGATGAGAGCATGAACAAGTGAAAGATGACGCACTTGACAAAGCTGTTCAAGATAGCTGCGGCTTTGTTCGAGATACCGGTGTCGGGGTGGACCTGCTTCAGGACTAGGGAAGGGGTAAGTCGAGGAGGACAAGACACGACAGTGACAAACGCACCCTTGTAAACGTAGGAATAGTAGGTCCCCTTGCGCGTCTTCTTGCGCGTCTTCTTGCGCGTTTTCTTGCCCTTCTTCTCGCCGTCGGCGGGTGCGGCAGCTTTGGAGGGCTTCTTGCCTGCTTTCTTCTCTGTGGTTTTGGACGGGGCTTTCGACACAGTGGCAGCGGAGAGGGAGGAGTGATGTCTCAGAAAGGAAGTCTCAGAAAGGAAGTCCCGCTTCTTGGTCTGCTTCTTGCCACAACAACCACGCGTAGACGCGTTCGTTCCTCTGGCCTGGAGAGTCACAGAGCTGCCGGTGCGTTACGTGACAAATTTAACGGACTGCGTTAAATCCTGGCGCGTAGGAAGAAAAAAAATGTCAGACTCTGCCGCTCCCTCCCCTCAAGACATCATAGCCGCCATTGCTGCTCTCGAGGCCCAGGGCATTGCCGTACCCCAGGCCCTTGTCCACTTGCGAGACCACCACGCTGCTGCTCTGCGGCGCAGCCCCTCCTCGCGTCGTCCTCAGGGCCATCCAGAAACACAAGAGCTTCTCAACCATCCTCCAAATCCACGGCCGTTCAACAACACCAACGACACTTCAACGTCAACTCTGCCTCCTGCCGCTCCCGCCCTGTACCCTCCTACGCCTCCCCTTATGTCTCAGCGCCGAGCTCAAAGTCTTCCACTGCTTAATTGTAAGACACATCTGACGCTCACAATTTTTAGCCTCCCCCTTACCACCTTCCTCTAGCTCCAAGAACAATGAACACGCTGTCATCCTTTGGAGGGTGGCCGCCGGCCTCTTCGCACATAGCATCTGTCAGCTCAAACGCGTCGAATGCGATGAGTGGCACCACATACGTGTCGAACATACCCAGCCCACCTCAAGACGTATCTCCGGCTCGCTCAAATGCTTCAACGGCAACGTTGATTGGGACCCCCTCCTCGCGCAAAGGTGCATATTTCCTTACTGTTTAAGGCAGTACTTAGGCTAATATCTGCTTCCAGTCATTCTTTCACCATTGAGAATATGTACCGACCTAGACTTTCATATGCGGTCGACATCCCTATCCCCTCTCACGCCATCTCCGTCCCCCTGTTTGCCTACCCTGCCCTCAAACTTAGGCAAGCGCAATACACGGACTGAAGATACGAATGAGCAGAATGGGAACAGCAAGAAGCGCACCCGCTTGACAGTCAAGATACCACCGCTTGGCGGAGGTGGCGCCGGTGGGCCCATTCGCTGGGTGGATAAATGCGTACGCGGAGGGGATCGGGAGCGTGAAAACGCTGATTCCAGCATCGGTGCGATGCCCTGTCAGCCGGGAAGCTGTCCTAGCTGCGACGGACAGCAAGGGAGCAATGACGAGGGAGGTGAAGAAATAGATGTGGATCCTCAGAGGTCTGGTCCACAAACCCGCGCCACCGCCAAGGGGAAAGCCGGGAAAGGCCGCAAGCAGGGAAAGAAGAAGGAGAAGGAGGTCGGTTGGTGCGAGGATCCTAGCGGCGGTCCCCCAATCACCAAGGCTGCCGGCAATTTCCTTGCCACGCTCCTTCATATTTGGACCTCAAAAGGCCGCCATGCCTTGGATAATCTTCTGAAGGGCCCAACCCAGCCTCCCACGTCGCCCTCCTCCTCCTCTACCAAATACGACCCCACAGATACTGCTGAAGTCCTCAAGCGCCTGGATCATCTAACAGATAAATCTCATGTTCTCGATCTCGAGCAAATGCTAGCTCTGATTCAACTGGCGCTGAACGTGGATAGGTTCGTTATTTCCTCCTGTTCTCCATTCTTGCCTTTGCTCAAGTCTTTGGGCAGCGAAATCCAAGGGGCTGCTCTCAAGGGTCAGTTTCTCGGGAAATCGCAGCTGGCCCGCACGTACACCAAAAGCGAGAAGGCCAGAACGACTTTTTGTGATCGAGTTTCTTGGGGGCAGCGTTTTGCTTTTCTGTGCAGTGCGGGTAAGTACTGTTGTCGTTTTCTCTACTTTCATTGTTAATGGGGTTCATAGGAACGCTTGGGATACTCCCGATTCTGGCGGCTCTGGAACTCCGAACTACAGTTACACGGCAGTTGCATGAGGTTGATATCCAGTGTTTAGGGTCTGCTTTGCGGGAAGTTCGCCGTACGTTATGCATGTTATTATTTCTTTCATTTTTGCTGACTTACTTTCAGATGGCAAATGGCTTCCCATGGTGAGGCGGCTCATGCTGCCGATCCATTATATCCTGAATCAGGGGGGGTATGTCGAAAGCCTGGAACTCACTCATAGAACCCCCTTCCTCAACGCCTCTAAAACCATCGACTTCGAGTCAAAGAAATTTGGATTCAAGGGAGTTAAATTATCCGACCACATTTTCGACGGACTTGTAACGCAGTAAGTTCCTGCGGCTTCTATCCACTCCTAGTACACAAACTAATTACCCTTAAGTGTTCTCAAACCCATTGATCGCTCTAGGGAGTGGAATGGAATCATGTATACCTTCAACGGTTTTGAACGACGTTCCAAGGAGTGGGACTTCGGCAGCCCTCTACCTAACTGGAAACCCATTCCCGACGCTGGAAGTGTAACTCTCCCGGAGCCTGTAACTGTCAAGTCGCCACTCAAGCTCGGTACTACCCCCTGCCCTGTGAACAAGGTCAATAGAAACGGATGGACAGAGAAGCAGCGCGCGTTGGCGGAGAAGGCAGTGAAGACCACCTCAGTGGCTGATCTTCAAACCAAAGTACGTTATCTATTCCATCGCTCTCCTGTTTAGCAACATCTCTACGTCCTCAGGTGAACCAAAATCACGCTGGTGGAAAGTGCAAAGCTGGCAAATATATTGAAATAAATTCTCGCATTTTAAAAGAGTGAGCTACTGATCATTTCTGACGTTATAGCTCTGACTGACCCTCAAAAGCCAAGCCCTCTTTATAAGAGATGCTGATGATGAATTGATATCGCTGCTGTTTTCCGTTCCAGAAGAGTACAAGGCCAGTTTGATTCGAGCACTTGATCATATCAACGCTGTGCTTCAAGGGCAGTTCACAGACGCCGACTCACGCTTGGCTGCTTTCAAGTACCTCTCCATTCATTTTTCTTGGTATTGTCGATATGCTGAAAAGGTATGATATCTGTCCAATGTCTATAAAGATATTCAAGGCAATTACAGGGCCACTCTGCTCCGAAAAATATACATCCGGACAAATTAAAGAAAGCCCATGGAGGACGGGTGAATATAACCCAACGTACGCCCCATAAATCCAAGGAGCTTTTGGACCAGCCGGAAGAGTACGCCCTTCTCGCGGAAGCCTTGACTGATTTCTTCCAAATTCTGCGCGTAGCGGTGAGCTGTCATTTCCTTTATCCGATCCTTCCTTCTCATCTTAACTCCAGCTTGAAAAATATCTACCGGAGGACACCCTCGAGCTAAGCTTTTATATAGACAAGCTACCGCTTGGTGCTTCCTCCCCCTGCTATCCCTTTGGGGGATTTGTGGTCAACCTTGACGCCTGTACCTGGGCACACAGAGACAAGGACAGGCGTCTCTGCCTGGTGTTTCCCCTTGGCAAGTTTACCGGGGGACAGCTTTGCCTGTATGAGGTGGGCTTCAGCTTTGACTTGCAGCTGGGAGATGTTCTCGTCTTCCCATCGTGGCGATTGACCCACTTCAATCTCCATTTCCGTGGAAAACGTGCAACCATTGTACTACACACGGATCGGGCGGCGGAGAGCTGGGTTCAGGACTATCACGGCTGGCATACTCACATCGTTTCTCATGAGGTACAAGAGCAGGATGAGGACATTTAATAATTAGCTTAGCTATCTCTTTCTAAATGCACAGAGGCCCTCAAAATCACCCACAGTTTAGCCATAAATGTGAGACGTGAATTTAGTACGTTAAGAATGACACCGGATACCAACTTCCCGACTTCCGTCACATGTCAACTTCCTTCTCTGTACCCACTTGCGAATCGTACCAGTCGTCCTCCACAGGCTGTGAACCATCCTCTATATCGGCCAGAATCATATCAGGATCGTAGTTCGATCCGACCTCGGAGCGCCAACCATGAAGATCGGGCAAGTGCTCAACTACTTCATCAACATGTCCTTCAACACGATTCAAGCGAACCCCAAATCCCCCTACTCGTGCTTGTAAGAATATGCACTCACGCCGCATGAGCTCCCACTCGGATCGTAGATCATCAATGACGCGCATTGTAGCCTCCTGGTTAGTCGCCATTTGATGTTGAAGAGCCAATACTTCACTCTCCAATTCCGAGATACGTCCTGCCTGTTCTGTGGGAGTCGGAGTTGGAGTAGCGCATTCCTCGGTTTCGCCAATGCATTCTTCAACTCGCATCCGTTTGAGCAACCGCTTCGGGACAGGGGATAATGCTGGCTCATATCAGACCAAGGCTTCAGTCTGAATGGAAAGCAGGGTTTACTGGTGGGTAGCTTATTTTCCTTCTCAATTTTGACGACTATAGGCTTAACTTCGGCGGTGGGTGTCTCTAATTCAAATCTGCTGGCAGTGGGGGTACTCTGGGAAGGCTCTTGCAGCTCTGCCTGAGTTTCCTCCCCTGCTGAGGCCGGTAAATGATGTTTGAAGGCATCCCTGTCCCCCACTTGGGAATTGAGGTAGCCATATTCTGGATTAAGAGCGCTGGCAAGGACGGTCAGAAAAATATTTTAGCTCACGACATACACTGATTCAGCTTACAATGAGGACTTGAGTGACCCGACTCCCCTTCGTGGTCTGGAGGAAGCCATTGCGAGAGAGGACTTTACACCAGAGCCTGATGCTGTCAAAAACGTTCACGTGGTCAAAACAAACAATGGTTGAACATCAACACATCTTTCCTTCCAGCCACCATGAGCCCCCACAAGAACAAAAAGGTGGTGTCTAAGAAAGTCAGAAACTCAGCAGGTAGCAAAGCCAAGGCTCAAATTACAGCAAAGATGCAGCTGGGCAGCCAAGCGCCTGAAGCTAGAGGTATCGGTTTGGAACTTCTCTTGTTGATCACTCATAATTATACTAGAAGACCACGGCGTTGCCCCACCTAAGACCAAAAGGAGTGTCTTACAACCAGTCAATGACCCGACATCGCCACCGCCCCCCAAGAGGAGTGTTTTAACCGATATCAACCAGAGAGAGGGAGGCCGTCAGCGCAAACTTACCCTAGATCGCTTGACGCGGGAGTCGGAGGCTATCTCCCGGAACCCTAAGGCCAAAAATCCCAAGCGCAAAGCCGCTGAGGCTCAACTGGAGCAAGAAGCCGAAAATGAAGCAGCTCCCCCCCCCAAGAAAGCGAAAGGAAAATCCCGTGTACGTACATCCTTCACTTACATTGGTTGCATCGACATTCACTTTGACTCTAGGCACAACCACCACTCGGTGCTCAAGTAACTGAATCCCCCTTGCGTCCTAGACCAAAGCCCAACCAGAAGGTATGCCTTAAACCAGTCTTTGACGTGATTTACATGGCGAAATCATAGGCGTATCAGCCTGAACCACGATATGCAACCCCACCTCCGCCCCCACCTCAACAAGGGGGGAGACCTCCTCCACAGAAGGTGTGCCTTAAACCAGACTTTGACGTGATTTATGTGGCGAAATTCTAGGTACACGAGCCTGAACCAAGACATGTAATTCAACCGTCTTCCCCACTTTCTTCACCTCCGCCCGCTCCTCAACACCGGAGAAGACCCTTACCTCATGATGATGTGCGTCTTGACGGTCTTCAACTCTTCACATGTACTAATCCTCACCGCAGAGTGAAGGTAACTTCTTGTTCCAGAATATATCTCAACCTAGTCTTATTATTGCAGAAGACGGTGAGATTATTTATTTCCCTTATACTGGCTGATTTATCCCAGCGGTCACAGACGTTTACGAAGAGCACCGCGAGGAAATGGCTGCTTTCAGGGACAGATGTAAGCAAAACCCGCACAAATCTTCCCCTACTGACACTGTACAATGTTTAGATCCACCAGCCGTCATTTTCGGTGTGAAGTTTTTTAATCAACTACTGCTTGGATCTCATCAGTACTCAAGAGTCTGACTCCGATTCAGAGCATGACGAGGAAGATCGAAACGGTGGTATGTGCTTTCAGTTAATGTAGTTCAACACTGAGAACTATAGGAGACGACCAAGGAGAACACATCAAGGATAACGAGGGACAAGACTTCGAGGACGACCATGGTGAAGAACACCCTGAAGACCTGTTCAATAATACTGGCGACCAACTGTTTGATGACGAGGAGGACCAACTGTTCCACGACGACAAATTCTCCAATGGCGACGTCCACAACAATGAATTCTCCGACAGTGATGGCGAGGGCGAGGGTGACAGAGACGACGACAGTGATGGCGAGGGCGAGGGAGACAACGACGGCCACAGCGAGTATGAGCTGGATGGGGAGGATGACAGGCGCCAGCAGGACAAGAGAAAATGGAGGCAAGAGGAGAAGAGTGCGGGGAAGGGCAAGCAGGAGGCAGAGGACAAGCGCAAAGAGCAGGAGGCGATGGAAAAGAGGCAGCGGGAGCAGGAGCGGGCGGAGGAGCAGGAGGCGGAGATGCGCAAGGTAGAGGAGAGGCGAGAGAGGCAGCGGGAGCGTGAGAAGGCTAAAGAGCAGGAGCAACGGCAGGCTAAGGAGCGAGAGCAGCGGCGGCAGGCTAAGGAGCGGGAGCAGCAGCAGGCTAAGGAGCGGGAGCAGGGTAAGAGGGCTCATGGCTCCGGGGGAAAAACTTCAAGAGGACGCAGCCAAGGCAGTAAGTGTTTTTTTTTTTTACTAGATCTTTTTGCGGACCAGAGCTGATTATATGTTGGCATCCTCAGCTTCCACTGCTGCACAGGGTAAGTATTCTATACATACCGCTGTCATCAACTTGTTTCAGCTCCCTCTCCTAGGACGCAAGGGCGAGACTGGCGCTGGTGGGGGAGGACGGGGCGCTGAAGAAGGTCAGCTCCATAATGCAACCAGACACTCATCTCAGCTGATTTTCCTAGGCTCAGGCAAAGACGGCGCTGGGGGCAGTCGACAGAGCGCTAGCTCAAAGTCCAATAGTGCGTTCTTCTCTTTGAATTCCTCCCCTTCCCCTTACTCCAGCTGTTAGCCTACGATGTCTTGGACCACCATCGGTCCAGAAATCGTCCAACACGTCCTCCTAACAACCAGGACCTCAGCCGCTATCGACAGAAACAACAAGGCGCGGACGGGGAGGATGAGGACCAGGACGATGAGGAAGCTGAGGACGATGAGGACGATGAGGACGACGAGGGTGGTCGAGGTCACGGTAGAAAAGCCCGCACGAAAACCGTTGGCCCCACTTCGCAGCAGGAAGGGTTCTACCCTAAGGCCTGGAGAAAGGTGTTTGCGCTCACCAAAGATCGCATCTACATACATCTTCTCAACACCGACTTGTGGCCGGATCGGGAGCGCGAAAGCCTCTTTAACCCCAAGTTACTTACGTTCCTTCAGAAGAGCATCGATTATGCTGAGAGGAAGCTGGGGCTTGATCTTTCTGCTGAAGGAGGTACGTTATTTCTCTCGACGCTTTTCACCTTGCTCATTTGTCATCTCAGACTTCTATCCTGAATATCAGGACGATATGGTCGAACTGGTAAGTCTCGTTCTTCAGGCCAACTCAAAACTAATGATCTTAAGCTGTGGGCGTTCGTTGCCACTTTTCGGTCAAAATGTAAGGGCCAAGCTCGCGACATTGTTCAAACATATTTTCAAGAAGAGATATGGCCATCCCGTGAACAATACCCCGACATCAAGCGGTACCAGCAGAAGGTGGCGTCCAACGTCAAAGCCCTACTCGAAGGGTCAAGCTTCCATAAAAACGGCAAAGATAAAAGCGTAACTTGACAAAACAATGCTAAAACGAGAAACTGACTGGTGTTGATAGGGAAGAACCAACAATTTTATGAACCCAGCCATGGGTGCACTTGCGTTCAGAATACTTTTCTCTGGCAAAAGGCCTCTAGGTCGTTCAGAAGATTTCAAAGAATACAAGCCGAATTTCATCATGGCCCTCGTAACCTTTGTAACGCCCTGTTGTCTTCCTTCATTTCTCCCACTCATCACTATTCTAGTTACGAAGTGGGATTGACGAGTTTAAATCTGGAAAAGCCGGAAAGGCCTCTTTTTATGAGGCTGAATACGGACCAGTTTACCGTAACGGCTTGAAAAAGTTCGACGACCTGAAACGGGACGATTATCATTGGAAAAAGACCAGCGATACATGGGACGAATGGAGGCTGGATAATATATACAGCGCCGGTAGGGTGGATGAGGATGGGGAGCAGTCTGGCGACGATATGGACATTGATCTGGACTAATTTTGTTGTTATATAAATTTGCAAAGTCTTTTCTTGCTTCCTGTCTACTGCTTTCGGAAGGACCCAAAGAAAGGGGGGACGGGGAGACAAAAGCTTGGAAACAGCCAAACTATGGAAAACTATGGAGAACTATATTGCGCTCCCTGAAAACTATGGAGAACTATGTAGCACTCCCACCAAACTATGGAGAACTATGTAGAGGGTACCCTTCCTATGACAAATACAGAAGCTATGGCAACTACAGGAACTATGTAGACCTAGGTAGCACACCCAGGGTTTGCTGATGTGGTCGTTACAAATACATTAAATGTTCGCGTGCGAAAGCTGCTTTTGGTGCATGGAATGAAATGATTGTCGAAATTTGCTCGCGCTCTGGCATTCACTTGGAGCCTTCCTCCCCCTCGTCCTTGGCCTCGGCCTTCCCATCGCCCTCCTTCCCCTCCCGCTCCGCCTTCTCATTCTCAATATCCTCCGTCTTGCGCAGGCGCGTGAACGTGTCCTCGCCCTTGAGGATCGTCATCTGCGTGCCGTACTGCACCTCGGGCTTGGTGTCGTAGAGCGCCTTGCGCTCGTCGCGGATGAGGCGCAGTTCGTGGTCGAGCAGGCCGTGCCCGCCCACGGGGCCCCAGTAGGTTATTCCCGCGAGGGAGCCCAGGATGCTGCGATGCGACGCCGATGAGTGACGAAACCCACTTGGGCTTCGAAGAAACGCACCATGTCCCTGTCAGGATCGAGAGGTAGAACCGGTATTGCGAGTACCACTTTGGAGCTGAGAGAGCAGAGACAGAATCAGCTTCGGCGACCGAACGAAGGAGGCTCATGACACGCACTCCACCCCGCATTCGTCGCCCGCGAGTCGGCCCACCAAAGCGCGGTGAACCCCGCCCACTGCGCCGCCAGCGCCATCGTCGGATCGAGCACGAGCGTCGGCCACGCGTACAGCACCGGCGCCGCGCCGAGCGCCAGGCGGCTGTAGCCCTTGTACCCGCCGAGGCCCGCGAACTCCATGCCCCAGTGCAGCGCGCCGAGGAACGAGAGCATGACGGCGCCGTAGGTCATCTGCACGGTGAGCGCCTGGTCGAGGATGGTGGTGGCCACGCCGGGGTCGACGTGTGCGAGCTGGCCGGCGGCGGCGAGGCCGGCTTCGTGGGCGAGGTAGACTGTCGTTAGGGCTGTGCCGACGTATGGGATACCGCCTGGGGCTCGTGAGAAACGGGGCAAGTGTTGAACAGCACAGACGCATACCAGCGAGACCGAAGACCATGACTGGCTTGGGGACCTGCGCCGCGACCGAGCCTGTGATTCCAAGCTGGGGTCTAATGAGAACGCGCGAAATGCGGGTCGTGAGAATGGGCTCACGAAGCCGCCCTTGACGCCGTCCCCGTAGACGTTGGCGCCGGCGATCGCCTTGGCGAGGTCAGACGCAGAGTTTGCAGCTTCTTCCTTGATGTTCTGCTTTGCATGGGCGAAATCTTCGCTTCCGGGCTTGAGACCGGGATAGCTGGCTACAGGGCGAGCATGGAGCAACGGCGAGACGGGGGTCACAGAGAGACGGTGGCGGGCTGCCAATGGGCTGCGGTTAAAGGAAGAGCGGAGAGGACGAACGAGTGAATTCATGGTGGTCGTTTGAAGAGACAAGTCGGTCTTTGAGCGCACATAAATGCAACTCCCCCGCTGATGTCATAGCTAGGTCATATGCCCTCATTCTATAATCGACTCCACGCTTCTGCCCGCTGCTGATGTCCCTTGCTTCAAAATCACCTCAAGTCTTGTCTGAACGTTCGGACGGACGAAAAGGAGTCTACGGAATCGAAATGCGGTCGTCTCAATCTGGAACGATAACAAAGATTCAACAACAGGAAATCCTGATTGGGATAAATAAACACCGCCACCTAGGAGCCCCTATTTTCCTGACTGCTAAATATTATAATACCGTCCTTTCTTTGTACTTCGAATACAACATTGTCAGCACTTCACGTCCAGACCAAGAGACAGGCTTGATGGTTAATAATCTATTGTTCTCGTTTTAATGCTCAGGCTCTAACCGTTCGCATCCAGTAGGACTTCGAGATTCCTGAGAACGGGAGAAGCTCTTGTGCAGGGTTTGAACTTGACGATCGTACGATCGTAAGGGCAAAATAGCCGCCCAACTTGAAGAAAAACGTAGTAGCCCAGTAATTCTCCTCAAGGAGTCCGGCTCTCGCATCTCCTATTCCTGAGTCTGTTTGTCCCCCCTGTTTTCCGACGTCCTCTCTTATCGAACCTCTGTGGAAATAATCCCAGCGAGGCTATAGGTTGGTGAGCACATGAGAGAGAAGAAGCCAGCAATAAAGGTGGAATATGTTTGTCCTATGGGTACATGGTGGTCGTGCGGAGGCTAACGGATGGCGTACACAGGGATCTCGGGTGCATTGGCCCCATCAGACGAAGAAAAAAAAAACTAAACGATGAAGATTCGGAGCCCGGAACCGCTTGCCTGACGTCATCCGTTCCGTTCATTTACGGCTGTCATGACGACAACCCCATTTGGCTTCGTTCTTGAACCCCAATGGCCAACTTGATGATTCGGAATCAGATGAATCTCCGAACTTGAGCGACCTTGGCCCTTGGGAAAATCTCCCGCCGCTGCAGGCTTACGCCAGGCGGTGCGCATTGACACGAAGTGTCCGGGGAAAAAGTCAGGGGAGAATTGACGTGGCAGCGACGTGCCGGCGCTCTTTATTACAGTTACCCCTAAATCGCTTTGCACACTCGAAATTTATTGTTTATCTACCCTCCCTCTGCTGTATTCGGCTTCGGGCCGGATAATGAGGAGAATTGAGGTGCGCTGTGTCCCCCTTCTCCTGATGGCCTCGAAATCAAAGGCTTGGATTCTGCTCTAAATACATGCGAAAAATGCGGGCCCAGCATCAATCAAACCTAGTCACACATTTCACTCGTTTTCTGGACTTGTATAGCAGCATCAGTTTTCGAAAGCCCTGCAGTGTATACGATACAGCTGTATAAACACGTTCCTGTTTCATTCTCATATTCGTCTCTCTCTGGTTCCACACTCCCTATGTCTATCTGCTCATGCGATAAATTTGATTTAGCAAAATCCGTCCGTAAATTCAATGCGAACGGACGCGTGCAACACTCGGGCTAATATCATCCAGAGTTTCGGTTGAAAGCCCGAGAGAGATCCGCGCACGGTATTTCTTTTATAAGTCTACTAAGTCGGTTGGAGGACGGAAGTCCTTAACAGAGAGTAGTTATGCGACGGGATGTACCGTGTTCCTGAATTTCAACCTAGCGGACCACTAAAATCGCTTCGATCTATTAAATGCGCACTGTAATTATGACCTGCTTTACCGTGTTCCTAGTCTTTGAGGGATATTGAAAACGGCTGCCGGTCTTACTTATGACGGCTGCCGATGGAATGGGCGAAGGGGGTACCGGAGTGCTTGGATGATTTTGATAGAGCTCGACCAGCTTCTTGACCTCTCAGATCATTCTTTCAAATAAATAATACAGCAAGATCGGAACAGACTCTGGAATTTATGTATGAAAAGCGCAGCTTTGCGGCTTGTTACTTATGGTTTGTAAGTCCGGGATGTTACCGAGTCGGATTTCTTTTTGTAAGTAGAGAATGGGCTACGTTAGGCAGTATTTCCTTTACGCAAGTGAGCTCACAGTTGATGCTAGGTACGTCTTCTTCCCGTCGATATTCAGTCACGTACATAACCGCTGTATTATATGACCTCTGAAAATATCGGCCTCCAGCAGGCCGGCCGCCGAATCCTCCAACTATGATAGGTTTGGAGGTGATTTGGGTAATGGGATTAGCCGAGCTTCAAAAGAGGGTAATCATCTGCTCCCGCGACCAGAAAATGCCGAAAATTTTATCCGCACCCGTTTTCGGTTGATTTTCGTGTTATATGCGCCAGGATTGTGCATGCAGTCGAAATTCCGACAGAAAAAGGCCATACAAGGCATTTTCAAGCCGATTTTTTGTTTCGTCGAAGCTGGGCCGACTTGGACGTCGGACAGGACCTGGCATTTCCGCCCTGGAGGGCTCATTTTTGTCCGTCCCGCGGGACCTGGGAAAATCCCAAAATTTGGTCTGGCACAGGGGCTACCCTTAAGGTTATTGTTCAGACGTCCTTGTATTATACGAGCAATTTATCAATCCCCAGTTAAGTTAGTCTCTTATAAACGGACGCTACAACATTTGAATTGCTCGTACCTCGCATGTTGTAATGCCCGGTCAACTCTAAGGTAGGTAGGTAGGTAGGTATATTCCGGCGCGGTCCCGTTAAGAAACAGCCGGGGCCCGTACTACGTTTAATCCGTAGCACTCAGGTTGTGCAACTTACCGGACACTACCTGACACATTTTGTCAAATGTGGATCTTTGTGGTCCTTCGGGATCATTTCCAAATTCCGGTTAGTTATCAGGCAACGGATTGAAATTTTCGCTCTGAAGTTGCCCGATAAATTGGACTGAAGGTAGAAGCTGGTGCGAGTGCGCCCGCTGGCAAAAAGAAAGGCCAGTCAACGCGTGCGGTCCATCGGACGCTCGCTTGGAAGTACTTAACTCAATATGTAATCTCGTAAGTGGCTGTGTTAGCCTAATTTGCGATCGATCACATCAGTAACTGGTTTGCTTCCGCACACTCAGCCTGATGGCACGACTTCCTTTCTTTTGGCCTCTCTTTCCACGGGGTCCTACGGGATTCTCCTGGCTTCAACATTGACGGATTGGTCTCCAATATTCTTAAAATTTATCGGAGCTCAAGCTGACTAAAGACACCTCAGGTTCAGAAATAAGCGGTAAGCGACGGCGGTCTCCAAGCTTCTCCAAGAGTCTCCAATTTACTTACATAACCTGGTGATAACCATACTGGGCGGGCCATCTTCCACCCGAACGAACGGCAAGCGTCGCTTCGTCTGGTGCACCGAGGCGGCGGCGGCCGGGCTGGACTATATGTATGTTAGCGTCTGCAACTTGAAGCAAATCTCACTCGCCCAAGCATGTTTCCCATCTTGAAAATGCTGACCCTCACACTCTTTTGTATGCTTTATTTTTCTACGTGTCTCGCTGCCACGGACTTGGACGCAGCCACATTCGCCTGCACAAACCTCACCGCGTCTCTTGGGTCAACGATCGTGCAGGAATCTGGGGCTCAATTCAACGCTACTGCAGAGGGAACATGGAGTCTCTTCAACTCTTTGGATGTTCCGACTTGCATCGTCTACCCCACATCCGCCGCCCACGTCCAGACTGCTATGGCCGCCATCTACGAAACTGGTTCCAAGTACGCGGTCATTGCTGGTGGCCACAGTGCCATGGTTGGATGGAACAGGTGGGTCTCTTGATCTCCGGCTCAGCTCTATTGCTAAAAAATCCGCAGCATTTCCAACGGGGTCCTTATCGCCTTCTCTCAGATGCAGAACGTCTCTTATGATGTTTCATCGGATATTGTCACCGTGCAACCTGGCGTACACTGGGCGGACGCGATCGATTATCTTCAGTCTTATGGAGTCGCTGTTTTGGGAGGTCGGGCGGGGTACGAAGACGCATCCTCCAGCATACTTATCATTTAACCCTTTCCAGTGATATCGGGACCGGGCTGTTGCTGGGAGGAGGGATCAGCTTCCTCTCGCCCCAATACGGATGGTCCGCAGACTCCCTCGTGGAGGCCGACGTCGTCTTGGTCACTGGCCAGATGGTAACTGCCAACGCGACCAACCAGTATAGGGACCTATTCAGGGCGCTCAAAGGCGGCGCCAACCGTTTCGGGATCGTTACGCGCTATATGCTTTCGCCTGTTCATGTTGGAACTGCGGCCGATCTGAACTGGTACGGTGGAGTCATCATCGTGAGTGTGATTTTGAGGATACTGTACTTGACGTCGACTTCGTTCTTAGTATCCCGGTTCCCAGTCGGTGTCCGTCAGCAACGCGTCTGCTGCCTTCATCCGTGAAAACACAGACCCCAAAGCCTGTAAAGAACTCGTTGTTCCAAAAAGGCACTATGACTGACTCTACCGTAGCTCTCATGGTTCTTATGAACACGATGAATCTGACCGCCGACGACGCCAATATTGTTTATCTGTTCTACGAGGGTGCTAGCCTCCCCACGAGCATCTTTGGCACCTTCCTCTCCATCCCCAGCACCTCTCAGACCCTATCCGCCACATCATACGCGAACATGGCGAACATGATAAATGGTTCCGCTCGGGGCAATGGCCAGCAATTCGGCGCTTCCGCGTTCGTAGGAAACGAGACTACGTTCTTGAATGGATTCAACTCGCTTGTCAATTTTACCGCCCATTACGAGTCTCAGCTCGAAGCCTCGTACATGATCATCTCGCCAGTTCCGCGATCCCAGTGGGCCGTTACGCAGGCGCGAGGCGGAAACGCCATCGGCGACCCCGGTGTCGCATACGCAGCCATAAACTTTGAGCCCATCTACCCGGCCGGCGTCCTAGCTGTTCCCGCCGACGTCACCGCCGGCTTCGATCTCTTGCTATCGCAGTACGTTCTCCGCCGCCACTTTCCCGCTTGCGCGACCTTCTCACTCATTTCTACCACAGAGCATCGCAGTCCCCAGGGCTCCCGCTCTACGTAAACGAGTGCGACGCTAGCCAGTCGGTCTTCTCGACGTATCCCGCCTACTCGATCCTCAAGACAACGTATGCAAAGTACGACCCCACTGGGTAGGCAAACGCGTGCTACAGCTACACTATGTGCTTACTTCCTGTCTTCCAGCTACAATGCGAAGAACACTCTGGGGCCCATTGGGCTTTGATTTTTTGTTGTCTTTTGCGGAATTTCTGGTGAACCAAATCAATAGTGCTATCCTGCACCCCGTATATACCTCATCACACATAATTCAATATCTAATGTACCATTCCATAAATTTTACGCCAATACCCAAAATAGCGTGTGAAGCTCCAAACGGGGAAAGTGAGTCAGCGGACCCGCATTATAATTGTCCTTACTTTCTACTTTGACCCCAATGGACTCTTTCGACAACTTTCAATACGATTCCGCTTCTTCTTACGGCGGGATTGGCATAGTGGACGATAATTCCTCGGTATATACCGCCAATACTGCGGACAATGCGTCCTCGGTGGATCTCTCCAGCCTCTCCATCTCGGACTATAACCATTCGCACCCTGTGGCCAACGGACACGTCCACCATGCGCATTCGGTGCGGAGTGGCATTGACGAGGACTTTGACGCCGTCCTGGATGACTTGAAGGACGATGGCGCGGTGGATCTGCCCCCGCATGCGTGCAGGTGCGTGTACTATGATTTCAAGCATTCGAAATGGGTGCTTATTGCTCTCCTTACAGCTACTGCGGTATTCACTCCCCATCTTCGGTCGTCAAATGCCTTGTCTGCTCCAAGTGGTTCTGCAACTCGCGCGGAAACACATCTGCCTCCCATATTGTGAACCACCTCGTCCGCGCCAAGCACAAAGAAGTCATCCTACACGCGGAAAGTCCGCTTGGGGAGACTACGCCGGAATGTTACAACTGCGGGAGCAAGAACGTGTTCATGCTTGGGTTTATTCCCGCTAAGAGCGATACCGTGGTCGTATTGCTGTGCCGGTGAGTGCTTTTCGCGCTAAATCTACTGGTACTCATTCTCTTTCCTTTGCAGTCAACCCTGTGCAGCAATATCCAAGGACATTTCTTGGAATGCAGCTCTCTGGGCTCCTCTCATCGATGACCGCTCATTCCTGTCTTGGCTCGTCAAGCCCCCGAGCGAGACCGAGCAGCTCCGCTCTCGCCAGATTTCATTTGCACAGATCAACCGCCTCGAGGACCTCTGGCGCGACAACGCCTCTGCAACCCTCGAAGACCTCGAG
Source organism: Mycena galericulata (assembly GCA_029289565.1). NCBI lineage: Eukaryota > Fungi > Basidiomycota > Agaricomycetes > Agaricales > Mycenaceae > Mycena > Mycena galericulata. The sequence goes on from JARKIA010000067.1 coordinate 252,481, forward strand.
AAGCCCGGCGTGGACGATGAGCCCCAGCCCATCCTCCTGCGGTACGAGGACGCGTACCAGTACCAGAACATATTCGGCCCTCTCGTCAAGATTGAAGCTGACTACGACAAGCGCCTCAAGGAGAGCCAGACCCAGACGGACATCACCGTGCGGTGGGACCTTGGTCTGAACCAGAAGCGTGTGGCGTGGTTCGGGCTGCCGAAGCTCGAGAGTGGGGAGGTGCGTTTGGCAGTCGGAGACGAGTTGCGGCTCCGCTACGCCGGCGAGTTGCACAAAGCGTGGGAGGGCGTGGGCCATGTTATCAAGATTCCGAACAGTGCGTTTCCATTCGGCTTCCCTGCGTTCGTTGTGCTCACTATGTCTAGATGTTTCCGACGAGATTGGGCTCGAGCTCCGGCGCACGGAAGGCGTCCCCTCGGAGTGCACGCACAACTTCGCGGCGGACTTTGTCTGGAAATCGACAAGTTTCGACCGCATGCAGCTCGCTATGAAGACATTCGCCGTCGACGAGAAGAGTGTTAGTGGATATATCGTGAGTCGGCTCCCTTTCCTTGCCCATCAAATGACGCTAACGTGACTCCTAGTACCACAAACTCCTCGGACACGAACTGGAGCCCCAGAGCCTGCGCACGCAGATGCCGAAGCGGTTTTCCGCGCCCGGGCTACCGGAGCTCAACCACTCCCAGATGTACGCCGTCAAGAGCGTCCTGCAGAAGCCGATCAGCCTTATCCAAGGCCCGCCGGGGACAGGCAAGACGGTCACCTCTGCGTCGATCGTCTATCACCTCGCGAAGATGAACCCAGGGCAGGTCCTCGTGTGCGCGCCGTCGAACGTCGCCGTCGACCAGCTTACGGAGAAGATCCACGCAACGGGGCTCAAGGTCGTGCGCCTCACGGCCAAGTCGCGCGAAGCGCTCGACTCGAGCGTGGGCTTCCTCACGCTACACCAGCAGGTCGCGAACAGCACGACGCATGTCGAGCTGCAGAAGCTCATCATGCTCAAGACGGAGCAGGGCGAGCTGAGCAGCAACGACGAGCGCAAGTACAAGACGCTCATTCGGCAGTGCGAGAAGGAGATTCTTGGCGCGGCAGATGTGATTTGCTGCACTTGCGTGGGCGCGGGAGACCCGCGCTTGAGCAAACTCAAGTTCAGGACCGTGTTGATTGACGAAGCTACACAGGCTGCGGAGCCTGGTGCGTTGGCTGTTTATTTTGTGTTCGGTCCCATTCTTATTCCTTCGCCCAGAGTGCATGATTCCCCTCGTTTTGGGATGCAAACAGGTCGTGCTCGTCGGCGATCACCAGGTGGGTTTCGTGCTTATGTATCGCCTCCGCTGTAAATTAATGGCCCTTACAGCAACTCGGCCCTGTTATCATGAACAAGAAGGCCGCGCGTGCGGGTCTTACGCAGTCGCTCTTCGAGCGCCTCGTCGTGCTGGGCAACCGTCCCATCCGGCTCCAAGTGCAATACCGCATGCACCCGTGTCTCTCCGAGTTCCCGTCCAATATGTTCTACGAGGGCACACTGCAGAACGGCGTCACCGCGCCCGAGCGGCTGCGCAAGAACGTCGATTTCCCCTGGCCCGTTCCCGACACGCCGATGTTCTTCTACCAGAATCTCGGTCAGGAGGAAATCTCGAGCAGCGGGACGTCCTTCCTCAACCGCACGGAGGCGTCCAACGTCGAGAAGATCGTGACCAAGTTCTTCAAGTCGGGTGTCGTGCCTGGACAAATCGGCGTCGTGACGCCATACGAGGGACAGCGCTCGTACATCGTCAACTACATGCAGTTCAACGGCTCGCTGAAGAAGGATCTGTATAAGGAGATTGAGGTGGCGAGTGTGGATGCGTTCCAGGGACGGGAGAAGGACTACATCATTCTGAGCTGTGTGCGAAGCAACGAGCACCAAGGAATCGGATTCTTAAATGACCCGCGTAGGTTGAACGTCGCGCTCTCGCGGGCGAAGTACGGGGTCGTGATTCTGGGGAACCCGAAGGTTCTGAGCAAGGTATTTTTCACTCGTTTTGTTTCGATCTTTGGCTCACCACTGTTGCTTACAGCATCCCCTCTGGCACTACCTCCTCACGCACTACAAGGAAAAGAACTGTCTCGTAGAAGGTCCCCTCAGTAATCTCCAGCCCAGCATGATCCAGTTCAGCAAACCGAGACGTACACTCGCCAAGTCGATGGATCAGTTCCGTCGTCACGAAACCAATGCGAGGGATTACATCAACGGCCCCACTGGACCAGGAGCAATGTCTGAAGGTACGGTGATTATTGGGCCTCAAAAAAGTCCGTCACTCAATAATCTCTTTCACCTCCTAGGTCGTCGTTCCGGCACTCCGAGCCGCTTCGACGCGAGCTTCTACCGCACCCACGATGCCCTTGGCTACATCCCGTCTGACGTCCAGTCCCTCCGATCCCAGGCGACATACTCCTCCGGCCTCCCCATGTTCTCACCTGCTGGTCCCTTTGGCGCCGTCGGCGGTGGCATCCCCCGCGGGGTCAACGGTGCCAAGCGCAGCACCTACGGCAGCTACGCTTCGTCTGTGATCTCTCAGGACGCGGGTGCGAACAGCGTCACAGACACCAGCAGCGTCCTCGGCATGGGCAGCGCCGCGAGCAACATCGCATACTCCCAGAGCGACCGCCTGCGTGGGCGCCGCACGTCCTTCGGCAGCGCCAGCGTCGCCGGCGCAAGCGATCTTGGAAGCCTCTCGCAGTACGACTACAAGAGCCAGGATGACGCGGGCGACATGGACGACATGAAGAGCCAGTACGCCGGGACGCAGTCGGGCGTGACTGTGTTTTGAGCAGCCCTGCGCTTCCTGATAAATGATGCGTGCTTGCGGACAAGAACATAGCCGCTGAGGCTTCCCCACCCCGCGCGCCGCCCTGTGCTGCCCCTTTCTGCTGCTGATCCTTTTACTGGGTTCTGGACAACGATGCCCGCCGGCGCTGACGCACGCATGCCATCACGCATCGTGTCGGTTTGCCCGTGCTCGTTGGCTTGTTCCCGGCGATTGCCCAGGTTGCTTGCCTAGACTTTCCCGCCCCATGCGTCTTGCCAATCGTCTGTTCGATTTGGTACATTCGCCAGAAAATTATGAAACCAAAAAAAATACTATGTAGTTTTCCTGTCTATTGCACGTCTGTATCTTCAGACGTCACAATATCAAACCATGCCTTTTTCTGCTTGTGTATGGATCGATGTGCTCAACACTACAGGCATGAATCGTTGTCAATGAACGATCGATTTACACTTCGTTTACATATCAGATGCGACTGCTAAAATCCCCCTTCAAAGCTTCAACAAGCGCTGTTTGTTGTTATGATGAGCCAGCAAGTCAAGTTCCAGGGTCTCCATGAATGTTGGCCCGGTTGGCTTCCAGCCAAACAAATTCCTCCCCCTGTCCGCTCTGCTCCTTGAATTGCTTCCAAACATGTATCGCCAGAGTCCAGACATGCTCTGAACTGCCCCAGCCGGATATTCTTTCGCTTCAGCAGATTCTATGAGACCGAGCGACGCCATGAGTTTCCCGGTGGCTACTGCGGCGTCCTTCCAGACAAGCTCGGAGCTCCCGTTGAAGTAAAATCCCTGTTATCCAAATTCAGATCATCTTAACTGCAGACAGGCAGAGATCCTTTACATTTTTTCCCCAGCACTCGTCCCGGATAGTTCCCGTCTCCAATGAGGTTACAGCCTCCTCCACGACGCTGACGTACAGGCTCATCACATCCTGGATGTGCACGAGACTCCGCGTGTTTTCGCCCTTGCCGATGTAAAATGCGGACTTGAAGGCTAGGATCGCATCGTAGAAAGCGGGGACCATGAAGCTTTGTGTGATGCCTGGGCCGTGGCCCTTGCCATAGATGTCCGGGGGGCATATTATCGCGGTGTGGATGTGCGCTCCGTGCGTCGCCGCCGCCTCCAATACGATCTTGTCGACGTGCCGGTGGATACGGTTGTCCGGGAGCTTGGCAAGCTCTTCGATGTCGTCCACATCCGACCATACGCGAGGGCTGAGCACACCTAACGTGCCGTTGTAGACGTCCGATATGCACGCTGTGCCGCTAAGATGGATGAGAAAGGTGGGCGTGGTGCGCCTGCCCAGTCCCGCAAGAAAGGACTCCATGGCGGGCTTGTGGTCCGAGTCTCCGGCATCTGGATGCGTCGCAATTGGTTGTACAATCGAACACACATAAGAAAACTCTGCATACGGATAACGATATCACTTTCCGACGTTGCCTTCGCGAGAATATCTGCGCTGTCGTAGTCACCGATGATAGTTTTCACGTTCGGATACGCGTCGGTATAACTTTGAGATACTTTGCGAAGAAGTGCAGTCACGGCGTATTCCGGATGGGCCGTCGTGATGGCTGCGAGCACACTGCCGCCGATGTAGCCCGTCGAGCCGGTTCTGCGAGAGGATGAGCGGTATGCGAGGTAGGATAAGAGGGTGAATGTACATCAAGATTTTGGGACCCATTTGTTGAGGTGTAAGCAAGAGAGGAATGCAGCAGGACGATATTGTAGCTCCCTTTCGGAACGTGCCAGGGTGTACGCTTATACGGGGGCCGATTCCGAAGGAATTACTAAGGCTACTTGCTCTCTAAGCAGAGTTGATGAATCAGCTTGTACGGACAACTGGGAATTGACAACAGATCCCTGTAAGATCGATCCAGAATGCCAGACCTTCGTCCTGTATACCGCCAGCCGTTTACGGGTGCCTGTGCCGGGAATCTGGAGTTCAACTGAGGTTGGGAGCGACATCGGGATCTCCAAGGTCCAGTAGGGTCGCGTTCTTTGTCCGGGAATGCAGGTTATCGGAGGGTGCAGGAGGGTGCTCGCTCCGGTTGTAAGTTAGGGTTTTCCGTCGGCTTTGCATTGACCAAAACCCATATTCACTTCCTCCGGTGAGATTAAGGCTTCACAAGGAAACTCAGGAATCCGCAACGATGAGGTGAACAACCCGTTGAAAAGACGAACGAATTTCCAGGACTTGCACAAGCAGTGTAACTTGAAGTTGAGTGTAAGAAAATCATATGAGGCCGTCGTGCGTGGGAATAGTTTTCTTGATTGAGACCGGCCGGAGATTTCCGTCGGCTCTTGCACGCACAGACAGGACACGTCCAACGTCCAACAGTTCACCCTCTCATTGCTGCACATATACTTTTGTAATCTGTTGGTGCATAAGCTCGCCATCCGATTTTCTTCTCGTATCCTCAATACATGTATGTCAAGTTAACGTCCGCCTGGCGCGCTCGGGCGCACGTGGTTTTCCCCAAATTGCAACGACGAAGGCCCGAGTCCTCGAGTTTGAAATGCCCTACGTATTTTTCACATCAGAAACTTCTGAGCCCTTTACGCGACTCTGAAGGGGCTTTTGGAAATCGTCTTTCTTGTCAGATATGGATCTCGTCGGAACACCAACATCCAATTCATGTCCCATCTTGTGTACCATGAAAATGGACCTGTTGTTGGTATGTACTCAGCCCAGCGGTCCGGTCCAAGGCTCTACCGATGCTTTACCGACCCGACACCTGGACCATGGCTATTTTCCCGTCATTCCGAAACCTTAGCGTCTTCAAATGATCCTTCTATCCGCGCGGGGCCTTGCTGATAGCTCCAACTTGAAGTTGTGGCGGCGCCAAGAATCGGCTCCTCTGGCTTTCCTTTCTTCGGTGAAAAATGCCCACTTCTACGCCCACTTATCCTATCAATCTTTCGATTCGACGGTTCCGACTCGGGATCTTGTTTCGGCATTCCTATCGACATACCCTACTAACCTATCCGTTGGACCAGAAGCGTCTTCCCCTTATCACTCGCAGCCTAAAAAGTTGCACCAAGGTTGGTACATCGTTGCAAATTCCTGCAAATGGATCATCCGTCGTCGCGCCGCGGCATGGAGCTGCAGCTGCCAACGCTGGCAGACATGTACATCGATCTTGTCGTAGTTGTCTACGACGGGGCCGGTTAGGCCTTCAATCATTATCCATCCCAGCAACGCCCATCAACATGACTTGGAAACATCGGTGAAACTCTTGTGGATTAATTAAATTTGCAACCCGTTATTTTTCGTCTTCCACATCCACATTTTTCTGTACTCGAATAATTAGCTGTTGGAGGCTTTGAAGCTTTGTGCTACTGTGCTACAATTGCCCTCGGTATTTTTGATCTATTGATGCGTACCTGGGCGCTTAAGTTAATGAAGAATTTTTTTTTTTGTCCCTCCGAAGCGGTGCCAGTCACAGTGATCCGTTAATTCCTGCTCCTCCTTCTACACTCTACACATCTTTTCCTTCCTCTTTCTAGACAATCCAGCTGTCTCTGTTCCAGCTATCATACCCGGGAGTATTATCCCGCAAGAATTCACAGAAAAATGGCCCGGCAGAGCCCACAATCCAGAACCCCCTTATCCCCCGCGTCTACCAGTGTCAATACCAAACCTTTACCACCATTAAAACCTATAGGAATCATAATACTTCCCCCAGACGACGAAGACTCACCACCGAGCTCGACCTCTGACTTGCAGCTCCGCGATTCGTCCTCCTTACCCGATCTGCCAGGGGCCAATGCAGCGCGCACCCTGAATCGTCGTGCGAGCACCAGCACCAATTCGCTGAACGTCAAGTTCGCGCCCTTGCCGCAGCTCGCCCCGCGCAAGCGCCGCTCGACGACCCCGCTCGGGATCGCCTCGCGCGGGCAGATGATGCGCCGCCGAAGGGCAGGCCTCCCTGGGTACGACATGAACGGCGACCCCCTGCCCCCACCGCCGCCCATGTGGAGCGATGAGGAGATCGAGCTTCAGACGCAGCATATGCTCACAGAGCGGGGCCTTCGCCAGGTGGGGACGCCGCGGGAGCGCGACATGGACGACCCGTTGCTGACGTTCGGGAAGATGGTGAAGGGCGCGGGGAAGCAGTTGTGGCGCAAGGTCAACAACAGCAAGAAGGTGATCGAGGTCGACGATAAGGGCTTGGAGGTGAACGGGAGTGTGCGGACGGTGGTCGGCGGGGTGGTGGTCGCGGAGCGACTGGTGCTTGCGCCGAAATCGAAGGAAAACTCATCTTCCCCGGAGGAGGAGGGAGGTGTGTGGGAGGAGGAGGTGGGCGATGGCTTTCCGCTCAACGTCGGGCAGACAGAGACGATTGTTGAGGGGCGGTACTCGTGGCATGCCGCGCAGCTCAAGCCATCCCTCGACGACAACGGGTCCGCGAGCGACGACGCTAGCGGGAAGGAGCACAATCTGTCTTCGGCGGAGGGAACAGAGGAAAGCTCTTCAATACACGACGGTTCGACGCAGGAGGAAGAGGAACCCACAGTACGCTACTCCATATCATGACCTTGGGAGTCTATTCGGGCGCAGCTAGAGAAGGCGACTACGACTGATTACACTTACTAGCACCACTATCCTTATATTTTAGTTGCTACATCGTTTCTTGGATTACTCCGTTTGGTCTAAGATCTACTTCTCCGTCCAGCATCCTCGACTACAAATTACACCTGGATCCCGTTTGGTTTTCGGTGAACTCAAAATGGATGAGGCAATCGTCCATAAGCCACCACGAAAACGATCCTGGATTCAGTTGTGGGCTGTATTCATGGGTTTTTCCAACAAGACCATGGATTTATCCGGGCATAGCAAAAAAAATCGTAATGCAGTGATTTCTTGAACGAGAAAAGGGGGAAAACGCAATTTGGATGAAAAGAATAATAACCAAATACAGTCTAATCCATTTACTCTGGAAGCTCCACATGTATAGAGCAGCAACACTCAGGAGCGTCAATTGTCCAAATTGGATACATTTTGATCCTATCAAGAATCGCAACCCTTATCGGGGGGAATAGGGGCTTTTCAGTCGTTTTTTTTTTTCTGCGAAAATTTGATGTATTATCTTTGCTCCATCCACTACTATACTAGCTAGGCAAGGCGCGGTTTCGGTTCCGGATTCAACACCCCAGAAGTCTAACTATTATATCCAGATGTATAGGAGGAAGAGGATGATTTACAGTGCGGTCCCAAATTGAAACACCCGGTCTCCTCACCACGGAGCGAGAGATGGCACAGTGTGCGGAGAGAAATTTTCTGAGCCACTGGATCAAAGGTGGATAACTAGCCAGTTAGCGAATTTTGAGATTTTGGTACCCGTCTGCGAAAATCCTTACTTGAAAGCTTGAGGTTTGAATGCCTCAAGTTAGCTCGCTCACTGGCCCCTTCGCTTCTCCCCATCTAGTTCTGGCCCATTCACTCTTTCCCTCCTATCCCCTCCCCCCCTTCAATACCTAATACACCGTCTCGAAACACCGCTTCTTATGCCCTGCAACCCAAACCCAATCGTCAGCTCCACCCGACGCTTCACGGACCCAACTTGACTCACCGCGCCAGTCTTCCTTTTGGTGTGCTGCAGAGGCAAGGGGTGCAGTCGGGATAGATGGGCGTACACGGAAAAACGTGCAGTAGGGATAGACATAGACGTAAAAGTGCAGTCGAGGATAGACATCGGAAAAGTGCAGTCCGTCAGCGGCAGCCCATGCAAATAGCCAACAGTATAAGGAGGACGGGATGTACACGCACTCCGACAGCAATACGCGACCGTCTGGCACCTTGCGCACTCCAGCCTCCTCACCACGTCGCCCTCGTGGCGCACGGCGTACCGGTCGAACGTCTCACGGCGCGTGACCGACAGCTGCAGCGCCTCGGACTTGAGCCGGCCCGCGAGGATGTTGAGGGTGCTGGAAGGAATTGTCAGTGTTGATGTCATGCAGTGCGGCCACAAATTGCACGGGGACTGCGCGAGGGCCAGAAGTCGCGTACGGCATGGGATGCGATGATGGGATAAGAGGGAACGACGTACGTGAGCGCGTTGCGGACGAGTCTCTGCGGGATATGAGCCAATGATGCACGCATGTACTGAATCGAGTGCAAAGGGAAGTACAAAAAACCGTACCTCGTGGATGTTATAGTCATGGGCCCGCTCCCCCGCCGTTCGTGGGTGGGTAACATCGAGCGAGCGGAGCGCAACCGTGCGGAGCCAGTCCTTCAGCTCCGCAGAGGCGTCGTCGGAGAGGGGCTGTATGTGGGATTTGTACTCGTAGGCATCTATGGGTCGGTCAGTATCCGAACGGGCAGACGGACGAACGGACGCACACGTAGCGAGAATTAGCAGCCCCACGATGCAGGACATCGTGTGCAAAGGGTCTGCGTAGTACTGCGGTTGACGATGTTGTAGTTAATATAAGTAATGAGATGTCGAATCGAGGCGAAACTTGGCGCACCTGGCACGCGCACCGCGGTTCGATCACCTGCGCGACATAGAACGCGTACAGGTCCGCACCGGCGGGGCTGCGCATGAACTTGGCGAAGTAGAGGCTCTGCGCGATGCCGACGAGCATGGTGTGGTACGGGCCGTCTGCGTGGGGCTCGGCTTTGTACGCGGATACCAGAGAGGGGAGGTATTTGGCGCAGAAGAAGCACTAAACGCGACAGCAAATAAGCGGCGGTCGGAGGGGCAACGGACGAGAGGATATAGTTACGACTATGGGATGGGCGGTGTCTTCGAACTCGCCCGGCATCAAATCGTTCCATAGGTCGCGCAACTGGGCGAGGCGGGATGATTTTATGGTCGCATAGGTTATACATAACCAGTACACACCTTCTCGGTGGCATCCGCAGCCGTGTTGAGTTCGAATCCGGTGCAAGTCAGGCCGAGATGGGCGGCGAGTTTGGCGGCGCCTTCTTCCGCGGGTAATTCTATGTCGTCTATGTCGGGTTGAGTGGCATTTGGGTCGGCAAGGCCGGTGGAGATCCCAAGTAAGGTTCGACCGTGGCAACACGGGCATATGCGATTTTCTTCAATGTTCCGGCTTGCGACCCGTGTATTCATGTTGAATAAAAAGATTCAAAAAAAAAAATGGATGAGACAAGTTGGAGAAGAAGGCTGCACCGCCACTGATAACAGGCAGAAGTGGCAGAAGGCTGCCAGAAGCAGCTGGGTTCGGAAATTCCCGATAGCCGGCCCGCGGATCCGCATTTTCATTTCCTTCAAGTTGTAAGTTTCCCCATTTCCAGTCTTTGAATGCAGCTGATGTTCGCAGCTGTGATTGGCGTGTAGCTATGAATGAGGGACGTACTAGGGGGTCATGTTTCCCCCGTCCCTTACGCAGTGCGGAAGTCTAACCAATTGTTAGATGTTCCGTTTCTGATATCGTACCACCAAAAAAAAAAAAAAAAAAAAAAAAGAATGAGGGACGTACCAATAGCTCGACTCAGTCGAAGTTCCTTGCGGCGACTCTCTGTCGATATCATTATCCTCATTTCCAGCGGAGATTCTCGGCGAGATCTTCCTTGCATCCATTCCACCTCTGGATAGAACCGGAGATCCACGAGCCTTCTTTCCGTGGCTTCTGAGCCACGTTTGCCGCCATTGGCGGGGTTCCGCCCTCGCTTTCGCGAAGCTCTGGTCATTTCTCGATCTCGAACAGACACAGAAAAACCAAGACCGCCATTCTGCGTCTGTTCACCGCCTTGAAGTGTACCTGCAGCGCTCTGGGCAGCGCCACCTTACGTTTCGTCTTGCCTACTCGCCAGATGCCATACATGGGCATCCATTCCTGGAGTGCCTCCTCGAGCATTCCGCGCGATGGAAAGACGTGCACATAGAACGGTGTCCACCCGCGCTCGCGAGAGGGACCTTGGCCCGGTGTAGCCCTTCGGATTTTCCAAGCTTACGCAGCCTCGCCCTCTCTGACTGCAGTTTGAATTCGCACGATAGAGGCCTAGTTCGTTGGATTCCCTGGTCCCAGCTAAAACGATATCACGAATATGGCTGCTGGTGGGGCAAGAATCACACCTACCAGTGGTCCACCCTTGCTCAGCTTACCAGCGTCGTCGATCTACGCGCAGAATTCGAGGGTGTCTGTCAAGGCCTGATCCCCATGCCCAATCTGCGATTTGCGTCCATCGTGATTGACGTCGAGCAGCCCCAAGGCCTGACGGTTGAAGGAATTCTGAACTCGTTTGCCCTCCCGCAGTTGAAGGGACTTCGCTTGTCCCTTACGATATCCCACCACTCCCACGTACTGTACCCTATGCTCTCGCAGCTCAAGTCCCTAACGGTTTTGAGGCTCTCTGGTACGGTCATGATATCAAATGTCGCTGTTACCTGTATCCTCACGGAACTGACGGAACTGACGGACTTTACTGCGGAGCCTCACTCTCTCGGCATCGACGCCGAACACGTCTTCACGCTCCTCACACCGACTACGGAGTCCGTTTTGGTGCCGAAATTGCAGTCGCTGCGAATCACCCAATTTCCCTACAGTGACCGTCAGGCAGCGGCGTTGTTTGCCATGATCCGTGCTCGATTTAACGGAATTTTGGGCGTTGAGTTCAGCCGGCTCCAGTTGTTTTCACTCTACATCATCTGGGAGGAATCAAGCCCGGACATCGTGCCCGCTGCGATGGTGGACACCCTACGCTCAATGAAAGCGATTGAGGGGTGGAACGTCCAGGTGTGTGAGGACTGGGAAGATATCAGGGGTTTGTATGAAGAATTTTTGTAAACGCGTATGTTCTGGGCCGATCCGAATCGTGCACAAGATCATGCATACATTCTGGACTCATTGGAACTTCCGCAGCTGCAGGGACTTTGCTTGTGCATATGGTAGCCCACACCCCTGAGGTTCTGTGCCCTATGCCCTCGCATCTCAATTCCCTGAAGGTATTCGAACAACTGCCTTCGATCTTCTTCAAGTTGAAGGAATTAGGACTGGTTCGAGTCTCGACAAATAGTAAGTAGATACCGAATTGATAATCTTGGCCTTGCATATCTTGTGTCTTGTTCAGTTTCGCGAAAATTCCGGGATTCTTACGGTGATAGTCTCGACTCATATGAAGTTGTAACTTGAAAAGTTGTGAAGGTGATCCCCATTCGGCCTCATATTGATGGGTTTGGACTTGTTGAGGCCAACTCTGATTTCTCGTCCGACGTCCTCGTTCCTCCCTATCCTCTTACCTCAACTCCAATGGCAGAGGAAATCCGCGCAGAGTCTTATGTCGGTTTCGACTCGATTACTCAGCAAATCGAGCACAAGCTCCTCAAGCGTGGCTTCCAGTTCAATGTCATTGTCGTTGGTACGTTGGCAGCAGTTTTTTTTCGCTTCCCAAATTCTGACTCTCTCCAGGACAAACGGGGCTGGGAAAGTCTACCCTGATTAACACCATTTTCGCGTCGCACTTGATTGACTCCAAGGGTCGCTTTGCGTCCGACGAGCCAGTCAGGCAGACAACGGAGATTCAGGCGGTTTCGCATGGTGAGTTTCGCTCCTGCGTGCGCAAGAAGCGACGAGGTAAACCCCATTGCAGTCATTGTTGAAAACGGCGTCAAGCTGCGGCTCAACATCGTCGACACGCCAGGGTATGGCGACCAGGTCAACAACGAGAACTGGTACGTAAAGCAGGGCGACCTGTTGCAGAATATTTTACCGACCACATATTTCTTAGCTGGGACCCAATCATCAAGTATATAAAGGACCAGCACAGCGCGTACCTCCGCAAGGAGCTCACTGCCATGCGGGACCGCTATATTCAGGACACCCGCATCCACTGCTGCCTGTACTTCCTCAACCCCACCGGCCACTCGCTCCGTCCCATCGACGTTATCGTCATGAAAAAGCTCAGCGACGTTGTCAACGTCGTTCCCGTCATCGCAAAGTCCGACAGCCTCACCCTCGAGGAGAAGGAAGCCTTTAAAATCAAGGTGCGCTCTTCCGAGGCACCACACACTTCGTAGCCGTGTTTATTTGGGAATGCGTAGATTCGGGAAGAGCTCGTGTACAACAACATCCGGCTGTACCCCTTTGACACTGACGAGGATGACGAGGAGGAGGTTGTCATCAACGAGAACATCAGGGTACGCCCACCGTTCTTATTTCCTGCTTCCTATCTTACTGGCATGTCGCCCTCTTAGCAAAAAGTGCCCTTCGCCATCGTCGGCTCGGAGACGAACGTCATCATCGACGGCAAGTCCGTCCGTGGGCGTAAGAACCGTTGGGGCGTTGTCAACGTCGAGAACAAGGAGCACTGCGAGTTCATGGACCTCCGCGACTTCCTCACGCGGACCCACTTGCAAGACCTCATCGAGACGACTGCGCAGATCCACTACGAGGCCTTCCGCTCAAAACAACTGCTCGCACTCAAGGAGGGTGTGAACCAGCGTCCGGCCGAGCAACGCTGAGCATCTCCCCTGGGCTCACATTGCCATTGTAAGTCAATCCGCCTTGCGGCCCTCGGGGTTCCATAAAGCTTACTCGATTCTTCCTTCCATTGTAGTATACCCCTCAGCGGCCGCTGCCGGTCCGCGGGAATAACTTGCTTGTTTCTTGTCACACGGATTTCTCTCACCTGGACCTCTTTCAGTACCTAGTCCCGCTCCTCTGTCATAACCACACGCTCGTTCTTTCGAATTCTATCATAAATCCTCCTGGTTGTCCTGATCACTCATGCCAATGTGAGAGAGGTAAGAATATGCTGTATAATAGATTAAATGGTGGTGAAGAGAAGTATGCTGCTAGTGAATACAAAAATCCAAGTACATGCGATGCTGCAAAATATGATATCATCGTCTACTAGGTATCGTTACTCGTCGTGTCTCGCTCGTCAGTTCCCCCAGATTAGTCTTCATTCAATCCACGTTCCTCGGTTGACGGCGGTTCCGTCCTATAGAGAAGACGTTCCCGAGATTCCGCAGGCGCCCCTGCCGCTTGGACGGATCCAGCGGGAGATTGCGACTGCTCTGCCGCACCTCGGACAAGTTCGTCTGCATCCGCTGCATCGCAACCCCGCCCTCCTCCGTTGCAAAGTCAAACCCGCGATAAATAGAGCGCACGCCCGTCGCCATGTCAGTACGGCTCGCATTGCGCAGGTCGCTCGACATGCGCGGCCCGCGGGGCATCGAGTCAACAGTCGAGCGCGAGATCACCCGCGAGAAGTTCGACGGCGCTCTCGCAAGCGCTGCGAGGTTTAGCCCTCCGCCGAGCTGTGCGTCGGTGTGGATGTCGCGCTCGGGCTCCTCCTTTCGTATCCATCGTAAAATGTCTATGTCGTGCGGCATGAACCCGAAACTCCACGCCTTGGAGATGTACCGCGGGGCTAGGGCGAGGCAGACCGTGAGTGGGATGCACAGCCAGAAGTAGGCGGAGTGGAAGAGGTAGTGGTCGTTCCCGAAAACGGGTGTGCTGATCCATCCTGGTGAGACGATGGAGTAGATCGCCTGGGAGATCATCAACGGCGCACAAACGACGACTGAAGGAGAATGCTTACGGTGTAGGCCCATACCAAAACGATACCGAGAAACACCGCGAAGAATACCCACCCCGTCCACACGTTCGTGTTAAGGCCATTAAATAAGTTTACGGAAAGAATGGTGGCGATGACCATTGTCTATAGCCCTATGAGTGCAAAGTAGAGAAAGGAAACAAGCAGGCGAACGCACCGTAGAAAATTCGAATTGGTAAACGTTGTATCCGTCAGTACGGGATGTCGTCGTGTCGTATGTGTTTAGAATAAGGAAGAATAGAACGACAGACTGGAGTGGCTTGCGAGTCAGGGGGATGCACATTGATATTGGCATGGAACTGACCTGGTAGATACCGTCGAGCATGTATAGGATGAACCACTTCAACCCAAACCACCGCCCCTCTCGCCCATGACGATACAACTCTGGCAGCGCCATCAGCGCTTCAGCGTCTGCCCGAAAATGATTCAGAAATCAAGTTGTAGAACCACCATTCGCAACGCACCGACGAGCCGGTCAAATAAGCCGATAGCGATAACAGGGGCGATGGTCCAGAACGCGTTCCACCATAGTAAGTACGTGTATTCGAAAACGCTTGAAAAGGCGTAAGTATGCCAATCATCGCAAGCACAAATGAATACACGTACTATGATGCACTCCACGCGTTGTATATCTGAACTGAACTAAATTGGAATGTACTGGACTTCGAGTGTTTGCCGTACCTGGAACCACCACAAGACGCCTATACAGACGATGTTCTTGTACCAGAAATTTAGAATCCTGCGGTGACATTAATGAAGTGCATCACAGTTCAGATTCAGGGAGACGAACATATTCGCGTTACGGGCGTAAGACCAATGCCCGTGAACAAGAAGTAATCGTTTCAGAAAGCGGAACTTGCATGGTCATTAGAAAGGAACATGCTATGAGCCTGAAGTATGCACCTGTGCAATCGCATAGTCCGAGGAGTTCACAGCTTGAAGACCCTCCTCACCGGAGATCCCGACACCGACATCCGCAGCCTGAGCCGCTGTCAAAAAACGTCGGGAACACAGATGAAGTGAATACGCGCCTGGATCATGCTGACGTCGTTGGCGCCATCACCAATGGCCAGCGTCATCGCGCCAATGCCGTCCTTGATGAGCCTCACGACGAGAGCTTTTTGAAGCGGGGACACTCGGCAGCAGATTACGCCTTCACAGAGCATCGCAAGCCGCAGCAGCAGACTCTTGATTTGCTCATCCACCAGAGCCTACGATAGCCTCGTTACACGGAACACCCAGAAGCGAGACGAGTGAGACTCACATGTCCGAGGGCGGTTCCGTCAATCACTAGCACGAACCCTCCTGGTCGGCTGCCGTTGTTCGAGCCCACGATGGACGAGACCCCTGTGCTCATGCGTCGAAGACGATGCGGATGCTCCTGAGCACTTGTCGAAGAGGAGGCTCTCCGGGGGGCGGGTATTACGGTGCCCTCGTCATCGAGTATACCGCTCTCCGGGAAGAACTCCTCGATAGCGCGGATCATCTGGTCGTAAACGGGGCGGGAGCCGTCGTCGCCGCCTCGGAGGATGATGATGTTTGACTCCTTTCCGATGAGATTCGTGCTGTGGCCGATGGCTACAGACACGCTAAGCGAGAAGGTACTTTGAAGCGTTATGGAGCGAGCTCACCGATAGCGGTCTCCAGCTTGTCGCCAGTGGCCACCCAGACCTTGATGCCCGCCCGCTTCAAATCAGCAATGGTCTCTGGGACGCCATCTTGCAGACGGTCCTCGATGGCAGTGGCGCCTAATAACCGCAGGTCGTGCTCAATCTCATCCGACACGGCTTCGATGAGCTCCTCCCGATCGTCAAGTGCGACTGTAGCTTCGTGATATCGTTCATTCCATGCCGCATACTCGTCCTCTACGAAACCATCCACGTCAGGTCGGATGATAAAAGCGGAAGCTACGACGCACCCTGAAGAACCTTGTACGCCAATGTCAGTGTCCGCAGGCCGTTGCTCGCAAAGTCGTCTAAGTGCTTCTCTGTCTGCACCTTCATCTCCTCCGCCGTCCCCTTCTTCAGCCGCTCGAAGATGACGTTATCCGCGCCCTTGCTAAGCAAAAACAACCGCGGCTCCCCGTTCCCGCCCTTCCCCTCCCCATCCTCAAGCCCGTCGTCGGCATCGCCGCTCCCCAGCTTCCGCAGCACCACGCTCATCCGCTTTCTCGCGCTCGTAAACTCGAGAATATTCAGCAACTCGTACCGCTCGACCGCGCCGGGCGCGGTGAACGGCGTCTGCAGCAGAACCACCTCGCGCTCGCGACCCCGGAACACGTATCCGACGTCCGCGGCGGCCTGCACGAGCGCCGCCTCGTCGGGGCTCTGCGCCTTGTACGCGAGCACCGCGCCCGTTTCCGGGTCCGTCGACGTGAGGACCGTGTGACAGAGCGCGAGCACCGAGAAGAAGCCGTGCAGCGCGCGCGCGTGGTCCGCGTTGGGGGTCTTCGGGTCTGCGTGAACGGCGGCGGCGAGGTCTGCCGTGAGCGCCGCGTCGGTGAACCGCGGTTTTGTTGTCGTAGCTGGGCCCTGTTCGCTGTGTGTGCTGCTCGCATTGTTAGAGTCGACGACGGTGGAAGATTCTCCGGAGGATGGGCGGGCGTCTACGGTGGTCGCGGAGATGGGTTCGCCATCCGGCGTCGGGTCGCCGCTGTACACCTTGCCACCTATTGAGCATTCCCGGAAGACCATGGAATTCTGCGAGCCCGACTCAGTTTCTTTATTTTCGAGAGATAAAGATTTCGAGGACGCACCTGCGTGAGCGTGCCGGTCTTGTCCGAAAAAACGTATTCGATCTGCCCAAGGTCATCCGACAAGTTCCAGGACCGGGCAAGCGTCGCTTGACCCGTCTTCTGATAACATATCTCCGAGTCAAAGTAGATGAACAGTGCCTGGCACGTCCGCACGAACTCGATTGAGATGTACAGCGAGATGGGCACGATGTTCTGGAAGCTGCGCGCCAAGTGAGTAACGCGTTGCAGCACAGGAGCAGGAAACGGCGAACGTGATGAGGGCGAACGCCCAGGTGACGAGCCCGTTGAAGCTCGGGTTGTCGTCGCTGGTGTCGTCGTCGAACAACCACGGTGCACCCTCGGGATAGTCCCTTTTCTCCAGGGACGAGTCGGCAATACCGCACACGATGGCCATTATGGCGAGCAGGATGAGGTTCACGGCACTGCGGCAGAGGTGAGTCGCAGAATACAAGACAAGAAGCAACACGCACACTTGGGGGTTCATCTGGCGCTCGACCTTACTGCGCTTGCTCGGCGTGCCGCCTGAGTTGAGGACGATCTTGGTGTCCTCGCCGGTGAAGAGCACGAGGCCGATGACCCAGCGGGTGTTGCGGAGGACCGTGCCGCGTAGGAGGGTCATGGTGAGGTCTACGGGAGCGGACTGGTCGCCGACAAAGACTGCGCCATTGAGGCGGTACATATTGTTGTCCGGGCGCTCGCAGTCGACGCGGAATGCGTTCTCAGGCGCGGCGCAAGCGGCGGCGTCGCGCAGATGGACGAGGGCGGGCACCGCGTGCCGCGACTTGAGGTTCGTCTCGCCGTCGAGATTCTTGGTCTCGACGAATGCGACGTTCTCGTCCTCGGACGTGGCGCAGACGAGGATGTCCGCCGGGATCGGCTCGTCGTCGACGATCTTGACGAAGTCGCCTACGCGGACGTCCTCCCATAGCGTCGGCCGCCAGCCGTCCTCGTTCTCGTCGAGGTCCGTCAGGGCCGGCTTTTTGCCGATCAACGACTGGACGCTCCTAACGAAAGTCCGCTCCTTGGGTTTCATGGCGTTAGGGTTGACCCAATCTGGATCGGCCAAGACCCGGATAGGACTCTGGTTGACCTTGCGGTCGGACTGGTGGCGCTTTGTGTCCTCATAGCCATCCTTTCCGGCCGTAATCGCGAGCACCACAAGGAGTGGGAAAATCACCAGCCCAGGAGAAATGGTCGAGAACTTGTTGAAGAATTGGAGAATGGCAATGGCAAGGAAAAATCTACAAAATCAGATATCAGTCATACGCGCGTCAAAGAAACGATCCTCCCTACACATTTGCGACTCGGCGAAATTGCTCGAGCAAGTTCCGGGGTAGGAATGTTATTAGGGTGTACTTTGAGGTGATTACTTGGTTTGAGATGTATACATGCTCATGCTTGATCTTGCCCTTGTGGTCATAGTAATCCTGCGGTAGTTTCTGGTTCACAAAGACCGTCCGTTTTGGCCCCGGCTGTCGTTTGCGCGAGAAAAGGGACTCGAGATTGAAAGCGGCGGCCTTTGCGTACCAACGAGCCACCACAGACTTTTCTGGGGGCATGGTGGTGGTCGAGAGAGAGGATATCAGTATAGGGCCGGGGACATTGTCGTGGTTCACTTGCAGTGCCCGTCGGCTCAGCACTATGTCATAGACGATTCGTGGGGCTTACATCAGCGGCTTGGCCTTCCAGTCCCCTTTAGGTTGCGATTTGTGATGGATGCCGTTTACGGCTAAGAAGGGATTGACTGGAATGCGAAACCCTCGGAGGTTTTCAACACCCTCTCTGAGCTTTTCTTCCGGCAGAAAATACGCGGAAACAAGTGGTTAAAAAGACAATAATCGGCACCAAATCGGCACTCACTCCTATCGGCCAACTCCGGAGTCCATGATTAAATCGGCCGGTAAGGCGGTGCCTGCTCGGCAAGCGTCTAATACGGCCAGGGTAAGGCGGGTCAAATTATGAGGAACCGTGAGGATGGGATGTTAATTTACAGAGGTTTGGGACTTGCCGGGCCTGGCTTGCGACTCGGCTCTTCGGAAGACTGGCCAAATTCTGTATCTCCGGAATATCCTTTCGTGGAGGTTTACGGGAGTCATGCCGTTGGCTGGGAGTAGAAGAGACACGACTGCACTTAAAGATGGATAAGCAGTACAATACCACGACGGGACGTGGAAAGAGTCCAGCTCTCCGCGGAGTTGAACAGATTTAGAGGGCTGAGATAAACGCATCGTAATGGGAACAACGAAACAAGAAAATCGAATACACCCCTGCCAATTTGTTCAGCCGTCGACACTGTCGACGGCGCGACCCTCGAATATTCGCGTGACGTCACCTACACGTGTTTGACCGCTCCCGTGACTCCAAAGGTCCTTTGTCCGAACGCTCAAGAAGTTGAACGCGCAAGTATTTCTCGATTTCCCCCCTGAGTAATGCCTCCTCGGAGTCGTAATGCAACAGCTCGAGGCACGTATTTTAATCGCGCTGATCTATTTCCCTTCAAGTTTCCACCCTAATTTGGCTCTCTCCCTCCATTTTGACTCCGCTCACATGTTTTCTTGATCTCTAACAGCCGCCCCTCACGTATGCGATTCTCTTCGATTCATGCCGACTATGATTGACCGCAGCCCAGGTAGGGATTCCGACCGCGGGAGCTCACATCACCACAGTACATTCTCTTGTTATCTGTTGGAAGTTTTGTGCAACTCCTCCAGGTCGGTGTTAAACGTCCCAACTTTGGAAGTGGAGGGCAACCCGTCTCGATCCACGTCAACTCGTTCGTGACCACTATACCCTCTTCAATCATCCACCATTACGATGGTATGCTTTTTGAAAATTTGTTTGGTCGCTCTCCATGACTCGTGGCTAGTCGTCATCACTCCTTCGGAGAAAACTCTTCCGGCAAGGCTGACCTTGGAAATTATCCGTCGTCTTCAATTCGACGTTGCACCCCAGATGTGAGATCATCCCCGATTATTCTTTACTTTTATTTATTCCCCGACTTTGATCAGCTTCACTCCTCGTTGCGTCTATGATGGACGCAAGAACATATTCTCCATCCGAAAACTCCCTTTCGACACCGGATCCCAGGAGTTCGACGTAACTTTGGCCGATCCCACGCCCAGAACCAGCGAAAAAGGCCCTAAGGTGTACAAGATCAAGCTCACCCATGTCGCGGAGATAAATCCGGAGTCAGCGTTATGTCTAGCCTTTCTGCCTTTTATTCAGTTTGCCCAGGGTTTTGAAGCGCTTCATCGATGGCGATCAGTCCCACGACAACACTGTGCTAACTGCTATTACGGTTCGCGTTTACTCCACGGTTTGTCGTTGATTAAATGACCGCTTTAGGCTCTCAATGTTGTGATCCGCATGTAAGTTTTCTTGAGGCTGCATCAGATATAATACCATTGATATCCGCATAGGGAGCCCACCATGACCTATCCTTGTGAGCACCTGGAGGTATAGCAGCACCGACTAATCGCATCCTTCAGTCAACGTGCGCTCGTTCTTCACCAACCGCGAAATCAAGGACATCGGCTTGGGAATTGAACTGTGTCCGTCTCTAACCCATTTCCCCTTTCCTCATCGCTGACATTGTTTCTCCAGGGCGTGGATACTTCCAGTCCGTCCGTCCTGCGATGGGCAAGATGCTCATCAATGTCGACATTTCCACGGGGGCCATGTACAAGCCAGGCCCTCTCCTGAGCCTTTGCCTCAAATACATTAACAAGGACAAGCCGAACTTTCTGTCCCCAAAGCACGGATTTCCCGATCGTGAACGGCTCCGCCTGCAGCGCTTCATTGTCGGCATTCGCGTGCTCACGAGCCACGCTGGACCTGGTGGCGGAGTGCAGACGCCTCGCGTCGTCAAAAAGCTTAGCACCTCCGGCGCCAGCTCCCTGACGTTCCAGCTGCGCGAAGGACAAACGATGACGGTCGCCGAATACTTCAAGAATACGCAGAACAAGCCGCTCCAGTTCCCAGATGTCATTTGCTGCGAAGTCGGCTCCGGCGCTCTCATCCCCCTGGGTGAGTTTCTCCTCCATTCTTTGTTCACAATTGACACTCTCCCAGAGTTGTGCGTCGTCCCTCCGGGTCAGGTATGTTTCTCCCACGTAGCAACCAGTTGTTTTCCATGCTGACACTTTCCAAGTTGATGCGGAAACAAATGGTATGTCTCCGCGTCGGTGCTAGATATTTTCAGGTGACAACTGCCGCACTGTAGCCCCCCGAGAAGACCAAGGACGTCCTTGATTTTGCCACCAAGAAGCCCGCTGACCGTCTCCAGAGCATCGTCAATGGCCTTGGCGTAAGACCGATTCAATATCTCTATCCTTCCCTTTCTCATCCGTGGAACAGGTTCTCGCGTACGGGCAATCCGACTACGTCCGTCAGTTCGGTATGGCGGTCGAGACGACGGACCCTCTGAGTATCCGGGCGAGGGTTTTGACGCCTCCGACACTCAAATATGGCGCCGGCTCACGCGATCCGACTATCGTAAGTTTCTTATCGTGGGTTCACATTTCCTTGCTTATCTGTCCTCCTAGACTCCTCGCAACGGCGCCTGGAACATGATAAACAAGCGATTCTTCAAACCTGTGTCGATAGACCGCTGGGTCGTGGTAATCTACGAGCGGGAGGTCAGTTTTAATTTGACGTACCGGTTTGAGTCTGACCGTATATAGGGTCGGTTCGACAAGAAGGCGGCGGACGACATGATCAAAGGATTGTGTGACGGGTGCCGCGACGTCGGTACGTCTTTTTAGCCCCTTGCTTCGTGTCCCATATTCATGTTCCACCAGGTATCAAGCTGGCTCCGACCCCGTTCATATCTTGGCCAAATAGCCAAGGCAGCATTGCGAACCAGCTCAAAGCCGCCGGTAGCGCTTGCGTTCAGGGTAACAAGGGTCCCGACCTTATGGTTGTTGTCTTGCCAGAGGTACGAGCAAATGTTTCATCAGCTGCACGCACTTACACTGCGCGCAAAGGGTGGCAATGACATCTACACTTCTGTCAAGCAGTGCGCTCCTTTTGTCCCATTCGAAGAGCTTTCTCTTATAGTTCATGCCCCAGCTTCGGCGATGTCACGGTATCGTTTCCGTCATGGTAAATATATTTGGAGCTCACCCGTTTGCCTAGATGGGCGTCGCGACACAATGCCTAAAGTCGAGCAAGTGCTTCCGCGCCAAGCCTCAGTACTACGCGAACGTTTGTCTCAAGTGTGTCGTCGCCTCGCAATCACCCATTGATCTTCTGCTCATTGCTTTCCCTCAGGATCAACGTCAAGCTGGGTGGGATCAACAGCATCGCAGACCCGTCCAGCGTTAGCGTCTTGACTGACCCGCACAATCCGACAATCGTGATGGGTGCTGACGTATATCCTTCCTTTTCGTTTCTCCCTTCACTTGCTAAATTCATGCCAGGTGATTCATCCGGCGCCGGGAAGCGACGGTCGTCCTTCGTTCACCTCCCTCGTCGCCAATGTCGACTCGAATACCGCAAGGTATATCGCCACCAGCTGCGTCCAGACTTCCCGCGTCGAAATTATCGAGGATCTCGAGTCCATGAGCAAGCAGGTCCTTTCCAAATATATTGAGTAATAATGCTATTTCCTTCCTGCCACCTTCCCCTTTATGTTCCGCAGATACCGGGAACAGGTAGAGAAGAAGGCTCCCGGGGCCTCGGCGCCCAAGCGCATCATTTTCTATCGCGGTGCATTACTATTTTCCAAACCCCCCTTTTCCACGGCTTACACTTGTCTCGTAGATGGCGTCTCCGAGGGGCAGTTCAAGCAAGTTCTGGAACAAGAGCTTCCGCCCATCCAAAGTCTGTTATTTTTTTGGATTTCCTTCCTGTCTCTCCACTTATCATATCATCCGCAGAGGCTTGTGCGTCGCTGAAGATCAACCCGAAAATCACTATTGTAATCGTCGGCAAGGTCGGTCTCGCGTTTTTCATTTTACACCATTTCCGTTCTCTGATCCGTGCCTCGTAGCGTCATCACGTCCGGTACGGGTCTCCTTTTTTTTTACTTGTCCTCATCTAAATTCTCGACTGTTTTCTCTTTCAGCTTCTTCCCTCAGAACGAGCGTGATGCTGACCATTCTGGCAATTGCAAAGCTGGAACTGTTGTGGACAGGGAGGTCTCGCACCCCACTGAGTTTGACTTCTATCTCCAGGCAAGTCCCCTTTGTTTTTTCATCATTATTTGCTTACCTTCATTTAGTCGCACGGAGGATTGCTCGGCAAGCCTATCCCTTTCGGTTATCTCCTTCCTCGTTGACCTCAATCCAGGAACTAGTCGACCGGCACATTATTCAGTTCTCTATGATGTGAGTCACTCTTTATACCCAAGGTGTTTGGAACTGAAGCTGCGGCAAGGAAAACAACTTCTCCGCTGACGCCTTGCAGTCGCTGTCCTTCGCCTTGTGCCATGTCTATGCCCGCTCGACGCGCTCCGTTTCCATCCCAGCGCCCGTATATTGTGCGTACGATTCCTATCCTCATCTTTCCAGCTCTGATTACTCCTCAGATGCGCATATTGTTTGCTCCAGGGCTAAGAACCACTATGACCCTCAGGGCACTGTCGACTTCTCGTATAGTCTCCCTCTCTTCCCATTTTCAGCTCCTCTGAACGAAATAAATATAGGGACTCTGCCACGCAGAACGACGAAGAGCAGGTCGCCAGCTCGCTGGAGGCATTCAAACGCGGGTTTCAGCCCCTTCATTCGAATCAATCCAAACGCATGTATTTCTCAGTGCGTGTGTCTTCCTCGTTGGCTTCCTCGCTAACGGTCTTCTCCAGTAATATATCGCTCGAGGGATGTTGGATCCCGACCTCTTTTCATCTACGATCTATACCCATGTATTCTCACTGTCGCAATTGGAATGCTTTGTATTTTGCAATTTAGGTACATGTGTCCCTGCGATATGCAACTTATTGTCCGGAAAGGTTTGAACGCGCCGCCCTGATTTAAAAATACCATGTGAGATTTTACCGCGAGTCCGACTCGGCGCTGACGAATCATGAAGATGCAGGATCGGCTGATGACGAGGATGTTTGGCTTCTCAGAGTTTCTGTGAAAGTTCGGAAGGAGAATGTCTGATACATGTCGATTCAGAGATCAGTGGTGCGGCAGTAGCAGCACTTCACCAAATCATTCTGCTTTATGTCCTGAATATTCGATACAAGGCACACAGAAGTGTACACAACTTGGCTAACCTGGCCGATTTTGCCTTTCAAAGGAATTCATCATACCTACCCCGAATATCCCCCCAGTCCTCATGCACCTGGATGTTCCACCCCTCGATCGCCTTACATGATCGCAGCCTGTCCACCATCGCAGAGGCGGCTACCGTATCTGCGCTTGTTTCCCAGACGTGAAGCGAAAACAAACAGAGCCGGCTGAAGTCAACGCCCAAAATCCCTTCAAACCGAGCGCGGAGCATGGCAAACAACGCCGCTGCCGGACGGTCACCATAGGGAAATTGGGTGATTCGCAGCGACTGCAATTTCGGCACCAAAACGGACTCCATAGTCGGTGTGAGGAGCGTAAAGACGTGTTCGGCGTCGATGGAGCGAGAGTGAGGCTCCATAGTCAAATCCGTCAGTTCCGTGAGCTCCGGGAGGATACAGGTGAGGCCCTCATTCGATATATTGACCGTCCCAAAAAGCCTCAGGACCTTCAGAGATTTAAGCTGAAAGGGCAGAGGGCACAGCGCGTCGGGGGTGCGGGGAAAAGTGAGGCTCAAGCAAAGTCCCTGCAGTTGCGGGAGTTCCCAGGAGTCCAGGACGCTTTCAGCGGATAGGCTGTGTGAGAGGATTGCGATGGATGCATATTGGAGATTGGGCAGATGGATCGCGCCTTCGAACACACCCTCGAATTCCGCGCGTAGATCCACTACACTAGTGAGTTGAGCAAGAGTGGACCACTGGTAATGGTACTTCCCGCGCCACCAGCAATCGTATTCGCGATACCGTTTCAACTGAGACAACGGAATCCAACGAACCTGCGAATCCAAAGTGTATATAGAGAGGATGACGCTGCGCAGGCTCGGGAAATCCAAAGGGTCACACCGGGTCAAGGTCTCTCTCGTGAACGCGGGTGGCCACGCTATGCACACGTCTTCCCATCGCGTGGAATGCTGGAGGAGACATTCCAAGAATGGATGCTCATGTATGGTGTCTTGTGAGTAAGCTAGACGAAACGTAAGGGGATGCTTCCCAGAGCGCTTCAGGTAGGCTTCGAGGAAGTGAACAGACGCAGAATGGCGGTCTTGGTTTTCCTGTGTCTGTTTGACATCGATAAATGACCAGAGCTTGGGGAAAGCGAGCGCCGATCCCCGCCAGTGACGACAAACATGACTCAGGAGCCACGGGAAGAAAGCTTGTGGGTTTCCGGATCTATCAAGAGGTGGAATGGATGCAAGAAAGATCTCGCCGAGAATCTCCGCTGGAAACGAGGACATGCTTGGAGTTGGAACGACTGCAGTGTCCATGGGGCCTCTGGATCGGTGCGTGTTCACAAAACAACAAAAACTGAGGGAAAATCGAATTAGGAATTGAGAGATCTGGAATGGAAACCTACCAGGTCTTTACGGTTTTACTTTCAGTGACTGTTGCGGAGGAAAGCAGAATTGTTTGGCCAATCAGATTAATAATTATAATCAACGGGCGGTTTCTTTGCTTTCTCGCAATCTCTGCGGACTCTACTTGTATAATTACCTTCTACATTATAATAGTCTCCCTGAGGCAGAGTAGCTCAATTCCTTCGAACCTTCGTGCCTCAGGATATCCTTCATATGTATAACCGCATCCTAAGGTTGCGAAGGTTCGACGGTTACTGTAGATAGCTGCCTTTAGGAGACTACTTCTGCGCGCGTCGCAGATTCAAGACAAGTTATGAATCAAGTTATCGCATTGGGGCACCTGACCGTCCAATTTCTTGTAGCGTCCTGCAGTGCTGCAATACTTGGCTTCTCAGAGTTTTATGTGAATGCTGGGGAGACAGCTAAGAATAGGATTGCATTTTCTTGTGCCCAATCGACTCAGAGCGAGCATACGCGCCTTTACAAGAATTCTTCATCCAAACCCCAGATTTCTGCCCAGTTCTCATACACCTGGACGTTCCACCCCTCAATCGCCTTCTTTGAGCGTAGGGTGTCCATCATCGCAGCGGGTATGATGTCCGGGCTCCCGTTGCGGATGTAGAGTGAAAACAACCGGAGCCGGATAAACTCAACGCCCGTAATTCCGTCGAACCGCGCATGGAGCATAGCAAGCAACGCTGCGGCCACACGGGAACTGTACGGAAATTGAGTGACGCGCAACGACTGGAGTTTCGGGACTAAAACGGATTCGGTAGTCGGCGTGAGGAGCGTGAAGATGTGTTCGGCGTCGAAGGAGCGAGAGTGAGGCTCCGTAGTCAAGTCCGTCAGTTCCGTCAGTTCCGTGAGGATATAAGTGAGGCCCTCATTCGAAATATTGAACGCCCCAAGGAGTTTCAGGACCTTCAGGGACTTGAGTTGCGAGTGCATAGGGCACAGTATGTTGCGGCTGCCGGGTACCACGATGTCCAAGCAAAGTCCCTGGAGCTTCGGGATGTCCAAGCAGTTCAAAAGATTTTCAACGCCCAGGTTCGTATGCGTTAAAAAGGACGCAAATCGGAGATTGGGCATGCGGATCACACCTTGAGCCACACCTCCGTATTCAACGTGCAGATCGACGATGCTGGTAAGCCGACCAAGGGTGGACCACTGGTAAGTGTAGTCCCCGCGCCACCAGCAGTTATATTCGCGATACCGTTTCAGCTGGGACCACGGAATCCAACGAACTAGACCCCCGTCATGCGAATCCAAAATGCATTGAAAGAGGGTGAGACTCAGCAGGCTCGGGAAATCCGAAGCGTTACATCGGGTTAATATTTCTCTCGCGAGCACCGGTGGACTCTCTATGCACACGTCTTTCCATCGCGCGGGATGCTGCAGGAGGCACTCTAGGAATGGGTGCCCATGCATGGTGAATTCCGAGTATACGAGACGGAGCGTAAGGGGCTGTTGCCCAGAGCGCTGCAGGTACGCATCAAGGCAGTGAACGGACGGAGAATTTCGGTCTTGATTTTCCTGTGTCTGTTCCAGATCGAGAAATGACCAGAGCTGGGGGAAAGCGAGGGCAGATTCCCGCCAATGGCGGGAAACATGGGTCAGAAGCCATGGAAAGGAGGCTCGTGGCTTCAGCTTGCTGCCAGTTCTACCGAGAGGTGGAATGGATGCAAGAAATATCTCTCCCAGAATCTCTGATGGAAATGAGGACACGCTTGGAGTTGGAACAACTGCAGTGTCCATGTGGTGCGGTGCCTGTTCGCACAACGAGTCCAAGAGGCGGATGTTTACATGTGTGTATTTCACCCTCCATAGGCCTCCCTCATCTTGTACCTATCCTAACACCAGGCAGCCATGGCTCTGCGCACAAACGGCCGCCCCGAGCCGGAGGTGATTATGAACGTACGCCCCACCCATCCCACCGAAAATCCGCCTCCTCCGCACTCACATTCGGTTTCATTATTACTTTCAGTACAACGACGGCTTCTCCTACACCAAGGCCGCGATGGCGGAGGCCTTCCGCCCGGGCGGGATCCTCGAGCGCCCGCCCGCCGTGTCGCACACCGCTGCGCCCCCGCTGACGAAGGCGCAGCGCGAGGCGATCAAGCGCGAGGACGTCGAGCTCATCGTGCGTCCCCCTGTTCCCGCGTAAGACGATTAAAGAGAAAATTTAACGGATGGCAGGTCAGCGAGTTCGAGATCCCGAAGGCGCAGGCGGAGCGCGTGCTCGCGGAGCACAAGGGGAGCGTCGTGGACGCGTTGCGCGCGCTTATGGGGCTGTAGAGCGCGGGCGCGGGCAGCGAACGGAAAATGAATGTGTGTATCCGAGGACGGGAACGGCCTGCGATTCTTTTCCCTTGCTATCTATACACGAAGGCCAGTCATCTGAGGACCTCCTTCAGTCTTGCGGCCTCCTATGCGCGTGCACCGGGACATATAATAGTAATACTCGGCCGCGGTGCAATATATTCAGTCGAGGCCCCGAATCTGTCCACTGATGTCTGTGAGAGGATTCTGCGCTCAACGTGAAATCGACGGAGAAGACGCGGGAGGATGAGCGATGCGAGAGGCCCGGGCGACTCAATGACAATCGACGCGGCGTCAGGGCGCCTCCGCGTAGACCACGATCTCCAATTGCGAGGCGCGCTCAGTATGCCCTGACCGCTCTCAATGCAGAGACTGACAGCGCAGACAGTGAGTCTTCTTGCTTGAAGACTTCATAACAAAGGCGATTCAGCGTCGCTTCGCCGCAAGAAAGGTCGAACGAAGGATAACGAGGGTGGCCTCAGAGGAAATATAGTAAAATCCGTTCGCGATGTACAAGATAAAGAGAACAAGATGTACAACAAACAATTCTGAAAAAAAGAAAAGAAAAGGTCAGCCCAGATATCTCAAGGCAACGACGAGACGACAATGCCCGAAAACGCCTCAGCCTCGCCTTAAGCTCTCCATCCGCGCCCTCCGCCGGAACCCACTCCTCAAGGGAGGGGTACCGCGCCCGCCGCAAAGAGCGGGAATCCTCCGCGTTTGTGGTGCGGAGAACCGGGATGCGTTCCTTTACCAGGTTTTTCGTCGTCGGCGCACGGGCAAAATCCTCGTCGTTATAGAAGGCAAAGCTACTCACATTATGTTATTATTTACTACAGACATGAGATGGGGCAATGTAGGATATCTCCAGGTGATCCTGCGTCCTCACCCCTCGACCAGTGGGAGGAGCATTCAGCAAAGATTGTTTTTGAGGATCCACACGCGCGAGCGCGTTGGCTCTCCGACGTTTGTCTGGACCATCCTTCCTTGAGAAGAGTGCCAGGCGCGGCGAGGAGGAATAGTAATTTGGACGTCGTGGTTTTGGAAGAAAAGGTGGACGAAAATTTGGTCCTTATAATAGTTATATAGGATTTTGGGCACGTGTTTGTTCCCACGGCCGACGCGGTCACGATCTTCTGAGCCTGCTCTGCTGATAGCTTAGTCTCTTCTCTGACTCTGAGCTCTTGCGTCGGGATAAAACCGAAGAACAATTTTTATCAAGCCTCTGAACAAAGGCATGGTTGGTTTTGAAGGCATCCCGACGTCGCGTTTCTCTCGGTGGCAGACTCGGACTCCCCTCGCTCGCTCGGAATTCTAGGTAATTCTCTTGGGCGACGGCGGATGGGTACATATCTAGAGAGCAAGATTGAGGCGATACAATGACCTGTAGCCATGCTCTCTGCTGAGTCTGCTCGTCTATGCTCATGATATCTCGCTCTCAATTTGATCTCAAAGCTTTTCAGGTGACGCGTCAAGCTGCAAGGGCTGGAACCGCGATAATCACAACGACGACTCAGACTTGGAGTCGCTGCAGCTGCCGTCCGGGTCCTTCCTAATTTCCGCTTGCCATCACCGCTTCCCCATTTCTCAGTTCAGGAAGGAATTTGCCCTCGTCGCCAAGTACACTCCAATGGCTAGTTCCTCTCTCCTTTTTCGCTTTTCGTCTCACTTAACGTACGACTCGCCTGCATATCTCAATTTATAGTAGCCCGTCTTCCCGGTCCTTCTCTTTCCTTTTTCACAATTTTTCGCTCTAAATAAAATATTATTGCAAGCCGTGGTGCGGCCATCACATAATTCGCAGGACCCTGATTTAGACTTTACTTTTCTCTCGTCGATGTCGCTGTCTGCTGCGAGCCACGCGTCGACGTCGGCGCTGAGCGTGGCAGCGCGCGAGACCGGCACCTCCCCCGCTTCCCCCTTCGCCCAACTCCTCCGCAACTCCCGCTTCGCAACCTACGACCCGCAAATCCGAAAAACCTACTATTCGCCGAAGCAATTCGTCGAGCGCGGCTACTGGGGGCTCAAGCGGCCCATCACGCAGCGCAAAAAAAACTCGTTTGTGACGATCAAGCAATGGGAGGCGCGCCAGCACTATGTCGAGTGGGACAACGCGGAGGACCAGGTGCGGTTCATCCGCCGCATAGAGGAGCTCGATGCGAGGCCTGGAGCGCTGGGGGATAGCCCGTGGTCGCGGACGCTTGGGCCTGCGCGGGACAACTGGCTCGTCGACTCGGAGTTTTGCCCGCACGAATGGGAGGCGCCGGCCAAAGCCGAGGTCAAGGATGGTGCGGTGGAAGGTGTCCAAGCCGCGGGGGGTGGCACCCAAGTCGCGGTGGATGGCGCCCAACCCGTCGTCGATGGATTGGATGCTCAAGCTGCTGTGGATAGCGCCCAGCCTGCGGTGGAGGATGCCGTCCAACTCGCCGTCGAGAATAACGTCCAGGACACTGTCAAAGCCTCGCCCCTCCCCGATATTCCGCTGTCCTCGCTGGGGAACAAAGGGCAAGGCAGATATGGCAAGGAGGGGCTGCGCCGGGCACCCGAGGCAGTCATCCCCAACATCGAGTCCATGTCGCCCTCCGAGTTCCGTCGCTACATAGCCAAGCTGCGCGCCCTGCGCCCCGCATTCAAAGCGTACATCAAACGGGAGGAAGAGCGGCAGGAAAAGCTCTTAGCGGAGGCGAAAGCAAAGGACGATAAAACAGCCGCCGTGTTGCTGGAGGACCCTCTCAAAAACAAATCCCTCTGCGAGCTCGCGCAGTTCCCCGGTGCCGTGTACCACCGCCGCTTCCTCGCGCAGCACACCGCGGAGGAGTACAAGACTACCAACAAGATCCAGCCGCAGCCGCACCGCAACGGCGCGCTCATGTACGCGCACCCGACGATGCTCGACACCTTCTTCCACACGAAGCGCAAGCCGGGCATCGTCCTGCAGACGGAGTCGTCCACCGGCCGCTTCGCGCAGCAGCGGCCGAACCCGGTCACCCCCAGCTGGTCGGACAGCGAGGGCGCGCAGTACATCGCCGCCTTCGCGGGCATCGCCGCCACGCTCAGCCGCCCGCAGGCGGAGGGCCGCCAGCCGCTCATGCGCCCTGGCGTCGACCGCGAGCATTGGGCGCAGGCCGTGACGCTGATGCGCCCCGTGCTCCTTAGCCCACTGATGCTGCACCGCGTGCCGCGCGTCGTGGGGCCCGACGCGGAGGGCCTCGACGGCGTGCGCGTGTCGCTGCGCGTGACGGCGCGCATGACGCTCGAGGACCCGCGCCAGCAGAATCCGTACTTCCCTGGGTCGAGGCAGTATAATGCCGTCGGTGTCCTTGAGGAGCAGCGCCCGGGTGCGCGACGGGCGGTTACGGGTACGGGTACGGGTACGGGTACGGGTGGGAGTGGGAGTCCGGCGTCGGCGGGGGCGACGGGCGTGTATACGGCTGCGCTGGGCGCGGGGGCGACGGGTGTGTACACCACCGGCACGCTGACGAACAGTCCGAAGCGGCTACCTGACCCCCCCGGCTACCGGTCCCCCTTCGATGAGCGGTCCACGTCCTCTCTCCATAACACCTATCAGACAGAGGAGGAGAAGGCTGGGAACACGAAGACGCTTAATCTCCTTCAGAATCTGTTGTCCAGCAACAAGCCGGGGGCGGCGCCTCAGAATAATGTTCCCGACGAGGATCTATGAATGTATAGTCTAAGCATAGTTGAATTAATGTGGATTGTCGTCAACTGCACCCTCGACTGGGGTTTTTCATGTGCCTGCAAGCTGAACGAAGCGATTTGAGGGATAAAAAAAAACAGAGCTAGGAATATGCTGGACCAGCATATTCCTATGCCGGGCGTTCGTTCTGAAGAACTCATCTGCCTACAGCTGTGCTTTCGCACATGTGGACCGAGGGAACCCCTACTTATTTGGCAGGTAGCGCGGTCCAAGCCCGGCCCGGGCCCAAGTCAACGATGTTATTTTGTGTTGATGGGCTGTGACCAATGGAGTTTTGTATCGCGTTCGAACCACTGGGTACATACTTACGTCCACGTCGCAGTTGCTTTGGAGACGTATGTTCCCCTTCCAGGCCTCTCGATGCCTAATTGCACCCGACGCACTTTTAGCCGAGGCATGGACACCGCAGTCGTTCAAACTCCAAGCGTTCCACCGGAGATTCTCGGCGAGATCTTTCTTGCATCCATTCCACCTCTAGGTAGAACCAGGAAGCTTAAGCTACGAGCCTCCTTTCCATGGCTTCTGACCCATGTTTGCCGCCACTTGCGAAAATCCGCTCTCGCTTTCCCCAAGCTCTGGTCATTTCTCGATCTCGAACAGATGGCACAGGAAAATCAAGACTGCGATTCTCCAGGATTCTCCGTCCGTGCACTGCCTTTGCTCTGCGCGCGGAATTCGAGGGTGTGATCCGAGGCTTGTTCCACCTGCCCAATCTCCGATTTGCATCCATCGTAATCCACTCGACCAACCTAGCCGTTGGACCCTTGGAACTCCCTCAGTTGCAGGGACTTGGCTTGAACCTCGATTTGTGCCTCACCGCCGACGTGCTGTACCCTATGCCCTCGCAGATCAAGGCCCTGAAGGTCCTCAGGCACCTTGGTGCCCTCAATATTTCGAATGAGAGTGTCACCTATATCCTCACGGCGCTCACGGAACTGATAGATTTGACTGTGTAGTCCATCGACGCCGAACACCTCTTCATGCCGACTACGGAGTCCGTTTTGGTCCCGAAATTACAGTTGCTGCGGAGCACCCTATTTATCCACAGTGACCGTGCGGCAGCGACGTTGTGTTGCCATGCTCGGTTCGACGGAATCCCGGGCGTTGAGCTTACCCAGCTCCGGTTGTTTGCGCTTTACATTTTAGAAGGAAGCTTGGAGATAATAGCCTCCGCTACGATGGTGGACAGGCTGCGATTCAGCAAGGCGATGGAGGGGTGCCAGAACATCCAGGTGTATGAGATTGAGGACTGGGGGGGGGGGATATCTGTAGCTATGATGAGTTCTTTTAAGTATCGTTCTTCCTTGCGCTCGAGTTCTTGACTGCTAGACTCCCAAGTTCGGACTGGCAGTACTGTTCTATCATCTATGCTGCCTATTCAGGAACTTCCCGAATTGGCCTCTGGCGGTGATTGTGCATGTTGAGATCAAGGGCCGAAACCAAGCGACCGTCCTCCGCATGTCTCTCAGGCTCATACCGCGCCTAACTCTTTTCTCTGGCGCCAACTGTCCCTTGTGCGACGTACGTGCTCATTCCTCCCATAAAGGATCCTCACGAACTCCTCTCAGCTCGCAAAAATCGAGCTCAATCGCGTTAGACAAACCGTGAGCTGTGAAAATCAACTTGACTGTCGCCCGATTTGACACCGCTGCGCAGCGCCCGTTCCAGCTAGAGACTATCGACATCCACGCGGCAGGAAACGCTGCCTGGAAGAAGAAGTATGTCTATTGGATCCCGGCGTTGCACCTAGACGGCGAGGAGATCGCGAAAGGCCGCTGGGACGCGAACGACGTGACGAAGGCTCTGGAGAAATGGGATCAGGATCGGGCAGTGAGCGGGACGGAGGGGACATGAAAGAGGGTTTGGGGGAACACGATGTGGAAGGAGAA
The DNA here is from genome assembly GCA_029289565.1 of Mycena galericulata. Classification (NCBI taxonomy): domain Eukaryota; kingdom Fungi; phylum Basidiomycota; class Agaricomycetes; order Agaricales; family Mycenaceae; genus Mycena; species Mycena galericulata. Next base: position 286,087 of record JARKIA010000067.1, read on the forward strand.
ATCAGCGAGGGTCCGACTAGCGGGGTGGAACCGAGGCCACGTCACGGCGCCGAGAGCAACACAGAAGAACGGAGTGGAGAAACCGGAGGACGGCTCACACTGTCCACGAACGATACTCAACCCGAGGTAGATACACTTCTTTATTTCTTTTCAACACATTTGCCTCTGTAGAGCCATCCAAATCAGCTCGTAGCTGTTTGCGACGGCGACGAAACCATCTTTGCCATTGGACGCCTTCTAGGGATTCTTTGCTTTCGACCCCAATCCTCTTGCGTCGGAATCCTGAATTTATTTTTTCCCGGACTTTCCTACTTTTCATTCCTCGTTGTTGTCAGACTAACACCGAACTTACAGCTTCCTTCCCTCCCCTTCTTCACGGAGTCTTATCCCACGCACCAAGGCCCCTGGGAGCCGTCAGGTATCTACATCCGGCACGTTGACGACCCCACTTCCTCCGACATTCAACCCCTTGGCGGCGCGCGAGAGCCGTCCCCCGACCCATACGCCGCCGCAGGACCCAAGTGCTTCAACTGCTCCGCGACCACGCATGTCCTCTCCGCGTGCCCGCACCCGCTCGACAAGCCCCTCGTCGCGCTCTCGCGCCAGATCCACGAGTTCGAGCGCGCGGGGGACGGTACGCCGCGCAGCCTGCGGGAGGTCGCGGAACGGCTGGAGCGCGCTGCGTGGGCGGGCGCTGGCGGGTTCGTCCCTGGGAAAGTGAGCCCCGCGCTGCGGCGGGCCTTGCGGTGGCGGGATGGGCAGAGAGAGATCGAACCGGCGGTGCAAGAGATGGCTGAGAAAGAAGATGAGGAGGGCGACGGTTCGGGGTACGAGTGGTTGGCCAATATGATGCATTGGGGATACCCGCCTGGCTGGGTGTCTGTGGTGGACCCACGAGAGCGCATGCTTGCGCGGATCTTGCGTGAACGAGACCCGGTGGACGAGGGGAGCGAGGAGGAGGATGTAATGAAGATATGGGGCGAAGATGGTGAGGAGGAGGTTGTGCTTTCTGGCACAGGGACTGCTCGCCAGAGTCCGGAGCAGATTGGGGAAGACATCGACAGCGAAACGAACGACGAAAGCGACGGCGAAGCAACCGACGACAACCCCAAGACTGCAGTAGATGGCGAACATACGCCCAGTGCAACGGCCGCATCCGCGACCCCCATGGCACCCCAACCCAAGCGTTGGGCCCGCTATCCAGACACCCACTTCTTATGGTCCCGACTAACAGTATATAACGGCACTCTCCTCAGCCAGCGCCTCAACGGCCTTCCACCGCCTCCCCCTTCACTACCCCCACGTCCTCCACCGCCCGAGCCAGCGGGCCCGCCGCCTCCCCTCCCACCCCCGCCCTCTCTTTCGCCGCCGCCACTGTCGCTTCCGCTCCCACCTGCACCTCACTGGCACGGCTTCGGATACCCAGCATGGTACGGCTACCCATACGCGCCCGGTCCCGCATCCGGGCCCCCGCGCGCGCATCCGATGAGCGCGATGAGCGCACAGGTGCCTCCGCGTCAACATAGTGACACGCCAGCCGCGCGTGATACTGCGCGTGATTTTCAGCGTGATTTTCAGCTACTGCCCCCGATGCGCTCGGAGGTGGAGGAGGAAGAGGAGGCAGAGATGGATCTTTCGGATTAGTGAGAGTATTCAATGTGCATAGATTGAGGGACTTCCTCGCTAACGCAGGCGCATACTGTCAAAATTAATATTGGGATGTGAAATTGATGTTCGCCTGGGGCACAAGAGCTGGTGCAAGATGGTTTGGAAGGCTCATGTGGGAATTGAATCAATGTCGGGCCTCGCTCGTCCAACATACAAACGCATCCCTTTTACTGCTAACCGGTTGATCTCGGAGTGGGAAGCGAAAGCTTCATCGAAGTCGCGCGCGATATACGTGTGTGCCAACTGGAAAGATCGCAGCTTCGTTATCCCGTCCCCAGCCCACCTCCAGCAAAGCATGTTCACCAGAACAGGGACGGTTTTAGTCCGCAAAACAGGTGCGTGGTGCGTATAAATGGCATGAAATGATTCCAGTTTGGGTAGGAAATCGGGGGATCTTGTAAGCTGTCTGTACATCTCGTTCATGTCCATGGGGTGGGTCGGCGTGAGTTTGAAATGTACGAGTGAGGGTACGGCTTTCAGACACAGAATCACGCTCTTCGTCGCCACTGCCATGTGGTAGAATACTAGTCTGTGCAGTTGGAAGGAGGAACGAGACACAAAAGCCAGCAATGGTGGTATTGCCAGATAGTGATCGTAGCGCCCAGGTTTGACTGGGAAGCGAAGAGTAAGGTCTTTCAAGGCGGGCGTTGTTAAGGATTTCAGGACCGACACAAATCCTTCATGACCACCCAATGTCAAGGATTGCATCCGGATGAGTGGCGAAAGGGAGACTTGCAGCGGCGCCCCAGGTTCGTTGTTTACCTGCACTACATAGAGGATGCAATCCACGAGGTTCGATGCATGGCGGAGGATCTGAATGCAGGGGGGAAGTCGGATGCGATCAGCCTGGAATAAGGTGATCTGTGTCCATGGAAGAGGTAGAAAATTGGTGCTATGATGCTCGAGGGCGTGAAGTTGACGCAGATTAGGCGCATCGAGGAATGACATTGTGTGTTCGTTATCGTGCCTCGACATGATGGTTAACCTCTCGAGCAGAGGAAACTTTCCCGCTATAGGAAGTAGCAGCGGTATAGCCGCCTGTGCATGGGCTATATGAACGTTTCGCCACTGCAGTGACAGCGAGGCGATGGTTTGCAGGAGCGCTTGTGCAGCAGGGTCAGCAACATCCCACCCGTAGTCAGATATTTTCAACGACAACGGGGTCGTGGACGCCCTGGAAATCCACCGTCGGCATGATTCGACGTGACCTGCTAGCCCCGCGTCGTGTAAAACGACATGTAATGAGCTCCAGAGTTTGGAAGTCGTGAGGGCTACGATCCTCCATTGACGGCAAACACCACAAAGGATAAGGGGGGCTGAATCATAACTGGGGTTTATGAATACGTCGTCGGGGAGGCACTGTACGAATATCTCTGCCAAAATTTCGTGTGGAAGGGCAAGGACGCGTCGACCGATGGCGGCAAATCGTATCCGACCCTTTTGGTCTAAGACCAGCGTAGTTTGGTTCTGAAACTCTGATTGTCGATGGGAGAGGGGCCCCAGACCTGGACCCGGGGCGAATTTTGAGATACGGCGTTCCATGCGAAGAGGGTCCGATTGTCGGCAATTGCCGACCGGGCCGAGGTTCCGTGTTCATTGGAAATTGGTTGAAAACTTCCGAAAGTAGATCTTTTTGGCAAGGTAAAAAACATGTTTACCTTCCGGTCATGGGCCGTGTGTTATTGAAGGCGCCTCATTTCTCAACCGTTACACCCATAGGTCGAGTTGATCGAATCTCCCTCTCCGCAATCGGCGTTCTCCTTGCGCCAAGCATCGAAACTCGAACTCGGAAAGATGCACGCTAGGATACAACGGTACAAACCAGATATATGGCAGCAGATATACATATGCCATCCATCGCTCAGCTGGTTCTACTCATATAACAAGCTAAACAGCAATTGGAAGTAATATCAGCACTCCAAACCCCAACTAGGACTCCGATCAACGAAAATAACTCACCAACGCAAACACACCACCAACAAAGGGTCGCGCCATATTCGTGCTGGAGGCGCCCGTATCATCAAGGAACCTATCTCCGAATGGGATGCTCGTCAATCCACTGGTCAACCAATTGTAGAGTTTGGTGATGAAGGCGTCTCGGACGGCGGCGGAGGTCGTCGTAGCTGTCCAGAGTTGCCACTGCGCGGAGGCGTAGGCAGATCTATGTGGTTGTCAGTGGGAAAAGGACGAGTACTTCGGTGGGGTGGAGGTAGAGAGAAGCTTGACTGACCGACTGTCGATATGGAATCCGTAGGTCTCTGCGATGTTGGAAATGTTCAACACATCCGTGACTTCTAGACTCAAGTTTTTGAACACTCACCAAAGTTGTTCGAGTAGTACGTGGATTCTGTGCAAAGTTCATATCCAAAAAACGCTAAATAGTGAGAAGAAAACGTACGCATTTCGAACACCGAGGATGGAACGAGTCTAGTGCCCAGAAGCTTGTCGGCGGCAAGGTTATACGCCAGGACATCATCGTTTTGGACGCCATACTTTATTCGCAGACAATCATCATCAGGCGAAAGGGGGGAGAGGGGAATCCGTAACGCACCTCGAGAAGTAAATGAGTTCCGTCGCTGCTCGTGCCAACTTCCTGCCAGGTAGTCATGTACGAGGACGCGATCGACTAGAAAGAGGTGGCGACAAGAGAAAAATGAGTAACGAAGCAAACAGGACAATGTCCCACTGACGGCGTAGCTGGCAGCTTTTACAGTGTTGCCGAGGGTAGCCCAGATCTCGGACATTGCCTTGATTCCGATGATTCCTACCTCACGCACGCTCAGCAATGTCATGAATAAAATACCCACAAGGAGACCAACCTTTCACCGCCAAGTTCGTTTGGTTAGGCAGCGCCCTTGAGAGGCCGAGGACATAATCAAAACTTGGTGAATGGAGTTGAACGTGGAGGGTTTTTTTTACCCAGAGAAATCGGTCGTCGCTAGCTGATCTGCGGGGTAAAGCGTGTTCTCCACAAGATATGTCGCCCATTGATCAAGTAAACCAGACTGTTTAAATTCAGCCGAATGTACAAAGAAAGAAACATCCGTGAGACATACATATCTCGATACCATCGAAGTATCTCCCGTCCTTCGCAACAAATCATAGACCGCGATAAGCATGTTACCGGATTCTGCATAAAAGCAGCTCGGAGCGAGTAGAAAAGAATGCGACATGGGTTCTTACCTTCGATGGGCATTTTCTCATCTAAATTCTATCATCGATCACCCTTAGACGGCCATGCGTTTTGACTGCTCACCCTGCCCGAGGTTGTGCCCAATGGCCGCAGGGTATTCGGCACCAAGATCGTGAACAGCCCATGCGTTGGGATACTGACCGGTCGCCTGATACGCGAGTAGACCATCCAACAGGTATTTTCCAAGCGTAGGATTGGTGTACATGAAAATTGGCCAGGCGGGAAAGATGACATCGACGGTATTGACATTCTGTTCGTTCCCGTATTTGAGAATCGTACTGCACATGTGGCAAGAAGGCGTACCCCATCACTTGAGATCTCTGGACAAGAATAAGGTTCAATATATAAACATTGTTCGAGACGTATGCCCGACGCACCTTTCATGAACATGAGGATGTCGGTCGTGTTCCAAGACCCGTCACTGGCCTTGGAGATAGTCAACTCGGTGGCACCGAACGCTTGCCTAACCGCCAAAGCCGCAATACCAGCGTATTCCGCTGAGATGACGCTCGCGTCTAACTGAACCTTGGCATCAAAGATATTGGCGGTGGCCAGAGCAATCGGGTACGCGTTGATGAAGTGCGAGATCTATCCAAACCAAATAAAAAAGTAATAATGGGAGTCGGAACATCAGCGAAGAGCTGAACGAACCAAAGCGGCGACAGAAGAGTAAGTGCTCCACCAGTAGTAGCTCCTCTGCTGATAAACATTGCCCGCAATGATATATTCTACAGCGGGGTCACGAACTTGACCTATGCTGAACTTAACGGGTACGGAAACGGTGGTATCAACGGTGATGGTGTGAGCGAAGGCGAGAACGGGCCAGTCATTCTCAACCGCCCGGAAGTTGGTGTCTTCTGTGTTGGTAAGTTTTGCGTTCTCGATGAATTGAGTGCGGACAACAGTGTCTTGGCCAGTTTGGTAGGTAGGGCTGTTGGCCTGAGTATCAACGGGAGGTGTCAAGGTTGGATGCCCAGGCGCTTTTACTGACGAGACGCACGTTGATACAGGAGAAGTACACGGATCCGTCTACAAGAGATCGTAAAGCCTGTATTTTTACCCACGATGAAAGACTGACACTGTGTTTGTCCTTGAGGGCTGAACTCGCCGAATTCAGTCTGCGTAGCGAGCTGGACCTGATGAGTGTAGACACTGCCCGTCGTTGTGGTCCAGTTCGCCACTAAAGAGTTGTCTCCTGTGACCCACTCGGCCGAGATATCATTGTAGATCGCAACGGTATGCGAGGCACCATCGATGGAGACAGCAGAGACGGCAAGGTAAGCGAACGGGATGGATTGGTGCAGGATACTCTCAGGCTGAAATTTATAGTATCATAGTGCTTCTGCGAGATTCTGAAATCGCACCTCGACAGGACTCAAGAAATTTACAGTTAGTTCGATGGGGCCAGCGGTCATGAAAAAGGTACTCTGAGTAGCCGTGAACTACATCGAGATTAGCATCAAGAGGTCCGTGGTGACGTCAAAAGCACCTTTGCGCTCGTTTGGATCGCTTTCGCAAAGGTGACACCAGATACGACGGGATTACCCAGAAAACTGTACGTCTCCCCGTCCACATTGACAAGCCCAGCCCACCCGAGAGTCTGCAGGCAAGAAAGGTCAACGTTCCTCCGATCCGTCTTTGCTGCAGTGACTCGCCGATCCGGTCCAATACTGTGGCCAAACATCATTCAGAGCTTGCCCGGAGCCTTGAGGAAGCCATGCTGAAAGGTAAGGGGTACGGACGGCCAGAGGGTAAGAAGGGGGGAGGAAAGGCGTCGCTGTCCAGTTGACACCGTACACAGTAGTCACGTATAAGACAGCGACGAGCAGTGAAGGTATGAACATGTCGGTCAAGAGCTCGCTTTACTCGGGAGCTGAGTGCGGTTGGTTTCGAACATCAAACTCGACATACATAGTCGAGCTTTTGAAGAGTAGATCCCGACAGATGATGGTCGAACAATCATGGGGCCGAAAGGAAGGATAAGGTTCGGCCCGTGGACGGAGGATCATGATGATTCGAATTCACTCCCGTAGGGACGAGACGTTAAAGTCTCTGTTGTACTGAACCACTCTCTGCACTCCTCAATTCAACGTTGCCGGTCCGACGAAGTAATCCGTCGGCATTGGAGGCTGATATGAGGAGACGATGATGCCATATGGCGCACAGTCTCCTACCCAGCCGCGGTTTCGAGGTTCATCATTCTCAGTAGTAGGATTACAATCGAGATCTCAGAAATTGGCGTGACTTTTTAGATAGTGACAAAGACAACGTGATGTTACAGCGTGACAAACTTAGGGATGAACCTCTCCACGGCGGCTGGAAGAAAATATAAGTAAACAACATAGCCACAACTTGCCGAAATCTACAGAAAATCATGAATGTGCCTTCCTCGTGTGAAATAAAATAATTAATGTGCTTGACACTGCTTATAGAGAGGTCATAAACGTTCTCAAAAAGCCGGAGATTCTACACACGACTACCTGAGGCTTGATATGAAAAAGGCATGCTGAAATCGTGCTTTAGCTCCAAAACTCTTAAATGGGGGCATGATAAAATGGAAAAGCAACTCAGAGGCCTCCATAGAGATATGATTAGGCTGCTGAGCACTTAAAAGAATTTTATTTCACATGAGGAAGGCACATTCATGATTTTCTGTAGGATTTCGGCAAGTTGTGGCTATGTTGTTTACCTATATTTTCTTCCAGCCGCCGTGGAGAGGTTCATCCCTAAGTTTGTCACGCTGTAACATCACAGTCACTCGGTCCGAAATTTCCGGTGAGTCAATTTCTCTGTATTTGATAAAACTACCGCTACTGAGATTGATGAACCTCGAAACCGCGGCTGGGTAGGAGACTGTATGGCGCACTGGTTATGACAGGAAGAAGCAGGAGGAAGGCGAACAGCCACGACGCGGATCCGGATCAGGGGTGGGAATAGGCTGTTCATTTTCAACCAATGAACCAAGTTCAATATGGTTGGATTGTCAAAGCGGTCGAATGCAGCTATAGGTGCCAGTGATCATGTTCTACAGCTGCAGCTCGTAATTAAAATCGATTCAAAAATGAAATCGGTAGACGCCGAGTACAATTCACGGTATACTCGAGGCGCAGTACCGCTACTGAGATTAGGAGGTACGAGTGGTCATTCCTTCTCCTAAGGAGGTGGCGATTTTTTGGAAACACTCTCCGAATTTTTTTGCGAGCTGCTCCATCTCTTCGTTCCCATCGATGCGGCGATAAAATGAATCGAGGTCTTCAGAGGGGTCCGGCCGGGAAGGAAGACCCGTGCGGTCGACCAGCGACTTCGCGAATTTGCAGAGATCCTTATGCGGTGCAGCAGGGTGCCTCCATGCCTCTTTCTGGCACGATGTGGAGCAATACAACACACGCCCACACGTGGAACATTTCCGAAGCGATGCAACGGCCTCCATTCCGTTGCATCCTGGAGAAAAACAACGTTGCCACTCTGCGAGTGAGCAGAACGCGTCAAACGCTCCGGTGATGGTCCCACTGGCTTTCTGCTGCTTCGCATGAGACATGTCCAACATGCGACTGTCAAACTGGATGTCGTCGTATTCATCGTCCGCCATACTGGTATAGGCATGTACGGTGCTCCCGAGGCGGAGCAAAGTCTTTTTACAGCGATCCGCTTTGCTTTCCAACCAGCCAGGGAAACGACCCAGGTCTTCGCGGGAAAGCATGCGCGGGATCTCCTTCAAAAGGTGAGAGCATATTACCGGAATGGTAGCCGCAACTTTCTCGTCCTTGATAAATTGAACCAGGAGGGGTCAGAGAGATCGTTAAGCAAGGAGTCAAAGAGACCCAGCGTCGACGCCAATTCGGTCAATAGATTTTCCCCGGACTGGCGATTCATACTCGATACTTTGTTGATTGTAGCAAGAATGGTGATAGTATGGAAAGGGATGATCGTCGACTGAGCGATGGGCGCGAGGAACTGGAGGGGACAGAGGACCGCCAGAGATCCCAAAATGCAATAGGGATAAGAATAATAGGGCCACGCATCGATCCAGACCTCCATTTGCTTCAAATAAATCTCGACAGCATAATCCCCCAACAAATCTGTAACTGTGGTCGGCCAAGGCTGTCCGAGGCCAGCCGTGTTAACAGCCTTTTCGACGCGACGGGCAGATTTCGCCGTTTTAATCGCCTCTGCGGCACTGAAGAGGGTGCCCGAGATGATGTGGAAAGCCGTGCGAGCCATGGAACGCGGCTGGAATCCTCGGTGGCGGGTGCCGATCTTGTGCAAAAGGGCAACGAACGGGTCGTTGAGATCACAACCGGCTTGCAAGCAACGGTGTGAATCCATGTCATCGCTAGCGTCCTGGGTGAGCCAGAGAGCTTTGCATTCCTCTTGGGAGCGTGGCTTGAGCATCCACGACGAGGGTGCGGAAAGAAACCGGTGTTGATGCAGTCGCAGAGCGCTACGGTTGTGCTCAGTGGAACTCGCCCATGTCAGTCCCTCCGTGACCGCATCTTCGATGGGCGCTAGGCATCCAATGAAATGGCGGATACAAAGACTCTGATTCGTATTTTCCAGTAGGGCGACGAATGCGTCCAGGAATTTTTGTTGATCCCTCGCTGCCTCGAACTGGAAGTGAGGCTGGGAGGAAACTAACAACAAAAACGTGTCCTGCTTGGTGCCCATCGGTTTGGACGAGCTCAAGCCCTTGACGAGCTGTTCGAAGTCCAGTTCCCTAAAAGAACACAGTGAACCAGGGAGCACAGCTGGGTAATAAAAGGTCCTTACGGGAAACCATTCATGGCTAAAGAAGGGCTGGAGAAGGTACCGCACGGAAGCTTAGGAGGAAGGACTGGAACGAGCTCATGGGCTTTTTGATAGGCGAACTACATATTGCGGCCCTGAACTCGGAGTCTCAGACTCCCATGATCAGTCAACTGAACGAAAACGACTGGAGATTTTTCAAACATTGAAACAATCGTTCAATTAGACCTTTGTTATTGCTACACAGGGACTTGGAATAATACAGCATTATGGTTACAAGGATCCGGCGTCGCACCATGCGAGTCGGAATTAGCTGGGGAGTTACGCGTAAGTAATGTCGTGCAAAGAGCGTGACGTGGAAGGTCCGTATATGTGCTTGCGTAAAGGGGAAGGGAAGTCCGTAGGTCTGTGGGCGGGTGCATGCACCGGCGTTCAGTTCTTTTAGCTTTGGGGTCGTGGCGTACGCGGCGTAGCTTAGAACGCAGAGGGGTTGCGGCCGTAGCGCGAAGGGGACGAGGCGGGGACAGGCGGGGGCGTCTCAGGGCGGGGCGAGTCCGGGATCTGGATAGTCTCGCGGTAGGACATGGGCGAGGCGAAGCTCGATGTCGAACTGCGGGAGGCGGACGAAGAGCGCGAGGAACTGCGCGAGGAGCCGCTTCCGCTGCGTCCACTGCGCGCGCTGCGTGCCGGGGAGGGCTCGCGGGTGTCCTGCGGGGGCGCCGCCGCGAACGTTGGCGTGGGGGATGCGTAGCGCGGGAGGGACTCCTCCGGGCGCTGGAGCATGAAGCCTCGGAGTCCCGCCGCCTTCTCTCCTTGGCGTCCGAATCCGTAGCTGGCCTTGTCGGTGCTGCGCCACGTTGCGAAGGAGGTGTCGTCGATGTGCTCCGCGCCGGCAACGTCGCGGCTGTGCACGAAATACGGCTCGTTTACGAATTTGGCGGGGCCAATGTTTGCGGCGATGATCCCCTTGGCGCCGCCGTCGCGCTTGCCGCGGAGGGAGCGTTTGGTCTTGGCGCCTTCGCGGAAGATGAGCCCGAGCAGCATGTTGAGGCAGCCGATGGAAAACAGGAAGAAGGCAGAGACGAGGGTGAAGTCGTCGACGTGGTGCGACAGGATCTGGGCCCCGATTCTGCAGTCATGGCCCCGTTAGCGTGATGATGTGAAGACTAGGAGGGTAACGTACAGGCACTGGAAGATGCCCAAAGCACCGAGCCCAAAGTCAGCCCCGAGGACGGGGAAGAATCGGTCGAAGAAGGCAGCAGGCCAGCTGACTTCGGAGACTGCATGCTTGGTTAGTCGCCACACAGAGGCTAGTAAAAAAAAGTGATGCGTACGGAGTAGGATGATGACCTGGAAGATGATCAACAGGCTAGCGACCACGGCCCAGAAGACGCCGGCGGGTTGGTTGGGGACGGTGCTCCCTCTGTCGTAAACAATGAAGTTTAGCGCGCGTCTTGCGAAAGAACGGCCACATAAACGCACTCGATGTAATCACACTCCAGCATAACGTCCGTGGAGTTCGCGAGGCGGTTTGCCTGGAAGCGATTCACGGCTTTGATGTTCGTGACCATGACCAAGATGGAGCTCGAGAATACGAGAAGGAGGGCGACGACGCTCAGGAAGCGAGCGGCGTTGAGGCCGAAGAAAACAACTGTAGCGTTGCGTTAGGCTCGCATCAAGGAGAAGAGTGGAGTGGCCGTACATTTTTGAGGACTGGGCATCTTGAAAGCTGAAAAAAAGTGGAGTGGAGTTGAGTTTGGGTGTAGTTGCAGCAAGTGGCCGCGAGAAAGAGCGTAAAGATCGTCTAGAACCGTCGCAAGACAATGGCGTGAAGAGGAAAGGAGCTCGTGAAGTCTAGGTGGGTGTAAATAGGAAAGGTGTCCCGACACCAGGTGAGTTGTAGTGAGATTGGAAGGGTGTGCAGACCACTGAAGACAACGAAACAGCATGCTGCTTTTTATAAGTAAAGCCGGCTAGGCCATCCGCCATTATGCAGCACAACACCGAGGACACACAAGGGTTTACATTCTTCGGCCTTTTAGCCCCATTCAGAAGACAATGAGAACAAGGATGGGTAACAATAGCGCGCTTCCAGGTTCCCGCCCTTGCACCAGACAAAAGCAGCGGTGGATATTTTTTCTTCTCCTAGGTAAAGTGACGCGCAAGACAAGGCCCCCAGTCAGATCATTCTCAACCTCCCTTGAGCAGTGAGCATCGAGAATTTCAGCCCGACATGAAGAGAGGACAAAAGGTGTTTGTTCCCAATTTGGCAATGCGCGATTACGCAATACAATGGCGGCGGGCGAGAGCTAGTCTAGATTTAGTTGACAGCCTGATACCGAAGGTCGGCCTTCCGCATTTGGACGAAAAGCGTGAACGTCAACAAGACCATACACACTCAGACGCGTCCGTCACCTCCGATCCGCTATGGTCTCTCGGCGGCTTTTTTACGCGATTATTGTCTCATGGATTGTTACCTATGTCCATTCCTTTGCTTTCCACTCCTCTGATGGCTTTGCTCTGGTCCGAAGCATCCTGCTCACCGCCCTCCCCATGTTTGAGCCGCACAGCTACCAAATGGACGGCATTTGCAAAGTTCTCGATAAAATTGACCTCGTATCAGTTACGCCAACGGGATCTGGTAAAACAGGCTTCCTCTTTCTCAGCCTAATCGTCATGATAGCCATCGCCGCCAATCCATCACTGTGTCTGACAATCACTTTTCCCAAGGACCCAGCGATTGTGGTCGTGTGTCCGACAAATTCAATAGAACAACAGATGGCGAGTCTTTGGCGTATGATTCCCTTTCTCGATTGACCTTTTATAGGAGGAGAATATGGCAAATGGTGTGAATACCCCGCTGGCTGGGCTGTAGGACTGGATGTTGTCCATCGAGAGGCTGCGAGTGTGTGGGGTGAGTGGGATGGTCCATCCAGAGACAGATTGGCCCGGATCCATAGGGGACGGACGAGACGGCGGCAGAGGCGTTCGCGTCGACGCGGTCGTGAACAATGATGGGAAAGTCACGTGGGCATTCTGTCTTCCGCATTGAGCGACTTCTTCCTAATCGGGACTCCGAGATACCCGAAGGTCGACCTCCAGTATCGGAGGCGCGAGTGCAATCAGACCATAATCAAGTTTTTTCCCACTCTTCAAAAAAAAAAAAAAATTTGTATTTATGGTCTGACTACGGGAGACTAGGCGAGAGCTATTGTATTCTACCCGCGCCGACACGTCCAAACGTTGGATACCGACACATGTATCTGAATCTATGCTGGCGACTTGCCCGTTTTCTTCCGCTATCTCCTTTTTAGATTTTTTTTACTCAGAAATGTCGTCAATTGTCCCAAGAAGAAAAAGGGACGGTCATAAAGTATTATGCGTATGTACAAGTAGTGCTGTATCAAAACACAAAGGCGCGTAATCATCAGTCAAGGTACGCAGAGCGTCCACAAGACGAGTCGCGAAACGAACAAGCTAAAAGTAATTATCAGGGAGAAAAAATAAAGGCAGCGGCGCGTCAAGGCTGGAAGCCATCCGGCACCGGGCCAGCGTCCGTGTGGACCAACACCCCAGGTCCGCCTGATCCAAGGCGCACATGTCGCCCCTTGCCATCGAGCAGCGCGGGATCCGTAAGAGGAGACGCCGACGGAGGCGAGTCCTGCACATCTTCCGATCCAACATTGGCCAGGTGCAGACGCCGTTGCGGCTCATAGTCGCGCACACTCGTCGGCGAACCCGGGCGCTCAAAGTACTCCTGTCCTGCGCTGAGGCTCGGGCTGTGGTGCCCCCAGTGCGACGGCATTGCGGGCGCGATGTGCACGCTCGTGCTACTCCCGCTGCTGGTCGTGTGATTGTGCGTGTGGCCGCTGTTTACGGGCGGGGAACCAGGCGGTGGAGGATCGCGCAGAGGCCGCATGGAGCCCGCGGTGGATGGCCGCGACGACATGGTCGTGGCGCTCGGCCCAGGGGTGCTCGCGGATGTAGGGAGATAGAGAGGACTCAGGGTGTGTTGCCTGCCAGGCGGCGAAAACGCAGGGGGACTGCTTGGCGGGGAAATGCCGACAGATGGGGACCTGGTTTGGCCCACAAGACCATATTGATAAGGTTTAGGCTCGACCTCGGCGTCCAATGAAAAGCGCTTGCCCCGCGGAACGCTGTCCTCCTTGTCGAAGATATCGTCCCATCGACGCCTTCGTTTCCTTAAATGAATTAATGAGCGGATGTGGAGCAGGGGTTTAAAGTGTAATGCGTACATGATGAACCAGATGATGAGTGCCAGGCCTAGTAAACCAAAGAATCCACCGACGGCGCTTCCAACGATTACCCCAATATGTGGCGACGAAGAGGAATCGGTATTGTTCTGCGTCTGGTCCGAAGCAGCGGTCGTGGAGGGGTTGATGTAGATGGTGGACGGTGGCGGGGTGAACATAATAGTCTCCGGAACGATCGTGATCTGGCCGTTTGCTAACGTGGTGGCGGACTGAGACGTGGTGACGAACGGGGTTGGTTGTGAAAGTGAAATGTTCGCAGACCCAGATGAGATGACTGAACCCGACACTGAGGTCGGTATGATGGTGCATGAGGACCCGAAGAGGGTAAATGTCTGCGTCTCAGTAGAGACTGGGACTGTTTCGGTGACAGGGACCTGGATTGTTGTTGTAGTCCCTACCAAACGCGTTTAGAGCATTTGTAACGATCCAACTGAGAATAAACGTACCTGGGATCGTGGAAGTAATAGTGGAAGTAGTAGAGACGCATGCGACGTCGCTGAGAGCCCCCAATTCACACTCTTCGGTGGTTATGGTTGTAACAGTCGGCGTTTGTGTCGACACACTCTCAGTAAAGGTCGTTAATGTCGACTCCACCGTGGTCACGCTCTATGGCACATATCAGTTGCCATCCAGAGGTCATGCGATCGAGCTCACGGTCGTTGTGGCCGTCGCCGTCGAGATACACGAGGTAGACATGCCGAAGTACTGCGTTTCTCTGTCAAATCGCTGTGCTTTACTTCAAGGGGAGAGCGCAAGGGAATGGCAGGATATCCTGGAAAACGAGAGGAAAAGGGTCAAGCAAACATCGAGAGAGTCCAGAGCCCAAAGGAAAGAAGAAGACAACGTGCTGCGCGATTAGGTAATCCTCAACTTATTTCGTCTCACTTTGCTTTCATGTGTGGGTCGCTCTCCAATTGCTAAATTCAGGAGATACGCTTCAAAATGGCAGGTTTCCGTGTCATCGTCGCGAACAAAAAAAACTTAGGTGTCCCAGGCCTGGACCCCCTTCAACCAAGGAGATCTTCGATCTGCGCTCGCCGAAGAATTTCAATCGATTCTTCTCGACCGCGACCACCGGCCTCCTTCCCTCGAAACCGCTTCACCTTGGCGTCGACCGCATGGAAAACGTACACAATCTAAATTTTCTCGGCGGTGGCCAAAAAAAACCGAAATGCGGTGCACTACCTCCTGTACATCGCCACACTTTGTACTATGTATCCTGGCCAAATTATCGCCGTTGACTCTCTGCTGTACTTGATCGTGAAGACGCAGAAGTCTGGACCGTTCGTCCTCTACCAAGTCTCGAGTCGCGTTTCCATCCGCACCTCGTTTCAATGCATGGCACATTGCTTGGGGCCGTAATGGTTTGATGACTCCACCTCCATTGGGAGGACGAAATGCGAGTCGCCTGACGAGAAGGCCGTTGAACCCGTCTTTAATGATGCGCTCACTGATACGAGATGCACACACTTGCGCTGCGCATTGAGAGCTATAAAAAAATTGATCATCATACATATCTTCCTTCTGTCGTGACTCACATGAGCATAGACAACCTTCCGCCAGAGCTCTTGGAGGTCATATTTCTTCACTGTCTAAACGCCCTAAATGCATTCCCTACCACTACGACGGATGCACCGCTGAATCTTTCTCGGACCTGTGCACGATGGAGAGACGTTGCATCCGGTATCCCCTCGCTTTGGTCGACACTCAGAGTTTCAGCAAGCCACGCGGCGTCTTCCCCTCCGGTAGAGGTCGTAGAAAAATGGATGCATCTTTCAGGCGCTTGCTCTCTATCACTGTCCCTCGTATGCCAACGAAGGCCAGAAACATCCGTAAACGACTGTGCTTCTAGCGAACACGGAGTCTCGCGGGTGCTTGAATTGTTTTTGTTCAATATGTACCGCTGGCGGGATGTCACGTTCGATTTCAGCCGGCGCGCGCCCCCTATCGACTATCCACCATCTCTGACTGCGCAGGGTGCACCTCAGCTAGAGTCCCTCGAGATCCACCCATTCTTGTGGTCTCCTCTCCTCCGCGAACTTCCGGTCCCGTGGCTCGCAGCCGCCGTCGCCTCTGCTCCGCTCCTCCACAGCTTCACGAGCCAATTTGGCAAAATTCCTCGCGCATGCTTTGCCCAAATTCCGTGGGGACAACTGACCTTCCTCCGGCTGGAAATACAGCTTTCCGAGTTTGCGTGTCTCTTCATCCTGCAATCCGCCCCCCGCCTGGTCGAATGCCATCTGCTCGGGGTCCGGCACGAACTCTTCGATGTCCTCCCGACGTTTGACCCTCTGCTCCCTGCCGTCCTGCCCGACCTCGTCACATTCGGTTTATCATCCCAAGTAGGCTTCGACAGGCTCTTCAGGATCCTGCAGGCTCCGGCGCTCCGGACGCTCGAGATCACGACCCGGTCCACACACATGCGCTGGGACCACGCGCAGTTCATGGCCTTCCTCAGGCGCTCGGCCTGCTCCATCACCTCCCTCACCATCCGCGACATCTTCATCTCGCGGTTCACTGAGCCCGAATTATACGAACTCCTCCACCATGTGTCGCACTCGCTCACCGAGCTGGCCATCACGTCCGACATCCCCGGCATGCCGGTGGCCATACCGAACACGCTCCTTCGCGAGCTCGCGTACCGACCCTCAAACACGGGACAGGTGCTCTGCCCGCAGCTGGAACGGCTGGTGCTCCAGATTGGGGCACTCACGACCGATGGCGAGCTCGCGGGGATGCTTGAGTCCCGGTGGGCGGGGCATCTCACGGCCCCTGCGCGCATCGCACGATTGGAATACGTAGATGTCGTGTGTAGCACGGACACCCATTCGGGGGATCTGCGCAGGCTGAACGCGCTTTTGGAGCGCGGGCTCTCTGGGAGGGTCCGGGTGGCTAATGGTGCTCAGGATGCCGAGAAAGATACTTAGACACATATCATATGGTTGCCCTTTTGGCCCTTTTAGATACATAGCGGCGGGGCCTGGCAAGCTGACCATCTTTCGATTCGGACCCTCGGCCCGACGTCAACCTCCATTCGATGTCGTTTTGTCGAGTTGCTATTTCTCATTCCGTGGGTCACTGGACCTCCTTCCTCCCAGGCAAGAACAGACGAACGGCCGCAATGTACAGGGTGTGCGATTATTGGAATGTAAAAACTCGATGGCTCTCAAATGGCTCTGGTCATGTCTCTTTGCGCCCGGCTTGGGAATGAACGCGTGCAAGTCACGTGATTGTGTCTCAAACACCGCATTGAGGACCCATGATTATCCCAACATAGGTCGGATACCAAAATCGGGCCCAAAGTTGAATTTTGTCCGAACTTTTTTTTCTTTCCCACGCTTTTTGAGTCGGCCAAAATGATCATTTCGACAAGGCCGTTCTTTTTGGCTTTTTTTTGGCCAAAATTTTCAGAAAATTTTGTCCGAACTCGGTATCCGACCTATGTTGGGATAATCATGGGTCCTCCGCATTGCCACGAGTCCATTTGATCCGGTGTTCAACCACTGTTCCGCCGTCCGACCATTGTTGAAACAAACTCAGAGTCAAGAACAAGTCGGAGAACAATCTGAAAAGGTCAGAAATTCTCCAGGTATTCGCAGGTCTTGCTCGTGACAACTGGCCCATTCATAGGAAAATTATAAAGAAGCATGCCGCATTTAAATAATTCGCCCGTTCTGATCCCGAATTTTCTACTTCTCCGGCCTAACTCGATCTCTGTGCTTCAAATCCAGGTAGGAGGGCAGTCAAGGTCTCAACGATTCCTGTTTCTCCGTGAAAATTTCCTTGACTACCCCGGAAGTACCGTTGTTGCGTTTGCGAATACCAAGGACTTGGGACGAATACGGCCACCCACTGGTTGCTCATTTTTCAGGAAACGGTCACCCAAAAGCGGCGCCGTCGCTGGCCGAGTAATAATGTCCCTTTGATCTAATACAAGGCCTGACTTGGGAGGTGCTCGAAGTAAAGCTCGAGGTGCAGCAGCTCGGATTGTATTGCTTAACTTGTAGTCAGCCGGCCAAACACACGCGCGGAACCAACGCGGAACCGTCAGAGAGCGCGGTACAAGTGACATTACAGAGCGGTGAAGTTTTTGGTACTCTGCGACGGACTACCACCGAAGACCCTGAATTCGAGTTGTTCATCAGCACGTCGACAGCAACGAGGAGAAGGCAAATGTCGCCAGTGGGGATTCGGGGAGTATTTCAAAAACATGCCAGCTTTATAGTAGGGGAAGGGAAGACCACTCGCGCAGCCTAGATTCTGGGAATTTAGCACTGAAACCTTCATTAATCCGAGAAGCGCCCTTGAATCCCGCCGCAGTCATTGTGATAGATTATTTTGATTAACCCGCATGCATGCTCCCGCTGCAGCCATTGGACCAGATTGTTCATGCTCGCAACGCTTGCGCTCAACTTGTCGCGAGAATATTATATACATTCCATCTCATATAGTCGCTTTGCGCATCAGTTCGGAGAAAATTCGCGAGAACGGTCGGATTGGAAGCATAGAATGAGGGCAGTAAGTTCCTTACCTCTAAGGCCTTGAAAGTCTTAGAAGTAGATGACAGTGACAACGGGCATCCGTCATGTACCAAGCATATCTGGGGCTATTTGGGGAACTCCGCGGTGCGACTGCAAAACAAGAAGCGATATAAGCTTGCTTTTCTGATATAGGCTTGCCTTCTCTGTTCGAAAGTGATTGCTTCCGGGGCGGAGCGGATGATTCCCCGCATGTACACGGTGTCGTGCAAACTATTGCACGACCAAGTCACCCGACGTCTGATTCTTTGGTGGCTTTGTTCTTCCGGTGGCGGACTCAGGAGTGTATTCAAACTTGCGGGAATCGAGCGTGAATGTCACCGGGCCCTGAATGGTGAATCAAGCACATGCAAACTGAAGAGAATGTCAAACTACCTCGTTTGTAAGGCTGACATTCATCATCGCTCCGAATCTTCCGTCTATGAGCTCATATGAGATACGGAGGGAAATAAATGCAGGATAAGGGCTTCACCTTGGATCTTTTCTCGTTTGTAGGACCGACGTAGCGTCTCTAAAAATGTTTCGTACAGAACCCGGGACTGTTCGGTTGGCTGGAACGAATTTCAATGCTACGAAAAGAGATGATTCGTTGATTCACTGATTCGCTGACCATTGCATTATGAAAATCGGGTTTGCTGCCCTTCGTGGTTTGTGCCATCAGGGTGAATTGAGATACACAGAGAATATCGCCATCCAGATCCTTGATGTTGGTTTTCCACATTTTAGCGGGGTCAGTTGGGTCGGAAAACGCCCGAAGGGATAGACTGTGGACAATGTGGGGTATGAGCTTCTCGATCAATTCACTGAACTACTCTATTTTCGCTATCCCGCCGCGGAAGGAACTTGAAGAGAGCTTCGGGCGCTTACAGCTTGCTCGTCAACGTCGAGACGTCGGAGTCAGTATCATCTGTCGGAACGAATAGAACTGTCGTTATTACTGCGTCAAATCTTTACTGACACGAAGGCCTCCCTTTGCCGATCCCTATGAGCACCATTAACCCTCGGGATATCTGAGAGATCACCTTGCCCTCGACTGGAAATGTTAGACAGCAACGTTCCCCGAGATACGAATCTAGGTACCCGAGACAGAGGCGGAAGTGACGCGCTGAACCACTGCTCGCATCGAAGCCGAGTGAGATCGAGGTCGAGTGAGAGAATGATGCCGAAGGAGACAAGTTTATGGTCACGCGCATGCTGCGTGTAACTGTGGCTGTGACCCATTCGACTCTAAACCACAACTTGTATGTCCGAATCTGTGGTACTGGAAACAAGCCTCGGGGATGTCCAGTTTGAGCTTTACTGGGATCATGCACCACGAGTTGAGCGCATCTGTCCCGCTTGGATCTCAAATGCTCATCCGGGCGATGAGCTGTAGACATGTCGAAATTTCGCCGACCTAGCGAAGCGTGGATACTACAATGGTGTCGTATTCCATCGCATCATATCGGTAGTGATTATGTGCATACCCTCGCATACTTTCTTACTAGTGACCCAGGATTTCATGATTCAAACTGGTGACCCAACTGGAACAGGACGTGGCGGAACCAGTATCTATGGCCAAAAATTGTCCGTACCGCCGGCACGCACGCGGCAGTTTTTTTTCTTACTCTCAGGCCACCTTTAGTGAAGATGAGATCCACCCCGACCTGCGTTTCACAGGCGCAGGCATCCTCGCGATGGCAAACTCCGGGCCCAATACCAACGGTTAGTCCTGTTAACAAGTGGTAGAACTTTGTTTTTTTAAGCTGATGGTCCTTATAGGCTCGCAGTTTTTTGTGACCCTTTCGCCTACACCTTACTTAGACAACAAGCACACCATATTTGGGCGAGTAAGTTCCGGGATGCGTGTGGTCCAGCGGCTGGGTGCTGTTGCTGTCGATAATCAGGACAGGTACGTCTTTCCTGGATCGAATTTGACTTCTTCGACAGCAATTATGCAGGCCACGCGAGGATGTTAAAATACATAAAGCACGGGTAATTACGTGAAGTCAACCAATTTCCATCTCCTCCGATGTTAAATCCACCGCCTCCCTATATCAATCAAAACAGGAATATGTTGGGACCTGTGTCGCTCGCCGTTTAAATGCTCTTCCGTCTCCCGGATCATTCCTGTCCACGCCTGAGAATATCCCTTTCGAAAGCCGCCGTTCGTCCAATCACCGGGCCCGAAGTCCGGTGCTAGATAGACTGTGTTCTCTTGCTGCTCGATGCGGTTATGCCTGAAGCCTCTTTTCTAGGCTTCTCGAAGAGGCACAAGTCGATTAATTCCGCGCTGTTCACAGGCGGTGAAGAAATCCCTTCGTTCGCCGCGCCGCAACGCTTATTTTAAAGGAAGATGTCCACTGAGATTCAGCTCGAAGGTGAGAATCAACGGGAAACCAAGGAAAAGCGAGCAAGCTAAAATGTCTAGAACGATCGAATGTGGGTGGAAATGATTTGTGTGGACATGTACGAGGTCTACTTCTGGTGTGAGTCAGGTGAAAAGGGTTCTATTAAGACTACACGCTCATATTTGAAGCCTAAGCAAACTCTACAGGAGAGACGCCATTTCTCACATCCCTGGATAACATCCTGCGTATCGTTGTCATTCAACGGAAATTGCCCTCTCACGTCGGTTTCGGAACCGATAATAACGGGCACCCAATTTTTAATTTTTGGGTGGATTCCCAGAAATGTGGAGGTGAAGACTCCGAAAATATCAGAGCCAACTGCTGGTCCTCTCCGATAACAGTCACCAATGCTGAGACGCACGAATCAGAATTGAACGTACGCTTGCCCAGCAAGTTTGAGAAACTAAAAGTCGTTGATTGGCTGAAGGGAGGCCGGGCCGGGCCGGACACGTGTATACTTCCAAAGGCTTTTTCCGAATCAAATCATCGCCCAGAGAAAACCGCAGACTCGGGTCACTATCCTCATCCTCGGGTGAGGGTCTATGTATTATGTATAAAAAAAAGTCGAAGAATAAGCGCTACATCTCCGTCGTCCTCGCCGCAGCATATATACCATGATCCCCATATTAAACCCTCGTTTCCGCCGGAGAGAACTTGTCGCACGCTCATGAGACTCTGAGCAATCGCATCGGCAGCTGTGATACCTGGGGCCATTTATACTAGATGAAACTTGAATGAAGCCCCACAAGAACCATTCGAAGAAATGGTAGTGCTTGGTATTTTTTATCCAAGGAAATCTACCGGGGCCGAACCTAGATAACTGAAGAACCCTCAAAATTTCGGAAGGCCCAAAAGATGAGTGCTCGCCTGTGCCTATGTCATTGAAACTAACAGCCTTTCATTGGTTGAAATAAAGAAAAGCGGGCCGGGGAGACCGCCCATCAATATTTTGCCATGTGGTTTTAATTTACGCATCAAACCGTTCTTGGCTTCTACTCCGAGCGGGGGTTCACTGACCACGAGAGTGTGCTCAAGCACCGTGAAACGGCTGGGAACACGGAGAGCGCGTTCTTTGCTAGGGCATGTGGATGTATCAATCGATATTGCTAGCCAAAATTCATGAAGGCAGAGCAGAGTCTGGGGACGCGGATACTACCTTCGATACACGCATGAGCATCTCTCCGACGATGACGCGTTCAAAATGCTTATCGGAGCCGACATCACGGTAAGCGGAGACAGCTGTCAATATTCGAGCTTAATTCAAGTTTGGATCAAGTTTGTCCATTATTCTGATTCTCTCCGCCAGGGAAAACGCATATATCGCTCTACTCTCTGTCTATTGTCGATGTCCTTTGAGTTGATTCGATCCGCTCGCTCTTTCCGTAACAAAAAAGGACTACTACGGACGGCTCACTAGGTTTCTTTACACTCGAGAGTCGGGGAGGTCGGGGAGGTCGGGGACTCCAGTGACGCCCAGACTCCCGACTGCAGATGCTTTCAAATAAAAGTGACTGAGCCGACGGTTACTATTGGATCTCGTTTACCACATTTCAGACTGCTCCATCCATCTTCTGCCTTGCCACTGGAGATAGGTATGTCGACAGCTTCTCTGATCATCATGCCACTGAGATACCTACACAGAAGTACACAGCCCTCTTATCGTCCGGACCATTGCCGAGGGTGCAATTGCAATTTCTGCACCGATTTTTCTGCGAACCTGGAAAATTACCTTCAAACATCTATGTGCAACGATTCTATCGTGGACCTGGTGCTAGGATACTGCGATCCAAGTTGAACTGCTCGAGGAAATTTAACTCCTCTGCTGCCGTACATAATCCCAGGGAAACCACGACATGGAGGTCTCCTGCCTGCGATTTTCCATTCTGAGAACTGAAGCCATGCGGTCAACCCGTTTTTTACGGTCAGTATGTTCTAATCTTGTTCCTACTTTTCAACGTGCATATGGCTTTTAGGCAAGGCTGCCGCTGACGAATGCCGATATCAGTATGTGAGTCTCCTTGACCCATTTACAAGCTATTGATGCAACTTTCTGCCATCGATGGCGCGAAAGTCACCAAAATCACTTTGTGGGTGGCCTCGGTGATGGCGCTCAACGTGCAGAACGGGAGCTCACTTGCAAATTTGAAAAGTTTGGGCTCGTTGGCTCCAGGCGTCTCACTGTGCTATCCCAGTTGAAATTTTCACGACGGACGACGTTTTTCACTCCACATGGAGGGTTTGTCGCCGCTGAGTTTATAGCTCTCGTTGGCTTGGACATCCTCGTTGACTTCAGTTGTCACTGTGCCATCCTATTCAACGACATAAGCTCCCGCGATGGCAATCTTCACGACGGACGACATTTCATTTCTCAGGTCTCACTCCATTTGTTGGAGCAATTTGGAGGACTTGTCGCCATATTTAGCTGCCGTTGCCTCGGACATCCTCGCCAGGTCCTCCTTCGGGAATGTGGGTGGGCCTTTGCCGTGCGACCGTTCGTGCGAGGATTAAATGTCCCTTCTTTCAGGTGGACTACTTACCACAAGAGTAATTTTATACAGCGTTCGATCCCACACGACGAGGGCTGCTTGACTGACAATACTGTCACCCTGCCGTTAGCCCCTTGGTAGACTCGTTACCTGTCTGCCTACCTCAGCTTCCGTTGCAAGCATTTTACGGCAAAGTGCAGTCCATTGAGTATACCGTGCAAAGTACTCGCACCAAGGCGTGCACGGCAGATTGCTGACACAAGTCTAGTGCCCTGGGTCGACGGCGCCTACGCTTTCACTGCGCTTACAACGAACAGGACGGTTGGCAAACTTTATCGACTGGGTTGGTATGTGAACTCTGCTGACGCACGGTGACGCCAGGGTGTCGACAAGATGTGCCGCCTGATCATGAACGCCTCGTGTTTACCAACCAGCTTTCCGTCGCACCGTCTATTGGTTATTCCGGCTGAAATCGAGTCGTTTAGTAATTGTTGGCGTAAAGCCGTCGTCTTGACAATACGGCCTAGTCTCTTGTCTGACTCGAATTCCACCCGGACTAAAGGACTTTTGGACCTACTGCACTGCACACTCTCAACGATTTTTGTCACTTTTTCCACGACAAGTGCCCTTTAAATTAATTGCTTCGATGAGCGGGGAACTTGAACTTTTTTTTGGCGGGCTTGAGAAAATACCACGTATATCTTGTGCACGATTTCTAGTTATTCGTGTTCGTTGATGAATTGCAACTGCGGTCCAGCATGGCACAAGTGCACGTTGCTGCGCCCCCATCACGTACCGGCAGAGGTGGCCTCGTCGGGTGCCTCTGAGATAGGGCAAGAGATTCCACCGGCACATGGATGAAGCGAAAACCAGAAACAACTTGGTGCCGACGTCGGTCTTCCTGCCACTGCGTTGAGCAATCAATGTTGGACAGATATGGAAGGAGCGCCTTCCCAGAAAGATAAGAACCGAGCTTAAATCGAAACGGGTGCTATGCGTCTTCTGCAAAATGCAAGGAAATTCGGCTGATTGGGCAGCAGGTCCAGTGAGGGGGGATGTCCCGTGAGCAGCGGCAGCGGTAGACGCATTTTTTGGAGGCGTCGGAACGTGATAAAGACAAGTCGGTCGCCCCCAATGCGTTGATACATGACGAATAGTGAGAGGAGACGTGAGTGTGGCGATACGCTATCTCTTTTAGTGTGAGAGGCAACGCTCGTTGCACCATGAGGAGGGTCTCAGCCCGGATTTACCATCCCATCCCAGGAAGCAGCTCGGATTCGCCTGGAATAGATGTATGCCATGAAGAGCGAGAGTCCGCGGGAGAGAATAGACAGATACACTGAAGGGATTGACCTGGATGCAATTCATAAGGACGACAGTGGCGTCAGGGTCGAAATACGGCGAGGTAATTGACTACTTCATTCCTTGCAGCCGCTGACGCAGGTGAGGCATGCATCATCGATAGATGGTATTGCGAAGGTTATTGGGCCCGCGATCCCTGGCGATGCTGCCTTCTCGGGGGTGGCCAGAGAAGGGAGGAAGCTAGCTAATTGGACGTGAGACTGGTTGGTCGCAGGAGCAAACCTAACGGACTGGGTGTACGATTTCCTGAGAAAAATGGCTTATCACCACACGGCTGGGGGAGCCAGTGCTAAGGAGAGGTGCGATAGTCCCGTTACGTATTCTGGGCTCGTCCAAGGAGAACGCACCAATCATCTCGGCTGTGCGTGTTGGACTGGAACTTAGTCAGAGGGGTGTGGCCCCAGGATAGAGGCCGAGCAGAGGCTGGACAACCCGGAACGCGGGAAACGTGGTTTTGGACGAATGCATTCCAGCGAGGGCCGCGAGGAAGCAAACATGTGCAACGCCGTGAGTGCAATGGCTCCTGGAATGGGAAAGATAGATAGGACTAGGCATCACTGCGACGACTGTGAGAGGGGGGGACACACAGAACCAGATGTTGGGGCCGCGGTAGCCCACTATGTTTTTCCTCGGCAGTAATGATGGGCGAAGATATCCAGCACATATGACGTCGGGAGGGGGCAAAGTTCCAATGCCAAGGAGACGGACCCGTTTTCCGCCGTCCGTCAGGTTTGCGTCAGAGGCTGGGAAGCTGGCTGGGAGATCCTTTGAAACAAGGTTGAGAAAAACGTAACATATCACCTCACTAGTGAGCAAACTCGTACATCAGCGAATTGGGCAAGAGATCTGAACATGTCAGAAAAGAAGGGAGATTCCTCACGTGGGCGCGACTTCTTTTTCGACGTCGGAATCCGGATGTCAGGCTTATAATCTTATTTAGACCGAGGCATACTAGAAAGACACAGATCCGAGGGAGCGGTCACATATCTGAGAGAAGCTGAAATAGGCTACGAGGATCTCAGGCCCGTTGTTCTGTTCAGAATGGCGACAGCTAGTGAGGTCCGGCACAGTGGTAAGCAGCATTGATTAGTCTTGGTATGATAAGGTTCCGGAGAGCTCCCGCGAAGCCAACGAAATCGACAACCACAATTGCGAGGTTTGACGAGTTTTGAGTGTACACATGTATGGACAAGATCGGGTCGCTCAACCAGTCACTTTTCCGCACCAATAAGACCACCGTCGACGTGAAGTATCGCGAAAAGCGCAGAGCCAATGGCAGACGGTACATTTCAGCACCATACAGTGCGATCCAATGAGTGCATGGGAAGAGGATCCTAGAGGATCCCACCGATATCCACGTGGCATTAAGCGTCGTATACCACGCCTACGGAAATCAACGAGAACTTGAGTATTGTCGACAGTGGACCGCGTGGAATAGCAAAATGTTATCGCGCCCGAGGGTAGTGGCGTCGAAAGAACTGTCTCCACGGGTGTGCGCCTACTTCCAACTTGAAGAGAAGAGATCTGAAGACAAGCAGCAGTATTATACATAGTTCTCAGTGACGGTTTCATTTTTTTATGAGGCTCATAAGCAGACCTGGACGATCATCGACCTGGGAGTTGGTTCACACCAAAGTCAGGAATATCAGACTGCTATTCATATTTTTAAACAACATACCAGTGGCTAATCCTCGACGTCTACGAAGAGAGTATTATACCCAGGTTCAATATACAATTGGACAGGGACTCCGCAGCGGGAGACGAGGGAAAAAAATTACGCTGCCGCGGAAAATGCCGCCTTCGCAATTAGCAGGTTGATTAGACGTGTCCGAGGTCAGATTTGGGGTGGTCTGAATGGGCTTTCATCTGATGGTGGCCGCCCCGGGCCTGAGGATTTGAATGGCAGATAAGGTTGTTTTTTTTTCGATCCGGAAGTTCCAGGATAGAAGCAGAGAAAAATCTAGCATAGAACAGCCGTCGAATGTCATTATTTGTGCCCAGTAGGGAGGCGGGATACGGCGGGGTAATGCGGAGTAGGGACCGGGATGCGTGTGACCTGTTGGTGCTGCTGACATGAATTGATGCAGAGTCAGACAGCTGTAACTCTGACAGAGCCCTTGTCCTCCTCGCTCTCCTCAAGCGACGTATATTCCCCAAAGATAGGACATCCTATCGGGCTCTGTACCTGCACAAAGTCTCAGGCTTACCCATCAGATTCATACTTGTCTTTTTCAGACCGTGGCAGCGATTTCTCCCCGTTCGGATCTCTGCCTGTTTCCCCTTCTTCTTCCCAGGGCACCGTCTCTCTCCCAGATTTCGCCTCTGTCCAATATCTCCACGCGTTTCTGACTCTCAGCGTTTATTCGGGGTTCTACACGTGAGTATCTGCATCCTCGTTTTAAACTCAATTTGCTTGTCTTCTGTCGATTATCTTTGTATAAGAACAACTTGGACGCTCGGGAAATACCCCCTTGACAATCCGCGACTCCGATGTCTCCCTATTCTTATCCCTCTTACTACTCTCCCCCTCACCATTTCTCCTCCGTATCCTACTCTGACCCTCTGCCCTATGCTCACCAGGAGATATCGCTGTCTCACCAGGAGCATTCTATGCCCCCCCACTCCATGCAACCGCCTCCGTCGCCGCCGCCTCTTCCGATTGATCCTGCTCTGTCGCTGTATCCGCCCTACTACCACTCGTATCCGCCCCAGCACCAACACGTTCCCCCGCATCTGTCTCTAGCTCACAGCTACTCCTCGCCGTCCTCCCAAGGCTCCGACACCATTGGCACACCACCCATGTATCATTCCTCTGCGAACGTGAACGGCAAGCGCCCTGGGTCCGCCGTCTCGAATGGAACCTCCAAGAAGGCGCGAAAGGATGACGATGACGAGCCTCAGAGCCCCACAGCAGACAAGGAGGAGGGGAAGGCCAAGCCCACTCGGGGCTCACGGTACGATAATATATTGTTTAACTGCGGCAGTTGGTCTCATTTCTGTCAGGGCATGCACTGTATGCCGTCGCCTCAAAATGAAGTGTGTTGGTGCCGAGCAAGGTCCACCGTGCAAACGCTGTGTCGCGGGAAACCACGAGTGCATCTTCGAAGAGTCGAATCGGGGCAAACGATCCTCAAAGTAAGGCACTTTTATTCCGGCGAGGGGACAGATTCCTTACGATCAAACTTCAGAAAGCATGAGCTTTTGACACGGTCGTTGAGAAAAATGGAGCGGACACTCGACACAGTTTTGCGCTCAATCGGGAACCCGAGCCTTGCATCAGGGATGATCTCCCGCTCTCCGTCGCCTTCCGCGCAGGCCACCACAACATCTGCGCTGCTGGCCCGGTCTCCCTCGCCGCCACCATTACCGGCCACGACGCGTTTCAATCGCCGTCCTGGCTCGCCCAAACTCCACTCGTTGCCGGATAACTCGTTAAATCCGCTTGGGCTCTTAGCGGAAGCCAGTCTCGCTAATCGTCGTGTGCATTCCACACTCCCCAGCGGTCTCGTAGCGAGATCGACCCAGCCGGGGGAGAATAAAGTTGGTGTTGCCAGCGACAATTATTTCAAGCCTGGTTTGTCACCCCTCCGCTTCCTATCTGCCTGTACTCATTTAATTCCACAGGACCTATCTCCATCTTGCCCCTTCGACGGCTCATGATCGAGCGGCAGGTACAGCCCGAGATGCTGAGCTTCGTGACCACCGATGAAGTCGTGGCGTTATTCGATATGTGTGTCTTCTCCTTACTTCCTAAGCGCCTCGTCCGACTGACCCTGTTGTAGTTTCTTTGAGCACATAAGCGTAAGCGCATAATTGCTTCGTATGAAAGGCTGTTTAACTCATTTATCATCAGATGCATTGCAATCTTCTAGATAGAGATTTTCACACACCTTCCCTGGTCTGCTCGCGGTCACCATTCCTATTGACCACGAGTGCGTTATCTTCGGTGGAGCGCTGAACCCGGACTTATGCGATCTTCAGTCTGTGCCATTTCGAGCAAGTTCTACGAGGCAAACCCGGAGCTGCACCCGAAACTCACCGAGATGGCGAAAAAGCTCGCTTTCAGCGTGCCCGCCCGGGGCTACAAGTCCCTTGAGATCGTCCAGGCGTACCTTCTACTCGCGCTGTACGGCTGCGGTGCCGTCGAGCGGTACGAGCAGGACAAGACCTGGATCCTCCTTGGCATGGGGATTCGGTACGTTTTCCCTGCATTCCTCCTGCCATCGCAGCCGGTAGCTGATTGCTTCCATTCCAGAATGGCGACTGATCTAAACTTGCACCGCAAGACTGCAGTCGCTAGCGAGGATAGCGAAGACGGTCGGGCCCGTGATTACGAGGTGCACAACCGGGAGCGGACATGGCTCCTATGCTTTTGTTTGGACCGAAGCTTCAGTGCTCAGATGGGGAAACCGTATTCCATCAAGGAGGAGTGAGATCCCTTTCTTTCCGAACAATTTTTGGGCGCTGACACGAGGTTTAAGCTTTGTGATCCGCAACGCGGCGCAATGGGCACGCTCTCCCGTTGCTATTGCTTCCGACGCTGGGCTCGCTGCTTACGTCGTGAGTCCATCCACCTTTTCCGCGGCGGTCAACGAACTCATATGATCATAACAGGAGCTCCAGCGGATCATCTCGCGCAGTCTGGATCTGCTATATTCAGGGACGGATACAGCGTCGGGGCTGCTCGAGAACTGCGACTATCTCCTGGTCATCAAGACTTTCGAGACCCAGGTCATCGCGTGCAGAAAGCTTTGGGACGCTGTTTCGCATGAATGTAAGTATCCTTTCTGAGTTCGTCGATGCCTAGCCGACATTCGTCTCCAGCTCTGCCGGCGCCGTGGTTCGAGTACCTCAGCTACATTTGGCAGTTCTACCACCACTATGCGATGCTCGTTCTGAACTCCTTTGGTCTTCAAAATGCGCTCGAGCGTGCGCCGCTGGACATCGGCCACTTCTTCGCGCGGTGTCATTCGTCTGCCATTGCCTGTGCGGTCCTCGTCCGAGATCAACTCGGCGCTCGGGGCTTCATGAAGTACTCCCCCGACTCGCACTTCGTGCAGACTTCCTACGCCGTGTTGAGTCTTCTCAAGGTGGGTTTCCCTCTTCCGTACCCACATGTGGCAAACGGCTCACTAAGCATCCTTATAGTTAATACGGCCCGAGTTCCAAGTGTTCCTTGAGCACGAGCAGGAGACAATCTCCCTCGTCAAGGACGTCGCCGACGTCCTGGAGAAGATCTCCGTGAACCCACAGCACACCCCCGCGCTGTACAGCAAGTTCCTGCACGCGCTGATCTCCGCGCGGCTGGAACCACCGGCGCCCGAGTCGAAACCCCAATCTCGGGGCTCGGCGACTGGCGGCGACGCCTCTCCGCAGCAGCAGGAGATCCCGCAGTTCAGTAGCCCGACGCTGGCGTTCAGCTCCTCGGACAAGTCGTCCTTCACGCTGAACGAGTTCCAATTCGACGGCGAGATGGGGCCCGTCGCGGACATTACAACGTTCCCGCCGACGATGGCGCCGACGCCGAGCGAGGACACGTTGAGCTCGCTGACGATGGATAACATCCTCAGCACAGGGTTCTGGGACAGCATGCTTGTTCCTGGTTAGTCGACTCACCGTCTGCGTGTGGAAGTGTCTAATAAATTGATTTTCAGGGTATAATTCCATGGAAGGGCTGAGCGGCGGCTTCGTCTTCGGGGCCGGTGGGAGTGGGCTAATAACACCCCACCATGGGCAGACGCCGATCCACTCCGGGAGCAACACGCCGTCGCGCGGGGGCGCGCAGACCAGCGTGCTCACACAAATGAATATCAACGCTGCGTTCCGTCAACAGGAGGGCTCGAAGCTCGACGTATAGCGGTGTATTATATGATTGCTCTCTTATCATCGTTTCTTGATTGGCATTCGTCCGCACGAGGGCGCTGTTTATGTATTATGTACTGCATGTGTCTAAGCCTTTGCATAGTATCAACTATCATTGTAGAGTTTCGTATAGCCTTGTTAATGGCAATACATTTTGCTGCCGCTATGGCGGCGTCGCATAGGAAAAGGTGTGCAATTTTTTGTGATCAGTCGAGTCGGCTGGAAGTCCTGGGGAAGACCTGTGAACATGAATAGTTCGCATCTTCAATCATCCCTCATCTTTTGTGGCGGCGTAGTTGTTTGGTGAATCCATGAAGCAGCCAAGACATTCGTGTTAGAATTGGGACTCCTAGAGGACTCGAACGGCTCGGACAAACCCGCAGATGAGGGGGAACGCTAAGATTGCAGATCCAGTACATGATGTTTGTATGTATTAGATATCAGTAGCGACATCAGCAAACCCTGGATTTGACCATAGTTGGCCATAGTTGGCTGTAGTTGCCATAGTTGCCATAGGACTCTGTAGTTCCAGTCAAAGCTACATAGTTGTACATAGTTTTGCAGCCAAGCTGCATAGTTGTACATAGTTTTGCCACCAAGCTGCATAGTTTCACATAGTTTTTTGAAGTTTCACATAGTTTTTCAATTCCTGTAGGCACCTGAGCCACAAGGCATTTCAGATACACAATTAGATTTCAAAAAGCCACAGTACTTCATTGAGATAGAGCAAAGAAGAGCTCTTTGATAAACTATTTACATAACCAAGATTCTTCACAAAAATATTCATAGTCCAGCTCATCTGTCTCTATGGTGTTCAGAATAGCTCTATGAATTTATTTTGTGTTTTACAGCTGAATAAAGCAAAGGCTTTAGAGGGAAATTGCTAGATGACTTTGTGGAGCTTTGTGAGTTTTGGTACTTTAGTTTGGAATTTATCACTATCTATATGTTATCGAAGTTGTATCAGGGAGCAGACAGTTGTTTTTGAGAGGGAGGTGACCCCTTATATTGAACAGCCTACCAGGTGCTGTAATGGTTGTGTGGCTCAGTGGTTATGCTGCACTCTTACATTATGTCCCGGTGGTCGCCGGTTCGACTCACGCAGGAGTCACTTTATTTGCAAGCTTCTCTAATAGTTCTATCTACCTTAGATGCCTTATCCTAGGATTAGGATAATAGTACTTAACATCATCAGTCCAATGAAATGGAAGAGGCCACAGTTTATTTGCTAGTCATATTTTGTTCAAAGCTTCGCAAACCACCAAACTACACAGAACTATGTAGTACTGCTGAAAACTATGGAGAACTATGTAGCACTCCCACCAAACTATGGAGAACTATGTAGAGGGTACCCTTCCTATGGTAAATACAGGAGCTATGGCAACTATGGGAACTATGTAGACCTAGGTAGCACACCCAGGGTTTGCTGATGGAAGTCATCGAGCAGTACGAAAGCAGACGATTTCCAACACTCCCACTCTGCGAGATAAGCAAGCTCCCACTGAAACAAAAACAAAAGCAGGAGAGAAATAAAAAATGCTCCCACTCAATCAAAGAAAAGCTTCATAAACAACTCCAACGTCGACTTGATCTTCTTCCAAATCCGAGTTGTCGTGGCATCCACACTCCTGGTTGTTGCAATATCTAGTCGGAATTGCAGTTGTGAATGTCCGAACGCCAATTGGAATGAATGTGGGAAGGAGAAGGACGGTGGCGACGAGGCAAGAAAGATGAATGTGCCACATACGTTTCGTGGACCGCATGTGAATGTTCGTTAGCGCCAGGACGGTCGAGAACCCAAGCCTTGATCTCCTTCGGCATATCTGCAACGCATCGAGCGGCTATGTGGTTCCGCCGACCGCAGCGATGACAATGATCCTCGTGAGTGGGATCGCACCAACGAAAACCCTTTTCGTCATCCTTCCCAAAAACTTGCCCATCACCGCTAGAGGTGTGAGCGGCGCGATCGCGATCGCGATGTCCGGGATTCCCGTGACCACTCCCACTCGACGCAAACACCTTTCTACCACCACCACCGCTACGGGCTGCGAGGGCTGTCTCCTCGGATTCCGTTTTGACTTGGCTGCCAGTTGGGGTGATATAGGTAGCACCGCAAAGGACGGCTTTGACAGAGTCAAGTTTGCTTTCACCAGCGGGCTGGGAAAGTAGGGTGTTGCGAACACTGACATAGAGAGGGTCGAGGTTCGCAAGGAGAACATCCTTGTAATAGTTGTCGGATATGGGTTCACCCAGTGCGATGAGCTGGTCACGAATTTCGGTGACCTTGTCGACATACTTTTCCACGGGCAGGGACGTGTCGTGGGTTACAGTGTGAAACGCGGTACGGAGAGAAACGCGACGTGACCAGGTGGAAGCCTCGAATTTGGCTTTCAGCTTGGCATAGAGGGCTGAGCCAGAGGTGACGCCTTTAGCAAGTGAGCGAAGATCTTTGGACATGCGAGCCCAAATGATCATCATAGCAGCCTTGTCCCTCTTATCCCAGGCAGCGGCAGCAAGGGCCTCTGTGGGTTTGGGGGTTTTGCCATCGACGATTCCAGCAGATTCCCCATCAGCATTGAAGACGATGAGAATCTCGTCCTTGAAATTGTGCCAATTGTCAGAAGTGAGTTCTTCGACAGTCTGGGCCAGAGAAAGAAGGGAGAATGGAGTAGTCATGATTAAAAAAGAAGCTGAGAAGCGGCCAAAAGAAGATGTTGAAAGGCGGGGGTAAGGTGGAGGTGATGACGTGGCGATTGGTGAGGGTGTTTTAGTGCTCAGAATAGACTCGTAGCGAAGGTGTAGATGCGGGGGCCAATAACCTGTTAGAATTGGGACTCCTAGAGGACTCGAACGGCTCGGACAAACCCGCAGATGAGGGGGAACGCTAAGATTGCAGATCCAGTACATGATGTTTGTACGTATTAGATATCAGTAGCGAAGTCATCGAGCAGTACGAAAGCGGACGATTTCCAACAATTCGGACAGAACTTGTTCCGCGTGGGGGCGGACCAACAGAAATTGAGATTATGTTGTAGGTCAAGAGTTCAGGGTACCTGCGACCGTTCTCTTCAGACTAATGTATATTGGATATGTACAGATTACTCACCTGCGACCGTTCTCTTCAGACTGAAGAGAATCGGCCGCAGGCCTCTCGTATATACATAACCCGCCCGAACCAAACACCGCGTAACCGTCGCGTCCCCATCCGGACTGGATAGCGAGGTTACTACTACAACACTCCCCCTGACCACGCTATCCAGTAGCACCAGGAAAGTCCAGGCCGATCATGCGGCAAAGCCGGGAAGTAGTGTTGCGGGGAAGAACTTTGGTGAGTAGATCCGCGGGATTGGCGTCTGACTGGCAGTAGTGGAGGGTTATAGCTTTGTCCTCGACGAGATCACGAATATAGTGATATTTGAGCGCTATATGCTTGGCCTTGTCGTGCATCGCGGGATTCTCAGCAACTGATATGGCCGACTGATTGTCACAGTGCATCCGCGACGGATGATCCAAGGGTTTTTCCATTAGCTCACCAAGCAGATTTCGGACGAATACAAGCTCCCTGCCTGCATGGCTTCCTGCGACGTATTCGGCTTCCATCGTGGATTGCGCGGCAACACTTTGCAAGCGGCTGATCCAGGATACGGCGCCGCCAGCAAGGAGAACGACTGTGCCAGAGGTCGACCGCAGTTTGTCCTTGTCACCGGCCCAATCTGCATCGGTGTAACAGATCAGGGATTGCGAGATGGGCGCTGTCGAGCGTCCAGGTCCGCGGCGGTAGGTGATGCCAAGGTCGAGTGTACCTTTAATGTATCTCAAAAGATGCATTAACGCGTTCCAATGCTCAATACCGGGGTTCGAGCTGAACCGGCTCCCAACTCCCACAGCAAAAGCGAGGTCGCCACGCGTGCCCAGCATCCCGTACATGATACATCCGAGTAGGCCCAGGTAATCTTTACCGGCCATAACTTCTCGATCCTCGGCAGTTTTCGGCGACATATCTTTGGTTAATTTTGTGCCGACAGGGAACGGAGTGGACACAGGCTTGCAGTCAGCCATCCCAAATCGTTCCAGTACGCCCTCGAAATATTTTCGTTGGGAAATCCGAACGGTTCCGGCATCAAGATTCTGCTCGATCTCAAGCCCCAAACAGTAAGATGCGACGCCAAGATCCTTCATCTTCAGGCGTGCCGAGAGCTTTGACTTGACAGAATCCCAGGTAGCTTTGTCATCGGTGGCGCCTTGCAAGTCGTCGACATACAGCGCGATGACAACGAAGATATCTCCACGTCGGCAAAGATAAATGCTGTGGTCGGATTGGAGACGTGTGAAGCCGAGGGATTTAAAGATGGAGTCTATGAGGCGATACCACTGCCGGGAGGCT
The DNA here is from genome assembly GCA_029289565.1 of Mycena galericulata. Classification (NCBI taxonomy): domain Eukaryota; kingdom Fungi; phylum Basidiomycota; class Agaricomycetes; order Agaricales; family Mycenaceae; genus Mycena; species Mycena galericulata. The sequence continues at coordinate 320,987 of JARKIA010000067.1, forward strand.
TGCTTGAGGCCATAAAGAGATTTGTGAAGCCGCAGGACCATTTCATCACCCTGTGCATTGAGTTTTGGTGGAAGACCGGGCGGCTGGGACATGTAAATTTCCTTGTCGAGTTCAGCATTAAGAAAGGCAGTGACAACATCCATTTGGTAGACTGTGAGGCCATAGTAGGCGGCAACAGCGAACATAACGCGAAGAGAGGTGAATTTGATGACAGGGGCGAAGGTTTCTTTGTAATCAATCCCAAATATTTGGGTGAATCCTCTCGCGACGAGACGAGCTTTGAAGCGCTCGAACTCATTCCACTGGTTCCTCTTGACACTGAAGACCCACTTGCAAGTTATGACTTTCCTGCCCTCTGGAAGATTCGCATACTCAAAGGTCCCAGTGTCCACAAGCGAGCCAAATTCGGCTGCCATCGCGCTGGCCCACCCCTCCGACTCTGCGCTGGCCATTGCTTGCCTGAAGGTCAACGGGACGATGATGGGGGGTTCAGGGACCTGGGCAGTCTGAGCCTGGGCTTGAAACTCTTGCTCCTCCTCCTCCTCAAGCACAGGTGCGTCTGCTGCAGCTTCAGCTTCTGCTGGCACTGACACTACATCCTTGTGCTTATAGCGCCCTTTCGGCAGCTTTGGTCGCTCGTCAATCATGTCCTGAAGGCGTATGGGAAGCCTCCGTGTGCGCGGTGGTAGTGGTTCCTCAACTTCAGGTGCGTAGTCCTCAGGCTCCAAGTCTGGCTCCCCTTGATCCAAGTCAGGGAATACATCCGCTTCCGACAACACATCCACGTCAGGGACAGCAATGTCGGGGTCAGGGGTCTCATCTGCAGTAGCAGGAGGTATCGGGACGATGGGCGGCAGATTTCGAAGGTCCGTTATCACTTCAGTCCATCCAGAGCTCCGTCCGCGCTCAAAGAAAGTCACGTCCCTAGTTTTGTGGACCTTCTGATTGACCTGGTCGTAGCACTTGTATGCCTTCGACTCCGTACCTGGGAGTGTGTAGTACCCCAGTAGAATGCATTTTATTCCCGGATTTGCCAGTGCTGGACGCCCCTTCACCGGAAGCACTGACACCCACACCTCGCAACCAAATGGACGCAAGTGGCTTACATCTTGGCGCTCATTCTCCCACACCTCCTCCGGGATGCGCCCATCCAAGGACGACCGCGTCGGACAGAAGTTTCGGGTCGTTGCCCCATACGCAACGGCATCGGCCCAGAAACCAATTGAAAGCCCCGCCTCAGTCAAATTCGCCCGAGCGCCCTCCTCGAGCGTGCGGTTAATGCGTTCTGCAACACCGTTCTGTTGCGAACTGTACGGTGCCGTCGTCTGATGTACAATGCCATCCCTGGCAAGCCAGGCCTCAAACTCATCGGACGTCAATTCGCCGGCATTGTCGGTACGAATCTTTCCAACCTTCTGTCCGGTCTTCTTTTCCACACGAGCCTTCCATGCGCGGAAGCTCGCGAGAGCGTCACTCTTCTTTTTCAGAAAATCCACTTCGACGCGTGCACTGTGGTCGTCGACAAAGGTGATGAAGTAGCGGCTGCCGCCAATGGAATTCGGGAGCGGTCCACAAATGTCCGAGTGTACAATTTCTAGAACACGAGAAGCGCGCCTCCTCCCTCCTTTTGGGAATGGCTTGCGCGCAGTCTTCCCTGCAAGACACGACTCGCATGAGACATCATCGTCCCAAGCCCCGAGATCCATCCCATCGACCATCTTTGACGCCCAGAGTTTCCTGAGGTCGGCAAAATTCAGATGGCCGAGGCGCCGGTGCAGCGTCAGAATGTCGAGGCGCTTACCAGACGGAGTAAGTGTTTTCGCTTTCAGCACAGATGGGTAGGCGGCAGGGGCTGCAGTGAATGAAGTTGTATTTGCGAGCTCGAGAGCATAGAGGCCATCCTTGAATGAGGCATGGCAGATTAGCTTGCCGCGCAGCTTGATGAGGCAAAGTTTTCCCTCGAATTCGAGCTTGACACCAGGAATGGCTGTCAGCTGCCCAACGGACAGCAGCGAGCCGGCAAGCTTGGGGACGTGTAAGGTGCGAGTGAAATGCATGGTATCGGTCCCGGCAGGATTTTTGACATATTTGCGCATTGTACCCGTGCCCACCGCAAAGATCTCGCTGTTGTCTCCAAGCTGGATAGGGATCGGCTTCTTGAGGACGGTATATGTGATGAAGGAGGCACGGTCCCTCTCAAGGTGACGCGAAGAGCCCGAGTCCACGAATACTGCATCGGGCCGAAGGACTTTGGTGGTCTCCTTCGTGAGAAGAACTTTCGGGTGATCTTCGTCATTGACTGCATCGAACGCCAGCTGCGCGAGGCGCAACTTCTCCTTGGCCTGGTCCTTTACACCCAGCGGACAATCGCGCGCAATGTGTCCCTTCCCATTGCAGCCGAAGCACATTACGTTCTTCTTCCAATCACCGCCGGCACTGCCGCCACGTCCACCACCGGTACCACCACGTCCGCCTCGCCCACGCCAAGAACCTCTCTGTGTCGCAATGTATGCCTTGACTGCGGTCGCAGCGATGTCGTCCTCAAGGGCCTTCGCCAATGCAAGCTTCTCTGTATGAGCCTTGAGTGCGTGCTCTTCCTGAAGCTTGGCCGCAAGAACGCCCTGCTGGCGCACTTCTTCCTCGAGGAGCATTGGGGTGACTGTCCTCAAGGTGGTGTGCGGGCTGGCGACGATCGAGATGGTCTGGACGAGGGAAGTGAACGACTCTGGAAGACTTTTGAGCGCGAGTTGGAGTAGCTTAGACTCGGTGAGCCCGTCGTTTCCGCGCTTCAGGTCGGTGGCGTAGCCCAGAATGATGTCAATGTGGGTCTGGAGGGGTCCGCTCTGGATCCCTGCGTACTTGATTGTGGAAAGCTTGTCATGTACCGCAATCATGGACTGCATGCCCACTGCTTCGTATATCAAGCGAAGATTATTCCACATCTCTGCGGCGGTTGTGGCGTTTTCGATGTACGGCACCTGGTCGTCGCTGACCATCTCCACGATCCTGCGCATTGTCTTCGCATTGCCCTCGGCCCAGGCTGCATACGCGGGATTGACAACCTCGATGTCTATCATCCCGGTGTCCGGTGACAATGCTGGGCTCTGGGTGGTTATCATCTCCGGGACAGCCGGCTCACTGATGAACTTCCAGCGATCTTCATCTTCAAACTTGTTCTTTGCTTTGAATGAAAAAGTTTTCCAGTTTTTACTGTCAAGCAAATTGAAAGCATAGCGTGTCGTGCTGGAAGCGTCTCGAGTGCCCATAACCTGTTGTAGGTCAAGAGTTCAGGGTACCTGCGACCGTTCTCTTCAGACTAATGTATATTGGATATGTACAGATTACTCACCTGCGACCGTTCTCTTCAGACTGAAGAGAATCGGCCGCAGGCCTCTCGTATATACATAACCCGCCCGAACCAAACACCGCGTAACCGTCACGTCCCCATCCGGACTGGATAGCGAGGTTACTACTACAACAGATTAAACCCGCAAGAGGAAGTAGGCTCACAAAGTAGAGACTCATATACCGGCGATCAAATCACCAACTACTCAATTCCTAGTGGGGTTAGTGCTGTGCCGGTTCAGTCGGGTTCAGAGCCTACCACTACTTCCTTAGACCACCAACAGAAGCCTCGATTCAATTTCAAGTTGGGTGAGTGAGCTATGAGTTTGTGGAGAATCCTTTGAAAATGCGGTTGAGATCGACTTGTGAAGTTTGAAACGAGGTGTGTGCGCGCTTGGATAATTTTGGAAGCACAGTAGTCTTGGATTAGGTTGTGTAATTTTTTTTCAGGACTGCTTTTACTGCCACCCATGAACAGCGTTTTACCAGCGCATGTCTTCTGCTGGCTCCGTCTGCCCTCTGAGATTTCGTTTGCATCTTCTTCTTCGACTTCCTCACTCTCAACTCTCTCTCACCAAATTCTTTACAGACGCGCGGAGAAGGGACGGTCGTTTGAAAAATGCGTACGCTTCTGACTCAGAATTCGCATTGTGTTGAAGTTTGGGCCTGTCGAGGCTTGTTAAGCGGTCAGCGTTCTTTCATCCCGGCGCACTGAGTCCTAACAGTGTCCAGCCGGTCCTCGCATTTCCTTCAGGAAACCAGGTAAGGACCTTTGAATACCTGATCCGATGCGCATATTAATCTCACCCTTGTACCGATCTGGGACCGCTTTCATCTCGGACCCTGGAACGAAAATCAATTTCCAATTCTTGCGGTTTATTTTCCTTTTAAAGATCCTTCTCATTCCCCTTTTTCGCGACACCCTGTCGCACATATCAGTCCTAGAGTAGGGCGATTGAAAGCCGGGTGGAGTGCTCTCAGCAGCCCCACGAGGGACGTGGTCCCGCACCCCGACTACCCAGATCCAAAAGTGAGGGTACATGTTCCTGCCCGCTCTATATGGGACACTGTAATCCTGATGAAATCTGATCAAGCCCTTCGTAAGTACCTCCTCCCCTTATATTGAGTCCGATTCAAAGAAAATTTACCTGGATTAGAAATACGTACCAATCAGATTTTAAAAGATGAGTATGTGCGCATGTTCCGCCTTGCTTTGCGTTCAGCAGCCACGGTTGAACCTTGAACGGTTGTTACACAAGTTACCCAGGCTACATAAGGCCCCGGGCCCGTGAAGGAACATAAGCTTTTCTATGATAGGTCGAATTTTCAGAAACCCTGTCCGGCCATAAGTTTTTTAGCCCAGATGGAACGCACTTCGCACATATTGGCAAATCTCGCACTACGTTGCCCAGGCCAAGTTGTACATGCTTTTCGCGATGCCAGACGGTGCCGACAGGCTGGGACAGCGACGAAAAGGCGAATTTTTGATCAATTTTGGCCAAAAAATTGGGTTCCGTGCTGGGACGACCCTTGTACGGGATAAGATTTTCCAGGCCGAAAATGCCCTCATAAGCTTTTTGAGGCCAGATATCCGCTTTTTCGGACAACCCTTTGCAGGAGCTTCACGGGCCTGCTCCGAATTCAATTGAACTGCCAACCCAACTTTGGCCGAACTGGCCTGCAGCTGGCTGTCTCGAAAAATAACGAGACACAAATAGCCCACCTCCAGTCCCCTGGCGCATTCTGTGGCGGCATTGGCGAGTTTCAGGCGAAACTGAGGAAACCCGGAACGGAGTCATGTGACCCAATCCCTCTTTGGGAGCTGCCACCATCTATCCCGGGCTTCAGCACCTTAGGTTCTGCATTAACCGCATTGTGGCTCAGGGTGAGCGATATACAGACTCTATGTCTTCGTTTCGTGATATTGACCCGCGTTTAGACTCGGTTTCAAGGACAAGTTTGTCCCTTAAAAGCGTTAAAGTACCCAACTTGCTTCAATCCCCATTGATTCGCCTCAACGCCTCTTTTTCCCAGATTATTTAAGATTTAAACAAGTCCATCTCAAGCCGCCATACGATTGTTATTCTTACGATGAGTTCGCGTCCGACTGTGGTTCTGCAGCCATCCGTGAGCACGACAACGTACGGTTCAGTTCCCCCGTTTTTCGCGTCGCTGAGCCTTCTCTAGGGTTGTGACCACGACTACGACGACGACTACATATGCTCCAATCCAGTTGCCTCCTTTGCCGTCACCCACAGAGCCGACGGATCCCAAGGAGTACCCACTTTTACACGCGACGTTGCCCAGCAGTCTGCGACGGTTTCCTCTCGTTTTTCCCGGGGGCACGCGTGCCACGTTCAAGGATGGGGAAGATACGAATGACGACGAGCAAGACTCGCGCGGCGAAGGATGGCGCATGCTGCGGCGCGATGACCCGCCAGAGCCCGTTGTAGGGCTCGCCGAGGCTGTCGATCGATACGGAAAGAAGCGCGCGTGGGAGGAGGAGCCGCAGTCGCGAAAAAAGCCGCGCCCCCCGCCGTCGCCCCCTGGTTCGCGCCAGGGCTCCCCGTTCGAACCAGACTTGGCGCTAACCACGCTGCTCACGCTGCCGTCGCTCCTCTCTCATTTCAACGCGCTTCCGCCCTCCCTCCAGTCCCACTTTCTCCTCACTCTGCTGCGCCACTCGCCTCTCCCCGTCCTGCGCACCCTCCACTCGGTGCTTACCCCCACCCTCGCTCGCGATTTCCTCACCCTCCTCCCCCCAGAACTCGCCTCTCACATCCTCTCTTTCCTCCCCTTCCCCGCCCTTGCCCGTGCGTCGCGTGTGTCAAAATCCTGGCGCTCCCTCATCGACGCCGACCCTCTCGTGTGGACATCCCTCTTGAAGTCCTCCGGCATGCACTGGGGCTCCGAGGCGGCGTTTCTCCACGCTCACCGCCGCCTCCCCTACCCGCACAAGTCGCTCTTCCAGTCTCGGTATCTCACTAACACCCGCTGGTCTTCCTCCACGTCACCCACCCACCGCAGCTTCCCTGCCCACGGCAGCAGCGTCGTCACCTGTCTCGTCCTTTCCAGGGGCCGCGTCATCTCGGCATCGGACGACCATTCAATACACGTGTATGATCCCCTCGCCGGCGAACTGCGTCTCGCGCTTCAGGGGCACGAGGGCGGTGTCTGGGCCCTCGCCGCGACGCGCGACATCCTTGTCTCTGGCTCCACCGACCGCACGGTGCGCATTTGGGACCTCGTCAGCGGCCGCTGCACGCACGTCTTCGGCGGGCACACGAGTACGGTGCGCTGCCTTGCGATTGTTCAGCCCGAGTGGGTTGAGATGGAGGACGGCCGGCGCGAGAAGTGGCCGAAGCGTGCGCTGATCGTTACCGGCTCCCGCGACCACACCCTACGCGTGTGGACGCTGCCCCGGTCCGGGGACGCGGGCTACTCGTGTTTCGACGAAGGAGACCCGGATGTAAGTCTGATTGATCGCTGTACACTATAGTGCTACTGCTGACGACGTGGTCAGGACGCGGACGATAATCCCTATCATCGGCTCTTCCTCGAGGGGCACGACCATGCCGTACGGGCACTTGCTGCCCGCGGCCGCACGCTCGTATCCGGCTCGTACGACTGCACAGTACGTGTCTGGGATCTGGTCACCGGCGCCTGTCGATGGGTACTAGTCGGACATACCCAGAAGGGCGCGTAATTCTTTCTATTCCTGTAATTCCCGTCTGACGCCCTTGTTCAGTGTACAGCGTCGTTCTCGACCCACCACGCCATCAAGCCTGCTCGGGCTCCATGGACGGCACGGTGCGCATCTGGGACCTCAAGACGGGGCGCTGCGCACACACGCTGACGGGGCACACGTCGCTCGTGGGCCTGCTCGGTCTGTCGCCGCGGACGCTCGTGAGCGCTGCCGCGGACTCGACGTTGCGCGTGTGGGACCCCGAGACGGGCGCGCTACTGCACACGCTCGCGGCGCACACGGGCGCCATCACCTGCTTCCAGCACGACGAGTTCAAGGTGCTGAGCGGGAGCGACGGGACGCTCAAGATGTGGAACCTGCGCGACGGAAGCGTGCAGCGGGATCTGCTGACGGGGATCACGGGGGTGTGGCAGGTCGTGTTTGAGGGGCGATGGTGTGTTGCAGCGAGTAACCAGACGCGCGGGGGCGCGGTGCAAACGGTGCTCGACGTGTGGGACTTTGCGGAGGAGGGGGAGGACTGGGTGGGCGAGCCGCCTGGGGGCGTTTACGACGAGAGCGAGAGCGGTGGGAGCGATGATGAGGTGGAGGATGAAGACGACACGAACGGCGGCTATGCGCATGCGCGCGCGCGCCGGAGCATGGACGTCGATATGGGGATGATTGTGGAGGACGAGGACGCGCAGGACCAGGCTGAGATGGATGCAATGGACCAGGACCTGCTCATCCCCGCATCGGACGACGGCTCGGGCTCGGAGCGGAGTCTGGGGCGCCGGGAGAGCGCCGACATCATAGAGGTCGACGAGCCGGAGATAGAGCCCATGTCGGACGACGACGGCGTCCGTGGCTCCCGGTGGGCCCCTCCGCCGCCGATGCCCCGTGCAGGCTCCTCGCGGCATCAGCAACAACAGACACAGCCCGTAGCAGGGAGCGCGAGCACTAGAAGTCGTCGGAGTGCGGCTACTGCCAGCGCGCCGCTTTCCCCTTCTCATCCGTCGGTAGCGGCATCCGCCTCGATGTCAACCGCCCCCGGCACCAGTGCTGCGTGGCGCCGCTCCGCGCAAGCGCAACCACCCGCCGCGGAGGAGACGTCCACCCGCCCGCGCACGCAGCGACGGGGCAGCAGGCGGTGATTTCCGCTCCTTCCTCTCTTTTTCTTTGTCAATCTCTTACCTCCACTCCGTCTGGTTTTGCGCTGCTGTCGGTACGCTTATATATATAATCTGTAAATTCGTCGGTTCGGTCGGTCGGCTGCTGCTTTGCGCATGTGTGTTTTTATCCCAACCTTCATTCACTCTGTCATCAAGTCCATTTTCGCCGCTTGTTAGGATTCACATACATATCAGTGTACATGGTCGGATGTACATACAGAGACTGCATATATTGCACTGCACTTACTTATGGCTAGGTTGTACGTTTACCTACTGGGAAATCTTCAAAGTGCGTGGTGTTGCCACAAGGTGCTGGAGGCAGTTGCTGAGTACGAGTTACGAAAGCCTTGGCGAATATGTGCGGGAAAATTTTAATATCGAACCAGACTCGCGTGAACGTCGAAGCCGTCGATGTTGGCGGATGGCAGGAAATTGAACTTTGGTTGAATTCTGAGGTCAGGAGGGCAGAGTCATGCGTCTCCCGTCCTGGAGATTAATTGCTTCGAAATCTAGAGATAGGCATGAAATATTTTGTAAGAGGGTGAACTATTGGCAGAGTAACCTACGATTTCTGCAAATCGTCACAGGCAATGGGTAAGGTCTACTGCTTATAACGACAAGCGAATAGAGCGAGGAGAGCTCGGCATTGTCTTGATCCCCGTCTCACTTGACCACTTCGGAGGCTATAGCTTTCGATCAACTACGGCCGTTCATTTTATTAACTGTCTATTGATACCCTTGAGTCAGCCAACTCTAAACGCTACACACTTTCACAGACCAGATGAGAATTTGGATTTGGACAATGATGATTGTTACAACAACATGCAAAGATAGCAATCCGCGAAGAGAGCAGCGTCCACGTAGACAAGTTAGGATGAGAGGAGACGTGTATCCGATGCGGAGGTGGTGTGCTTGCTGGGACACGGCGGTGACGTTGATGGCCCCACGTACGAGCCGAGATGGGAAGTAGGTCATGTCAGTGATGACTGGAGGAATGATACCACGGTTATCGTATGCTACTCCCCCGGCGGTGTGCTCCTGCTTCGTCCAGATGTGCCAGTCGAGTGTCTCCTATGTAAGCGCCTACCGCCGCGAGATGAACCCCGAGATGAGTCACCAGACGAAGAGAATAGGCGTTTCTCGGCGAAGCCGAGCAGGCGCTGGAAGAACGGCTTCTTCAAGCTGCTTCCCGAGTGCGGCGAGGTGGGAGAATGGGCAGTGGATGACGCAGTGTAGAGGGACGCGGTCGCGTCGGGTGTGTGCTGAGCAGCGGAAATGAGTTTCCAGCGGGATGACGCATCGGCGGCGGGTCACTCACGATAACGTGGACCTTTTGGCGGCCTGTAGGCATGACATAGTAGGTGCTCCCAGAGCCGTTGCTGCCGGTAAATGAAGAGGTGGAGGAAGCAGGGCTGAGTTGCCTCGTTGTGCGCGATCGAGATCGATCACGTCTGTTAGGCGTCCTTGAGCCAGATCGCCTCTCTTCGTTAACCGATGACATATGCGACGGCGCAACAGCAGAGGGGTAGGGCGTAGGATATTTTGGAGGGTAGTGAGAGGAAGGTACGGGCGCGGAATGACTATATATCATCCCGTTTGGCCCCATTTTGGGAGGGTGAGAATACATAGCAGGTGGTGCATAGTGCGGTCTCGAGTGGTGAGAGGGGGCATAAACGATGGGGGGCGGGGCATGGCGGCGACCGTGGGACCCAGCTGACTCTGGACCATGGTGCCAGGCCTGAGGGTAAGGCTGGGAGAACGTCACCAACGGGCCAGAGTGAGGAACAGGGAGGGGTCCGGGAAGCCCGCCCGCGGAAGGGTTATGATGAGAGATGTGGGGCATATCCGGTGCAGGGTCTTGCATTTGCGAATACGCGTCCCTCGGAAGTGACTTGGAACGGGTATGTGAGTGGGCCGCAGAACGTGGCGCATCGACGCCATGAGATGGTAAAATGCGGATTTCTTCAGGCACACGTGGTGCGCCATGCGAGCCCGATCTCGAACGATGGGTAGGCAACGTCTGCGACCGTAAGGACTCTCGAGGATGTATCTTCGATCCACCCCGTTTTAAGCGGTAATCATCCGGGTATGGAATGGGCTCGTCCGGCCGGCCGTCGCTGTACCTCAAGACCATTTTGGGGGGAACAGAATGTGTGCTTTCGGCATCGGAGGGTGGCGCAATCGTAAAACCATCTGAATCGTCAAGGATAGAGGGGGCAGTGGAGGGCGAGTAGCAGTTCTCGGGGGGCTCGATGCGAGTATGAACCCAATGCTTTGTCCTCTCTTTGCTGGAAAGATAATCACGAATAGCCTGAGACGATGTGGTGTATTCCGTCATCAGAAGGCGTCGGCAAAGAGACAAAGCAGGTGAAGTGGGCCCGAACTTTGGAGGGTGTTGACCAAAGAAGAAGAGAGCCTAGTTCCTCCGGCAGTCTGCCTTTATACTTGGGACACAAAGGATATCTTTGTTGACCGGTCCTGTTCTTCCGGAGAGAAGTTGATGATTACTGGCCGGATGTACACCGATTATCATGGCAGTTTTGGATACAATCAGGGAACGTGTTTTCCGCAAGGCGTTCGTGGCAGCTGCCTAGCTTGTCGGGGCTAGACCCTTCATTTTTTATGGGGAGAAAAACACATAGCCTGTGTCCGCACAGTTGAGGATCCTCCGCTGTTTGGGAGTAGAGCGGGACGGCGAACCACGGAGAAAACTAGAGAAGGAGGAAAGAAGGAAGGAAAGCGTTAGTCAGACGGAGATCCGCACGCACATTACATAATGAGTAGGACTTCGGCCGAAGATAGCCGCTGTCGCTTTCAACCAAGTCACCGACTTCCGACTAAAAGATATTCACCTCGCAGCGCCAGGGTCGGAGCAAGATCAGATATATCCTAAATTAATTGATTCATCCTACCATATACAAGGTTGACTGGCCATACCGATAACTGACTGGCAAACCTTGCATGCGAGTCCTGGGTTACGGTACGTGCTACGGGCAACTCATCTAGAAGGAATCCAAGTAACCCGATATGGTCATTGTTGTTTATGCAAAACGCGAGGCCGACCACCCGAGGGCTGAGGGCGAAGTGTCACTGGCCGCGTGCGAAGTCACCTTACGTCCAGGAGGACACTCAAGGCCTTCTTCGCTCGGTACTAGGGACACACATGGTACTCGCCGAGTCCTGACTGGCTGAGACACCCCCAACGGGACATGAAACTATTGCTCAGGTGCTAGTCTGAATTAATTAACGCACGAGCGGTATTGCATTACACCTTGGCCGCGTCAGTGATACGGTGGATGAACGGAGAAACGGGCACTCGATATATGGATGGTGGTGCTGATTAGACCGTACTCAACGGCGGGTCACAGCCCGTCTCCAAATGAAATCTGTCATTCGAAGTTGACTCTGAATCCATTATTAGTCTTCGCCGCCTGAACGGCGGAATACATTTTGGGATGTCGGGCACGCGCCACGCGACATGTTAAATATAGACGTGGTTCCGGAACTGTTCTAAAAAAACTTAAAAAAAGAATTCGAGGACATGAATCGACCTGCGTGGAAGGGTACTGACGTCAAATTTGGTTCGAGGTTCGGGTGGCCTTTTCTGGAAATCAACTAATATTGCGCGAATTTTTGTGCTCGCAGGTCCGTCTGGCATTCAACTACCGAATTTTTGAAAGGACGATATGCCCAATTGTTTCAAAGTTCTCACTCCCTTACGTCCCTTAACTCAATTTAAACTCTCTCTCCCCGCGAAGTCACAGGTTCAACTCACAAAATTACGATTGAAAGAGCGAGCACAGAGCACAGACCGCCGATTCCGTCAATTTGGTCTCACTAATGAGAGCACTGGGTGCTTGGGTCTGAACGGAAGCGGCCCACCAAAGCACCGAAAATCGATGTTGAAACCCGATGTGGTGAAAACTGAAAAGATGACGGTGAGGAGGGTATCATGTACAGGATGATTCATCTTCAACTCTGTATATTCCTGCCTCACACAAGGGCCCGCTCTGATTATAATCATCACCAACATCAATTGACCATGTCAGGCGCTCTGATGGCGATATTTTGAACCGTGGGAATTCATTTCGGTTGCTTGCGGAGGATTCTATGAACTGACGAGGACGACATTTGAATCCGATATCTCTTCATTAATCCTGTAGCCCCCTCTATATCTTGACAGCAGATCCGCATCTGTCCGAAATGAACGTTTGAAAACCTTGGTGCCGAAAGAAATTAAACCCAAGAAATCTGGACGTATACGAGTCTTGTTGTGCATATTGCCGTACCACAGACTCTGTGTGGTCTGTGACGAGAGCAAGAGAATAAAAAAAATATCTAGCGGTCATCTTTTTTCCTCGGAACTCGAACGAAGGTATTTACAGATGAACTATACTATGCAAGTAGTATTGTAGCATCTACGCGGTGTCTGAATTCGGGTGACTCGGAACTGCTCAAACTCTGAGGTATCACCTCTTTCGTCGATCAGAAACTCGTACGGCAAACACTGTCTGCCCAAGATCCCGTAGAAGGCCGGATAAAAAAAATCGCGGTGGCTTGTTTTCATCCTATCCATTGCTAGGTGATTTTCTCGTTTCCTTTCATCCCGAAAACTCGACATGTCCCACTTCAGCGCAGTATAACGCTGCGATGAAGTTTCCAAGTTGTGAATGGTGACTCAGAGTTGCTCGAGGGCCAATTGACCACAGGTGCGGCGCATGTAATTTTTTTCGAAAGGTTGAACTTGATCTTTGTGTAGAGGAGGTAAATCAATATGTAAGAGCGCTCGCCGGATGCACGGCCGCAGCGACAGTGTACGAATGACGGCACATGTGTCACCAGGTAATCGGGAAATTGAATACTCAATCTGCAGCCTGTTGACACGACGATCAAGTAAACTCTGCCCACCTTGCCGGCGTTCATGGTAAGTGGCAAAACGGAAGCAGGACGGCGTATCACGCGAGGCCCTGATTGAAAACAGTGCTGTAGAAGTTGCCTGACGCGATTTAATTGAGGATGGAATACATACGTGCGACCCATTATCATACGTTTCCCATAGACGGGCCACATGCTCAAGCCGTGCGTGATGCAGCACCCTTCAAAAGAAAAAGAGGGTTAGCAGAAACATGGGCTCGTGTATGCGGAACATGGCAGGAGAAACTCTCCGGACTTGATAGGAACGAGGTTGGACACGAACATAGGATGCGTCCGACTTGAGTACGAAAAGCCAAACACGTCGCATGTAATTAAATAATGAGCGTGCCAAATGGCAGCTAAGGAGCGTGTCGTGGGTGAGTACATGGCTGACTACATGTCGGCGGGACCAGAAATAAAGCGGACATAAGTTTGATATTTGGAAGGGAGCGGGGCATTCAGGCGAAATAGTACCCCAATAATAAGCCCACCAGCGCACAGAAGCCCGACGCAGAGGCCCGGACGGACGAGCTTGGATGGGTGTTGGCGGGTGCACTGCCAGATCCCGTGCCGGAGCCCGCATTTGCTTGGGAGGTTCCTTTGGTACCGGTCGGCGCTGGCGTACCCGTCGCGACTTGGACGGCAAACGGCGTCACGGCCTCTGCGTCAGTGATGGTCGCGCCGTTTGCATTAGCGACGCAGAACGCCGTCCCAGCTTGGATGGAACACAGGCCGCCCGCCGTTGCGGTGACGTTGTCTTCCTGCTCGACATATGTGAAGGACACGTAGTCCGAGCCCTCGACAAGGGTCGCTTACACTTCCATGAGAATTTGGCATTTGACATGGCGAGCTCGAGAAGACATACCTGTCCCGGGAAAGTCGCCCTGTGCGTCGGTGAAAGTGCCGGTGAGCGCGCCTTGGTGGAGGGCCCACGTAGTGCGGCCCTGGGCCGTGTCAACGCCAACCACGTCCGCGCTGATGGGCTGCTCGTCGGCGAATGGAACAATCAAAGAAATTTGGGCGGCGGCATCTACATGTAAACAACGATGATTTTGTGGGAGATTAGAGGTCAGACGAGGCAAACGAACAGTGGAGGCCCAGTGCGACGAAGAAAAAGGGGAGAGCGCGCGTCATTTTTAGTATTGTGTTTCTGGAGGGGAGTCAAAAGAGAAAATGGCTTACGATCGCCGTTGCCCAGCGTCGTCGCTTCCTAAATACATCGCGTAGGCCTGGGACCGGAACCATATATTATCCTTATCCATGTGCTTCGAGTCGCTCAAACATCGGTCAATTTGAATGAGTGTGCAAACTTTAAGATATTTGTGGGATTTGTTGGAGATTTGAGTAGATCTAAGTGCTGTAAATTGTAAGAGACCAATAAGACATTTTGAGAGAGACCCGTGCGGGTAATTGACCGAGAGTGCAACGAGAGTGTAAAAAGTACCTGACCAGCTGAGGCTGGAGCGCCAAGAGCAGATCACAGCTGGAATCAATGCGATCGTAGCAATCTGATTCAACTGATTGCAAACTCTCCCGAGGCCAGTAATATGCCCGCACCGCCACAGGCGGCGTCCTCCACTGGCATCCGGCGTTCATCCATCGGACTCCAGTGGATGCGGAGAGCGCCTCCAGCAGCCTCCAGCGTCATCCACCGGAAGGAGCCGGCACCAGTGGATGCTGGTGGATTTTGATGTCTTTTCAGTCCAATTTAATTTTCCCCTTTTGAAGTTTGAACGTCAACCGGACCATTTTTATAACTCATACAGAGTAGCTACGAGCCCAGAGGTTCGGAAGTCACTACTAAGAGAAAAACACTGCATTGACATCCACCGGATGTTGTAAGGACATCCACTGGATGCCGCAGGAGTTCCACCATTTGTCCGCCGTCGTCCGCCGGACCTGGCACAGATGTCCAGCTCCCGCCGGCGGCGGTCGGTGGATCTTGACTTAACATCTGGCGGTTTCCGGTGGGTTTTCACCTGTTTCTGGTATTATCTGCTGGATTTGTGAGCAATCTCCATCCGCATCCAGTGGAATCTACCGATTGCGTGGAATAATTCCACCGACGTCTGGCAGAAGCCACCAACCTTTTGGAATAATTCCACCAATGTCTGGCGGAATCTACCGACTGTGTGGAATAATTCCACCGACATCTGGTGGAATTCACCAACCTTTTGTGAGAACTCCATCGGCATCTAGGAGAATCCGCCGTCCTTTCAGACAAATTCCGCTGATGTCTGGCGGAATCCATCGACCTTTTGGAAGAACTCCACCGGTGTCCAGGAGAATTTGCCGTCTTTTTGGACCAATTCCACCGATGTCCGGTGGAATTCCATAAGTCAATAGTAAGAGCTGAGAGGTACTTGTTGGGAGAGGAATGCACACGAATACAGTAACTAACTTAAATCCATTGCCATACCCTCCACAGCATCCCAAAATTCCTCCGATAAGATCCTATCCTTCTTCAAGATCCTGTCTTCCACCATCTCCTTGTAAAGTAGCATCAAGACATGCACACAGAAATCGTAATTAGTGGCAGACATCTGGCGGAGTTGAGCTTCAAATCCACTCAGCCACGAGTTCAGCTGTTCTGCCGTTTCCGTATTAAACGCACGGGTTGTATGGGTCCTGCCGTTAGCATCAACATCTACAACAACCAGGTCGGGCTGAGCGCCATTTGTAGGGGCTGGATTGCACCACAGCCGGCACAAAACATCTGTGGCTCGGTGTCCGATATAGTGCCAAGCGTCAACAATAAATTTCGTCGTGGAGATCCATCAGCAAACCCTGGGTGTGCTACCTAGGTCTACATAGTTCCCATAGTTGCCATAGCTCCTGTATTTACCATAGGAAGGGTACCCTCTACATAGTTCTCCATAGTTTGGTGGGAGTGCTACATAGTTCTCCATAGTTTTCAGCAGTACTACATAGTTCTGTGTAGTTTGGTGGTTTGCGAAGCTTTGAACAAAATATGACTAGCAAATAAACTGTGGCCTCTTCCATTTCATTGGACTGATGATGTTAAGTACTATTATCCTAATCCTAGGATAAGGCATCTAAGGTAGATAGAACTATTAGAGAAGCTTGCAAATAAAGTGACTCCTGCGTGAGTCGAACCGGCGACCACCGGGACATAATGTAAGAGTGCAGCATAACCACTGAGCCACACAACCATTACAGCACCTGGTAGGCTGTTCAATATAAGGGGTCACCTCCCTCTCAAAAACAACTGTCTGCTCCCTGATACAACTTCGATAACATATAGATAGTGATAAATTCCAAACTAAAGTACCAAAACTCACAAAGCTCCACAAAGTCATCTAGCAATTTCCCTCTAAAGCCTTTGCTTTATTCAGCTGTAAAACACAAAATAAATTCATAGAGCTATTCTGAACACCATAGAGACAGATGAGCTGGACTATGAATATTTTTGTGAAGAATCTTGGTTATGTAAATAGTTTATCAAAGAGCTCTTCTTTGCTCTATCTCAATGAAGTACTGTGGCTTTTTGAAATCTAATTGTGTATCTGAAATGCCTTGTGGCTCAGGTGCCTACAGGAATTGAAAAACTATGTGAAACTTCAAAAAACTATGTGAAACTATGCAGCTTGGTGGCAAAACTATGTACAACTATGCAGCTTGGCTGCAAAACTATGTACAACTATGTAGCTTTGACTGGAACTACAGAGTCCTATGGCAACTATGGCAACTACAGCCAACTATGGCCAACTATGGTCAAATCCAGGGTTTGCTGATGTCCAAGCACTGTTCGGATCCTGGGTAACAATATGTCGCAACAAATTGCAAGCATCATCGTATGCGATGAAGCTCGGCTTTGCGTCCGGATGGTCTTCCCAAACACGATTGATGAATGCTAGAACCTGTGATGAGCTTTCGGATGAATAACATTTGCCCCATCCAATAGGACAGCCGCAAGACCATTGTATGGTTTGGAGACAGTAGGTTGTTCTTGCCCTGAAAGTATGGGTGACCTCTACCCCTGGGACACCATCTAGACTCGGCAACTCCGGGTGAAGGGTTGGTCCATCCTGTGCCGCCGAGTTGTGGTTTTGAGCAAAACGCGACTGATCGCCAAGCTGACGCCGAATGACTCGTTGGACACCAGGGAATGACATCCGCGAAAATCTGTTGAGATACTTTTCGTACCAATCCCTATGTGATTGAAGGTCACAAGTTGGAGATCCGCCCGGTTGTACTGGGCGCCCACACGGGATGATACCACATATATTGCCCATCCCCAAATGATCTGCACAAAAGCGGCCATTCTTGTAATTGACCAAGTCATTCTGACATGTTGTTACAGCGCAAATCTGGGTGAATTCCATCAGTCAGGCTTGATGAGCAAGAACCGAGCAAAACAGACCTTGTGAGTGATTGTTTTCCCGTCCATTACTGCCATTCGGACATAGCCTCGACGTCCATTCGCTGGAGGAGACTCCTGCTGCTTGGGCTGAACAGGCACACTCTGTTCCACTGGCTGACCTCCGGGTTGACCAGGGCCTGGCAACACGGTCTGGGAAGAGTATTTAGTAAGCAGCAATGCGACGTAAAAAGGAGGTTTACCTGGATATTCGGTCCTGAGGGATCGTCAGCCACTCCATCGACCTGGTCCCCCAATGAAGCACCGGTCGCGAGCAAATCAGATTTGTACCGCTTCAAATGGGTGCAATCCAAACAACCGTGGGTCATTGTCCCTGCTATGATGCCTCCGTTGACTCCTATCTGGTCTCTGACTGCATCCGCAATAGTCCGGGAGTCCGAGTTGGATGGAATGGAGAAGGTGTTGGTCAAGCCGTGCGCCACTATCAGCCTCCGGGAGAAATGCTCGAAGTAAAGACGTTGGGATTGTCGAGTCGTGACTCTGGGTTTTTCACCGATGGTGTCACTGAGCCATTCGGCAAAGTTAGACCATCCAGATCGGAAGCGGAGAAGAGCATTCTCTTGGCTAATCGCTATCCTTCGATCCATCCATACCCCGGATTTCGAAACACGGAGGAATTTTGCATCATATTCTGGCTTCTGCATACGTGTTTGATTCGGATGGCGATATGTGATACGGTCAGGATGATATTCCGCATCACAGGTCTGACAGAAGGCAATGAATAAATCTGCCTTCACCCATCGGAAGTTGTGGTCAAGTAACCGGACCGTTTGCACCTGGCGGCGCCGGCGAAGACTGTGTAGGCCCTCTGATTGCGGGCAGAACATACAAGTAAGGCGATGGGTGACCAGGATGGGTCGTGGGTCAGGAAAAAATTTCCCATTGCTCGAGGAAGATTCGAGGATGCCGAGATATTCGTAGAGCTGCTCCAGATCGTCGCAGATGGAGCGCGCATAATCATCTCCAGGGCCTTCATCAAGCCACGCTTCTGGGTCTTGACGTTCAGGATGGAAGGCCCTCAAGATGAGCAGTGTTATGCTGCGATACCAACCGGTAGCCAGTGGTTGTCGAGGTTCTCGGCGCTGATTTTTGTGTAGCTTGAACAACGGGTAGAGTGATGCAAGGATAGCAATAGCATAAAGTGAACGCTGCAATGATAGCCCTCCAGGAAAAAAGACTTGGAGGAATACAATCAGATTATAAACTGAGACGGCCATGATGGTGGTCGTCAGTAGAGTGTAGTTTTCCTTATTTGGCTAACACATTTCCTCTTATGGATTAGAAACAGTGCTCTTCGCAATTCGACATGGAGATACTACTCGACATTGAGCCTGCTAGTAGACTACACAGTGCTATTCGGAAGAACCATCAATGTCGTCATCCGAATCATAAACCCTCTTCGACTTGGCCTTCTTCTTAGAAGGTCTCGATTCCTTCTCGCTCGCGCTCGCCGATTCCTCCGCCTCCGACGACTGACGTGCACGCTTCTTTGCCGCCTTCGATTCCCTTTCCTTCGCACGCCTCGCCTTGTCCTTTGATTTCTGCTTGATAGCCTCCTCCCTCTTACGCTCCAAACGCTTTTTGAAGTCTCTGTTCTTCATCCCGTTGAATTTGGGGCCCAAGATCTCGTCGTCGGGGGAGTTGAACCAGGCCAATGCGTCGGGACAGTGCTGCAACAGGCCCATGGTCTGATTATCAGTGCCTGCAACAGCGTGGCCGATGCGCATAGCCTTCAGAACGGTATCTTTGGTGAACACGTAACCTTTGAAATCGTACTCCTCATTGTACAGCGATTCCTTGTATTCTATAATAGACTTGGATTAGGCCACAGATAGCGAAGTAGGACAACGGACATACCCCAAGGAACTTGATACCCGCCGCCCGACTTGCTCCACCCCATCGATTTAAGCTGGGCGATGGCATCTATGACAGCGACATAACGATCTCGCACGTCGCGGGCCGTCTCCGCATTGGGCCAATCTGCTGTTCGGGCGCCCAAGATCTCGCCGAGGAAGGCGAGAAATGCCACGTCCTTGCTCGGCTGAATAAGAGCCATCACGGCAGCTCTGTTCTTCGCCACCTCGAGTGGCTTCGATGAGCCGTCCACCAGTCTGATAGGCCCGACATTTTCCGCCTTCGCAACCTGCTCACAAGTGTCAGCTCCACTCAGTTAACTGTGTCGATTCTCACCTTGGTATCCTTGGTATCGTCTCCATCTACCAAGAAGAGCTTGCACAGAAGCATTCCATTGTTAAACGGCTCGAGATTATACTTGTCTACATTATTGATCCGTAGCTGCGCTGATTTATCCGCGAGAATTTCATCGACGGAACCTAATTTGATGCTAGGGACTCCCGGATCGTATAGACCCGCACGATAAACCTTGGCCTTTCCATTATCTGAGTCTAGTATTAGCGTAGGAGTCAAATCAAAAAAAGAAGTGTACCTCTCATCGGCGTATCCAACTTGATAACCTCATTCAAGACTTCCTTCAAAGAGGCCGAGTAGAAGGGACTTGTGCCGTCCACTCCCTGATTCTCGACTGTAAGAGGAACGCGCTTGCTAGATTCGATGATGATCTCGCGGGGATTAGCCCCATTGAAAACAACACAGACTATAAAGGGCACAGTAAGTCGAGCTCGCGAAGACATATTACGAATGTGGTATCATACTTTGCTTGGGGGTCTCCGGGATGATGACCTTCCTTTCCTTGCGCGGAGTGCTCGGCTCGTCCTTCTCATGCTCACTCTTATCTGGAAGCGAAGGTGACAGACTGCTGAAACGAGAGCCGCCATAGTGATCTGACCTGACAATTAGAAGAGTGACAGACTCGGAGTAATTGACATGCCTTTTTCGTCGTCACTCTCTATTTCCTTGAAGAGCGGGCCTTTCAGCCGGCCGTATTGAGCCGGCGGATCTGTCTTTGTGTCGCCTTCCAGAAGCTTTCGGTTCGCTCTTCGGCTGTATTAGCTTTGGGCGAAATAATTACACAAACACTCACCCGATGGCGGGAAGATCCAACTTGGCCTCAGCGGCATCCTCAGCAGCCTTGGTCGCACTATTTTTCGTGTTTTTCGGGGGTTTCCCAGCTTTCTTGGCCCGGTGGATGCTGAACTTCAGAAATTCGGGTTTTTCCGCCAGTTCCTTGTCGGTACGAAGCTTCTCTTGGACACGGGCAAGAAGGGCCGGTTTGTTGCCTAAAACACTTATTCCCATGGCAGTAGCAATGCCTACGAGCTCCTTGACTGTGCGGGAGTTGTTGATAGGACCTCCTTGGATCTCATCCAAGGTCAAGACGGGTGTGTGAGCTCCAGACATGATGGGAGAGAACGGAAGAATGGTGATTTGTTTTATCTTGTTTTTTTCCATGTCCCTGGAAACCGGCGGGCACCGCCGAAGCTAAGCGATATCACGGACATGGATGTGGCTTGGACTTCCACTGGATTCCAGCGACATCCGGTGGATGATGCTCGACCAGGTGCGGTCTGCATAATTTCAAAATAGGGGGATGGAGATCACGTATCATATCTACTATCTTATCGTGGCTTCCATCGGCATGTGTCAGAACCCATCAGCAGCTGATGTCTGATGGCGTCCTACATCATCCGCCGGCGTCCGACGCCATCTTCTGTCACTCCGGGCATATAACTCCCCGAGGCGGCTTGTTGATTGAACATTTTTTCGTCTCGGCCTGCTGGACCTGGGGATTTCACGCCAAGGGGCGCCGTTTAGGCTCATGCACTGTGTCTGGAACCTTGAACGACTTTGTCACTGGTCAAAATACGTTGATGTTGGCAACTTGAATGTCCAAGA
Organism: Mycena galericulata; assembly: GCA_029289565.1. NCBI lineage: Eukaryota > Fungi > Basidiomycota > Agaricomycetes > Agaricales > Mycenaceae > Mycena > Mycena galericulata. The sequence continues at coordinate 342,315 of JARKIA010000067.1, forward strand.
GCCTTGGCTTGAGGCCAAGCACAACGTCGCCGGGCCTAAAGGGGGTTTTCGAAACAAGATTTCAACGTTTTAACGTCTGCAAAACATTGATGAATGACTCAAAATTATCAGAAGAACTCGTCTCCAGACACAGCTACAGTTTGTGTTGCAACCAAGTTTCAATCAGAGAGATGATGCGCAGCGTAAGTCGGACATTTTCCTCTTTTCTTTTCTTTTCTTTTCTTTAATTTATTGAAAAATGCGGGAAAAGACGTGATGATCTTATCTTTATGGCCCACCGTGGACGGCCTAGCCTACTCCTCATCGATGTATTTCGAATAGGTGGTGTTCTAAATCGTAACATCGTAACATCCGCAAGTCGGAGCATAAGGCGGGTGGAAAGCGCGATCATATTGCATATGTTCAGCAGTACTAGTGTCCTTTCAAGTTCTGTATACCTGAAAAGTTGACTCAAGTTATCGGATCGCAAACGGCACTCAGGGAGCGTTTGGCGGCGAGTCTGCTGTACAGCTGTTTTCTAGGTCCCCTTTTTGGCGGACGATAGCTCCTCGTTGCGCCTGCGGAGCGCGGTCGCCGGTGGCGGATTCCTTTGGATTTGTGAGCTGCAGGCGATGGTAATATCAAGTCTGATGGGATTTTTTGGCGAGGCTGACCACTGTGCGCTTCACTCGCTCTTCTACATATTATTCCATCATCTACCTATAGTAAAATTCGAGCTCATTATGGTCCCGAAGTATCCCGAGCCGCCATACCGTAAAGCTTGGATCTCGAGGAACTCCAAATACACATCATACAGTGCAATGGGGGGGGACGCAGTCGGTTCGGCTAACCGAACGAACGCCTCGCCGCATCGCATAGCCCTCGGGATATCGCAGGGCAGCTGGTATGGAAAGTGCTTTGCATGCCGCCGTTTGGCTCTGTGACCGCAACTCATCAAGTCTCCCGCCAGGACCCATGCGCTCGTGGAGGTAGCTGTCGCTCGCTATGTGCACGCACGCCGTCGGCACCGCCCCACGCCGGGGATTCAGAGCTCAATAGTGGTCATCCTGGAGGATCGTTACCGGGACGCGTGAGCGGGGGACCATAACCGACAGATTCTTCTGCGACGAGTTCCGCGACCGCGCGGAGAACGAGCTCAGTCCGCTTCCATTAGTGTTGTTACCGCCACTGCCCTCGTCCATATCCATAAAGCTCGGCGCGGGCGACGGCGATCGCGAGCTCGCCGTCGTGGACCCGAAGGCCGCCGCTGGGGTGGAGTACGAGCGGTTCGGCGAGCGCGGCGGCGGGGGATCACGCGAGAAGGGAGCAAAGGTCGGGCTGAATCCGTTGGTGTTGTTCAACTGCAAATTCAGGTTCGCTGGGCGATGCGAAGGAGAAGCTGTGCGCCCGAACGAGAAGACACGACGGAAGATGTAGGGCCACCGTTTCGAGTTTGCGGTAGGGGACGGAGGGCGCGAAAATGGGACGCCGTTCGTGCCCTTCCCTTCTTCTAGCAGCACCTTTCGATCTCGGATAGAGCGTAGGCATACCCCGCGCAGGCGGCGGCGGAAAGGGTAGACCAAGAGGATAACGAAGCAGATCAGCGTAACGTAGAATAAGAAGATCACAGGCGAGAATCCGAGGGAGGTTCGTGTTAACGACTTGGGTAGATGGGGCGTGAGTTTGTCCTCGATAGCGCCGAAGTCGATAAAAGGTGGTCGGATGGGCTTAATGGGGGAATCGCCGTTGTCGGGCTCGTCCAAAGGATCAACCAGTGGTCGGGCGGACTTTGCTATCGGTGGGACTTCTTTACTGGCCTCGAGTACCATCTTCCCTAGTGTCCAACTGATGGCTATGTCACTAACCGTGTCAACCGACTGGAAGGTCGGTCTCCCAAGTCCTTTGTTCTCAGCCTGCTGCGCAACCTTCTCGCCTTCCGTCGTATTGTTGCCCTCCGGATCGACGATCCTGGGCATCCCGATCCCTTCGTGCAATACGTTCGCTATCCAGGCGGCTTTGAAGCACTGCATCTCGAGCCGCGAAAGCTCCACCTTATCGCTCCAATTCCCAATCTCCACGAGCTTTCCATCCTTCTCTACCTCCCCATCACCGCTTTTCAGTCGGTGCTGCGCGCGTGCATCCTCGTGCTCCTTGAGGATCCCAGACCACGGCCGCGAGCAGAACTTCGACGCAGCGCGCTCGTATTGCACAAAGTCATACGGGCCCCCAAGCCCAAAGACATGCTCCGACGAGTACCAGTATTCCGACACACCGATAAAGTGCGAGACGGAGAAGTCGATCTCGGGAACGTGGACACCGTTCATAAGACAGGGCGAATCGGGGCAAGGCGCGGTTTTATTGAGCAGCGGCGCCGTCTTCCGCATGCACTGCTCGAACGAGCCGGTGCCGACGAGCTGGTGGGTTTTCTTCGCGTGGTCCGTCGAGAAGCCCACATGCACGGGGTGCTCGGTGAGTTCAAGGTCCGTGGGGAGGCAAGGATCGGGGACGACGTCGTCGCCGCCTTCCGGACGCGTCTTCTCGTGCTCGTTGATCGCTTGCCCGACGTAGCGTTCCCGCGCCTGGTTCGTGCCGTACCCCAGCCAAGTGGTGACAAAAACCTTATGGTGGATCTCCTCGCCGCTCAGCAGGCGGAGCCGCACGTCGATGAGCGCCATCTGGTCGTCAATGTGTGACGCCTGCGGCTCGAACGCAATCTGAGTCGACGCGCCGCCCATGTCGAGGAAGCCGTAAGTCGTCTGGCTCTCGAGAAACCCGTCCATCAGATAATTTACGGCGATCCATCCGAACAGACCCTCCTCCTCGCCCGTGATGATCCGTATGCTCGAACCGCAGGGACCCGCGGCGGACGCATCCTCGATGCTGAAGTCGGAATGCGTCACAAGGAAGGTGCAAGCATGCTGCAGCACCAGTGCCTGTTTTTCTGGAGGGAGCAATCGCATCCCGGCGGTCGCCAAAAGAAAGAGCGGGGTCGTTGGCTGAAGGGACGGAGGGACCAGGTTCCGAGCATGAGCTAACAAGGGCCGCAAGTGAACCCCAATCGATTCTGGGTCGTCCGCGTACGAGGAGATGCCTTGCAAGCCATAAATCTTCGTGAGATATCGACACAAAAAAAATCGGACGCACCTGGTTCTACCTTGGTCATCCACTCCTCGCCTTCGCGCGTACCTTTCTCGACCTTGGGCAGAGATTTGGCGAGAACGCTCCCCTTCTCTACAGTGATAGTCCGAGGGTCTTTCCAGCTGTAGATTTGGACCCGCGATCCAGACGAACCGGCGTCAATAACGATTCCAAAATGACGCCCTGAAAGCCATGGGTCCGACTGGGGGGGCATTTGTTTGCCTTGACGCGAAAGTTCAAGCTAACGTGGCACAAAAGTTTGGAGGCTTCTTCGCTTCCGGATTGGAAAGTGAAGCCTCAGAAAATCACAGGCGCAAATAAGACCCGGGCCGGGCGTATCTGCACCAAAGAGTACTTTGAGAGTACTAGTTGCTCAAGTGGGCATGAAGAGGGCAGGGCAATACGAGTTGATTTATTCGGGTATGTAACGGGAGGAAATCATTCGAGAAAGAAGGAGACCACGGCACTTTCTCCGGATACGCAGACTGGACGTCTATGTCGGACCGCAGCGAAGGCGTGGAAAGCGCGATACTGCTCCAAATATCATCGGGGGTTCTCGAGCTCGGTTTCGGAGAGCTGGGTAGGCAACGCATGAAGATTTGAGATGTGATTTCAGTGGCAAACGCGCCATCGAACGGTGATACAAAGTTAGGCAAATAACGCGTCTCTCTCAGCCAGAACCACCATGTCCAATCGCGGCTCCACTCGCCAGGCGGCAAAGAGGGCCTCGACAAAATTTGAGGAGCAGTTAATGTCCTCTCCGGTCAAATCTCCCGTCAGACCAGTATCGCCAGCGAAACCAAAACGGGCCAAAAGTCGCCCGAATCTCAAGAGCCAGGTTACAAGCTCTTCCAAGCATACAAGACCTATGACTGTCATTCCCAAACGTGCACTATCACTGGACTCTCGGCGGTCAGATGTCGACGGGGAATCCGACCTTACTTCGCTGTCGACACCCTCGCCGACCCCAAAACCCAAATCACTGCATTGGCTGCCCGATACGGAGTTCAGCGCCCAGTATGTGTGGGTGTTGCTCGACCTTCTGGGCCGGGTAGTTAGTCTTGACAACCAAGACGACGGCGTAGTGGGCATCTGGTGGCCTGGCATCGTGCGTTGCACAATATATCCTTACTCATTAGCTAATTAACGCATGGGACAGGTCGTCCCAAAAGGCAGTAAATGGCAGGTTAAACTGTTCGGACGCATCGGCGCTCTCAAGGACAATTCCGTCGTCGAGCTCGATGCCCCGCACGCGGGAAATATTGCCTCGATTTCCACCGCTTCGGACGAGATCCGGTTCACGGCGCCGGAGTATGTCACGACGACGTCCGAGTCCCCCAAGAAGCGCCAGAAACTCGACCGCAGCGATCTCGAGGCGCAGTGGCACGCCGCGCTCTCCGCCGTCGTCAAGCACATCCTGAAGTACGAGCTCCCCGGTACCATGTTCCTCAGCAGCGTGTCCCGCATCAAGACGGACGTTGACGAAGTCGAGGAAGGGGTGAATGAAGAGCCCGAACCCGAGCCTTCCACCGCACGGTGGAGCCCACCCCTGCCCGACGCGTCCCTCTCGATCCCGGGCGAGCTCGTCCTCGCGCGCGAGAAGAAGCACAGCACGCTCTACTGGCCCGCCAAGATCCTCGAGTATTGCCCGCCCACGAAGCCCACCGCGGAGCGGCGCTACCTCGTGCATTGGGTCGACAACACGAAGACGGACGTACCGCGCGACTTTTTCTTCGTCTACGAGGACGAGGGCTTCGGGACGTGCCGGATCGGGGCGTTCGAGAGCGTGTACCAGGAGGTTGTGAACGACGACGAGGAGGGCGCGAAGGATGATGACGACGCGGAGGCACAGGCCGCGCAGGGGAGGCGGAGCCCCGAGCCGCGCAACCCCCCGCCGAGCGCGAAGGAGTTTGAGGACCTCAGCGTGCACGAGCAGTTTGTGTACACAAAGCCGGTTCTGCAGGCGATTCTCCGGGATGAGTACCAGCCGGCGCGGGAGGCGCATGAGATGTTTATTGGCGGGGGAAAGGGACGAATTCGGGTGGTGAAGGAGGCGGGGGAGCGGGGATTAATGGACCCCAAGGATGTGGAGCAGTTCCAGAGGTGCTTGGTGGAGTGGTGTTTGCGGAAGTCGGTCGTTGGTAAGCGGGACGAGGACACGGAGGCTGGCGAAGGTGCGGAGGTAGGCGAGGCTTCGGAACAACTTCATACCGATGAGATGGAGACGGAGGAGCATGAAGTGCAGGAGCCCAAGCCCGTGGATCAAGTGGTCGGTGTGGAGGTTACCCAGACTGAGAAAGCTTCGCAGATGACGGAAGCCGAAGGTCGCGACCTCGAGTTGGGCGATTCTCCTGCTGTTGAGACCAATACCACTTCCGCTACTGGCGAAGGAGCCGCTTCCGCAAATGAAAGCGACGACCCGGTATACATTTTCGCCTCCCTCGAATGTTTCAACTTTTACTTACATGTTCGTCAAGATGGGGGACGTCGAGAGTGCTGAAGACCCTGCCCTTCTGGTACCTAGATCACCACCCACTTGATGCTGAGTTCATAAATCATGTTATCTAGGAGACGCTCTGTGTGCCGCCGTCCCCAAGCACTACCGTACGCGATGAGGCTCCGTCTTCGCCGGCCCCGCCGCCGCCGTCGTCTTCGTTCACCAGCACGAGCGAAAGCGATGTTCCCATGGAGGTGAATTATATCATTCATGTTAGGTACCAAGCGGTGTATTGACGTCTCCATTCTCAGGTCGAAGAAACTGACACTGGCGTCCCCGCCGTCGAAGACGCATTCGACACGTCGTCCACGCTCACCGACGCCTCAGACGTCTCGGACCTCATCTCGCCACCAAAGTCGCCACGCCAGATTGGGTGCCCAGCGTACGAAAGACTGTCGACCCTTGAAAAGAATGACGTACGTGGGCTTGCGTGCTCTCTCCGTCTCTCCGTTCTTCAAGCAAACCTAACCTGATCCGAATTCATCAGTACTGCTTGAACGTGCTGCTCCCGCAACTCATTATCCAGATACTATTGTGGCGCACGGGGAAGCGCCGTTCCGTGGCGCTACTGTCGCCCAAACGGGAGAAGGAACTGAACAGGCAGGGCCAAGAGGAAAGAAGGAAGACAGATTGGGTATTCGATGTGAAGCGCTTAAGGGCTCAGAAAGAGAAAGAATTGGCAAGGAGTGAGACTGTTGTTGGGGGGACGGCTTCGCGGCCGAAGAAGGGGAGACGTTAACTGACTCGCCCGTCGCTTTGTAAGATTTGGGCATCGACGCCGGGTTGTAAACCATTGCTAAACTGTAGGCATGCACATTTGTAGCGCACTGGAAATCGAGAACAACTTTTATTTATTTTCTAACCCGCGCGTTATTTGCGCTTGTAAATTTCCGAGGCTAACCGGCTCTTTCTTGGCGAAAACCCTCTGAAACGAAGTCCACGACACGCCTACGTCTGTGCTCGAAACCGAGACACCAGACGTGTGTTGAGCATGTTTTGCCCGCTTGGTCGCCTAGCAAATCCCTCGAAAAATTACGGAGTATCCACCTTCCTGGACAGCGTTGGTCAAGCGTTGGTCCTTGAACGCTGCAGGATCTAACTGGGAGACAGGAATCTTGTGATGATAAAATTATGGTAAACCACCACTAGTGGCACTACAGCGGCCGTCGATCGTTTGGAGGAACACCAAATTTGACGTGAACTACGAATCGGTTCGAAAGTTGCGGTCTTGTACCACCTTCTCCCTCTCGGACGAGCATCTCCCTTTGCCACTTGTTTCCCTCATCTCTTCCAAACCACTTTCAGTGTATCCATCAAGATGCCAAGGTCAGTTACGAATTTCAAGGCATCGTTGACGTGCCCGCGCTGTTAATTCCAGTGGTCCCACCTCTTGTAATTAGAGGAAGCTCAATCTTCGGTAGCCAGAATTGATTCCCTTCTAAACAGAACATCTTAAGTATCATCAAGTCCAGTATGGGGCGCGCGCTAACTGATTAGCACGTTCTGAAGCTGTCGCTTGCTTTCTTCGAGCACAGATTCCTGCTCCCTTACGCCGTACTACTTTCGGTCCACGGCACCTGTAGCTCATCCGCGTGTCCTGGGCTCAAACGCGATTTACGCATTTCAAGGAACCGTCGAAGAGCTATCACAACCTCACAGGTTCCTCGTGCAGGGACGGGTTTAGACTTCTTCTCTCAAATTGGCTTCACTATTATGTATAACCTACGCTGCTTCATCTATAAGCTGGCAGGTGTCGGTGGGTACGCGCGAGTCACCCTCCACTTTCACTCTCAATGGCCACCCCGGAAACCCCCTCCCCCACTTCACCCTTTACCTCCCCTGGTCACTCACGGTCCCCCTCCAGCTCTCCCTCCACATACAGTAACGATTCCTCGCCCTACAGCTCTGCTTACCCGTCCACGTCTCCGTCGGCCATTGAGGGATGGTCTGACGTATGTCTCCCACGCATCCTCACGGACGAACTCATCGCCCGTGGTGCTGATGAACTGCAAATACTTTCAGACCTTCGGGACCAGGTGCGGTAGCCATCGCGATGTCCCGTGCGAATACTGACGTCGGTAGTAGGGCTGTAAAGTTGCGCCAGAACACGACAGCTACGTTGAACACCAGAAGAAGGTAGCAGAGAATGCGTCGTCTAGGAGGAACCGCTACTGGTTCAGCAAGATGAAAGCCGTTTTCAAGGAAATGGACTACCAAACGGCCTGTATCCCGCGCAAAGGCGCGTTGAGATTTCTAGACCTTGGGTGCGTCCCCAAGATTTATCTTTCATTTCACCAGGCTAACGCTGGGATCTCAGATGTTGCCCTGGAGGTTTTACTTCGTACATCTTGAGCAAAAATTACAGTGCTCAAGGCCTCGGGATCTCCTCGGAAATCGAGAATGGCGGACACAAGTTTCTTCTCGAAGACAGGCACCGTAATCGCTTCAAAATCTATTACGCGGATCTCACCTACTACCGGCTTGGCCCTCTCCCCACTTCTGTTACGCCCAACAACAAGACCTTGCATTCCCTCCCATTCGACACCAACAAGCGCTTCGACGTCGTCCTCCTCGATGGCCACCAGTTGCGCAAACACCCGTCCGCGCGGCCGGGCGATTGGGACCGCCTGCTCGTTTCGCAGATCATAATTGGACTGCAGGCCGCAAAGAAAGGCGGGACGCTCGTCATCAAGCTCGCCGATGCAGAGCAGATCAACACGGCGAAGCTGCTGCACATGTTCGACCTTCTGTCCGCGAGCCTAGAGACTTTCAAGCCGCGGTACATGCATGCTACACGCGGCACTTTCTACGCGGTGGCCAAGGGCGTGGGCGAGGGCCGCGGCGCATCCAGGCTGCTGAGCCTCGTGGACGCGTTGAAGGAGTTGTGGGTTGATCTGACGATTGGCGGCGCGGATGGAGCGGGTCGCACGCTCAACGAAGAGGATTTGGATTTCATCATCAGCACGGCAGATGTGCGGCAGGCGAAGAATTTGGACAGGCTCATTGATTTGAGTCGTAGCGTCTGGGAGGTGCAAGCCCGTGCGCTTGTTGGTCTCAGAGATCCGCCTTTGGTTAGCGTCGGAATCGGAGCATTTGAAGATCCTTTCACTGCGGCGCCGGCCATCGCGGTCGTCTAGGCTCGTCGTTGACTTGTATGTATGTGTACACTGCGCGAATCTCGGGGGTCTCGTCGGAATTTCTTGTTGTAACTGTTAGGTAGGGAAATAGGATGGATGTTCGGTGGACATTTGTGATACTTTTTAGTAGGAGCGCCCCACTTTTTCCCTTGTTGAACACCCCTTGAGTATAAGCCGATTGGCTCCGCTGGGAAAGCTTCAGACCATCGTTCGGTTGTCGCCGCAGTTGAAAACGTACTGATATCGGCGGACCGGAAGTAGTAAATTGCCATATCTGGCCTCTGGCGTTGTTTGATTCACAAGCTGTCCAGCTTGCTCTCAAACTCCGGCTCCCATGTCAATTGACCTTGACTGGAGCAAACTGGATGCGTCGCTGTCGTCCTCGTTGATCGATCTTCTCAACCGTCAACTTGCCAGCACTCCGCGGCCGTCCTTCATCGGCCCAGTTGAAGTCACATCGCTCGACTTTGGGTCAACTCCCCCGGATGCGGAATTAGTCGATTTGCGCGACATATACCGGGATTTCCTCGAAGACGATGAATCTGAATCTGGCGGTGAACCTGTCAAGGTAACAGAGGGCGCGGAAGATGACGATGGCTTCGAATGGGTATCTCGCCGGGCTGCAGGGAGAGAAGAATCCCTTGGATACCACCATCTGCCTCCGCATGTCCGATATGGCCGCCAGGGAACGGTGGACATGTTCTCATCGACTCCCTCACTGCACGCCCCCCCAGACGTATGGAATGGAGGCATGAGCAGCCTCCCGAGTCTCGGGCCAGTCTATTCCGCGTGGCCCAACTCGCCGCTGTACCGCAGTCCCCTGGCGACCCCATTTTCCGCTCCTCTCGTACGCGAACCAAGTCGGGAGCCCTCTATTGACATCCCCTCGACCCGTGAGGCCAACACGGACCCCTCTCACGCCTCTCCCGACCCCGCCGCGCCTCCTCCAAGCGCGAACCCCAACCTCCAGCTGCACCTCCACATCAACTGGAACTCGGACCTCCGAATCACGCTGACGACCTCCCTCCTCATCAACTACCCGTCCCCGATGTTCATGTCGCTCCCCATCAAGCTCTCCGTGACGGGCCTCGTCTTCACGGGCGAGGTCGCCGTCGCGTACGAGGGCGAGCGCAAACGCGTGCACCTTTGCATCCTCGATGACCTTGACCCATATGGGCCTGCGGCGGGCGGAAACCGCCCCAAGCGCGACTCATTGGAGAGTACGCCGCCGGACTTGGACCCCGACGTGATCGACTCGCCCATGTCCGGCACGTACCCGCGCCTGTCCAAGCCGCTCCCAGTCGGCCAGCGCCTCCTCCCGTCGATATACATCGAGAGCGAGATCGGGCAGACGGACAAACACGTCCTGAAGAATGTGACACGCGTCGAACGCTTTATCCAGGATGTGGTTCGCAAGACCGTGGAGGAGGAGCTCGTGTTTCCCAATTTCCACACCCTGGTCATGGGCGACCCAGACACATAGCTGTCGGTAAAGCTCCTCACGCCCTAGTTCATAACTTAATGCTATATGTAGTCTATCGATACAATGCCAATGACGCCTCGCTGTACACCTACACCAACGACTTGCTCATGTACGGCCCATCGAGCTCGTACCCAAGCTTCCGGTAGTAATCCCGCGTCCCAACACCTGAAGCTACGTGAATTTGACTGAGGTTCAAACGAAGGGATGAACCTACCGGAGATAACAGCCAGCTTGACGCTCCCGTGCTCCTCCCTCGCTATCCGCTCCGCCTCCTCCATCAACAGAGTCCCGAATCCCTGCAGGTGAAATCAGCTACCAACCGAGGGGGGTACGGATCCCGCAGCGCGTACCTGATGTTGGAACTTTGTTGGATCGCGCCCGTGCACGGGTACGGCGGTGCCATAGACATGCAGCTCGCGCACGATGCTGCACCCGCCCTCTGCGCCCTCCTTGCGCACCAGCTCCGGGCGGAACGTCCCTTCTTCGGAGCACTTGCGCAACCGCAGCAGCCCGACGAGGATGTCGCGCTCGGGGTCCTCATACGAGAGGAACGTCTCCCACCCGCCGTTCGCCGTGTAGTCGCGCCGCAGGAGCTCGACCGACTCGGGGCGTATCTTGTGATGGATTTCGTGGATCTAAGACGTGTCAAGAATATGAACTAGGAAAGGGGGTGGATGCACGCACCCCAACCTCGCGATAGCGCACATCGCGGCACTCGGCGCCGAAGTCCTTCATTCGGTTGAGCGCCAGCTCGCGCAGGTTGCCGGAGTTTTCGCAGCCGCTGGTGACGAGGGGCAGTGGGATGTCGCGCTGCACGCGATACACCCGCGTCCATGGCGGCACAAGCGCAAGCACGCGTGCGACGACGTCGACGAGGACGTTCGGCGTGTAATTCTTGTACCGCCCCGTGCGCCACAGCTCGTAGAGCCCCGTTCCGCGGATGACGAGCGTAGGATAGATCTTGAGGCCGTCACTGCGGAACGCGGGGTTCTCAAAGTACTCCTTGAACTGCGCGAGGTCGCGCTCGAGGCCGACGTTCGGGAGGTCGGGCATCATGTGCGCGACGACCTTGAAGCCCGCGTCCTTGGCGAGGTGGAAGGACTCGGAGACGGCGCGCACGGTGTGCCCGCGGTTCGTGTCCCGCGCGACGTCCTCGTACACGGACTGTACGCCGATTTCGAGGCGCGTACAGCCGTAGCGTAGCATTTGACTGCGAGGGTTAGATTAAAGTAATTCAGAACCGTGAATTGCAAACCTCAAATGAGGGCGCAGGCAGTAGTCTGGCCGAGTCTCGATCGTAATACCTATTGCCTTTGACTTGCTCTGCTCGGAATACCTGAAAGAGTCAGCACAAAAGTATCTCAAGAAAAATACAACTCACCGAACAGCCTCGTCGACATCAGTCCCAGTGAATCCCGAAAGCGCATTATGCAGCTGCGCTATGAACTTGCCGCGATAGTCCTCCGGCATACTCATGAACGTCCCGCCCATGACGATAAACTCGACCTATTCCAATATATGATTTACGATAATGGCAGAGAACAAAGCACGCACCTTATCGACGCTGTGTCCCAAACTCTTTAGCTGCTCTACACGGCCGCGCGTCTGCTCGTACGGGTCGTACCGTGCGCGGATGGCGCGCATGCTTGTCGGCTCGTATCCCGTGTAGCTCTGCGTGCTGTAGTCAAAGTCCGAGTCGGGCCCGCCGGGGCAGTACACGCAAATGTTTCCCGTCATCGCAATGTGCGGGCACCGGTGCGGTTTGCACATTACCGCTACCACCGCAATCTGGAATAAAAGATATCAAATTCTTACATGGTCAATGATACAATATTCTTGCGCACGCACCCCACTAGCGGTGCGGATTGGGCGCGCTTTGAGCTTGGGCAAGAGCGCCTTCTTATATTCCTCCGGGATCGCGCTAATGATGTCGACAAGGCGCGGGACGCCCCCGTACGCGAACTTCTTGCTGATCTTCGCGCGGATGGTATTGAGCGAGACGGTCTCGTTGGCGTCGTGCGCCGCCATGAGCTCCGCCGCAATGCCCGACGTTACGCGCAGCAGCTGCTCCGCCTGCGAGGGCCCGTCCGTCTTGGTTTTTTGTACCATCACAGTTGGCGCGAGTCAAAACCTGGTTTCCTTTTTTGGCTGCAGTTTGGATTCTACGGACACCAGGTACTGTACGAGGGGTGAAAAAAAGAAAGTTCATTTCAGTCGTCATCGTAAATTACTGCACCAACTGACTCCAGTCAAAAGAGAGAAAAGAGAAAAATCGTAATACTATACGTAGGTAGTAATGGTAATCTAAGCAACGCAAGGCGAGGCAGGTATCCAAAAAGTTCACCGGCAGCAGCGAAGGAGGAATGAAAGGAGGGAAGCCGTCCGTATGTATGTATGTCTGTATGTAGGTGCGTGTCAATGTGGGTGAGTTGGATCTGGATAAGTTAAACGTGCGCGGGTGGGCGTGTAGTAGCAGCGGGTGTAGAGCGTAGATCGGGGCGTAGGATAGGGTAGGAGAGCGTGCGAGAACGGCAATGGCAACGACGGGGAAAAGGCCTGGTCTAAAAGAGATGATGAAATGAGGGGAGGGCGTGCGGGGTATAAGTCAATCAATCTGGCTGTTTGAAATAAACAAGAAAGAAAAAGAGAAGCTCGGCAGCGCGCTACGTTCTACGCGCCCCCATCGCTAGAGAAACCCGACTCGGATCCCCGCGGGCTGACCGACGGGTGCAAACCCGCGCTCCCGGGCGGCGGTGGCGGGGGTGGGAGCGGCGATACGGAGCGCGAGGGGTACGGCGACCCGTACGGCGAGCTACGGAAGCGGCCCAAATCCTCCGTTGACCCCCACGGTGACACCCCGCCAATCCCCGCTACCATCCCCGCCCCACGAGCAACCCCCAGCCCGCCCGGCAGTTCCGTCGTGCTACTGATCCCAAATAGCCTCGGGGACCCACCGCTCCCGCGCTTCTTGCTGGTGGGAAAGTGCCCGATGATGGGGTCCGACGCGTCGACGGGCGTGCCGGGGAACGGCGTCGCCCGCCCGTCCTCGCCCTTCCCACTTCCTCCTCCACCCCCGGCTACCCCTGCAAGCGACACAATCGCAAGCGGCTCCTTCCCCGGCGGCTGGTTGTACATCCAGGTCGCACACAGCACCGTCGTCGCGCCGATGACGAACGATGGCGTGATGCGGAAGTGGAAGAGGGCGACGGAGGCGAGGAAGGAAAGTACAATTGAAAGTGAGGTGGCGAAGCCCTTGAGGATGTTGTCCGAGTACTTGATGACGACGGCGGTAACGAGGCCGCCGAAGACCTGGATCGCGACGGTCGCCCACGCCCAGGAGCCGAAGTTACGGAAGACGTCAAGGAGGAGGCCGCGCGAGGGGGCGGTATGAGGGGAGGCGGACGAGTAGAGCACGGGGAGAAGCGCGGGGATGAGCGAGAAGAGGGAGAGCTGCACGTTGCGTACCCAGAGGTCGGCGCGCGAGTTCTTAAGCACCATCTCAAAGTACACGCCCGCGAGACCCGACGTAAAGCACGCGGCGGTGACGGCGCCAAAGCCCTTGAGCGGGCTCATGACATGGATGTGCAGCGGCGCCGAGTCGTGCGCGCTGCCCACGGCGACATTTTTGACGACCTGGCCCACGGAAGAGGTCTGTATCTGCACGATGCCGACGCCGATCGCGAGGAAAAATAGGGAGAGCCATTTCGTCGGGGTGAGCTTGCGGCGAAGCATGGCCACGGAGAAGGCGGCGGTGGTGAGGATCTTCATCTGGTACGTGACCTGGTAGGACGCGACGGGGAGGTTGCTGATCGCGACAAACTGGAGCGAGTTTTGGACGACGTAGAGGATGGCGGGGATGGAGAGTTTCCAGCAGTCGGGGCTGAGAATTTCACCGCATAACCACCAAAAGGGAGACGTCCACGGGTACGGGAGCTCGCAGATGATGTTCCACAGGGACATGCGATGCCACGGGCGCTCGGCGACTTGTGGTACGCGGGCGAGGGCGATAAGAAATGAAATTGTGCCCTTAAGCAGTTCGTTGAGGAGCACCGCAGACGCAGGAGAATAGGAAAGGGAGGGGGGTGTTGAGACGCGGGAGTAGTGCATTACTATTGACAATGCAGCATTTTGTACGGCCAAAGTGACCAATCTACGGACTCAAAAATTAGTACCAGCACTAGAAGAGACCCAAGTTCACGCACGAAACGTATTTGAGGGGCATTCCGCATATTGTAGGGGACGGGTCATTGGAATATATTGGATCGTTTGGGGGAACGACGATTTTGGGATAGTTCATCGCTGAAGACGGCAATAAAGGCGTCATTCGGGGGCTTGGAGGGTGATTTGACTTTGTATGCAACGAGGGGGAGCTCGACGGCGAGCGCACGGTTGGTAGCGGTCGATGATACATCGTTAGTGGGCCCTAGAACATCTCAGAAGACGATATGAAAAGGAGAAGAGCGAAAACTGACCTGTGGTGGTGTTGAAACCTGCTCTGGCGTGTCCCAGCCGCAAAGAGCACCTTTTCAAGCGGACAAGGCGTGAAGAGGGAAGGGACGAGGAGGAAGTGGTCAAATTTAGCACTAGACCTTTTCTACCACGTGATACTGATCCAGTCTCAAAACTCAATGAAATATTCTGTGCTCTATGGTCCCTACTGTATAAACCTCCACTCCTTGCAGAGGACACCGCTGTATACGTGGGTCTCCAGTTGACGATCCTTCATCATTTCATTGATCCCCGTCTACGCGGGTCGCGGGAAAAATCGTTCAACCAATACAACAGCAAACTCGGCAGTACTCATATCAATTACCTCCGTGAATCAAAACTTCCACTGGTCGTTGTAACGACTCTCCACCCCAGATTTCACCGCCCTGCGACGTCATTCCGTCCGTGACTGTCCGCGAGCGCCCGAAACACCGAAGCGATGTTGCGAAATCGTGATGATCTACGGTTCACCAAATACGCTGTCAAGTGTCCGTACAAAACCTCGTGGGCACGCTCGTCCACGGTCCAGGCACACCGGCTCCGCTCAGTCCCCGCAGCAAAATTATCCTTCTCATTCCCAACTCTATCTATCTTCGTCCCCTCAGCTTCAGGCCTCAGGATGAGGATATTCGTCTCGCGGTGATCTCTCCGGATAATCAATACTTCCCCGTCTCTCGCAGCACGTGCTGGCTACGCGCACTACGCGAGTGCCAAACAATGAAACATAGGAAGACGAAAAAGTAATAATACCCTGCCTTGAAGCGGCGTTTTTAACCACAGTCGCATCGTCCCACCCACGGTCGTGCCACCACCAGCGACTATTCGCATATTGTCGTAAGCTAGTTACTCCCGCCAGACGCCGTCGGAAACGGACCGGGAGTGCACGGCACAGCGTTTCGGCTTTCTTCGAGGCTGAGGCTGTTTGAACAGCTACTCCCGGCGTTTGACTCCTAGGCCGCGTCCTAAATCCCGAACAAGAAACGCATCCTTCATAACTAATTACTATTTCATTCACTCATACCGACTCACCGCCCCCTCGTCTTCGTCGTCAAGACACCTCCCTTGTGATGTATTTCAGTGCCCGCTGTCCCCTGAGCGCTGATAACACCCAACAAAATCAAACTCCGGGCGATCGAGAGAGCGTCGACGCCCGATCATCAACCACGGACGTTGGGCGTTCGGCGTTGCGCGGCGCGTCTACAGCTGGAGTCCTTCGTTCCTCAACGTTCGTCCGGCCACGTAAGTATAATGTAATGTTTACAGCGCGAAAGCACAAAGCACGCTGCACAATATCTTTCCCCGTTTAAACAAGGGTCCGTAGAAAAGGCGCGGCGCCGGCGCTGTGAAAATGCGTCTATTTCGTGATCAGGGGGAGGTGCAAAGGATGAGGGAAAGAGCGAGGGGAGGGGTGAGGGGTGAGGAGGGAGGGGAGGAATGCAGAAAGCACCATTGTTTATCCGCCTATTGAATGCTCCTGGCTCGTGGGATAATAATACTCAGGTAGACCGGGCCCGTACTACATACATCGCGTTGTGTGTGGCGACAGTGATCTTGAGTAGAATGGCCCGAAAATTTAATTCTTGGAGTAGGAAATACGAAATACGAAACCGGGGATGGAGAATTTTAGCTCCCGATTCAGAGGAGGCGTAGAGGAGGCGCTGACAGGGGATGGGCGATGGATGCACCGCGGTCGACGTACTCGAGGATTATGGCACCGGTCAAGCTTAAGCAGGCTTACTGGTAGGCTTGGCCTTCGGTATGAACTTCGTTACAAGTATTTTTTCACGGTCCCTACTGCATCAACGCGCGAGTCCTCCAGGTGTACAATAAATGTTTTGTTGAAATTTCAACTCGACGGATAGGGATTTTTCAAACCAACGAAACATGGAAACGTACTGTTTTTGAGACCATAATCGTACGCCTTCAAAAATGTTCGGATAAACCATCGTACTTGGAACAAATCAATGGTCAGTCAATACAGCCCAACTCAAAATTTTCCCATTCCCATTCCCGATACTAGTATTCGTAACGGGCTCCAATGGTACAGTCTGCTGTAACCGGACGTTAGCCTTTAGTCTTAGAGAACGCGGGCTCAGGGTCTCCGGTCTGCTCGGGTAAGTAATACCGATGACTCGGGGTTCGAGTCCAGGATGATCCGGGCTAGCGATCCCAACCCTTTCCGTTGGACTGAACTGTGGGTGTGGGGAGATACCCAGATTGGGCCAATATTCCCACAGTTGAGTTTCTTACGTTTCTTACCCTCGCTGTAAACCCACCTAGCGGCAAGTTCGACTTTCCCTGCATAAATTTTGCTCCCTAGATGCAAGGTCTACTCTGCCGCAACTGTCTGCTGTCTGTCTGAAGGAGCACATGCTGCAATCTAGGGCCCTCCCACGGTCCGACCTCCAATAAGTACAAGGCCGCCGCGGCGTGTGCTTCGGCTCCCGTGACCTACTGGCTTCAGACCACCATCCACACTACAATGAGTGCCTTCGAGTCCCCACAACATATTCCCACCACCGGCACTCCCTACATACGCGTCGCGCTCGTCACGGGGGCTGCGCACGGCATCGGACGCGCCATCGCGCTGCACCTCGCGGCCGATGGCCTCGACGTCGCGTTGAATGACCTTGCCACAAACACCGCGCAGCTCGATGCACTGGTTCACGAGATCGAGAAGCTCGGGCGCAGGGCCGTCGCGGTGACCGCAGACGTGGCGAGCGAGGACGCGGTCCGCGCAATGGTCGAGAGTGCGGTGGCGGCGCTCGGACGCCTCGATGTGGTGCGTTCGTCACCTATGGCCATGTTTTGGAGGTTTACGGGTATGTGTGTTGATGCATTGCAGATGGTTGCCAATGCCGGGGTTGGGGCCAACGGCGCGCAATCTGTGATGGAAGGTACACAAGCTGGGTGCAGTCGCCGCCCCATTTTCTGGATGCTGATAGCGGGGGTTTCAGCGAGCGTCGAGAATTGGGAGAAATGCTGGCAGGTGAATATCCGCGGCGTCCTCCTGTGTTACAAGTACGCTGCCCGCCAAATGGTCAAGCAGGGCGACGGGGGACGGATTATTGGTAATATATTCTCTTCAGAGCAATGCCTTTTGTGATGAGGCTGGCATTTTTGCAGGGGCTTCGTCCATCTGTGGAGTGCGAGGTGCGCCGAATCGAATCCATTGGGGGGGGGGGGGATGAAATCTAATCTCACTCTCAGGCTACGCTGGTATCGGCGGCTACTGCATCTCAAAGGCCGCCGTCCGGTCGCTCACTCAAACCACTGGTGCGCGGTCTCATGAACTTGCCCAGTTGTTGCATTTTAGATGAGAATTAATGCAGCGTTGGAACTGCGCGAGTACAATATAACCGTGAACGCATATGCGCCTGGCGTCATCGAAACAAACATGAGTCCGTTCTAGCACTAATCTGCAAGCGAATATTCACCCATCCGCCCCTCAAGCCGCCCACGAAGCAGACAAGGATCACAGCCCCGGCTTTACTTTAAAACAGGTACGCCGGAGTAAACCGTTCTAACCAATGTCAGATTTATAACAGCGTCGTGTTCCATTCCTCCATTCTAGTTCTTCAAGATCCCAGACTTCCGGACAGGCCAGCCGAGTGATGTCGCAGCGGTCGTTTCGTTCCTGGCATCTCCAGGATCCCAGTTCGTTACCGGTGCGCGAATTGCTGGAGGCTAACTAAAACTAACACCCCGCGGATTTAGGGCAGACGATTTCCGTCGACGACGGAGTGCATTTTTCTTGAGATATTATTAAGGACATCCAAGTGAGCGGCGCCTTCGGAAGTTGAACTTGTGGCTCAATCGATATCTTCGATAATATTTTTGGGTCGCTGAGAATAAATGACACCGAGGCGGTGAATCGTGATTCTGCCCTTCTCTGTCTCCGAGGACGTTCTTTTTGCTGGTTCATTGTGCACGAGCTATCTGAATGCATGCGATGTCCGATGGCGAATGTCATCACGATTATGTGCCGCTGTATTTCAGCAATCTCTGAAACATGTTCGGCCTTGTTTCAACCAAGAGAGAAAGTATTCGCGTTGACGACAGCTGGTTATGAGGAGTGACGTCCACATCAACTTTCAATTCACAACGAAAAACTCAGAGCGTCCGAAACAAGTTGAACTGACTTGCCTGCCTCAGACTCCTCCCATTCAAGTAGCAGTACAAACCAGGAAACTATTAAGTATCTGTCGTTCAAGTTATACGCCATCGAATCGGGTATTGTCTAGCTTCAATGCAATGCAACGCTACATGGACTATAAAATGTAAATTATATACTAGATCGAAGGTCGAAAAAGGCGGGAAGGAGGGGATGGATATACAACTGAGGCAGTAATAAGCTCCAGGTAAGTACGTATGGGAGCGGCGGGCGGGCAGGTTTTACGATATGCGTGCGAACGCACAGGATTGATTGATAGGTTACTCAGTGACCCAGACTATAAACGCAACCCACTTAATTTTGACATAACTGAGATGGAAGGAAAAGAAGACGCACAGGAGAGGGCAATGACGAGGTATAGCGTGATGAGCCTGCGACAGACAGAATCAGAACCAGCCCAACCAGCAGAAGAACAAGAGGAAGAAGGCATACATCAGTCCCTCCATATAATTTGACTTGCCGTCTCTGAATAAAATAAAGCATTACTGAGAATGTCGAAGAAAATCGAAAAGAGTAACTTGCTGGATGAGAGTGTTGACAAGGAACACGGAGACGAAGAGCGTGATGGTCTAAAATTATTTGGGTCAATTATGGTCCGGAAGATAATCAAAAAGTGGGAAACGAAACAACTAACCTCAAAGTTGGCGAAGAACAGCGTCAGCTCGCGTCCAGGTCCGGCACTGAAGAGCGTAACAAATCAGTACTTGAGTAGATCTCATACACGTGCAGCATGAAAAGCCTACATCCAACCGACGATGACGAGAAGCGGTACGACAAAGGTGGCGATTTGCTGGAGGCGGTTCCTTTAGCCGTTAGTCCGGACACATAGATTGCAACACTGACAATAGAGCTGCCGACACAGATTCCGATCGTCAACTGCAAACAACATCAACCTTGATGAATGCGGAACGGATTTCAACGAACCTCCATCTGCCCTTTCATCGCCATCCACACGGATGTAACGTGTTCTGCCGCATTTGCCTATGAAGCTGGATTAGATATAAGTAATGAACCGCGAATCGTGCGTACCACGATGGGCAGGAGAATCAAACCAATGAACGGTTTCGGGATGGAGTACCGCGTGGCCGTCTCTTCGATAGAGGCGACCACTGAGGTCAGTTAGTTAATACACCAGGAACGTCAAAAATGTATTTTGAAAAAAACGCACGATAATCAGCGCAGAACGAAGTCACGACCGTGGCTAGCAGTAAACTGGCTTGCATAATTAGCAAACGAAGGAAACGATATTGGAGACAAATGTGCTTACCCAACTGCAGCGGAGACGACGCTCATTTGTGGTGCCTCGGCCTCCTGTTCTTCGGCCTCAAACAGATATGCGTGGGTTTTCAACTGAGTCATAGGAAACTGTCAGTGAAAGCATCTCGCATCTGTGGGTCGGAAGCGCACTTGGAAGGTCAGGTAAGCCACGTAGACTCCGAGCAAAAGGAGCGCAGTCCCTCGGGAGATCACAAGAAGACCACTTTCGTGGTCTGTCGCGGCAGCCGTATTAGATAAAATCCTCGCCAAGCTGTTTTTGGCACCGTCTGATTCCAACATGGTGCTGTGATACGCTGCAGGTATAACGAGTGCTATATATCGAAAATTTGTAAAGAACGATGCCTTTTTGAGCGGATGCTAACGCACTGATGCAGGCTAAGGTCATGAGCTAGATATGCAGGTCCTAAATCAAATGGATTTCCGGGGAACAAGTAAAATATTCGCACAGAGCTTGACCTATCGACCAATTATGGGCGTAAGAGTCAGACAATGATGCGCCCGGAAATTTACTCACGCTTGCGCGGCAGTGACTTGAAAATTGCTCTCCTTGAATTTAAACCCAGCTAATGAGCCGTGAGACGAGAAAATGACGCGGAAGCGAGGAAATACCTGCAAGGAAAGAGCTACCGAGAACCAACAGCAAATTAGACAGTATAGATCCCAGCATCTGTTATACGAAATTATAAAAACGATCGAACAAGGCCATGAACCATACCGATGTCTGAACAATTCGGATTTCGCCTAAATTCCGCCAAATTAGTCTGAATCTTGGGATATCCGATGAGTGGACGGACCTTGAAGCAACGCAGCAATGCCGACGATGATTTCTACCGCATTTCCGAATGAAGCGTTAAGAAGACCAGCCAAGGTCTGTCCTAACTTGGCCGACATCTGGTCCGTTGCTTCGCCGAGCAACTAAATGCGGTTTAGTCAACTTGTTTCCCAGGTCCTCCGTAGCCCACCTTTGCCAGGGGGATAATAGCGATAAAGCTAAAAGAGAAGCGGAGCGCCGCATCGAGGTCGAGGAGGTGAGATATCACGCTCAACGGTACGAAGAGGAGGAGTAGGTTGAGATACGATCCAAAGATGAAGTATCTGTAGGACGCGGCCCATGACGGTTCTCCTTCTGCTGCGATAACGGCTTTGAGGCGATGGGTGAGGGTTGGCGGGGCGGACCCATTTCCGTTGGGAAGGAGGGGTTGTGTTTCAGCAGCGGACATGGAGGTGGGAGAAGAGAAACGAGTGGAGACGGACCAAGGTACTGTCGTATAAGGACGCGAGGCAGTGTTCCCACTCCTCGCCAAGCGGAAAAATTGACAGCCAAGTGATGGCAACAACGTCGACTGAATGCCGATAGCACGGCATATCCCAATATTTCATTCTCCGACAGTTGCCGCTGGTTGAGATGCGGCTGACCGCGGTCACGGGACGCGATTGTTTACTGGGATTTGTGGATCCGTGACCTTGGGTGACCTTGGTTCTCCTCCACCACCCGCACAGATGCCCCCGGCCCTCAATATATTACATTGCGAACAACTCTCAAGGTTCTCACTCCTTTTTTGGTGCTAAATACATAACTACAGCTTTAGATCCTGAACAGGAAGCTACGCGATTTTCTAGTGACTTCGCCCCTTGGCGTACGTTACGTTGTTGACAAAGTCTCCGTAGACTCGGATGCTTGGCGAACCAGTAGGCAGGTAAGGACTCAGAGGCTGTGGAATGACGATCAATGCGCACTTAAAGTTCTCGGACCGACAAGCCTGAAATTATCATGCTTTGACCTCTACAGACAAGAAATCCTTATATTCAACCGAAACTGTGGGCTGTTGGAAATAATCTCAATCCATTCGGTGCTCTACTACCGCCTCGTCCACATTCATCTCTACCATCTCCTTCTCCAGCTTCTGCGTCAAATGCGCGACGTCCCCGAACTGCACAACAGTGCCCGATCCATCCCGATCCACCTCTATAATTGTCACGGATGTATTGCGCACCGTCGTGATCACCACCCCCGCCGTGCATCGCGCCTTCCCGCTCCCGATGAGCGTCCGTAGCAGCGCTCCAATGAAGCCCCCATGGCTCGTCACCAGCACGTTATACGCCTCTTCCGAGTCCCGGGGTTGTAGCGCCGCGGCGGCCATCGTGCGCTGCAGGATCGCCTTCTTCCACCACCCAACCGCACGCGCTGCAAACGCCCCGGCGGGCTCGACCGTCTCGCCCACGGACGCCGCCAACTTGAACCCAGCGCCGCTCTTCGTGCCCTGCAGATCCCCGAAACACTGCACATAAATCACCGGTCAAACTGGAATTCAGACTATATAATAAGTCCGGCTCTGGGGCCGATTCAAGACGCACTCGCTCCCTCAGCTCTTCCTCCTCTCGGATCTGGATATCCGAACGATGTGCGAGGATCATCTCCGCTGTCTAGAACCCAATGGCGATTGCGTTGAGTTGAACTGAATACGGGAATCGGCGGCACACGGACCTTGAGCGCCCTCTTCAAATCGCTGCTGTACGCCGCGTCAAAGTGCACAGATCGCAGCGCATCCGCGACCCGCCTTGCTTGCCCCACCCCCGCCTCGTTCAGCGCCGTATCCAACTGCCCCTGGATCACCGATTCCCTGTTTTCCTGTGTTTCCCCGTGCCGTACCACGTATATCCGTGCGACGCGCATCTAAGAGTATTTGGAAGGAGGTGACCCTAACCCCAAGAAAACCAATCATACACTTGATACTGATACTATTTTCGACTGGGAAACCAGCCACACTAGGAAACCAGCCACTGGGCCTTTATTGAGTCAGGACCTTCACAAATGTGCGAGGTTGGGGTTTGGGAAAGGAATGGGACCTCTAATGATGCTCCATAGCGTTTCTCAACCGAAAGTGAGGTTCGGATCAAAAGTTATGGCACGTGCAGTATCGGCTGAGACGCTCCGAACACCGGATTCTTGCCCCCACACGAATGTCTTCGCTCTATCTCTACCAGTTCTCTATCTTCCGAGGACTACCTAGGCTCGTTCTACTCCCACGATCTACGGCTTTAATCTCTGAGGGCGTCCAGCATGTACTCCCCCACGAACTCTTGCTGTCGGCTGGATACACCTCGACTTCAGTCTTGAGTGGCTCAGGCTTGCCACGTTCACATCGGGGGACCCGTCAATGCTATGGGTCTGGGATTTGGCAACGGTTTTTGACTTTGGGCATCCTACAACCTGGTGTGTTCTCAAACTTTTCCCTCCCTTAATTCCCTTCTCACTGCTGTCGTCTACCCCAAACCACCAAAATTCGGTGCCCGAGACATTTGTATTTTTTTGAGAAGTTGGCGGCATCTTGGTATGCGGGTAGGTGCCCCAGTATGTTCGGATACTTCCTATTGACTGATATGTGCCTCACCTTTGGCCGCCATCGCTGTTGGGCCCGATGCGGCGCCTGGGTGGTCCATGATGTGTGATTCTGCAGGTTCTGTATCCCTCACAAGCACATATTTTTCCCCACCCCATTGCATATATCTCAACCTTAGCCATACAAAATAGTCCCTAGACTCTCTCTGTATCATTCCTGAACCATATTGCCATAAGTTTGCACCTGTGGAACTTGAATAGCGGGGTGGCCGGTTTCCTAGTATTTGGTCTTGTTGGGGATGTCGCCAGAAATAAATTCGCCGCTTCATCGGCACTTCGCGTAAAATCGAGAAAAGGAGAGCACCGGAGCAATAGGTATGATCGGGGATGATCTGTCCCCGGGGGAATTCCCACGCCATGCAGTGAATTCCCTTCACGACAATCCGTCGAATCTCCTGCACCAAAAGCCGTCCAGTGAATTACCTGGACCGAAAGTCTTCTATTTCTCTCCATGAAAATCGATTCAGTACTTTACCTTCAATGAATTTAAATTCCCTTCATGTAATTCCCAGTACGGAATTTCCTTTTGCTGGAATCTTGTGCAGTGAATCCCATTCAAGGTATTCGAATCACGGAATTCCATCCAGGTCAAATCTACCAAATTCGCTGCAGCTATTTCCTTTTACACTTTTCCGTTCAGGTGTTTCACTGAACATATGTTCTTGTAGTAGTTTCCGTCCAGTGATATTCTTCAATTCTCATGCAGCATTTTCTCTTCAGCAACTTACATCTTAATTCCATGCAATGGTTTCCCTTCAGGAATATCTCCATTTCTTCATGCAGCGAATTTTGTTCTCCTTTATATCTCCACAGATTTCCATCAAATGATTTTCCTTAGCACAGCTTCACCGCTTCTTCTGCTTCTCCCTCCACGAAAATGCCTTCTTCAGGCGTACTCAACTCCAGTCTTCCCTGCAAGGATTTTCCAGTTTGGTACTGCTTGGATCTGTATACTGTGCAGCTCCATGTTGCTTGTCTGTCCGTTTTAAACTTCTGCATGAAGCTTTCCGACGACCACTGTCCAGAGTGCGACCACTACCTCACAGTCCCAAAGGCATCTACAGGTTTCCACAGCCCACAGAACAAAGGCCGTATATATCAAAATGTATGTTTACCTTTTGCTTGCGTTATTTTCTCCCTCTCAGTTTTTCCCCTTGATTTCTAGTGCGTTCAGCACACCTTTGAGGACGATTCACCCTGTACATACTACCGGTGGTGCGGCCCACCACCGCGGGGTGACACAATGTCAACGCCGACCAAAACCTCTACTGTCTCCTGTAGCAGTGATACCTGTGCTCGCAAACCTCGGTCTAGCAATACTAACTGTAGCCAACGCTTCTGCAAGGAGTGCTGCATTGCTTCTACTGTGCGATGCCGCATCTCGGCTCACAACCCTCCTCCGTCGTCTATCGCTACATCGTCTGGAGGCGCTGTGGCGCCACCTCAATTTGCGGGTCCATACGGCAAAATGATCTCTCCAGATTATGCCTTCAAAATTGCGATGAGAGATCATCTCGTCGTCCCATCTACTCGCATGCAGACCGAGGCGTATCGCATGGAAGCACAGATCACTATTAAGGCTAAATATTGGGTGACGGTGCGTGGAGTCGATTCCTTCCAGGACATATCACTGAACTATTTCGACAGAATGTCAAGGGCCCAATCACGTTCTCTGCCCCGGTCCCCAATTATCCTTGGTGGCATCCAAAGGATTGCATAACCATTACCGACAGACTCAACCTACCTTGCGAAGCTTATGAAAGGCTCGACACAACCGACCATCTACTCGCCACGACTTCAGAGGAATCTGACGAGTGGATCACATCCAGGGGTCCCATCAAAGTCAAACCTGATATGACCCTTTATTTGCGCGAACCTGGTGTCGATACTTGCCTTGGACTTCGGCCTCTTCGCAAGCGCGTTTTGTCGGACCCACAGGAAAGCGGACCTTCATCTAGGTTCTTCTGATTTTTTGCGATCTTACAATCTCTCTCCTGACACATTCTTAGTACACCATCGCCTTCCAAGCGAGGTCGTACAAGTCAAATCATCACGTGAGATTTATTATTTTGCATATTCTATGCTGCTTCTCATTCTTATCCAGTGATGTTGACAACAGTGACGATGAGCAAGTCACTCTCCCTCCGTCGTCTCGCAGTCCATCTTTGACTCACCAGTAACTTGTTTCCCTTGCCGCTTCTCTACATATCTCTCATTTTCTGCAGGTCATCTTCTTCATCGCTCCTACAACCGGATACACCGCATGGCAAGCGGTCTCCATTTCCCCTTGCCTTTGCAGTTGACATGGACGCAGGGTTTCGGCAAGCAAAAGAACTGTTGAAGGACGGTAAATCCGCCAAACAGCAGTTTGACACTGTTTTCGGTTTTTTGGATATTCCATTCAAGTCCAGTACGTATTCCAACAACTGGAAGGCATGGAAAGCTTCCCCCGATGCTGTTGCTAAAGCTGTGGCGCTTGGTCACCACCCGGGAGGTGAATGGGCGCCCATTGTCACGGTATGGCGAAATGAAGAATACAGGTCGCAAAATACCTCTGTGTAGTAGTTCTACAATACATCTATGCCACAAATGTTTGACATCCTAGCCTTCACATGAGCAAGGGAGGCTATTTTATTCGTGCTACTCGCTACTATGCAGATCCAAAGCGCCCGTCATTTATTGTATCCCGTGACTTTGATAATTTTTTATCCTTGTCTACACGAGCATTCAAGTCTCGACGATGTCTGAGAGCACAGTTCTAACATCTGATTACCTGTGGGCCTCTTTTCTTTTGCTGCACTTTCACTGTGTGCTCAATATTTGCTGCAGGGCAAAGAACAAGAAAATCAGTGTCGCACAACTGAATGTCCTCCCCATTTTCCTCGTCATATGTTTTTGCTCACAATTTTCCAGGCCATAATTGCGGCTCATCGTGGCCGAGAGATGCGACAGGTGCATACCACTAAAGCACAAGCACTTCGGACAATCCAGCAAAGCAAGATCCCCGTTGACTGGGAATTCGCCTTGGGCAACAAAAATGACGAAAATCGTGCAGTCGACAACCTGATCCGCAAATACCTTCTTGAGGGGGTCCTTGTCCGTCCTGTGAGTCCTATTCACGTTTTTCTCTGTGAGTATACCAATAGTTCTCATCTTCGTCATATAAAGCCTGGCATTGAGACGCCCTTGTCGTCCGCACCGAGCAGCCCTCAGATCGTTAAGCCCATGGAACTCGACAACAAACCTGAGGACAAGATGGACGTCGATAATCCCTTGCTTGGAGAAAAATCCAAGTCGGGTGCTATCGACGTCAACTTGGACCTAGACCAAGATACCGGCGGCATGCATAGTCTTGGGATCGAGGATGGCCTCCAGTTTTATGCCGCATTGGACGCAGGTTCGTGTACCCTACCTGAATGCTACCAGCGGCTTAACTTCAGACCAGGTCCTCTCGACAAGGACTGGATGGTCCAAGCGATGATCAAAGACTGCACTAAAGATCCAAGAAACCCGCTCACTTTTTTTGCGGAGGGTGCTGAGATCCCTCTCGAAGTATATGGTCCAGACGACAGTAATTGTTGGTAAGTTGTATCATCTCAGCTATTCAGCCTGATTAATCATCACTTTACTTTGTCGCCACCAAGCCTGTTCACCAAGGCGGAATCAGTAATCAATGCGCTGGATTCCAAGGCTCTTTGTCCGTTGGGTACGTGATTTTGTTTCGTCTCATCAGTTCTGGAAATAATCGCTACTCAGCTCCTTGGGATGCTTGGTGGTGCCTCGCCGGTTATCGCTTCCTAGAAGGGCCCTTTGCCCGCCGCCACAATGATATGGAAGATGTCCAGTACGACACCTCCAAGGCCAAGTTTAGAGACATACCTGTCACTGGGCCGCAACAGGCCTTGCGTATCATGATCGTCTTCAAACACCCCCATGTGTGTCATTTAATATCATCCAAGTCTATAAACACGCTGGCTCACCAGTCATCAGGACATCGGTACAGACGTCCCAGGCTTCCAAGATACAGAACTTGAAGTCGAAGACTTTGAAGCGATCAATCAAATCCAGCCGTACCTCGGACCAGACGCCGTAAAAATGGAGGATGA
Organism: Mycena galericulata; assembly: GCA_029289565.1. Lineage (NCBI taxonomy): Eukaryota > Fungi > Basidiomycota > Agaricomycetes > Agaricales > Mycenaceae > Mycena > Mycena galericulata. Next base: position 369,995 of record JARKIA010000067.1, read on the forward strand.
TTCCAAGCCTATTCCTCCTAAAGGCAAATCAGTCTCGGCAGAAACCACGCAGAAGAACAATGAGATGAATGAGTTCCTCATTGAGTTTCTCACCCCCTTACGTCCAGCTGTCGCTGAATTACGGGAGACACACGTGTCCGCCAAGAATGGTGGAACCCCTGCGCAGAACTGGCGGTGGATCCAGGAGATCCGTTATCTCAAGGAGACATACCCGCGTGCCACTATGGTTGGCGCCCCATCTCACCTTCGTGGCAAGCGCATAGGATCTGTAAACTGGGCAATTGTGATCGCCCGAAGCGCCACCTTTTTCAGCACCTGTGTTAACGCATTCGCCTTTATTGACGGATGCAAAAACGAGGCTGACATTGCCAAGTTCCTTGCGGTTGATGACCGCACAAAGAAGGGGGTTGGCGTCGATACTATGCAGAAGCTGATCAGCACGAAGGCATGGAACCAAAAGGTGCCAAACGCGTAGAGGCAAATGGTATGTCGACTCCAAATGCGAGCACGGAATTTCAATATATTGATACTACTTCAACTTGCAGGGTACAAGACGTAAACTACATGATTTCGGGATGGGTAGCCATGGCGGGTAATTCCTATTTGCCGAACGTTGGAGACCTACATACATCCATAGTATCAAATGGCTCCCAGTATCGAGTAGTTGACTAACGTACCAATTTGCATGTTCTCTGGAACGAAAACGATCATCCCATGTGGGTCAATAAGCCCCTCGGTGTGTAGAGAATACAACTACCATCCAGTTAAATCTGACAGGTTCCATCCTGAGATGGATTCATCAACACGCCATACGCCATGGCACATATAATGCATTGATTGAGACACCAACAAGATAGCAATAGACATTGAGAGACACACTGTAGTGTATAGCCAGAGGGCGTTGATCTATGCTATCCTTGTCATTTCCGATGTCAACATGCATGCAAGGTACCCTGGGGTGGAATTTCCTGGTATGACCTGCAAGCCGTTTATTAAGATTAGTGAAATAACAGAGTCAAACTTACACATTCTGTTGGTGCTCCAACTCAGAGCCAGACGACATTGGTGGCTGTAGTGTATGAATAGGACGCCAATGCTAAACACCGGAGAGGTGCGGTCCTATACCGTCCGTGCCCGATCCGATATTTTCCGATTGTGCGCTTTGAACTCGTCCGAGCACAGCCACCTCGGACGAGTTCAAAGCGCACAATCGGAAAATATCGGATCGGGCACGGAAGCGGTCGGATGGCACTGCAAACTTCTGCAAACAAAGTTGCTTCTCACCCTTCTCGTCGACCTGTGCTTCACCAACCATGTACTGGAAATGTGCGTCTCTATCTCCCTTTTCATTATTTTTTCATTCTCTTTCTAATGTTGCACCTCGCAGGTGTTTGCATCCCAGTGGCAAGAAGAGGACTGTGCGTTCAATGCAGCATCCGACGCTGGATAGTTGCTTACATGACACGCAGATCACTTCTGTTACTACCGCCGCCCCACACGCAAACCCACCGAACGCCAACGTCCCCAGAAGCACGCCAAATCCGCCGAGGAGGATGAGGCATCGTCGCCGTTGACACCTGCATCAGATGGTGTGTTTTTTAGCCTTATTCCTTCCCTCCCACAACGTCACCCCTCACAGCCTCTGCCTCCGCCGTATGTACCGTCCGCGTCGAGCCCTACCCGACGATGTCCCAGCCATCAACATATCCCTATACCCCGTGCCCCCCGAGCCCCAGGAACCGCCGCTTCCCATACAACCGCTATCCCTACCCCCCATCGCCGCCCTCCCGACCCACTCCACTCCCCGGCAGCCCCTACGCCCCCGGCACCTACTCTGCCTCCACCCTCCATCTCCGCTGACTGGCGCGCCATCACCCCTGGCGGCGCCAAGGTGGCCGTGCACCACAGCACAGCGCACGCGTGCGCCATCGTGTACGACGTGGGCGCTATCCGCCTGGGCCTGGTGGAGGGCGAGCCGGTCGTCATGGGCGAGAAGCCGCATGGGGGATCGATTGACATCGCGGCAGTGGACCTCCCGCGCACGACGCTGGGGAGCGAGGTGGGCGTCGGTGTGGGCGTGCGTCGCCCGCCTTCGTCTCCTTTAACAAGGCCATGCACGACCTCGCCTCTTATACCCCTCGTCTCCTTGCATTCCATTTCCAAGGCATCTCGGGCGAGTGCAGCGGGCACGGCGGCTACTTCGAGCTCGTCAACGTCACTGACGAGGTCCGTGCGCTCGTGGACAAGCTCGTCTCCGTCGGCCTCTGCCCGCAACTCGGGTCCTACACCCGGCTCGCTACGCCCACCACTCCGAATCCGCTCAGGTGTCTCGCTCACGGCGTGGGGTCCGCGGTCGGTGGAGCGCCAAGAACTGTCGCTCTCCGTACCACCGCCATGCGTCCCCATCGCCACCCTCCCGACCCACTCCGGCTCCTCCCTCGACCGCAGCGCCGTCTCCACGCTGTTCTCCGACCCCGTAACAGCAGCAGCAGCCCCAGCCTTCCGCGCACTACTATGCGCCGTACAACATGGCCCGTGGGTACGGCGCTAGGTGTGAGGTGTACGAGCCGAGCGCAGATAGTGCGTATAATGCGACGATGTTTGGGTTGTTTAGCCCGGGTGGAGCCTTTGTTTCATCTCTCCTCGGGATCCCTGTTTCTATCCATGGAATCAGATGTATTGAAATTCATGAAGTAAGTTCTTGCTATTGTCTTTCATGCATTTCCTTTCACTCATTTCTTTGCAGGTCTTTCTGTCCAAAATTCATGCAGTAAGTTCTTGCTATTCTCTTTCATGCTTTTCTTTTCACTCATTTATTTGCAGGTCTTTCTGTCCATGGAATCAGAAGCATTGAAATTCATGAAGTAAGTTCTCTCCATTCTCTTTCATGCATTTCCCTACACTAATTTCTCTGCAGATCTTTCTGTCTCGTGCAGCCGGTCGCCGGTGTACATGGGTGCGGGGATCGCCAACGTCGAGTCGGCGGGGATCACGTCCATGCCCAGACATGCACTTGTCCGACGCAATTACAATTGGTCCCCACACTGTGGAACTCGAATCCCATGCCCAGCTCGCCGCACCCACCGCTCCGACTCCACTCAGTTGACTCGCTCACGGCATAGGGTCTGATTCCGCCTTAGCCCCGCATCAAGTCGATTTTGCGTGCGCAGGACAGCAGTGCCATCTCCACGCCCCCCATTGGTGCGCGCTGTTCTCTGCCCCCCGCAACAGCAGCGGCAGCAGCAGCTGCCCCCGCACACCACTACACGCCGTACGACATATCGCGCTGGTACACGGGCCCATTTACGTGCCTGCCCACCCACCCACCACGCACACACACAGGTGTGGCCCACCCCCAAAGCATCGTCGTCCCACCAGGTTTGTTCTTCATCCATGGAATCAGATGCACTGAGATCCATGAAGTAAGTTCTCGCTATTCTCTTCCATGCATTTCCTTCCACTCATTTCGTTGCAGCTCTTTTCATCTATGGAATCGGATGCACTGAGATCCATGCAGTAAGTTCTCACTATTCTCTTTCATGCATTTCCCTCCACTCATTTCACTTCGGGTCTTTCTGTAGTAACGCCGCTACTGCCAGTTGCACGGCTTACTGTCGGACGACTTCTCATCCCCCCTTGCCTGTCGTCACCGCACTCCCGCCGTGCACCCCTTGCGAGCCCTGATGGTGGTTTGTCCAATGAGTTCACCGTTGAATTTTTCTGTTCGCGGAATTGGGTGCATTGAAATTCATGGAGTGCGTTCTTCCTATTTTGTTCCATGGATTTCACTCCACTCATTTCTTGCCAGGTTTTTCTGTTCAGTAAATTCTATAGAAACATTTGCATTTGTAGGACTCTCTATGTCGATTGCTATGTACTGTCTTGTTTTGTAAGCTCTTTTTGTGAGACGGTGGTATAATTGTAGTCCGTCCAAAAGTGGCTGTGCCCACCACTGCTCCAAACAACCGCCTGCCACACATCGCATGTTCGTCCGACCTCCCGTCCAGCAATGGAGGCTCTGACAATACAATTCAACGGTTTACTTGGGGATCCAGATCTAGAGGATGAAGATATTGCTGCTATTCGGGAGGTTATTGCGGCGGCCAAAGCTAAGAGCCGGCAAAGCAAGAAAGCTCAGCTGAGCCCAACAAGCCTGCCGAACTCTCCAAGGCAACAATGTGCAGATCCTCAGGTATCTTTGGAGACGTCAATGACACAACTTGTACTGGATAATACAGGTATGCAAACCGTCTAAATCTGTTTAGTCCTCGTTAAAATACAGCAGTTGGATCCTCTGCTTCCCCCGGAGGCAACCCTTTATCACCCATAGATATCACAGCAGCAAGTATGTGGCTTATAACCGGGTTCGAACGAATTATCAACTTACCTGTGATGCAGCGTATGTAGACCCGAACACACCACGTCTTTATGGCTTGCCGCTTTCCGGGGTATTATCGTTGAAGCCCCCTTTTGCGGAATTCGTCTGGCCGCCATCTGAGTTGTACAAGGTCTCCCGCCCTAGCCTCAAGGTCCTTCATCCCGCTCCATGTGTCCAGCCACCGGGCAACCAGTACTTTCCAATTGCACCCTCGTACTATCTCCAAGAAAGCAACGCTTATCGGTGCGGATGGGCGTATACCGCAGACTTCCAGACCTCGAGCCGTTCTGTTTTGGAAGAGCGGCTCCTCCATGTAGCCATTCCCCCGAATACACGCCCATCGTCCTATAATGATGAGACAAAGTCCTTCGAATTCCAGCCTGTGCCGGGCATGATCCAAATCACACCGGGGATACCCTATGTTCACACAATAGATGGCGTCCAAGAGCATGCGTTAACGGTCTTCTGCGGCCATACAATTGAGTCGCTGCGGCGCTTTGGAGATGTGGGAGCTCAGGTCGAGCTTCTCTCTGAGAAGCTCCGAATCCTAACATGGGGGACGCCTGCTACGCATGTGAGCGAGGGGACGCCAGCTCTTTTTGAGCTCCCTGGAATGAAGACCAACTTGCGGTCAAAAAACAATGTCAATCTCACTCCCGGCAATGGTTCTTTCAATTTGGCGTCCACGCACGGAGAAGGAGAAGGGCATGGAGTCTTCCTTCCAGCAGTACAAACCGCAGTGCCTGCTGCTGCCGAACGCATACAGGAAGTACTCCAAGTCCTCCATGGCATGTATCGGCTGATCATGCCCTGCTGCGTCTCGAAATTTGAATGGGAGATGATGGAATTCAAGGGCATGGACAATAATGTAATGGCGTGTGGAGGGTTGGAGCCTGGGGTACCTTCCGTTCAATGCAATGCTTCAGAGACACTCAACACCGTCTCCACCGACAAGGAGTTATCCGACGATATTGGTGGGCAGGGAAAGATGCACGAGGATAAGAAGGATGACCCAGAGGACGAGACACTGGTCTGTGTCATGGTCAAGCTGGCACCCGGCAGCGATCCTGGCTTGTTCATGTGTGCTCGCCCCGGTCTATACATGCGTGAACTAGATGTCTGGATATTCTGGATGGCGTTCAAGGGGCAGGATCCACATACAGGAGTTGCTCCTACTGCCGACCCCAGGCAGCAGCAGATGTTCCTGACGATAGCGGAGGCACAAGCTATTTGGAAACGCACGTCGCCTCAAAATCGAGTTGCATATGTGATGTATCCGAGCAATTCTGGGAAGAACCGCAACACACACTTAGCTGTGACGCCGCCCCTCCATTTTGGAAATGCTGGTGCTCCTATCCCCCATCTGCAAGGTCGCAAGAACTTTGCTGTCCATGGCAGAACCATTCTTGGAGATCAGCGTGCCTATTCCAACCGTCTTGGACGCGAGGCTTTCTTCCTCCTCAAGAACTTCTTGGCGCACTCGAAACTGGCTCTCAACCTTAACATTAATCAGCTCCTGGAGAATACCACATACACCGATCCTGAAGGGAACGTTCATAGCTTGGAGGCTATCCCTCATGACATTGAAGACGATGAGCAATGGGCCTGGATATGTCTGATGCGGCGCTACTCTGCATACTACAGGCAGAGCATTGTTGCAAAATACACTCTGCCGCATGGAAAAGCCCAGTTTATAGACGTCCAGAAGACCCTACTTGCCGGGGCAACACCCGGAGCCCAGAGAAAGTCAATTCTACCGACGGAACATCGCATGCTTATGCCTATGCGCAAGACCACTACAAATGAGACACAGCCCAAGATTGTTGAGAAGGTCATAAGCCGACGACAGCAGGGGAGTTGGGTACGTCTTGTAAAACTCTCGTTCACAGATTTTAGGTTAGTAACCAAATCCCATAGGCGCTATGGACGGTCAAGTTTCGGGGTATTGATCATGCTGAAGAGGTTGTTGAAGACACCTGGTATGTTTTCACTGTTGTCGAGAATAGAGGGTATGGATTTGACAGTGTCCTCAGGATGACGAATTCAGTACATATCGACCTATTCAAACAATATCTCAAGGATTTCGGCCCCATGCCACGTCCAGACAATTTGATGCCTGATGCGCAAGCCCCACTCTTCCCCCCCACGAATTTGGTATTCGGTCTACCAAACGAGCTACTCGGCGGGCCTGCTTTGACTGAACAACCTGCTGTGCAGCCTGATCAGTCACTGGAACAGCCCACAGGCTCCCTGTTGCCTATAGTGCCAACAGACGTCGAGCATGGCAGTAGCACGGGAGTGGGCGCAGAGAAACCTGCTGAAACCCCAGATCCGCCAGTAAAGCGCCGAAACATTGTTGAGTCTAGTGATGAAGAGGATGAGCCTGAGGAGGATCAGAACGAAGACCACCTGGATCGACCTGTGGATTCCGAGGAGGAATTTGAAGTCGAATCTATTCTGGACTCCCGAAAGAGCGTGAGTTTTTTTTGGGCTAGCCGCACTGTACACAGTTTTTGATTCTATACAAATTCCATCAGACAAGTGGTGAGCGGGAATGGCTTGTTCATTGGAAGGATTACGATAGTTCGGATGACCAATGGTTGAATGCATGGCAGCTTGAGTAAGTGTATCATACTAGACTGTGCATAGTGACGCACTAAGCCACCCACAGGAATGCATGGGAGCTTGTTAACGAGTTCAACAAGAAGCATCGTATCCATGCTACAATGTGTGCATCGACTGGGCGCAAGAATACCGTCAAACATAGTGTTCGTATGGCCAGACAGTTGAGCGCACTTGCTCTCTCGGAGCGTGAAGTTATCCCAGCCCAAGAGGAGTCGCTGTCCACAGAGTTGCTCAAACGCCTCTTGAGCTCCTCTCGTATACAGGCTGAATTTGAAGTCTTGGAGAATGGCAAGTCCATTATAGCCAAGTCGTCCGACTTCCGCCTAGCAAAGGAGGCCCCTAGCACAATTGCTGGCCGACTCGTCGAGCAGATTCAACAGAACAACGACTTGAGCAGTCGTATGTTCTTTGAACTGCTATCTTCATCAGATAGTGCTACTGCAGGCGCGACTTGGACAAATGATCTGGCTCAGCTCACAATCGGTCGTGTTGATGCTGTTGGTCAGGCCATTCCGGAAATGATTGTACACACACAGATCTACGATCTCATGACTCGTGCGGTCCAAGCAGAGATCTGTCGCTCTCTAGTGGGCGTGTACCAATGGATAGTCCATCTTGGCCCCTCTCTAGCCGAGCATCTCATTCACATTCGTCTGGAGGAGGCGGATGGGTCATCTAGACTTGCTGAGGCTTTTCCCCAGTTCGCTAAGCTTGTGGAGCATGTCATTTCCTTTGTTGAAGCAGAACAGGAAAAGAGGCGTGCCAGACAACCAGAGGCAAAGAGCAAGAAAAGGGGGAATGCAAGGAAACGGCGGAAAACCCAGTGCGCCCCGGAAACGCCTCTACTACCTGATGCCGATGCATCCGATCCTATCGCAGCAGATTCGTCGAATATGGTGCCTAAAATTGTCCCCAACTTCAGTCGCCTCCCTGCAGATCTGTTCGGCTTGCTCCCAAATCGAAAAGGAACTGTAGCTATCCCGCCTTTGCCCTCTAAGAGTCGAATGAAGTTGGACAAGGATGGGCTTTACACAGTCAGTGTGACTTGGCTTTGCTTGATTTGGGACGAGCATCTGGTCTTGCGCAAGATGGAGAAGATCGACAGCTACATTAATCGCAGCGAGCGGGTCAAAGATTTGAATGCAGTTCGGAATAGGTGCATCACCCGGGGGTCAATCCTTCAGTGCATAGCGGATGCATTCGGCTACGGGATCTTTGCCTCAGAGGAGATCAAAGCTTTCTTACTCCGGCCGTCTTTGATGTTCACTGAAAATATTCAGCGAGACAATCGATTTGCAGAGTCAATTGAAAAGGACGAGAGAGCAACTCTAGCAGTCCTGGACAACTGGCTGACAGCCCATCTTCTCGAGCACCCCGAGGTGGAAATGTGGTCGTCAAAGCTCGGAGAACTAGTTCACCGAAGCTTACTCGAATTGGAGTTAGGTCGTCAACTCACAGACGAAGAGATTGAAAATCCCCATGCAGTGCCAGATCCAATCTCTTCTTTTGATACTCTAGCCTCTGTCCCGTTCCGAAAAACTGGTACACGCCGACGAATCTTGCCAGATATCACGCCCACATTGGCAACTCTTCTTCCACGTCCCCTTAAATTTGGTGTAGCTGCAATCATTATGCGGGAGGCACTGGCTAAGCGAAGAGAGAAAGCTTCAGGACCTGAAACTGAACAGCTGCGCTGGCTTCTCGAAGGGAAACATCCCACCTTGGGCGTAGCCATGAACCGGGATCCTGATCAAATGGACCCGATTCGCGGGGACTTGAAAGGCCTCCACCTTTTGCGCAGCAAGTTGCCACCAAGTGCATTGACCACTGGGGCAGGGTTCTCCAGTTTGTTGGCATATATGGGAACTGGCCAGGGCAGCATGACCTCCCAGTTTCTACAGAACAACGATATGTTGTTCTCCTCCCTTGACCAATGCGTCGAGACATTCCGTTCCGCTGAGATTTACAACGAGTTGCAAGGCCCAGCCAATGCTCTTTGTATTGAGAACAAACAGATCTATGGCCAGCCGTCGAATTTCTTGGGCTTACATCCGACTATCAAGTTGGATGATGAGTCGACACGGAAACTCGAATTGGAAGAGAAGTTCGGACAGTACTTCTCTGCCGATCTTCAAAGGAATTGGGAGAATTTTATTGGTCCAATTGCCAACCAGGATCCGGAATATTACGAAGGCGAGCGAGTACCATGGGGAGATATTATCTCGTTTCTTCGCATGCAGAAACTCGTTGGTTTTGGCAGTGGGCTAACAGCTCTCCAATTCGCAAACAACATGGTATTCACCTCCATCGCAGACCCAGCTTCTGCATCGCCGGAAGCCCTAGCCCAATGGATCTACAGCAACAAGTCATACGGCGCTTTTGAAGGATTGAAACGGCTTGGTTTTGTCCTACCCCCAAATGCATCTGCATCTGCAGTTCGCAGCGCTTTTCTGTGCTTCTACTATTGGTTGGACAAGCACTTGTCGAAGGAAGACAAGGTCACATTGCATTTTAACGCTATTTTCGTTGAACAGTTACTTTGCAAAGTTCCTCGCTGGACGAAGCGGCTGAAGGACATGGCAAAAGTCGACTTGGAGAAAATAGCACAGAAAGAATTTGAAGAAGCACGGACAGGATGGGAACAGGGAAAGAACTTGGAGAACCCTCTTCTATTCCCGATCCCCCCATGCAATGACCGTCAAGTATTCAGCGAGATACTGGCGAGCGGCTTGGTCAGTTGTCTCAACTTTGCTCTCTTGACGCCACACTAATACTCAAGTAGCCAAAAGACGTGGCCCGGGATACAGTGGATGATGTGTCATAGTATGGTGGATGTTATATGTAGTAATGTGAATTATGCCTGGCGCGCACTGGCAAAGCAAGTTCAAAATCAAATTGAAATTCGTCCAGGTGCGTCATAACACGTGTATGCCCTCAGACACCGCTTTTTCTCTACTACCATTTTTTCTCAAAACTACATTAACGTTCTGTAGAAGATGTGTGATACATCTAGTGATCGGCGCGGGTCGGGTGACCCGTGGCGGGCCTTGGGTACGGGTCTGTCCGGATACGGGTACGGGTCTGTCTCAGAATTTTTGTTGGACCCGCAGGTACCCGTATGGACCCGTGGGAAAGCATTTTGGCTTCAAGCAATGTTCTACGTAGTTGACAGAGAAATCTAAAATCATTCTAAATGTTCCCCAGACCCCTGAGGTCCATCCAAGGGTATGCTCACCTGTATTGAACTTAGCCGAGGCTGCGGATCATCATTCCGTTTTAGGCAAGACCTAATATTTTAACTCAAAAAATTGCTAGGCTCATTGGTCGCACCCAGAGAGGCTCATAAAAGCAGCAGGTACACCAACAATCAATTCAGCACTGAAAGCTTCAATCAGAAAGCACGTAGCCTCTGACGGGTTGCACGGGTTGCGGGTCACCCCACCGACCCGGACCCGGACCCGTACCCGTACGCGCGGGTACGGGTTTTGTTGGGTACGGGTACGGGTCAGCGCGCCGATACCCGCGGGAGACCCGTGCCGATCACTAGATACATCCCAAGGCCGTTTCTCTCGCCCCCGGAACCAGCGTGCCAAGGGCTTTGATGTCAGGGCTCTCCAACGTGCGAGAGATCTACATGAATCAGCTCCATTTCCGATGGAGGCGTCCCCCCCACATAAAAAAATGAGGTTTACCTCTGCTGAGATGTACGTATTTGCTATGCTATGAGAAGGTGACGATTCCAATGAAATTGTTTACAGCATCTCGACCAAAGAGCGTCTAGAGGCCGAAGATAAAGAAATTTGTAAGCCGTTTCGTAGTATCTCTTCCCCCCCTTATTTTGTGGGCAGGTTCCCCGTCTCCTTATATAGACCCTGAGGCGATATGCCCATACTGCGACACCCTCCTTCCTGTCAATCCGTCTGCGCACCTTTGGGATCTCCTGCGGATAACCTTTCCAAAGTCGACAAGAGATGCGCGACCTACAAATCCGCTCGGCCGCAAGGCACCAACAATTGCCTTTGCGGCTGTCTGTCAACGTCACATCCTAGAATCCAACATACTGCCGCAGGCGCGGGCCGAAGGTTGGCCTACGGAGATTGAATGGATTGGCCTGGAGGCACGCATAGTTAAAATGAAAGCCGATCTCATTAGGATCCTTGCAGATCGGGGCAGCCCCATTGTTTACAACCAGGGCACCCGGACCACCGAGAAAGCGACGGACTCCGCCATCAATGGTCCGCGGATGCGATGCGTTTTTTGGAGAGAGCTTGTTGTACAGTTGGAGTCCAGCGGTTTGCGCCAGGTCACTGCTGCAATAGGACAGTTTGCTACTTTTGAGAAGATGCAGCCTGGCTAGTACGTTTTAGCTGTTTAGATTCTTTGAACATGTGGCTAATACTCGATTCAGTTATGGCGAATTAGGCTCGTTGATCATACACAAGTGCTTATATAGACTTTTCCCACCAGACGCTGTGGATGCGGACCTCGTTCATCCTCTCAGTGTTCTGGAGTTCATTGGGCGTATCTTGGTCCCAGAGGTTGCAATGCGCCTTATTGCTGAGGACATGTCGCTGGACTTGAAGGATGTTGATGACCACAAGGAAGCTGTCCGCGTGCTGAGAGCCAGTGCAAGTTATGGGGTTGCAATGTTCCCGGATTGCGAGATGGACTTGGAAGAGGACGAAGAGGACTCGGAGAGCGAAGAAGAGTAGGAGTTTCAAATAGAATGAATCATCCGTTTTGTCCACCAGAAAATATGAATTGAGTTACGAGAATAGCTAAGAAGATGATGTCGGTACATAGGTGCCACGAAGTACTTCATCAGGTAATATGTGAGGGCGCTCCCCGGTGCGGGATAATTCTGCAACAACATGTCGGTTGTGGATTGCAATCATCTCATCGAGAAAGAAATTATAACTAGAAATGGAGTTGAGGAGGGCTAATATGCGACATGAACGAACGCACCGAAGGACTGGCATTTCCTGAACAACATTTTGAAATTTACCGAACCAGGCATTGCTTTGTTCTGCGGCAGACGAATTAAATACCCAGGTGTCATTCTCACCAATGAGTTCGCGAAAGCGGGCTGGGTTACAATGAGCTTGGCAGAAAAGATCCCCTTCTTTGTGCTTGCACTTGAAGTGCCAGACGTCAACAGGCAAGCCAACACGATCAAAGTAGGTATCCCCAGAGGCAATGAGGTGCTTCTTGAACGTGCAATTGTTGTCGTAAAATATGTACGAAGGCATCGCACCGGGAAAATCTGGCGGAAAGGTGGCCTTCAGAAAGAGCTGACTCCAATGAGTACGGAAACCATGAAATATCAATGATGACCATACCGACACTCCAGTGATTCCCTCTGATCCATAGAAAGTCGCCCGAGATATGATGATTCCACAGCATCGCACAAACAACTGCTCATTGTGGGTCCAGTTACGTGAATTTTTGCCCTTGATTGACGGTATTGAACTGGAGGCAGGAGTACGATTGGTTGTAGACGCTGATGGAGCCGAGCCGGCTTCATGAATCTGCTCAATGCCTGCGTCCTGGAGGCGATTATGCAGTTGAAACATAGCTTTGTGCCGTTCAAGAGAAGCAAGCTCGTGGGCATGGTGTGATTCCATTGCACATGTACTAAACCCAGCCTGTACTGCGGCTTCACAACCATGGATATAGCAAATTTGGTTGCGGTGAGCATGGGTTAAGCAAAACCGGGCTTTCTGAGAGGGAAGCGGCTCTGTGCAATCATGGACGGAGCAAGCCAAATGGCGGACAGTGACTCCGTCATGGACGCCCGCAGTTATTTGATCTGGTTTTTTGTATTCAGTAAAAGTAATTGAAGAAGAGGAGCCGCTTACACCAATTGCCATCTTCGCCTTGGTAAACCTTCATGCACCGATCACAAGCGTGCGCCCACATTTCCTGGCCCTTGCCGACCATATAATAATTGCGCTGCTGAAAAGCTTCATCCAACCGATGCTTTTGAGGACCATGATGTGGAAGAGAAAGGACTTTATGCCAGGTACTTTTGTCTCTCAAGACGGCGTGAAGAAAGAAAGCATCAAGAACAAGCTCGCCGTCAAGTTGATGACTGAGACGAGAGGCGTTCGGAACTGACGACATTCCCAGGGCAAGATTATATATGCGGGCAATTCCTTCTGCAGACGAACTGTGAAGTATCTGAGTAATCAATATAAATTTGGGAAAATAGGACGCCGCACTGTGTCATTGCCATCTGCATTTCAAAATAAACACAGAGCTTGCGCTCGACAAATGAAGATTCTGTAACATGGATGAATTCGGGAACGGATGAATCATAGTATTCTCGGCAAGCAGCGGTATTTTCAGCATTCCGGACAAAGTAGTTGGGATAGTAGCGTGTGTGGCATGCTGTGGAAAGCCGTTAAGAAAGGTCTTAGAGATGTCTGGACTAACCGGACTTACAGCGACAGTATGAGGACTTTGAAATAATGGGAAGGACGCCACGATGTAGTGTATAAAGCCTAGATTCCACGGGGCGGATATCCCCGAGGTTCTTCTGCTTGCATGAAGGGTTATTGCATACTTGGATTGGTGGAATTAGTGGCTCTGAACCTATGCATGAGGTTTAATGAAAATGAAGCCCGGGTTGAAAACTTAGAAACTAACTGATACTGTGGTCAAGGCCGTGCAGTCGGAACCCATCATCAAGAGGCAGCTCAATGGCATCTTGCTGAAAAATAGCTGCAAGGTCGCTGAAGGCCAGCCAAGAAAGTCCAACGATGTCTGGTGAAAGATTGAGAACTGCAGATAAAAAGGCCGCAGAATGAGGAGGGAGAACAACTGGGACAATCCCAGTTTTTCCAACGATTTCGGGCCAGATACGGCGAGTGAATTCAAGAAACCGTTGGACCTGTGTGAACTGGAGAGTGGTGGCTAGTGAAGGATGAGCCAGCACACGGGTGAGGATATCCACAGCAAGGATGGGCATAGTCAATAGTAGAGATAGCTTGACAAGCGGTGGGTGGGAACAAAAATGTATTTGGTTGAAGGGATATTCATGGACAAGAATGTGGTGCAGAGAAATCAGTGAATGGATTTTCAGTGCAGATTCATGAAGGGATATCCATGGACAAGAAGGCTGGAATCTTGTGAACGGAAATTGGTACATGGATTTCCTTTCGAAATGTGTGCAAGGAAATTTGTGAAGGAAAATCGCGGTTTCTTATGAACAATTTTTCGTCAACAGATTTCCCTGTAGGTAAATATTGGATTATCATGGATGGGTTTCCGTAGAGGAGAATATGATAAATCTCATGGATGGATTTACCTGTAAGGTAAAACCAAAGATCTTACTGGAATGAAATTGATGAAGGGAATTTCACTTAGACGTTCTTTTTCATGGAGGAAAGTACTGAAAAAGTGAATTCCTTGCAAGGAAATCCATGGACGATGAGGAAGGAGAATTCGTTGGACGGGATTCCCCCATCAATTCCCCGATCATCCCCGATCATCCCCGATCACACCCATTGCTCCGGCTTCTTGGAGAAAATGGTATTCAACTATTCGTAGGATACCAGCCTTCATTGTAACGTACGGTGGATTGTATAGGGAAAGTATAGCTCTCGAGAACCAGCCATGAATGCTAAGGTGGCTGGTATCCCGGTTGAAAATAGTATACTCCTACACCGATGCGTGTCTATGTCGAGGAAAAAATACGTATACCAGAGGAGAGACGGTCCATAAAAATCCCCAGGCCGCTCCGGACGGGAGCGGCGCACCCCATATGTACGACAGAAATGGTTCTAACAACGATTGAAATCACAAAGCCCAGGGCAGGAAGATTGTCAAAGAGTCTAAAGTATTTACAGGATCCCAGAGATAAGGAGCGCGGAAATCTCGACGACGATATTCCGGATGCGGTCCTCGGGGAACCGCGTGGGCAGCTCACGCATGCAGCGCGTTACCTGCGCCGCTTGCGCCCCGTCGAGGGGGTTGTTTTGTTGCTTCGAAGCATAAATCTGTGAGTAGTGAGATTCTTAATCAAAATAGGATAAAGAGACGACTGACGACGTTCCCTAGCCCAACAAGAACGCGGTAAACGCTCTCCGAGTCGCTTTTCTCCTCTTCCAGAGCCTAAATATGGGTTAGTCAACAACGGATCGACAGGAAGGGCATATTTACTTGGCAAATCATGGATAGATGCAGGCTTCGGCCGGCCGCGTCCAGCGGCGTGAACAACGTAACACACGATACACTAGATGCAATACGATGAGTGTGTTGCAGGAAAAGGGCAAGAAGACCGACTTGAGCAGCATCGTCGCCAGCGGCTTCCGCTGTGACGGTGTCAGCGTCGCATACGGCGCATCCGACACGAATTGCAGGATCTGTTCATAGCCGTCAGGAACAGAACGGAAAACCACGAAATGAAGCACATACTTGGCCAAGCCAAGGCCCCTCTGCAGCGCCGGACCCCTCCTGGGCGACATTCGCCAAAGCGCGCAACACCAGCATGACGTTCATCTCAGCGGGCTTACTCGGCGACTTGACCCACGGCGTCTGCCAGTCCGCGGCCTTGAACAGGCCATCGAACAGCCGCTCCTTGAGACCCGGCGCCTTGACGGCCTCTGGGCAGTACGCGACGATAAGGCGCGCGAGATCCAGCACTGCGAGACGTGAGCACCGACAATAGACCATGGGAAAACGAGAACATACCCGGAAGTCTCAAGGGCACTGGCCAGCGCTCTAGGACTTGTATAACCGACTCGACGTGGACGGTCCCTAAAGGGTTGGTCGGACGCTTGGACGCGGCGCATTTCTGCACATAGGCGAAAGCCTCGTCGATTGACCTGTCCTCTTCCGGATAAAATGCAAGCGAAGACGTCGACTGTGGGACTCAGCAAGCGTCGGCGGCGCTCCGAAAATTCACGCTCACAATCTCATTCCGCAGATCATCATTGTATTGATGGATCTTCGCCCGCATCTGCACCAAGTTGCCCTCCTTGAGGAGAACGGGTTGTAGCTGAAAGGACAGGGAGTGTGAGGGCGATGAGGGGGCCAAAAGACGCGTGTGGCTTACGACAGGCAGAATGGCTGCAGGCTTGGCCGGTGCAGGCTGTGGCGCCCCAGAGTACCGCGATGCGCCCGTGTACGGATCTTGGTAGCTCGAAGCAGGTGCGGCCGGCCCTGGTGCTGGTGCTCCCGTGTATCGCGACGCGCCAGTGTACGGGTCCATGTATGAGGAGGTGGGCGCGGCGGGGGCGCGGGCGGCCGAGCTTTGGTAACGCGATGCTCCTGCACAAGAAAGTTGACCAACACTACCCAGTGATTAATAAAGGAGCTTGCCTGTGTACGGATCGACGTATTGCTCGCCGCCGCCTCCCAGGGTCTGGCCGGGTGTGTTCTGGTAAATATATTCGACGATCGTGTTCACATGAGTTAGAGGGAGATTATTCCGCTCCAAGAAACGCTGGGCAGCTGCAGCGGGGTTATCTGCGGTCCTCTCAGCTACTTGACAGCCAGAGATAGAGTATACGCACCGGAAACATTATACGGAAGCTTCAGGGCGGGTTCGCCGTCCTCGATCGCGACATTCCAGACATAATCGTATTCCTTCCCTTCAAAGAAGGTCTTGGTCGTCTCACCGCTTGACGGTGCTTCCGCACGTTCTCCGATTCTTTGCCAAGTGGACCCGTCCCACTGTTTTCAAAGAATTAGGTAAGCCACGGAGAGACGGTGAAAAGCTCACGTTATATACTTCTGTCACATCGCCATTCAATACCAGTATTGTTTGGCCGACTTTTTTGCCTGCGAAGAGGTCAAGAGGCGCCACGAGGCATGGGACGGTCAAAGATACCAGGAGTATTCAGAGCATCCATACTTTCCACCTTGACCTGCTCAACGTCGTGGGAAGCGAGGGACTGCTGGGCAACGAGATCGTCGAAAGCCTTGGTGTCTTCCTCGGACGCCCATCGCTCTTCTGAGGCACTGAATATCCGGACGGTGCGATCACTTGAGCCGCTGACGATGTCACCATTGGGCAGTGTTGAAACCGCCCACACTGAAATGGCTGGGTGCACTAATACTTGTACGCACTCGCCGTCTGCGGTTTCGTAAGGACGGCAAAAAAAAACTCGGAAATTTGAAACTCGCACCTTTCCAGACACGCACACTCCGATCTTCGCTGGATGACACAAGATCACCGTTGGGCAGAACGGCTAACCGGTATATGAACGATGTGTGGCCAGTGAGCGTGTAGACTAGGTCGCCGCCAAATGACCACACGCGTATTTCGCTGAGAAGAACGATAAATCAATCCCACGGGCATGGAGGTAACTTGGAAGTAGCTTACTTGTCTGCGCATGAAGCGAATCCAATATCCGGGATCAACGCTAACGAACGAACGACAGCATTGTGTCCAGGAAAGGTTTGCATAACCTTGTGCTGCTTCCACAGCTTGATGGTTTTATCGGCAGAGGCTGCGAGTCGGTTCAGCGACCAATCAAGCGCACAACTGTATGGTAACGCACCAGTAATGAACTCTTCTTCGTTCACTGCCAAAACGTCCCAGACACTATTTTCGTGTCCCTTCAATTCGTATTCCGTATTGAAGTTCTTCCAGACGCGTGCGGTACTGCCGCCGCCGTATAAGAGTCAGAAAGAAAGCGTTGGAGACACGTAACTCACTAGTCCCATGAACAAGATATTATGTTTCCACCGGCGGTGGTGCGCAGACCACAGACGTTACTTGTGTGGCCCAAGAGGATGTAATCGGGATCATCCTTCGTGGGTTCCAACGAGTACACGTTTATCACGCCGTCTTGATCGCCAGTGACCGCGAATCCTGCTCCGGATCGTCAATAACGAGTCCCGACCTGTCTGACAAATCCCGACCCTTTGGTGCCTCGGCGGTTGGCGGCAGGTATGTTACAGCGTTCACATATCGCGTACTAGCATGAAAGACAGAATCCGAGGCAAATTTTGCGGCCGCCGAGTCGCGCCGCCACACGATCGCGGTCGAATCACGAGAAGCGGACAAGATGAGATCGTCTGACGGCGTGCTCAACGCGCGTACCTGTCCCTCGGTCAGAATGGAACAGTATGGGCTCAAGCAGAACGTGCATCAGATGTATGGCCAGTGAGAGTCGCCGACAGTTTGTAGGGCATCGTGGGTGAGGACAAAGGCAGGGTGGTAGTGTTTGGTTAAAAGCGACAAGACCCTCGAAGATCGATCCAGATGCTTCATTCAAAGAACCCTCCTTTTAAGGGCCTGATCGGGTGCATCAGAATGAATTCCTAAGATTCGACCGATTTCTCTGCACCCACATTTTTCCCACACATTTTGTCCCTAAACTAGGCGGGAATGGAAATATTGTGTATTTTCTCCATCATAGATGATGAGAAGTGGCAGAGAGCATGTGGGTTGTAAATGCCCTGTAATTCTAAAGTTGAGCTCCTGGAACTCGTGGTCGATCTTAGAATCTCTCAGAAAGTCTGTTCAATAAATTTCCCGCCACTCTTTGGGCCAACTGCTCATAGAATGACTATTTCTCAGATTCTGAGACAGTTTAGGGACGGGATAAGTAGCCAAAACCAATTCTAAGAAAATTCTAAGAAAGTTCTTGTGCACCCGATCAGGCCCTAAGATATAGCCTCCGAAGCAGTGATGGATTTTATTATGTAGCTAGTACGTAGGGCAAGAAAAAAAGGGAGAAAAAAATGTGCACGACGCTAACGAGCCCAAGCAGTTGTGGGACAAAACAGTCGGGAGATACGGACGTGTAGTCTATGCCTTGCACCATTACTTCATCTTCTGCGAGGGCCCCCACGATACGTTCGTTCACAGCGAGGAGACTGGAGAGAACGAGTTGAGACCATGAGGGGATGAAGAGAAATCTTTTTGGGGCCTTACCTGCCTTTTATAGCCGCGCGTCCAGTTTAGGGCCGGTCCCAAATCAACAAGATCAAACCCTCGAATTTGTGATACCTTCCCATTCGGTTTTTGCGGAGAAGAACTTGCACATAGCCTCAATGCAGCCTGAGAATATACGACTCTTTCAACGATTTGTTCTCCTGTCACTCAATGGCCTCGTGCGATATATCCGTACGTAGAGAGTCGGCCTTGAGTGACGTAGGGCTTTCCGGCTTCAAGTTCTGGGATGGCTTCACAAGTCAAGATATTTCAAAAGGTCCATGCTGAGTTGTGAAGCAGGAACATACTTCCCGATCAGCCGCCCCAGGTTCACTCAGTTCTAGGTCGTACATAAGAAATTGGGTGCCTGCAGGGAACGCGACGGCGCCGGATATCGCACAGTTTGAAGCCTGGGCTCGCCACAAGCATGCGCGCGCGCGACACATACCCGTCCAGTGCAAATCGTACAGAGCAACCGAAGAAGGAGGTGGATGCTCGTCAAGCAGAGCACTGCTGCATCCCTTCCACCCCGAGGAGCAAGACGGCAAGCAGTGTCAATGTAAAGCATCCAGACGAAGTAGGCCGGGATCCGCAACGTTAAACACCACAAAGGCAAGGCAATTTGACTGCAAACCAGCAAGGGTGTAGTCGATGCGCATCGTCGACATCGAAGCATCACGAAGCGGCAGGACAGTGTGTGCAATTTATTCGACCAAAAGCGGTTCGTGATATGCAGATGGATCTGATAGAGTTCAGCGAAAGCCTGGAACGCTGGTCTGGCCGCAGGTCTGCCCCTGAGTTTAAAGTAGGAGGCAGACCGGCACCGAACGAGTCAACGTTCGTGGGCTGCCAGAAAAGACGAAGGAACCTGAGCTCGTAAATGTGCCAAGAAGATAGCCAATGTGCCGCCCAAGCAAGGATACGTGAGTGACTTGTTCGTATCTCGGACACGGGGATTGACAATTGAACCTTGATTTCGCCTGCAGCTGGGGTCCACGTTCAGTTCCCTCTTGCGAAGGAGCTCAAGAGAATGCTGAATAATTTTTAAAGTGCCAAGGCTTGAACGGATTCAAGAAATTCTTGGGGTTGATTCCAAGCCGCACACAGAGAAACATTAGGACCTTTCACAGTAGCTGATTTCGCTGAATTCAATCCTTGATTTCGCGGATTTCACACTCGAAAATCGAAATCCAGATCGAAATCAGGCTTGAAATCAGCTACTGTGAATCTAATGTTCCGAACGGTGCGGGTGACCTTCATCGTTCCGCGACTCTAGGACCGAGGTTGGACGGAGATGTGGCGGCGAAACAACTAAGAATGTTCTTGAACCCCTTCTAGCAGACAGGAGGGAATTCCAATCCGCCAGGGCACGGATCCAGCTTGAGATCGCGAGGTCGAAGGAGGTACCTGATGGCCCATCATAGCATCTGCCTGGCATCTGCGCATTCCGTCTCCGCGGCATTGCTGTTCTCTCTCACACTCGAGCAGAGGAAGAGCTGAAGAACGTTGAAGGACATAGAAAGGACATGTAGAGATTTGCACGCAATATGTCGGCTGAGACCTATAATTGGCCTCCCATGATCTTACGGCTCGACATCGGCGTCGGGGAAGGAAGAGAGCGGAACGGAATAGTCTAATCATCGATGTGGCAATTGCAATCCCTTGTCAGATAACACGCTGAAACGGGAAAGGGTCATAGTTTCGTCAATGTAGTACATACATTCCACCCACCCACCCATCCATCCATCTCTCCATCCAGTGAGAGTCCATTTGCGATATCATAGCGATATAGATGCTGATGTAGAGTTGCGAGAGCGAGCGCAAAGAGTTGATAGAAAATGGGACTTGATCGAGAAGAGAAACACAGCCATGTCATGCAATTGAAGCAAAGTCGTTCGTTCGTTCGTTGGTTCGTTCTTGATTAAATCTGGAGGGAGAAGCGAAGCGCAGGGCAGGGAACGCGGGACTAGAATCTTTGCCTCTACTCGGCTAGATCGACAGCGGGAGCGACAGAGATCTTGACCTTCTTCTTCGGGCGTGCGCCGTCGTTCGAGAGCGGGCGCTTGTTGCGAAGGAGCGCCGCGGGAGGGATTGCCATGGGCTGAGTCTCGTCCTGAGTCTGCGTCTGCGTCTCTTGAGGCAGCATCGCGGGGGGAAGCAAGGGGTGATTCGCGGAGGTGTTGGGAGCGGGTGCGTCGGAGGCAGGAACGTTCGGGCGCGACTTCACGTTGGCCTTCTAGAAGCGACGGTGGCAATGAGCATCGTGTATATCCCAGAAGGAATGTAAAAGTTGGATCGGCGAACCGTTTGAGGTAGATCTAACAGGTGGTTCTCAACGCGAGGGTCGGGATTGAAATAGTCCAGATACTCGGCGGTGGTGAGTGACGCGCGATTGAAGGCGTATTTTGACTTCTGGACGTTCTTCCGCTGCTTGGGTTGCTTGCCCTTTGTCTTTGATTTACCTCTAACGGTCTTGGACCGCGTCTGAGCAAAGCCAATGTCATCGATCTCTAGCGACTGTTCCACAATGAATTCTAGGCGCGCAAGATGAGCAGCAAGACTTGTTGTGAAGGGAAACAGACCTTCGTTCTCCAGTCGCTTGAACAGTTGCCGAGCGAGAACATTGTCACACCCTGTAATTGGATGAGGAAGAGGAGAAGGACGATAATCGGATGTGCTTGCCAAGAAGTTTCGCAAAATCTGCAACGGCCGCTGGGTTATGATGTTCCGCCACCTTTATAGCCCGCCTATTGCCAACATCGTCAGAAAATCGTTCAAACCACGAACCAACCCCTACCGGAAGAGGGCGAGATCTTTGAATTTGGACAACATCTTTGGATACAAATCTACTTTGATCAGCTCCCAAGAGAGGTCAGCGCGAACCCGGCAGTCGAAGCAGATGAACTCCTCCGGGATACGGCTATCGCTGGCTGAATGGTAACTATCCTGAAAATCAGCAAAGACGGGAGTAAGTTACCGGGAGTCGTACCCCATACACCTGAGTCAGGAGTACATATGAGCAATACATCTTGGTGCATCTGCGTTAGAACGGACTGACCATGTATGATACCATCGGCCACAACCTTCGCAGAAGCAGCTCTCGTCTTCTATCTACCCTGCCGTGAGGACGGTGATCAGGGCTAGCAGGTGCACTGGACATACAGCAACATCGCACTCGCACTTGAGTCCCTGATCGACGACTTCCGGCCTCCTTGGGGCCGTCTTGGCAGGCTTGGGCGTCGGCATGTCCTCGATCCTGTCCTCCATGTCGGCATCCGCAAACGACTGGATAGGGTCTAGCGATTCTGCGGGCTGTACTTGCGTCTCCATATCTACACGCTTGCTTAGGACCGCCTCAAGGGCTGCAGATGGACGCACCGAGCATCTCGCTGTCCTCCGTGATGGCTTGATTATCCAGCACCAGGTCCTGAAGTATCTGGGTATCGATGTCGACATCGCCTTCGGGGCTCGTCAACGGGGACATCAGGTCAGAAGACGGAAGGGATGCGTTGCGGTCAAACAGTTCGGCGTGTCCGCTCGAGGTCGACGGGGAATGTCCACGAGATGGCGGAACTGAGTTTTGGCTTTGCGAAGGGAAATCAGGGAACGTCTGTGTCTGTTCGATGTCCCCGCTGTCGAAATTATGCTGCGCATTCTGTGTCTCTAGTTAGACATAACTCGAAAATTTGGTTTTAGCAGCCTCACCAGATCGTCGAGACGGGTGGGCACCGTCTGGGAGACGCCGCCAAAGTGCGCCTCCTCTTGCAAGTCCACCGGGAGAGGCTCAATAACGCCGACCTCATTTCTCATCCCGATCGGCACATAGGTACCATCGGGAGTCCGGACGTAGTCGGGGTCGTCTTCACCTACGGCATCGAGGTCGGCGTCCTCGTCCGCAGACCAAACAACGTTTCGCAATTCAGCGTCTTTACTCTGTTTGGCCGCCTGTTCTGCGCGAATGGATGCCTCTTGGACCGGGGTCAGCGTTGGCGCCGAAGCAGGCCGGGTGGTAGTGCCGGTAAACGTCGCATGCTCATTCTCTGTAGACGAGGGCAGATATGTGGCGATGGAAGCGACGCTGAGGTTGACTCTGACGACAGACGTGAGGACGCGCGATGATAAAGAAACTCCAGAGACGTACGAATGGTGTCCTGTTTCCAGCTGACCTACGCTCCATTTATCGGGCACTTCGTCGAGATCATGTGTCATGAAAAACCACTTATCCTTCTCGGCATCGCCAGCTTGGAAGTGGGGTGGTTCATATTCAGCAGGCGTCTCGTCGGTGTAAAACAATTTGAAGGCGGCAAAGCGACGCTCTGACAATGCTCTGAGATGCGAGGCCATTCTACGAAATGGGATCTACATACTTGGAAGAACATCCATGTGTGTCGTAGAGTGGATGAGGGTCTTGAGTAATGTCTGACGAAATTGGGCATCAATGTGGTGGTATGGTGAGGGAGTTTGCTACTCACTTTGACGCTCTTCTTGACATCTTTCAGCGTTGGTGCTTTCCCCTTCTTCGCCGCCTGTACAACGGGGTCTTTTGCCGACTCCTTCAGGGACATCTTGCCCATATTGTCGCCGAGGCTCATGATGGGAATCACAGTACCAGTACCAGGGATTGTATGATACTGTAATGTGGGTGAAAAGTCGCCCACGAGGCCAGAATCGGACGTACGTGGAAGTTGAACGTGTAAGCTTCGACAATGCTGTCGGAATCGACATCAGGAGGAGAAAAAGGCGAATATATGCGTACATACTTGGTCGGATCTTTCTCATCCTACAGAGAGACGAGTGTAAGCGGTCCAGAAAGATGATATATGCGCGAAACCAACCAGATAGATAGCAAAAACGAAACTACGCAGATATTGTTTTTGAAGAGCATCGAATATTCCGTATTCCTATACAGTTTTCAGTATTGTTTAGGTATTGATGAGAGCGAGGGTGGCATTACCAGGTAGTTTAATATTTTATCCGCCTCGTCCGTATAACCTCGAGTCATTGTCTAATAGGTGCGTTCCACAGTGAACAACCGGGAAGGAGAGTGGTGTCGTACCATTATTTTGAATCCATTCACATTTCTACTGTTGCTTCGGGTACTGTCTATAGAACCGTTTGGATGCGACGATTGGGAGAGTAGCGAGTCGTCCGAGGTAGTGAAATGGCCTGGAGAAGGTCAGAACAGTTGTCCAGAACAAGTTACTCAACCTCACTGTCGGTAAAATTATCACTAGGAAGTAGGTCCCTGCGCTTGGAGTGAGGAAGAGGTGAATGACGAGAAGGACGAGTAGGTACCTCAAAAATGTTATACATCCTAGACTAGCTTGGAGAAGGGTCTGAATTGCGGCCAGGCTTTGGGCCGACGTAGCAGCTTCTGTGCGGGTGCTCTGCGCCTGCATCGCGGAAAAGAGGGAAGCACTGAAACCGAAGAGGTGGTGGTGGTAGAGGAAAAAGCCGAAGGAATCCGGCGTTCCAAATTTCAGATCCCGACCTGTCAGTGGTCACGTGGGGGCGCGTCGCGTCGCGTCGGAATAATTCATTATTGCAGCCGTTCATTGGCGGTTGTCAGTTGAGAACCGCGCAAATCTTACAATGGAAAAACCATCGATACGTCCGAGTCTCTTCGTTTGATACACCTCGAGACAATTTCAAACAGACCCATTATCGCTATGGCGGTCAGAGTGGGATTATTCTATTTAACAACCCCCCTTGTTGAGAAAAACCCGGGTTGTTGGATCAATTATTCTATCCAACAACCCCCTCTATTTATAAAGTTTGTCACAGAGTGGTTGCGCTGGAGGGCATTCCCCCTACTGTGGCAGAATTGGTGCTAGCACTCCGCGTCCAGTCCAGATTTTACCTCAAAAAGGATTCTAACTTAGATACTCAGAGAATGCCGGTCTCGCCGATGCTGATCCGAGACAATCGGCACTTTTGTTCCAGGCCAAAAGCGATCATAGCATTCATTCGGCATTTAAGCGGTAAAGGCCAAGGAGAAATTTCATTTGACCATGAACCATTTGACCATCAGTCCAATTGGCAAGGCGCGGCAAGGCGTCCAGCGAGGTGCCCGGCAACCACACGGCAAGCAGTTGCCCCAAAAAAATAGCAGGTAAATTTGCAAGATGGCCAAAGTCGAGGGATTATTCTATTTAACAAGCCCCCTTGTTGAAAACAACCCGGGTTGTTGGATCAATTATTCTATCCAACAACCCCCTCCTATTTATAAAGGTTTGTCACAGTATCCCACCCTACTGGCAGTGGTTCTGGTGCAGTGCCCTGGCAGCCTTAGCTTGCCTTTTTTGGGCATGACTTTGCACAGCCACTTCTATGTCCCTCCGTCGTCGTCTACCTCCACCCAGTGCCTCTACTGCCAATCCACCCCACAATTCTGCTGGAAGACCCCATGACTTACCCATTGTACCTTAGAACTGCTACGTGCCGTATCAATGTCCTTCCTATCGAGGTTTGGCCGCTCTGGAGTTTAGCACAAGATCTGAATCATTTGCTCGTGCGTCGGATAGGATCAACTCTCTGCTCTCGCCACGGCCAAACCAGCCTCTGATAAGTGGTGGAGAATTGCCAGAAAAACCTGCACCGCAGCGGCACTCTGACTTATTGATGGTCAAAAGTCTCGAGGAGGACCGTCTGCTATACTATATTTTGAGGGCCCAGGTGCGTGTTTGGCCTTTCTATTGCTGGAATCAACTCATATGTTTCATTTTCAGGGATGTTCATGTGATCTTTGTCGGTTAAAGTCCTTGACCACCCTTACGCGTTGAAAAGGCGTGCACGATCTCCCCTTCAAGTCGGCGTAGGCTAAGCAGCATGCGCTCGGCCCTTTGCGAGTCCGTGGCAGGTACTGCGTATGCTCCTGTCTGCGCTGCATCGAGTCCACCACGATGGGGGGACATACATCGTCTACCCAGCATCCTCTGTTCATCGGCGTGAGCATGGCGAACAGGAGTCATTTTCTGTGGGCTCGCGCTGCAGGCGCGCCTCCCGTGCCTGCGTAGGCTGCGGCTGCACAACACCAACATGCTACTGCTCTGGTAAATCGTCGCCGATGGACCATTCCCGCCCTGCCGAATCTGGTGGTGGACTTGCTTGTGGCGGACATTCTTTGGGAGGCGCTAAGCTCACATGTCCACGCCCTCGAGCTCAGGCGGCAGCACTTTCTGCTGAATTTGAACCAGGTGGCATTGTCGCATTCAGCGGCTGACGTGTTCTCCCAATGAAGCGGTTCGAGCAAGCGCCCGGGGAACGTGCGTGCTCGGGTGGGGTGGGTGCGCAGGCGGTGTGCTATTGAAGTTAGAGATGTAGCGCGCGGCCACGGTGTTGCAGCTGGCTGCGCGGCGGTTCGAAAAATGTATGCCATGGGCCGCCATGCATTGGCCTCAGCGACAACGGCGAATGCGCAGCTTCCCGTGGCCTGGGCCGCGCAACGAGAGGCAAGTTCAATGTTCCCACTGCGCCGGGAGCGGTAGGGGGACACCGCAAGTTGTTCCCGGGATTTGATGGGCATCTTCTTAGGGCGCCGCGGCCCCATCGGTGCTGCTCAGCGTGGACCGAGACGGTGTGCAGAGCTTCGAGAGCTCTTCAGAACACCATGTCGCTGTCTGGTGCACACTGGCATCTCAGTCTTGCTGACCACGCTTGGGTATATCACGGCAAGCTGTTAAGATGTCCGCGTCGACACACCGGACGTCGTGTCGAGCGGAAGGTGGCAGAAATGGCATGCGGGAGCACCGTGGCTGTCCGAGAATTGTCTTGAGAACACTATTATCGTGGCAATAGTTTCAATGTATTGTACCCATGTCATAGTAATGTAGAGCACTCTTTTTCACTATGTATATCGACCGAGGCTAACAGGATACGAGAATTTGAAGAAGCGCAAAAAGAAAACACATGGGAGGTTCGAACACGCAACACGTCATGTACGATTCAAAAACTCATCAAACGAACACAACCACTTTACCACACGCTACATGTAGAGTTGTGGTCACCCTATCCCTGTGACGGCACTGGCTTCGAATTTTTGAATAGAAAATCTATTCAAATATTTGCCAGGACATAACACCAGAGCCCTGGCAGTCTTATAAGCCCGTCCAGACGACCACTTGAATTATATTATGGACTCCAGATTGCAGCTCGACTTTGGCCATCTTGCAAATTTACCTGCTATTTTTTTGGGGCAACTGCTTGCTGGGCACCTCGCTGGACGCCTTGCCGCGCCTTGCCAATTGGACTGATGGTCAAATGGTTCATGGTCAAATGAAATTTCTCCTTGGCCTTTACCGCTTAAATGCCGAATGAATGCTATGATCGCTTTTGGCCTGGAACAAAAGTGCCGATTGTCTCGGATCAGCATCGGCGAGACCGGCATTCTCTGAGTATCTAAGTTAGAATCCTTTTTGAGGTAAAATCTGGACTGGACGCGGAGTGCTAGCACCAATTCTGCCACAGTAGGGGGAATGCCCTCCAGCGCAACCACTCTGTGACAAACTTTATAAATAGAGGGGGTTGTTGGATAGAATAATTGATCCAACAACCCGGGTTGTTCTCAACAAGGGGGGTTGTTAAATAGAATAATCCGTCAGAGTGCACTTTTATTATTTCTCACACACACATGTAAACTTCTCTCACACACAAATGTAAAATTCTGCCTAATGTCTCTTCAGAGGTCCTGTAATGCTTTTCTGACCACCCCTACCTTCTTCCGCCTCTTGACCTCCTTCTGAGAACTCTGCGACCAAAATTTCAGTGTGTCCGGAGCTACGGCTCCGAGAAACCGGTGGCTGTGCCGACCTCTTTTGGGATGCCGAAAATTAAAAGAGGATCTCTACCGTGTTCATGACCACTCCGCTCCCGGGCTCTGCAGATCTGCAAACCCATTGTGGACTTGAAATCTGTTTGTCTCAAGGCACTCCCTCTGGGCCGCCAACTATCATTCCCGAACTTCGAGACAATGCCGGTGGTGCTCTCCATCGCCGTCGGGGTATTCCGAAATCTGCACTCTAGACCTCTCTGTGAATTTTCTCTAAAATGTCATTGTGGTTGAAATAAATGTCTACAGTACTAGTATTCCCGCCCTTATCCCGACTGCCCGCTTGATGCGCCATCAGTTGGCACTGCCACTGATCGGATCGCGAAGGGCTTTTGCAAGGGATTCAATGGAGCCGCATCCATAATTGACACCATCCCAAGTCATCTCAAGTTGTATGGATGCCTTGGAAAGGACCCAGAGGCTTTTTTCAACCTGATGTGAGAGAATCTTGACTTTGTGTGTGCGAGAAATCACTAAGTTGTGTGAGAATCAGTCTACGTTGTGTTAGAATGAGAGATGTTGTGTGTGAGAGACTCCCGAACTTGTGTTAGAATTTACATATATGTGTGAGAATTTATATGTGTGTGTGTGAAATAATAAAAGTGCATTCTGACCGCCATATATCGCTGTCATACAAGAAAAGTAATCCGGCTACATACATATAGTACTGCTTGAAGTTTTACATCCCACTGGCGCAAGTACATCCACACTACAGCATATGTCATGTAAATAAGTAACGTACGTACAATATCGATAGAACAAGTACAACTTGATAGCGCGAGTCCGTTGGCGTACTAGTCCCAGTCCGAGTCCGTCACCGTCCCATGCAAGTACAAGTCCGTGCGATGCTATGCGATATAAACCAAACCTAAAACCAAAAAAGCAGCGTGTAGGGGGCAATAGATATGCGACCAGACGGGGAAGCGGGAGAAGATTGTGCAGAGCAGCAGAAGCAGAAGGAGAACGTGACGGTCGTGCGAAAAAGGGACGCATGTAAGCGGAATGTAGCTGTTGAGGGGGATGGATGGAGTGTAGAGGAAAGTGGGGTGGTAGTAGTACATTGACGCAAGTGGACGCGCTTTCGATTCGTAGGAATGAGTTGAATGAGTTGAAGAGTGGGTTGTCGCGCTAGTCTAGAAATTCGCGAATCCCTGCCCGCCGTCGCCCGCCCCGGGGGGCGTGGGGCTCGGATGCCGCATGACGCTCTGATGCATCGCCTGCACGCCAAACTGCCCGCCGCCGCCCATCCCCATCCCGCCCATCCCCATCATCTGCATCTGCATCATCGGCGTCATCTGCGGCATCTGGTATGCGAGCGCGTTCGGGTTTGCCCCTGGTGCCATACCGAACTGCGCGGGCGCCGCGTGGGGCATCGGCGGGGAAATCGGCGGCGAGTGCGCGGAGCCGGCACCACTGAGGGTCGGGCTGCTCGGCGAGGACGCGCCCTGGCTGCCCTGGCCCTGCATCTTCTGCATCGCTTGCAACTGAGGAAGGGTAAGCGGCG
The DNA here is from genome assembly GCA_029289565.1 of Mycena galericulata. Classification (NCBI taxonomy): domain Eukaryota; kingdom Fungi; phylum Basidiomycota; class Agaricomycetes; order Agaricales; family Mycenaceae; genus Mycena; species Mycena galericulata. Next base: position 399,219 of record JARKIA010000067.1, read on the forward strand.
TACACATGAAGAAGCTATGGGACGCATTGTACCTCGTAGAAGGCGAAGTCCTGAAGGAGCGACGTCCGCGCAGGGTGTGTATGGAAGATACGCAACATCTCGTGGCCGGCCTCCGCGAGGAGCTCCTGCGTGTCGCGCGAATTCGTCACCGGCTTGCGCTCCGTGGTATTTCTAGCAGGATGTCAGCGATAACGATGAGGGAGACGCGGGGAACGCACAGAAGTTTTATGTGCCGAAGGTTGACGTTCGGAATGTCGCGGACATATATCCAGCGGACCTTGAACACGCCCTTCCACTTGTCCGACGCCCACACTGTGCTGCTCCGCGTGTAGTCGACCTAGCGAGCCCATTAGAACGTGCAGTTCATATTATCGAAAGAAAATACCGGCGTCAGCATCTCCGCCATCCCGCAGAAGTGACCACTGACTCGCTATCAGTCGCACACACATACAGCCCGGCGCACAAACACATACCTCGCGTTAACACTAAAGAAGAGGTAGATCGGACCGCGCCCGCCGCACTCCTTAAACGCCTTGTCGAGGCGCTTGTTCCCGGGCTCCGTCGAGCTCCAAATCTCGTATTTGAGCGACTTGTGGACGTCGTCCTCGGTGTACGACTTGATGACAAAGTACCGGGCCTGTGCGGCATCAGGTCAATGTGCAGCGAGTGGATGAAGACGCGACGCACGAAAGCCGGGCGCAGCTCAAAGTTCGCGGGGTTATACCCTTTGGTCGCGATCAGCGACGGTACGTCAACCGGCGTGTTCGCAAAGCCCTGCGTGGGGGTCTGCCCGCTCGGTACGCGCTGCTGCTGCTGCTGCTGCTGGAGATACTGCTGCGGAATTGGTGGCACGGGTTGGCCTTTGCTCGCCTGCTGCTGCTGGTACCCATACTGCAAGTTGGGGTTGGACGTTCGCAACCCCAGCACACGATCCTTCTGGTCCCAGGGGGCGCTGCCCGACGCCTGTTGTTGTTGTTGTTGCTGCTGCTGCTGGAGGTACTGCTGCTGCTGCTGCTGCTGTGCCTGCTGGAGAACGTATACGGCGCTCGCGCTCGCGGGGCCGGCGCCGCTCTGCCCAAGTGGTGTCTTGCGCCCGTCAAACTCTGTAACGAGCTGCAATTTCCCGGAACCATTGCGGTTGCCATTACCGTTCCCGCCTCCGTTCCCCGTCCCATTGTTGCCGCGCATCCCAGGCGCCTGGGTGGGCGGGGGATGCGTTGGGTTGAACCGTGGCGGATGGGCACTCTGCCCTGGCGCAGTGGTATTATACGCACCGCCCCCGCTGATCTCAAGCGATGACAGCGCACGCTGGACTTCGTCCACGCTGCCACTGCCGCTCGGCGAGAAACCAGAGTTGGGGGCACGCCAGTCGTTTGGAGCATTATTCGACCAGGGCGAAAGACGCCCGATGGGGCTTGCCTTTGCTGCGTAGTACTCGGACTCGTCATAGGCGCCTGGATCGTCCTGGTACGTATATTCGTCCTCGTCCTCGGCGGGGGGCTCCGGAGCCGGGACCGGCTGGGGCGGAAGGGGGGTCTGAAGGGTCCCCGCACGACGAAGACCCGCACCGGTATTTTTCTGAGCCTGGCGCGCCGCGGCGCCATAAGTCAGCGACTGGTGACGCCGCACGCCGGAGTCTGCCGGAGGGGGCGATGGGCCGTCATGTGGCGCAAGCGGAGAGTTGGGGTCCACGGATGGGTCCATGTTTTCCGCGGTAGGATGCTGCGTCCGTTGTTAGATGAAAATGAATCTCCAATTGAAGTATCCTAGGCAGACAAGTCACTGCATCCACTCCGGAATCGAAATAGATTTTCGAAGGCCGAAGGCCGGAGTTGGACGCAGTGAAAATTCTGCCACAGGAAGGGGCCCACGTACCTCTTCTGCTGCGTAGGCGTCAATATCACCTTCCCAATCGTCCTCATCGCCTTCGTGACCGGCGATAGCGGTGAGACTATTCTTGGTGTTGGGTGTGAGACTGCCGGACCTAGACAAACCTGATGCCTGGGGCTGAAAAGCTGATATGGAGCGAATCAGACCAGAAGAAAAGGGCCAGAAACAGCATACCGCGATGGTACCGTGTCGGCAACGAGCTTTGGCGATGCAGCGAAGTTTTTTCGCCGACGGCACCGACCCCGCCGACCCAGTCTTCACCGACAACCTCGTCCTCGTTCCAGGGCTGGTCCTGGGGGACTTCCTCGGAAATTGCGCCAGCCCGAGTTGTCCTAGATGACGCCGAGATAGTATGATGCCGCCTTACCCCGCTAGAATTCGGGGGAGAGCCAGGAACTGGAGGCAACGGGCTGGGCTGAGACATGGTGGAAGAGAACCAGGAGATATGTGGTCCCGGACTCGTCGTTAGCGACGAAGAAAGAGATACCGAAATATGAGTATGTCACCGATTTGTGACCGAGCCAAACAAGTCAAGTTCAGATTTCTCTGTTTTCTTCGGCTTTGGTCAAAAAAAAAAAGCTACTGAATGTTCTAAAGCTTCGCGGACGGGCCCTTACATGCTTGAGTATAATTTATCGCCCCTCCACCTCCGCCTGTGTGCTTCTCGCCGCCCGGCAACTCCCGGGTCTCTCAAGCTCCAGCTGCTGCTCCACATTCTGGTCTTGTGGCATGCTCTACGTTTCGCGGAGTTGCTTGGTCGAGTCGAAGACGATCCTCCTAATGACCGGCTCTCTGAAATCTCCTGCGTATTAGTCGTACGCAGCAAATCATCCCACGTCGAGTTCGGTTTTGGACACCGTCCAGTTTGTCTGACGTTTGTATAAGGTGACTCACCTCTGGCATCCGGCCGTGTCTAGATATCCATGACTCTGCGATGCGACCAATCCGAGCTTGAACTCTCATCAATGTATTTTATGCCCTGCTTCCGTGGTTCGATTCCATCCATCCAAATCATGAAAGCATCATGTCCTGAAAACATTCATCAATAATGAATGAATCATGGTGGACGATCCATACGAACCAAGCAGTCCGCCAGGATGATGAATATCGCCAGCTTGAAAAGACCCCGTTCTGTTCTGTTCAATTGTTCCGATGCTTATTTGCTTGGATAGGAAACCCTCCAAATGCCGATCAACCGCTGATGCGGAAAAAAAGATACTTGGCAGGCACTTGGCAGGCACACACATTTTCGACAACTCTCGCCTGTAATACAAGATGGCGGAGAACTGTTACTTACGAGAGAAGACTTCCGAGCTGAAAACCCTCCCGACTCTACCTTGGCATACTCCGCCCTTCCATGTTCCCAAATTGTTCGCCCTCGGGCCGTATATATTATCGTCTGCTTGAATCTGCTCTCGCACACGAGCCACGCAGCATGTCGCAGCCATGTGCGTACACCACGCTGCCCAGTCTTCTCATTACTGTCTTCGCGCAGGGACACACTGCCATCACCGTGACGCATCTCTCGCGCGTCTTCTCCGACATCTACAACAGCAGTGTGTATACGCCGCCGACCGCTTCGCGTGCTGATAACCCGCACGACTTCTTTTTCCTCGGGAGCGTCGAGGGGCTGAACGACGCTCCCCGGGCGGCGTATTACCAGCCAGTGTACCACCGTCTCCAACGTCACGCAATTCCAAGCCTACTGCGCTACACAGATCCCGAATCTACCGTACGTCAACCATATCGCCAAGAATGCGCCGGTCTCGGTCAACTTTACGATGCAGTCGTGCTGCGATGGGACTTGGAGCACGATCTTCACCTCAAACCCGTCGAGCTCCACGAACGTCGGATATTTTTTCATTGATTCGACAAATTCGACCCCGGGATAAATGTAGGCGGGGTCATCATTCGCTGCGACTCGCAGACCTCGACGGGCACGACCAAATTATTGGGCAACGAGTTCACCTCCACGGAACAAGTATTGTAAGAGGAGACGCAGGCCGGCGAGTCCCTGCAGGATCCACTCCTTGCCTTGATGTTCTCTTTCGACCTGAATACAAGACGGGCCTCGATGACTATATTTACCCGTTCGTGCCCTTGGCTTCACTGGGCTCAGCCCCGCTGGGACGTCGGACCAGACGTACTCGCGGCCCTCGATGCAGAAACTAGCTGGCACATTCTGGCGCGGCGTCTCGTACACGGTCGCGGGCATCGCGCACGAACGGCACGGAGTACCCCGTGACGGGGAGTGAACAGACCGCGGTGTACGTCCGTGAACTGCGCTTCGCCGCCTGTGCGAAAGATAGGCCTGGGCTAGTGCATAGCGCGAGCGGGGACGTCGCGGACAACTCTAAGCTACGGGAACCGTTTGGGCGGGTCGGACGTGTGATGGTCGTGGAACACTGATGGTTCGATAACGATACACAAGCTACTCCTGAGTCTTATCTGTCTAACACATCTATTTAAATTGCCAGTGTGACCAGGGAGCGGAAACATCGCACAGCTCTTTATTTTGCAGGCCTGCTCAATAATCGTCGACGACATCAAAGCATCATGAACTGCGATAGCTACCTTGCGCGACGCATTCGGTCCCACCTCAGTACGGGCCCCGGCTGTTTCTTAACGGGACCGCGCCGGAATATACATACCTACCTATCTACCTCCTCGAGCGTAGGTGTTAGGCCGGCGTCAAGATGAAGGTTTCCCACAACAGTCTCGACCACCTTCACGGTCTCAAGTAAGTGGTCATTTTTTAATGGGCCAGAATGACCTCAAACCTCCCCTCCGGCGTAGCTTCCTGAAAGTTTGAGCCTCCCGAGGTAACAAAGAACGAGTCGAGACAAACTCTCCGTCAGCTGCTGAGGAAATGCGTTAGAATCGGCGATTCTCGCGCTTGCCGTGTCCGAAAATCACGCCAAAATTGGCGGGGAAGCGCTGGATGAGTTCTCGTTCGTCCGTCGATTCGGACGAGAATCGGAAATTCTTGGTTCAGAATGATTAATCCGAAATAGGAAGTCGTCCAGACAGGATCGCGACAAGAGTATCGTGTTCAAGATTATCTGAGCTCTCGTTGTAGCACACAAGGCGGAGGGAGGCTACATCCAGAACATTCCGACCCAGATCGATATCCGCAGCGGCAATGGTCAGAAACACGGGCATCAGGGACTTGAAGGGAGCAAAAAACAGATCCACCGCTGGCTGAGGCATTGAACTCGGATCCCGCTGGAGGTAACAGCGATTCTTTGACGAGGGGCGGTCTCAAGTTAATAGGGAGTTTCCCAACATACAATGTCAAGAGTTCCAGACCAGCCGATACTAAGGTGGCCGTGGACCACCTTCCGGATGCGCATGCAGCAGTGATCGTCAGTGCCTGGACAACACATCCTCGCCCTATGTCGACTCGGGTCCACACAAGTCAATAATTCGCTTCCTGTTCTAGTATTAGTTGGTTTGCTTGTTCAATGCAATAGTACTTGATAACCGTGGTAATTTTCTGGAAAGTCTCAGTCATGTGCAACGACATCCCTACTTAACAAGTTCACGACTGTCAATGGGCGCGACGCGACCTGAAGCAAAGCACCCTTACGGAGGTGAGCAGTAATTATCCAATGTAACCATCGCTAGAATATTTCGCCCCAGATTTATATCTCCAACATTACTGCGACACCGTCGGTGACACGGAAAAGTTGTGCACCCGACTCCAAGGGAGCAAGGAAGATGCCACGTCGATCGACCTTGCCTCGACCGATTCTCCTGTGAGGAGACTGTGTACGTCATGTCCCGGAATGGCGCTCGACCTTCCCGATGCGTAGATCGTCGGCGCGCCTGACTCCATCCAGTACAAGGCGCGATGTGATCCCAGAAAGTTCTCTCACAAGTCTAGACTGAAGACGAGGCCTATCTGATACCACTGCAACTTAGATGCCTTTCCCCAACATCGAGGACATCGTTGAGAATGTTGTCGACCAACTTTTCCTCGACAGAAGACGCGCAGACGGAGTATATGATTATGAATCCCTCCCGAAGGTGCTTGAGATTCAAACACCGTTTCGCACCTTACCTTCTGGGTATAGAATTTCCTCGCACTGGGGCTTGTTTCGCGCAGTTTTTTAAACCCAATGCGCCGCAATCTGTACGGCAACATGAAGGTCGAGGGGCCAGAACGATTTTTGCTGCTCACGGGACAGCTGCGTTGCTCACCCCACCTTTCAAAGTATGCCAAGAGCGCATCGCTCGTGTCTAGCTGCTCGGAGCGCACGCACATCGACGGGGCGGGCACCCCACGAGATGGAGAACCCAGGATCGTGAGCTCCACCGCGTTCAGGTGGTTCCTGGAGGCATGTCCGCAATTGAAGCGCCTTCAATTCACTGGAGGTGATTTTCTGTGGGCCCTGTCGGTCCAGAAGCCAGAGACAATGAGGCAGATAACAGACATCGAGATGCGCGGGTGCACGCAGTGTGAGCCACAGGCCCCTGATAGGTGCACGATGGAGCTGGACCGGGGCTGGTTGAGGAAGATTGTCGCGTTTCCTCATCTCAAGGAGCTCGATATCACGGAGCTGCCGCTAGCGGACGGGCCCCGCGACCCGACGGCGGGCATGCAGCCCGGATCTTCTGTGTGCACCGGACTCAGCATCTCCAGCTTGAACATGCCTACGTCGCCGCGCGTCTTGGCGACCCTATTCCGCAGCATGACCTCCCTCAAAGAGCTCGTCCTCGACGGGCTGCGGCCTATGCCGCGCGGGGAGCTCAAGAAGTGCCTCAACATCGTCGCAGCCACCCTGACGCTCCTGACGATCACCGACTACCACTCCCAAGAAGGCCACCCACAGCCGTGGGAGAATAACACCGTCGCAGCGCTCCGCGAGCTCAAGACGCTCTCCTTCAACGGCGTGCCGGTCACCATGCCGTTCTTCGACACCCTCCCGCCCCGCCTCGAGCACCTCCGCTTCTCTGGCGTGACGCTGGCGTTTCTGCCGGCCTCTGCGCTGGCAGGATGGCTCCGCCGCCAGCGCTTTCCCCTCCGCGGGATCCTCAAGAAGCTGGAGGTTGTCGGCCTGTTGCGCGCAGACGCAAACGGGGGAAAGGCGTCAGACGCGCAGGTGGCCGAGCTCGCGGAGTTGTGCCGTGGGTTAGGGATCGCATGGCTCCACAAGCCGGACGTGTACGGTCGATTAGTCCCCGATGACGACGATTACGGCTCTTTCGACGACGGGGATGAAGACTCGTGAGAAGCAGGAATCAGCTATGTAGGTATGTAATGTTTCTTGGGTTGCTTGCGCGAGATTTGGGCTCATGCGGATGTTTTCTGGAGGTCATCTTTTCACTCGAATTCGAATCGCTGTCGATTTGCGAAGGAAAGTGTCGATACGCGATGGGGATTTACGGTCAGCCCCAGGGCTTGACACAGGCTCGAAAGATTGCGGTCGTCGCGGTCCTTAATTTTTCTTGACTCGTATACTGTACATGATTTGGTATACATTTGTGGTCCGTCTAAGTGAATTTGCCTTCCTTCCAGCGCCGGACGTGGGAACCCATTTCGACCGCAGCCAGACCCCAGTCCTCTCCGTGGTTGTGCCCGGTCGGCGTCAATCCCGCGCGGTCGAGCGCCTGCTCGTCCGTGAGCGCGGTCAAGACGCCAAAGATGACCGGAACGCCCGAGTCCAGCTGAACCTTCATGAGCGCGTGCGATACAGCGTCGCTGATGTACTCAAAGTGCATGGTGGCGCCTGCAATTCATTCATTCATAAGTAAAGTGAATTCCCGCTCGACCAAATTCGGTGCTGGCCTTTGATGAGAACGCCGATGGCGATTACCGCGTCGAATGGTTCGTTCGGCATCGTTACCAGGCCCGCGGGCGCTGGGGTCCCTGAGCGCGAATTCCCGCCGCCAAAGCTGAGCCCGCCGAGTAAATCTGTCACGTTCGAGCTCGCTTGGATGTGTGCGCCGGCGATAACTCTGCCAAAACCAGTCAGAGAACTCGCGATATCGGTCAAAGAGGAGAAATACCTCGAGCACGCTAGAGGAAGCTCAAAACTTCCGGGAACGGACTGGATGATGATATTGCTGTCCTTGACGCCGCGCTCCTTCAGCTTGGCAACGGCGCCTGCGACGAGGGCTTCGATTACTGTTGTGTTCCACCGGGCGTGCACAATGGCTACGCGAAGGGGCGCGCCATCGTACTTGACTGCAGATTCGGAAAGACCTTTGATGGTATGGCTCATGATGTTGTGTTTCCTTTTGTGGGAATTCTGGGATTACGTACTGAGCGAGGTCGATTTTCCGGGCCAAATTCTAGGTAGTCTAGACCGTTTATCCACGTTGGTGCAGAGAATTAGATAGTACACATGCGTATATCAAGATGAGTATAAGTTAGAGTCGATATGTACCATCTCAGGTCAGCCCTTGCAGTTCTTCAAACTTCCGTCTCGCCATCCGAACATTCAGTCTCAAGGCCGCAGTTTCTACCAGAGATCAGCATCGCGCATGAGACGAAAGCCAGGCGGATCACCTATTGTGGGGTCGTGCACGATGATCAGCACGTACGTGTTCTTGGTCAGTTCGTCCAGAACGGCGGTAAACTCGGGAAGCTCCATCTCGAGCGAGTGAAATTCCTCGCGGACCCGCGAGCACGAGTGCTTGAACGCTTTTATGAGCTCTGAGGTGCGCTCGTACCGCGTCGGCTCGAGCTCCTCGGAGGAGGTGTCCCGCGAGCTCGTCGCGATGACGAGGAAGGTCGTGCGCTCAAAGAGGATGACCTCTGTTGCGCTGCATGCCTCGGAGAAAATTGTGAGGTGCTTAGAGAGCACTGCAGCGTTGGGAATGAGCGTGTGGACTATACTAGACCACGCCTGCGATAAAACACTGTTAAAGGATGTCGACTGAAGTTCTTAATGCTCACCCTGTAGAGACTTTCGTCGTAGATGCTCGTGCCGAACACGGTGACGGAGGTAAGTACCTGCCCTTTCTCGCTGTGCTCCTGGAGCTCCTTCTTCTTGCGCTCGAATGTCGCGTCCTTGTCGCGCACGAGATCCATCTTATGCACCAGGAGAAACACGCCCGCATCTGGGCTGAACTGGCGCAGCCCATCAAGGCAGTCACGGTAGTACTCCAGGTCCTTGTTCATCTCGTGCGTCTCGACGTCAAATACATAGATAAGCACACCGACGTGCTGGAAGATCGTCGAGCGCTGCGTGGTGAGATACGAGTCCATGAACGCGTCCTGCCCACCGCAGTCCCACAAATTGAGGATGAGGTCGCCAAGGAATCGGACGTGGTTCTGTTCGACGTCAATCGTCGCGCCGAGCCGCGCCGTCAGGGAGGCGGGGTTGTTGGAGCTAGCTGCAGTCGGTCATCCCGTGGAGACAGAGAGAGTGGTAAACATACAAGATCAGCGAACGCATGGAGGTCTTTCCGCTTCCCGACGCCCCCATGAGAAGGACCTTTGAGTGATTGTAAGCGTCATACGAGGCACCAGTGAGCACTTGCCTTTTTCTTCATTGCGTCCGTGAGATCCTTTGACGGTTAAATATATTGGTATGCAATATGTTTAGCGCATCCAAGTGGCGTCCTTCAAAACCTGTACTTGATTGCGGGGATCGAGATTAGGATCCGCTGCACTTCCGTTTTGGGTGTGAAAAGACGAGTTTGGTTTTGCTTGCCGGGGACCGACTTTGGCCCTGCTTGACTACAGCCCCGGTTCGGACTTTTTGCCCAACCTTCTCAACTGCAATGGACGGAAATCTCGCAAGTAGGTTCCACGAGCACAGAGGTATCGTTAAAGCTGACTCACAGCTCCTCCAGCGACATATACCCTCATACACGCGTTCCTTACGAAACAGTCGCATCCCAAAGTCGCGTCGGCTTTGAAAAAAGCTGCAAAAGACGTTGTTATTCTGAAAGACAATTTAGATATAGATGGGCCCCATTTAGATGAAATTATTCGAGAGTGGAAAACACTTAAAGCAGCGCCGTCTTCGTCTTCGTGAGTTCTGTGAAATTCACTTGTTGTCCTCAGTTGTAACGAAAGATATCTAACAGGTCCTCTTCCTCTAGTTCGGACTCTTCGGACTCCAGTGACTCTAGCGACTCCAGTGATTCCAGTGACTCGAGCTCATCCTCAAGCTCTTCAAGCTCCTCCTCTTCGTCGTCATCTTCATCCGCGTCGAGCAAGTCAAAGACAAAGATCAAGACGAAAGTCAAGGCCGCCTCATCTTCCGGCTCCGACTCCGACTCCGACTCCGAACCGGAAGCTCAACCCAAAATCACAGCAGCAATCGCTGCCAAAGTGAAGTCAAAATCAAAACCTACAAAATCTCGTGCGTCGCATTCCGCTCAGAGTCTTCTCAGCTGCTCATCTGTGTCCGACAGCGTCGGCTTCTTCCAGCTCGTCTTCAGATGACTCAGGGTCCGAGTCGGGTGCGGTCGCAATCCCTGCTTTTGTTCTCGAAACTGACGCTGTGCGCATAGACGACGAGTCGAGTGATTCGGATGAGAGCACGCTGCCAAAGCCAAAGGACGCAGACGAGCGCGACTCGAGTCGCACGTTGTCCACGCCCACCCAAAGCATTGCAGGGGATGCGGTCTCAGGGTCTGCTGGGGGAGCTGTTGCAAAGGCTGTTGTGCCCGCATCGTCGGGCGATTCGGATTCCGACTCTTCGTCTTCGGACTCGGATTCATCATCCTCAGACTCGGATGCTGAATCTCCAGCTGTCGTAGTCAAGACGAAGAAGAGCAAGACCGACGCGCCCGAGACGCCCGCAGACGATGTCCAGGTGACGAAAAAACGACGTACATCGGAGGGGGGTGCCTCGGTCGCCACTGCGGTCGTCCCCAACGCAGTGGGCGACACTACACGGGAACGGCCTGGCAAGCCCGCGCGCAAAATTAACGCCCCGTTTCGCAGGGTCGACCCTGACAAGGTTCCGACCACTATCATGATGGATAATAGGTATCAGATGAAGGCATGTTTCGCTTTGGTCTGCTACGAGGTCCCGCTAACCAATGTGTGTGCAGGCAGGGCCAAGCAATGATTATGGCCAACGTGCCCACAACGACCTCATCGTCACTCGGGGCGCAGGGTTCCGGAAGGAGAAGAACAAGAAAAAGCGCGGGAGTTATCGTGGGGGAGAAATTACGGTATGTCTGTCCATTTCTGCCTCTGTCCGACTGTCTGTTTTGTAGAATGGCGTATTGAGGGCATTTTCTGACAGATGGAAAGCCACAGCTTCAAGTTTACTTGACGGTGACATTGCTCAGGTCTGGCCAGGTCGTGCGCTATCGCTGTTGTGCACTTTGAGCTTTTTATAAACTCGAAATAGCCAGTACCTCTGATCATCTATGTGGACCATTATCATGATGCTGGCTGTATAAACTCTGATGCTGGCCCCTTAATAACGGTCTTAAAGTTAAGAATTGCACCCGCATCCACGATACATATAGCATCCGATATCTTTCGCGGGAACAGTGGAGTCGTAGAAGTCCGGGAGCAGTCGTTGAGTACCTGCTGCATGGACCAGGATAAGTATGGGATTTGGACCCGGACCATGTAAATATGTGGGTGCATTCTGCGATATTCAGCAGAGCCGTACTCGATGGCTGCTATGAGCGCGCATTCAACCTGTGATCTGCCCGACGGCGCGGTGCTAGCGTATGAGGTTCTTGGCTCGTCTCACCTTGGAAATACACCGCCTTTGGTACTGGTCTGCGGGATGGCCTCGGCGCGCGCGGACTGGGTACGGCTCAGCACGACGTGGGCACAAACTCGACCTGGTTAGTGGCCATTTATCTCTCTCGAAGAACTGGGACTGAATAAATTGTAGTCTTGATATACGACCACAGGTAAATAAGGTTAACCCTCGTTCTCGCTTCGTTTCCTCCAATAATATTCGCTTAGGGGCATCGGGGACTCTAAGTCTCCTCCAGACATTGCTATCGATGGGTTTACGATGGAGACTCTAGCTCGCGACCTTTCTTTCCTGATTGGCCACCTTGAATGGAAAGATATAGCCATTCTCGGATTCTCCATGGGTGGTAGGGTGCCTTCTTTCTGTTTATAGTTTTATTTCATGTCCCTAGGCGTCGTGGTTCAGCAGATGCTCGTGCTTCCTTACCATCCAACGGATCCCGTCATCTTACCCTTCCGGCCGACCCATATTATCCTCGCCTGCACCAGAGTGGAGGTCCTGCGCGATCCAAGATATGGGTATTGTGGTTTCTTCACGCTAAACATGGGCCAGGACATAACACCTACTATAGCCTTCAAACCGTCCCAGAGCCTTCCGCTACGTCCCAGAACCCTCCCACCAATGTTCAAAGATACGAGAACATCCGGCGTACGATAGAGGCTACAGTAGACCCAACATGGCTGAAGGCTCATGGAAACCATTTGGTTAGTACCCTCGACCACCCTTCCTAAATTTTGCTCACATCCCCACAGGATTTTATGGTTCAGCGGGTCCTCTCCGGAAGGTTGGCCAGACCGTTGCCGACACCTACGCCTCGTTGATTATTTTTATCCCAGCCCACGGTCGCTGCATACCATCAGTGCGTCAACGAAGTGTCGTTCATATGTACCTCGCGTGCTGATTTCTAAATTTCGCAGGCAGACAGAAGAAGGCGGTGAGCCCAGACCCAGACTGTCTACGTACGCCATCTGGCTGATATGACATTTGTGAAGCTCCAATTATTTGATTTTGCTGCTCTTCTGGAGAAACTTCCCCACGATTTACCGGTCCTCGTTATCCATGGCGAGGAAGACCAGATAATTCCTTTCCATTGCAGCAAAGTATGTATGGGCCATTTCACTTCATGCGTTCTCTTATTTTTTTTTTCATGTTCTCGCTAGGAAATTTTACGACGCATACCTGGCGCGCGCTTCGTCGAAATCGGTCCTGAGCCGGGAAAGCTGCCTTCCTTGACTTTCGGCCACAACTTTTCGTTATATTTCCCCGTTTCCATTTGGGAGGACCTGGTCCGGGATTTTTTGCGCGCCGATGGGGCGGGGGCAGAGGCGGCCGAGGTGGCAAAGGCGGCCCTCATCTTGGAGTCGCTTCCGGACCAGAACATTTAATTGTACGAGATTGTTCTTCTTCTTTCATACATCACTTGCATCTTATTGCACCCAATCCCTTAGTATAAACAGACGCTACAACTTTTGAAGGCTCGTACTTCGCGTGTTGTAGATTCAAATAAGATTGCAACCGTGAAGTCGGCTCAAATGCCCGATCAATTTGTAAAGTTTACTTGACGTAACGGAACACCGGCGATTGTTTAACCGAAGTCTCCTTGCATACAACCATAGCCGTAGCGTTTATATTCTGGACTGGCAGTGGAGACGGAGCCTGACCGATTCCTGAAGTCATCCTGCTTCTCCTCCATCCAACTCGAATGCCTCACGTAGTTCTTCTCGATGGTGCTCAAATTGGGTTCAATGTCCTCGGGACTGAATACCTTGGGCGAACCACGCCAATTGTGCTCGTCGGAGGCGTAAGCTCCCTCCAGCGCGATTGGGAGCGCCTGGCCAACTCGCTAGCCCGTGTGCGTCCAGGTAACCTCATGGCTTGACACTCTGACCCGATTATTCACTCCTTCGTTGCACAAGTCCTGATGTACGATCACAGGCAAGCAAGGCTGCCCTTCCGTAGCCCACTCGTTTAAATCTCCCGTCATGTAGAGGTATGGGAGATTCAAAATTAGCGGGGAATGACGACGAGATCACGATCGAGCTTCTCGCAAGAGACTTGGTCTCCCTGATTGAATATCTCCGATGGAAGGAAGTCTTCATTTGCGGTTTTTCTATGGGTGGTACGTACTTCGAATTTGTTCGAAGGTATGTTCATGACGGCCGCTTGTAGGAGTCGTCACACAACAGCTATTATTCCTTCCCTATCATCCTATCCGCCCAACACCGCTGCCTTTCCAGGTTACTCATGTCTTGCTCACCGGATCGCTGTGTTCCGTGTTGCGGGACAAGCGATACGGGCTGCCCTTGCCACCGGTGCCCAACAGACCCCTTACCGAACAGGACAAATTAGACTTGGCAAGACCTACTCTCGAACTTTCATTCGATCCCAAGTGGGTCTCTGACCCCCGAAATGCCCAACGGTTTGACTGGTGGCTTCATTCCATGTTATCTGGGAGGTTTGTCGTTATTTTTTCCATTTACTCCAAACAGCTAATGAACCGCAGGCCGCGACGAATAATCTGTGCGTAAAATATCTTTCCCCGAAGCAAATTTTGAAGACCTCTTCTCCTTTTTGCAGTAAAGCAAGTGAAGGCTGTGAGTCTTTGCTGACGGAGCTCTTAAGGTTCAGTGTTTGATTTCACTTAGATGAGCCGATTTGATTTTACCGATCTGCATGCCAAACTTCCTCGAAGCATTCAATTCCTCGTAATCCACGGCGATCTGGACGCCATTGTTCCCCCGTACTGCGGACAGGGAATTCTGCAGCAGATACCTTGGGCCAAGCCGGTTGCAACTGGTCCTAAACCTGGTGCAGTTGAAAGTTTACAGTTCGGCCACCACTGGTTCGAATATTTCGACATCCAAGTGTGGCACGACGTTGTCGAAAAGTTCCTTGAATCTTCGAACCTTGCGCGTTTGTAAAATGAGTTTACATACTACACGGTTGATGCGTTATTTGTACTCGGCGAATGAACATAAAAAGAAGAATTGCGAAACCGAAGCAACCATTATGACCGTCAAACAAAAAGGAAACATCACATCAGTACAACTTGTGGTAGGCCTACTCTTTACGCGGAATAAATATCAACTTGCATTGCCCAGCGGTAGGGAAGGAGGCCTGGATTCCGGCGCATCAAATCAGACAAGAGAATTCAAGATATGTGTGAGACGCACAAAACCGTGCATCATCTTCATGCTGGCCTTCGTGGTGGATGAATCAGCCTGCACCGTGAAGTTTCGGATAATTGCAGCCACAGCGATGCGCATTACGGCCTGCGCGAGCTGCTGGCCTGCACAAACGCGCGTACCAAACCCAAACGGAATGATGTGTGCGGCACGGTTGCTATCGTCGGGTTCGCCCAGCCAGCGTTCAGGGTCAAATGTATCGGGCGCAGGGAAAACACGTGGATCTCTGTGAAGGGACCACGCTTGCGTGGCGACAATGGTTCCCGGAGGAATGGAGTATCCCATCATGTTGTAATTTTCTCCGGGCGGAACGACGCGTTCCAAGAGAGCGGAAACCACGCCGTGAACACGGAACCCTGTATCAAGAGTGTTAGATTTTTGTACACATGATTAAAGAAACGACATGAACCTTCGGTGATGAAAGCATTGAAGTAGGGCAGCGCATGCAGCACAGTGAGATCTGGGATTACCCCAGGATCTGGCATCGCGTTATCGATTTCGGTCTGGAGTTTTTGCGCTATATCGGGGCTGCACGATATCTGCCAAAGGAAATAAGTCAGTGTACCAGAGCTGGTCTCCGTGCCAGCAACTAGGTGAGCTATTCCTTCGGTGGTAACGACTTCGGTGGGAAGAGGTTCGTTTGTTGAGGATGTGCGGTATTGCAACAATCGGTAAATGAAAGGAGGTGCATCGAATTCCTTGCCAACATCGATTTGGTGTTGAAGCTCTTGTATTCTCGCCACAACGAACTGATATGAACACTATGAATCTCGCTGCGACATCGAGAAATCGACAACCAACCTTCTTGAGAATTAGCGTACATTGAGTAAAGTCCCTCCACCGTTTGTGCGGAATATAACAGAGGGCCGCCCACAACCAATCCGGGAACACATGGCGCTAAAAAGGGTGCTTAGGCTCTGGAAAGTCCGTTTGAGAAAACCACATACCACGATTCCCACTTTAGGGAAATCGGAGATCGCCACAGAAAGCTCGTCGGGAACATTTATCGTCCACCTCCCGAGTGCACCGAGATTGTATCCGAATGTTGAGAAAACGGCTATGTCCAACATGAAGTTTCGCAACAGATGAAGACATTCCACTGGGTATGAGCCATTTATCGATTGCAAACTCTATTTGATGACAAGTCAAAAAACGCCCCGAATCGAGCAGTAGGACTAACCTGAACGAGTTCCAGTGCCGATTTGCACATCTCGGGTTGAAAACGGGCAATGTTGGTACTCGTATAATGCGGACCGGATGGCTTTCTGCGCGCCGCGTGGGATGCGTTATCAAGGAACGTCAATCTGTCAAAGATGAGCGTCTTCCAAAGCAAAGATGGGAGATGGGAGATGCGAACGATTGATCCATTCCGTTTCTGTCGAAAGACCTGATTTAGCGGGAAGATTTCTATCGAAGGCGAGACGCACATTTTAAAGTTGCTGTACATCGGGCCTTTCTCGAACTTCTGAACGAGGTAGATGTCCCGCATGGCGTCCACATCTATGAATGCGATCTTTTCGGGACCAACGCGGACAATGGGACCGTATTTCTGGAATAGTTCGTGGACGATGTAGGTTTGGTGAAAAGTGAAGGCATGGAACGACAACCACAAGTCGGTCAGAGATGCATACCAAGGCCCAGGGACGTTGCTGAGAGGATGGAAGAAAGCAACACGTATGCGTTTGAGTATTTCGAAAGCCAATATGGCCAGAACAGCGGCGACCAAGAGCCCGGAGAGCATGGTGGGAGGGGTGAGAGTACGAGTGATGTCCCACCGGATTTATCTACATCTCGCATGGCCTGGGAAAGCTTACGTGCTCCACATATATGATATATGTTGACCACTTGACAGACCAACAGGAACGGATTCGTACCAGCTTCAAGTAGCTTCAAGTTCCCTGTTTGCCCAATGCCCATGAGTGAAGTCGATGTCGTCTCTGGCATCGACTGCCATGGCGAATCAAGTGATTTGGAAGCGCCGTCAGAACAAGAGAGCACTGTTAACGTTGCCACTTGCCACAGTGTTGCCACTCGGTACTCCGACGGTATTTGCAAATGGATTGATCCGCCAGCACCGGAAACAGCCAGCGCGTCCCGAAGGCGATCCGACTTTCGTATAAGGCCAGGCGTTGGAAGCATAGTTTGAACATTAAACGCCCTTTGCCAGTGATGTACCTAGTATCACGAAAATGGTTGCCAACTTTCACAGCCTCCCAGTCCACGCCATAGAACGAGGTTGAAATTGTTCGGATAAACGAGGCGTCTGTAGCTTCTTCAAAAGTTTTGAACTGAACTACGTGCACCACGTTGCTTGTGAATGAGCGTGAAGGTCAGAAGGACGTGCTTGAGGATGCGCATAAAGGAGGACGCGGCATTTGCCGAGGTCACGAGATTGACGGTCACACATTCAATTTTGGTGGCGACTCCATGAGCTTACCGCTCCGTCTCAAGCCGACTGCAATTTCCAGAGAAGAGTTTGCCCGGTTTTTTCAACGATGTACCCCCCCGGCAGGATGGTCGAGAAATATAGGCGCGTTACTGAGTTCCTGGACCATAACGCGTCGACTAAACGCTCACTTTTAGCCGTGGGGACCTCCGGAGGACCTGACTCTGCCTGTCTACTGTTTCTGATTCATCGCTATCTCCAAGACATGCGCCGTGAAGGCTCTCAGCAATGGCCCTCCGATGTCGTCTCTCTGACGGTGAACCACGGAGTGCAAGCTTCCTCGGACGATATGGCGAAACACTGCGAAGATCTCGCCAAATCTTTGGGTGTCAAACATATGACTTCAAATGTTCCCTGGTACGAGCATCCATTTCCTCCCCGCCCGACACCAGGGGAAGCGTTTGAAGAAATTGCGCGAAATGCACGGTACCGAATGCTGTTTGAGGCCATGAAAATTTCGGACGCAGACGTTCTTGCGCTGGGGCATCATGGCGATGACCAGGTTGAGACCTCTCTCATGCGTCTGGGGAGAGGGACTACAGAGATCGGAGCAGGTGGTATGAGAAGATGTCGGAGATGGGGCATGGGCGCAAACGGAGGCGAGAGTACTTTGGGGTGGGTTGGAATGGAGGGGATGAAACGTTGGATTGTGCGCCCACTTCTGGACGTTGCCAAGGTACGTATGTATGACATCTCCATTTGCATGGTTGACGTTTTGCAAAAGGACAGAATCCTTGTAACTTGCGACGAAAACAACCTAGAATACATCACGGATTCCACAAACTTCCAGCCCGAGCTGACCCTCCGGAACGCAATTCGCTACATGTTGTCCAAGAATACCCTCGATCCAAAGGCTCGTTCAACTCTAATTATTCAACGTCCACAAATTAACATTTAGTTAGTCGATTGAAGCGAAGTTACCTCCCGATATCTCAGAAACTTTGGATCGGATCCAGCACGGCATCGCAGCTCTGGAATCAGTCGACATGGATGTGACAAGCGGGGTAGAACACCTCCGTGCCGCTGTCACAGTACTCTCGGAGCAAGTCGAAGACATGGACAGTCTAGGTAGCGCGTTTTACTATTGAAAAAACTTACATATACCTCAATTACTGTTTCTAGTGGACAGTAGCCTGAACCGCTGTCATTTACCGTCGCCGTCCGGAACATACTTGGTTTCGTACCGCGGTCTTGCGACTATCCGCGACCCGCTCATTCAGCGGGGCTTAATCCTCCGCATTATGCGCTATGTCTCGTTCCACGCATGGGGGACCGTACGTGCCGATGGCAATCGCCGAAGAAGCAGCCTGGAGCAAATCATAAAAAAACTGTGGACATCCGATCCATTTGAGGCCAAGATAACTCCTTTCACCGCTGGAGGCGGCGTCGTCTGGACGCCCGTTCTCGTGGGTGCCGCTTCGTTGAGGATCCCGGTTGGCCGAACCGAGGCAGGTCCAGGCGAGATCGTCGCCTGGCTTGCCTCTCGTCAACCACCTCTCAGTCGTCAACGGCTGTTTGCGCTCGGGATTCCCAACCCATTGCGAATAGATGTGACTCAACAGCTACGTCAAAAACTCAAGAGCAGGGATCGAAATCCCGGTCAGGTTCTCGAGATTCTCTGGGATTGTCGCTTCATGGTACACATGGATATCGACAAAGTTCCTGACGACATTGTCGAAGGAGTATTGCACGGCAAAGAGCACGTTTGGATCACCACCAATACGAGATGGTACTGGCCTAAAGTTGTCAACATCAAACCAAACGCGGTAGAGGAGACGTTGCTGCACTCTACGATCAACATCCCAGACCAGGGCATAGTAAAGCTCGACAGGGACATCATGTTGTCGTGGCCGCTCGTGGACATCGATGAGGTGACGGCGAGTTGGATACGGTCGGAGTGGATTAGGTCGATCGCGGTGTAGCGAAAATAATTGTTCATCTCACAAACACTTCAGTTCTGCGAGAGTTACATGGGAGGCGTCGCGTAAGTACTCGTTCTATTTTTTTCCAGACGACCTGTTGATAGCGTCCCATCCCCTTCGACGGCGAATCCCTGTTCTCGCAACTTTTGAGCCGACTGCGTGTTGTGTGGGACCGCATGCTTCATGGTAAAGTCAATCAGCTCAAAATTTACTCTGGGTCCGGCGAGGATGCGGAGATGGGCACGTCCGCGTTCATTGGGCGAAGTCTAATGGGTAGTAAAATGTCAGTACTTCCGACATTCACCGAGATTCAGCTGAAATGCATACGAGAACTTGCACTGGGGTATATATCACCCGTTTCTGTCGGGCCTGGTCATCAAATTGGACCGGAACAAACACAACTCGACTATTTTCGCCGAGGCGAATATTCGGGGTGGCGGGGTTGGGGTCTTTCTTGAGAGACGCGATTTCCTGGAAATGCGGGGAGAACTCTCTCTCTTTGATCCCGTCGTAGTGTTGGTAGGCCACCAGATACGATCGACGGTGGGTCCCGTCCTATGAACGCTTTAAGCAAATCATACAAAATTAAGCACGCTGGATGCGCTCACGTCGTTCTCGACCAGGCGCGGACGCGCCACTTGTCCGACGCTCCAGGTGGAAAACCCACCTTTGCTGGCGTCCCAGCGGCGTATTCGGACGTTGTCACCTATCTGGGCGCAAGGTTGAGAAACGTTTAACAGTCTAGAGGGCGAACCAACCCTGAAATAATCCAACCCGTCGACCAGGTCGGGGTGGGTGTGGGCCGCATTCATGTTGCGAACGGAGACTCCTGGCCCATGGCCCTTCGACGAGTGGGAGCGCGACCCGCCACCTGGGAAATCCCCGGTGCGGTCGTACGGAGGCGTCGGATTGTTGTCGCCGAAGAACGGCCCGGGTGGGCCCGATGGGACCCCGCCCCGAGTATACATCTCCTTGCCCCTTGACGCCTGTGACCCGCCATGGCTACCGGTGCTACTCGCATTTTGGGGACGGTGCGTCCACGGCGGCGGGTTGGGATTGCAAGTGGCCGTACTGAAGGCAGGCGGACCCGGTGGAAAGTAATACTTGGGATAGAGGGGGGCGCCTTCGGGATACCAGGTTTGCATGATTGAAATAAGTTACGATGCGGGGAGGGTGGTGGCATTCATTGCACTGCGACTTTATAGGAGAACCTCGCTTTGTTATGTCGTACCGATTGGGAAACCAACAATGCGCGAGCCACCAACGATTGCCCGCTTTGGAAGTCAATGCAAAGCATCGCTTTGGCAGCCGTGGAAGCGGGTGACACGGTCCTTCCTGTCGGATTGAATGATTCTGCACCACATGCATCGAATCTGTCAAGGCTCAGTTTCAGAACTTACTGATCAATGCATTTTGCTGACTGAATCGAACATTTTGGTCACGTGGTCGCGTGTTGAATCTTGTAAATTGTAATTTAAATTTTCAACCTCCAACCTAACATTGTAGAATGAAGTAGTTCGACGACGAATCCACAGGCGAGGTTGTTATTCCATATGCAGCAAATTATTACGATATATATACAGGCGATTATGGTCATGCTACAAAATTCACAACGAAAATTAGTCAACACTCGACGGCCAAAAAAATTACGACGTCGTCAATCTAGGTTGATCAAAAGTTCCCTAGAGAAATAAGAAGCTGGAACGCGTCGGAACCGCTCAATCTCCTTCTCCCTTCTCATCGCTCTGCCGTATAACCCCCGAAGGCGCCGCCCCCGCCAAGGCTGATAGGCGTGACCGGAGACGGGCACATGAGCTTCACCTCCCGCACCGTGACGTTCTCGTACTGGTCCCTGTCTGCCCATTGGTTCCAGAATGCAGCGGTGTGGGAGGGTACGTCGGCGAGCGAGTTGATTGACGCGGCGGGTGAATGGAATCCGACGGGGTGGGCGCCGCCGTGGGCGTGGTAACTCTCCCAGGGTTTCTCGCTGTTGATTTCCAGCATGGATAATCTCTGGCGGTATTGAGCCATTTGGTTTAATAACCGGAAGTCGATCTCGGACGCCGAATGCGAACGCGGCTCCGAGGACGTGCTCTCGGAAGACTCTGAGGAATGGGAGATCGTCTCGCCGCCGAAGACAGACGCAGTGGCGGATGCGGGCTCGGAGCTATTCGTTTAAACGCGAGTCAGAAGAAGAAAAGTATACGGCCAGGAATAATGCGTACCCAGAGCTCTCTCCTCCGTCGTCGTCGCGATAAATCTGCCCTCCATTTGGCAGGCGCATGTCAAACTCTACCACTGAAACCGGGCCTACGCGACGACTCGGAGGCATGCTTGGCCCATTGTAAACTACGGAGGAGCGCGACATGGCGCGAGAAGCCATCCCGCTTGGCATCAGTGCCGATTGACTTTGGACGCGCCGAACGTAATGTTGCTCCAGATGTGGGGGCACGGGATAAAATTGCTTAGTGTGAGCAGCCTGCGGATACGACATTCTGGCGGAGGGAGGGGCCACCGTGACAAAGTCCAGGCCCGGCGACGCGGAGTAAGGATTTCTGCGCGGCGCCGGTGACCCCAGTGGTTGGTACTGAGGTTGCGGAACATTGGGGTAGTCGTTAAACGAGTACGTGAAATCTTCTTTTTTAATTGGTGACTCGGCCTCCATCTCGATCCCAAAGCGAAGATCGAGCGAAATAGTAGATGCCGCGTGCCGTAATCGTGCCTTAGTGGGGCCTCGTACGCGCTCCTGCCCTGAGTAGTGGCAGATGAGCCCTCTGGCGGTGCAGCGTTTGCATACGGGATGGTCGCCAGAGCACTGTAGATACAATTGGAATCGTGCAAATCGGTTTTCACGACGTTGAAGCGCACCTTTGTTTTCCTGTCTCTGCATTTATCGCACGCTTGTGCGGTTCGTTGGCGGGCAGGTGGGGCCTCGAGATCCTCTATATTTGGGGTGAAAATGGGCCCGCTGGAAAAACAATCTGAACGCTGAGATCCGCTTGCAGCGGAGGTCGCGTCAGAGGATTTCTGGTTTATGGGTGA
Source organism: Mycena galericulata (assembly GCA_029289565.1). Lineage (NCBI taxonomy): Eukaryota > Fungi > Basidiomycota > Agaricomycetes > Agaricales > Mycenaceae > Mycena > Mycena galericulata. Next base: position 421,393 of record JARKIA010000067.1, read on the forward strand.
AAAGCCAGAAAATTCGAGAGAAGCTCTGGGGTCGGCCTGGAGTGAGAGGGGGCGTGAATATGGCATGGTGGTAGGCTGCAAGATCAGTGAATGGGTGTACAAGTTATACCGACGTTATTAATACCCCTTTCAGCATGCAATCTCGGCGTTCATTACGGTCGATCGCCGATCTTCGATTGAGCTAAACGGATCGAAACCCTGTGCAGTCCGACAACCCCCGTATATTGACTTGTGTGCACTACTGGTCCCTGCTGCCAGGGTCTAGTCTAGACCTTGTCCAACAGCTGTTCGTTGAATTCGCGGCCTATTAGCATGCGTCGAATTTCTTGCGTTCCAGCCCCGACAGCGTACAGCCGCGAGTCCCTGACGATGCGCCCCATCGGATACTCTATTTGGGATGTAAGAAAGAAAGGTCCCAGCAATGCGAAGCAGCAAATATACCGTTAATATAGCCGTTGCCACCAAGACTCTGCATTGCCTCGATTGCGACCTCGATGGCCTTTTCCGTCGAGTACAGGATAGCCCCAGCACAATCCTGAAAAAATCAAATTAAATTAAGCTGAGCGGTTTTACAAAAAAAGTGTGGTGGAAACATACCCTTCGGCTGATCTTGCCTTGGTCGCACGCTCTGGCCACGGCGTACACGTACGATCGACTGGCGTTCAGGTTCGTGTACATATCAGCAATCTTGCCTGTCAGATTGGTCAATTTAGGGACTGCAAAAAGCAAGAGACCAAACCTTGCATCAATTGGAAAGTCCCTATTGCCTGCCCAAATTGCTCCCTTGAGTGCATGTAGTCGACCGCATAGTCAAATGCGGCTTGCATTAGCCTGATCGCAAGTTAGATGGCGCCATGCGCTACCAAAACCAACACACCCAAGAGGCCCCTATATTCATCCGAAGCTCGGTCAAAAAGGGGCTTTTGTGTGGAACAAAAAAAGACACGCACCCCGCTCAGGACAAGACGTTCTAGATCTAGGCCAGACATTAGTACAGATGCGCCCCTGTTGACTTCGCCGAGCACATTTTCTAGAGTGTCGATGAGAAGGTGCCGAATAGGGAACAGCCCAACAAATACCTTCTGGAACTATGCAATCTTCGAAAACCAACTCGCAAGTATCACTGCCTCTCATCCCGAATTTATCCAGTTTCGGGCTCGTGGAAAATCCGCTGAAACCGCGCTCAATGAGAAACGCTGTGATACCTTTCGACCGTTTCTCCGGTGCAGTCTTTGCGTACACCACCAAGGTGGAGGCGGAGGGGCCGTTGGTTATCCTACCATGAATCAGCTATTCGCTTCTCCCCGATGGTTAGTCAATCTCCCACCAAAATTTGTTGCCATTCAGCTTCCAGCCGCCGTCGACCTTGTCCGCCTGCAGCCGCATACTGACGACATCGCTTCCACTGCCGACTTCGCTCATCGCGAGACTGCCCACCTTCTCTCCGCTGATTAGATCTGGCAGATATTTTTCTTTCTGGGCCGGCGTGCCATGGCGGTGAATCTGATTGACGCAGAGGTTGGAATGCGCGCCGTAAGAAAGGGCGACAGAACCGGACGCCTTGGACAATGCCTCCATAGCGAGCGTATGCTGGAGGTATCCGAGTCCCAGGCCGTTATATTTCGGCGAAACGGTGATACCCAAGAGCCCCATCGCGCCCATTTTGGGCCAGAGATCCTGGCACGTTTGTCATTATTTGCTGTCAGTGTTGCTTTACTACATACCGCAGGGAAGTTGTTGGACTTGTCTATCTCTGCGGCGCGGGGCGCGACCTCCTTGTCTGCAAATTCGTTCACGGCATTTCTGAACTATCCTTGGGTCGGTATTGTCAGTCGCTAGATTCGCGCTGCACTCACTTCGGCCTCTTCGTCAGTCAAACCAGCAACTTCGACATTGTAGAAAGACGCATGGCGACGGGAGATAAAACGAGGAACTATCCGTTGCGCTCGACGAGGAATAACGCGAAGGGAGGCCATCGAGGATACGGTCAAGGCGGGGGAAGGTCCGGTCCAGTGACGGCATCGCCGCCTCGATCGGGCTCACGTGCAGTGATCGGTGCCGGGAAATTCCGTTACAGTTCAACTTACCAGACATTGGTTGGAACAAAACAGGTTTATGGAACAGAATTCAGCCCCGACGTACCCAAGAAAGCATGGTTGTGTGGGATGTTCCTGCTTTATGCGAAACGACTACATAACTGGAAGTCAGTGGAATTGTTTTTCGAATCTCGAGGGAGATGCGAGGGAGAATTCTTGCGTCCTTCCTTAGTGTTACGATCCCTCGAGAGAGGTGGGAGAACGAGGACGGAAGTATGTACTAAATTTAGTGAAACCCGGATACGCCCGCCAACGCCGCCGTCAAGATCCCATATGGGGGTACAGCGAAGCGAGCGGCGCTCGCTTGACCAATTTACGCTTTCGGCCTATCAGAAGCCCCTCAGGGTTGGAGCCAGTGACTTGTTTTCTACCACGACCAACAGTTATTTTCCTCGCTTTTTTAATGCTCCTGCAATTTCGCGCCCCGGAAACGAATATTTTCATGTCTGCGGCCCTCCTCGGACTGGTCAATTATACTCTCATTCGAAGATTTTAACGCCGCGCCACTGATTTTTTTTCCCAGCTAAACCATCTATACTTCCATCGATTTGAACCCAAGAATGCCAACGGGCCTATCTTCATGCTGACCATGCAACCACTCCTGCTCCTCATCGCGTTTGCCGCACCGATGTCGTTTTTCACCGTCCTTATCGCCTACATCACGTTTTTGTCTACCATCTGCGCTTCCATCATCACCTACCGACTCTCACCTTGGCACCCTCTGGCGCACATCCCAGGCCCCACCGTCAACAAAATCACCAAATTGTGGGGCGTGTGGATCGCGTGGGGCGGCCACCAGCACCGGGCCAACAAGGTGCTGCACGATAAATACGGACCATTCGTAAGAACAGGTAATTTGAATTTCCTTCGATGGCACCTGCGTTTGTCTTTACATACCTAATAATTCTCCTTCACAGGACCGAATGAGATATCCGTCATACACGTCGACGCGGTCAAAGCCGTCTTGGGGACGGGAGGTTTTCCAAAGGGACAGTGTAAGCAAGCATTATGGACTCCGGGAAAACTAGTGCTATAGCTAAGATCTTGCGATGCTAGACTACGAGCCACGCACGGATCCGACGCTTTCAACTCGCAGTCTTCTCGTCCTCCGCGGCGAAGCGCACGCCAATCGACGGAGGATATGGAATCGTGGGATGAGTTCAGAATCACTCGAAGAGTATGAAACCATCCTGGAGGAACGCGTAGCACAATTGATGGAACGCCTCGGCGGCCTTTCCGGTTCAACCATCGACATCTCGAAGTGGTTCAGTTATTTCACGTACGCCATCAATTCCTTAACCGAACTTGAGGAATAATCAACCAACATTTCCAGGTTCGATGTCATGGGAGATATGGCGTGCGTACAACTGAATTAGATCTCTAAAATCGGGATTAATTGTTAATTGCGCAGTTTTGGCGGGGGGTTCGAGATGTTGAGAGACGGCAGGGACAAGGAAGGCTTCTGTACGATCATAGAAGATGGCGCACGGTATATTCACCAGCTGTTCCGAGTCACTTTGTTGCCGATGTTAACGACCCTGTAGAAGCATAGCAGTTGTGTCCCACATTCCATGGATAGTGCCTACCCTGCACAATATCCCCGGAGCGACTCGCGGAATAAAGGAACTCCGCAAATTCGGTGCCGCCTGCGCCACGAACCGCATCAAGACGGGCTCCAAGGTCAAAGACCTTTGGTACCATCTCGTGCGTTTCTTCTTGATCTCTTGTGGCGCCGTCTAGTACGCGACTGATGGTTCCCAGACGGACGAAGCCGGAATGGAGAAAGAGAAACCTACTTTCGGGGAGGTGGTGGCCGACGGTGTCCTGAGCATCGTAGCTGGATCAGATACAACCTCGAGTGCACTTAGCAGGTGCGTGCGTCACGTATTGCAATCATTCTGGAATTATCTAATTGTCGAATTGTCGTCGACAGCTTCGTGTGGTTCATCCTGTCGAACCCGGATGTTTATCGACGTGTTCAAGCCGAAGTCGACGTCGTGTACCAAACCGGAGACACTCTTCTGGACTCATCCAGACACGCCGAGCTCAAGTTTCTAACTGCTTGTTTGTGAGTGCGAACCTTGTGTTGGATCCTTTGGCATCTGAAGATGAGTATTTGTCCAGGAACGAAACACTGCGCCTTCAACCGCCAGTACTGACCAACGGGACCCGCCAGGTTACCCGTGGAGGCGGAAAGCTGGTGGCCGGTCGGTAAGGCCCACCATTCCCGGATATGCACGCCACTTGACTTACATTTGCCCAGCTTTATCCCTGAGGACACGCAGATCTACATCCCTCCGTACTCCCTGCATCGCAACCCGGAATACTTCTCTCCCTCTCCGGATAAGTTCGACCCAGATAGATGGCTCCGCGACCAGGGACTTCCCGGCGAGGTGCTCAAGGCTGCGGCGTTCATTCCGTTTTCCTACGGAGCCGCCAATTGCGTCGGTAAATCCCTCGCGTGGCGGGAGATGCTGATGGTGGCCAGCACGTTGATGAAGAGGTTCGATATCCGGTTTGCGGACGGGTTCCAGAGCGAGAAATGGATCGAGAATTTGGAGGATGTCTTCATCACCAGTATTGGAGAACCCCTTCGAGTTGATATTTCCCGCCGATGAGATAGATTAGTCTGTGCATAGTTGATTTTCATCTCGAACGTAATCGCGCGTCGAGTATTAAGAGTTCCTTCCCTACTGAAACTGCATAACTTCTTGAATGAGGAGATGGAGGGTAAAAATTCAACACTCAGCTCAATCGGACTCGACCTGATAGCCAAAGTTGGCCTGTGAGCAGTAGAAATTGCTCGGGACCTAGGATTTGGAGCTCGGCGTATAGATTACTGTACGGGGAACCCTGTTTTCGATAAATGCATTTGAGCAGCAGAGTCGAAGGTGGCTGAAGAAGATGGGAGGTACCCTAGAGGGGAGCTCGTCTGCATTCTCATCTGCTTCTTCTGAGAAAAGGATCATGATGTCCGATACGATGTTCTCAACGTCCGGGAAGGGCATCTAAAAACTCAAAATCGAATTATGGCGACGCCGAGCAAGATTGCTTACTTTCCGCGGAGTCTATTCAATATCGTTGCGACAGACAAGGGATGGTGAGAGAGAGTTTGGAGAGAGGGATTGTCGACGGTTTTGATCGATCATGATGCGGCAGCTTTGGCTTTGTCTCAAATTGATCGCTTGTCAGCAGCATTCCCACGGTTGAAAAGCTCATTTTGACATGTTGAAGTTCATTTCTTTCAACGCTCCGCCGTACTCGACAGACAGCGTGATGACGCTTAAAGTTCCAATAGATTTGACGCCGGAGGATGTGGAACACGTAGATTATCACGCCAAACGCGAAAAATTTAACTGAACTCGACCTTTTGAGATCAAGTTCCCGGCGCAGTCTTGATTCGTTCAAAATATGTAGTAACATCGGTCTATGATATATATTGGCACTTCTCGACTCCAAAGTCGATCGGAATCTTTCAATTTTCAGTGCACCTTCTCCTTCCGAACCTTCTCCATCGCAATCTTACCACGATTCAATCTCTTCCCCTCCTTCCCGTGCACCCCCCATCCAAACATAATGAAAAAGAGCCTGTCCAGTTCAAAAGTTAGCCTGATCGCAATCCACTGCACAATGAGTGTCAACCACGCACCAGCGCAATCTATCGGGGCGCAACAAATGGAACATCATCAACCAAATCGCTATTCGCGGATGTCGTCAGAGATGCGGATATTTCGATGTCGAAAGAAAGAAAGAAAAACTGACTGAGCTCTGCATACGTGAAGAACCCAAGCGGCCCGCCAGCGGCGCCGCGCTTGATGAATCGGACGACGTCGACCCAGAGCTTCATGTCCTTTGGAGAGGGGCGCGCGTTTTCGTCCATGAGCAGTAGTCAGCAGGATGCGCGTGTCTGTACTGAGTGTGTGTCAGCAAGAATATCCGTTCTAATGTACGGGTAGAGACTGACATATTCCTATGTGGCTATCGGAACGCCGTCAGCGCTCACATAATTTTGTGAGAAAACGGGGAATATACGTACAAGTGCCCGCTGCATTGTAGCCAAAGTTTAATTATGCCCACACAGGTGGTAATGACTGGACTTACACAGTGCCTATAGGATACGATTTAGCAGCATGAATTAACCAAATAAAATAAAACGAACCGATCGCGCTCATATATGCAGAGTTGGTCATGAGAACCGACCAATCCTCCGTCGAGAAGTTCTGGAGATACAAATCCGGCCGCTGCGTAGGACCAGATATATGTTTAGCAGGTGCCCGAGGCGGATGATAGCAGCCCACCTGGTACCCTTCGGGGAAGAGCGAAGTCGTCTAAGAACGAAATCTTTGGCTTCTCGAATCCGGTAGCGAGTACGACGACGTCCGCGTCGATTGTCTGTTCGGAAATGCGCACGTCAATAGTGACCTTTCAATGCGGTATGCGCACGCGAACCTCCTCGACACCGTCAGATCCCGGCTCCGACCCCCGCTCACGCACGTTAACACGCACACCAGACGAGGTGAGCCGAATGGGGTCCCCGCGCACGTACTTGCACGCCCCGCTCCGCACGTGCCCGAGGAAGGCGTCATTCACCACCTACGTGCAACAGTTACTAAAACACAATACAATAAAATTGTTGGGGAGATGATACGTACGGGAGTGCCTTCGAAGATACCGCTGTCGGCGGGCACGAGGTCCTTCACGCCATGATACTGCCAATGTTTGAGAAACGATTCCCACAAGAAGCTGTGATGTTTTGAGCATTGATAAATGAAATCTGAGAAGGTAACGAACCTCAGAGGCATCTCTTTGCCAAACGGCTGGCATGCCAGGAAAGTGTCGAAGAAAATATTTCTGCACTCGTTTTGAGAGGGGATCTAGTCTCGTCGTACAAGCTTACCGTGGAATAATCCACTGCACATGGAAGGTCAACCTCTGCATCAAAAACTACGGTTGAATGCACGTACCTTGTCCGTTCGGGCAACCATTACGACCTCCCCAGCTCCCCGCTGGAGGGCAGTCTCGACGGCCTCCACGCCGCTCGCTCCGCTGCCAATGACCACGAGCTTCTTCCCTGAAACCAAGAATAAGGCCTCGTCTTATCGACCAAAGATTCGACACACCTTTAATCGTCTCTTCGGAAACCGCATCCGAATCGAGGCCCGACGAGTGGATTATGGGTTTGGTGAAAACATCAGTCTGCTGCTTCGTCTTTTTCGAGTCGGAATCTGAATCTGCGTAGGTGGTATGAGTGTCGAGCGCATGATATACTCCGTTCTACACACCCTCGCCGACGCCCTTGGGCATTCCGTCGAGGTGGATCCACTTTGGTTTTCCGCAGGTACCGATAGTGACGATGACCGCGTCGAACGGACCTTCTCTCCCATCGTTGACGAGCCAGTGGCCACTGCCTGACACGTCTTCGACCTTTCTCACAGAAGTGACCGGTGTCTGCATCATTTTGTTTGCATTTCGCGTGGACAATTATCATTTCTGCATAACACACCTCGAAGCGCGTCCGGGGTTCGAGTTGATATTCTTTCCAAATCCTCCTGATTTCTAAGTCATTTTCGTGGCGATTAGTAAGAGCCCGGGCTTGAAATTGTGATACGTACCGCTGAGAATCTCGTCCCTTAAAGGAAACGCGTGGCGCCAGAGGACCGCAGGATGAAAACGGTACAGGTGAGAGTTGAGCTGGAGACCACTTGTAGAGTTGACGTGAGACCAGATTCCGCCTAAACCTGAGCGTGGCGCGGCTTCAAAGATGACCACTTCAAAGTTGTGGGATATACAATGTCTGCACCACCTTTCAGTTCATATACTGTCATGTCCTAGAGAAAAACAACGAACGCGGCAGAGGATACACCGGTTAGCCCTACCAAAAGATTGAGCTGAGATATAAGGATTCGAGAAACACACAAACCAGCTCCGATAACTGCAACACGCCCGTAAGGATTGCGCGGCTCGTCGGGATGCTTGGGAGGTGGAGCTTTGAAGATTGCAATAACGATATACTGGACGAGAATATAGCAGACTCTCCAGATCGCCTTGATGGCGTTCATAGGGTTGAGAAAGGATAACGCGGACATGGTTGCTGGAAGGAAAGAAGAAGGAAACGATGAGCTCTGCCCGTGCGTTTTAAATTCTGGCGTTGCGTGTAAATGACGTCACGCGCATGTCACGCAGAATCCACGATGCCGAACAATCACATGCAAATTGCAACCCAACCTCGGCCTTAGAGCTCTCTTCGTAGATTTATCCATCGAGATATACAACTGTTCTCGAAATCGAACCCCATCCCGGTATGGATCTTCCAAATTGGGAACATGGGGAAAAAAATTCACTTGTCTCATTATTTTCAGGAACAGCTGTAAAGCCCGGGTCTCTGTGATTTTCGCAAGCTTTGTTTCTTTGAGTTTTGCAATTTTATGTGAATTGAGGAGTCGACCTTTCAAACTTCAAGCAAAGCTCCGCAAAAAGATCATATAAAGTGATCCAGCCTATAATTCCGAATAGCCTGACACCGGGGTCCGCTTAATTCAACTGACCGGAGCCGCTCAAATAATGAAGGACAGAGAATGACTCGCTGCTAATGGTCACCGAAAACGTTCACTTTCTTCTCCTCGGGTTGAAAAAAAAAAGTTGCAGGTTTGGATTTACCTATCAAAAAAAGTGTGCCAATACCAAGAAATGCGTAAACATTTGTTTGAACGGAGCCTAATGTAGGACGATTACACGTAATCTGCACTAGCAAACCACATGTCCCCCTCATCCCCCTCACAAGAGGCTTCAGCGTCGAGTCAGATTCACACGCAACGGACCGCGCGTAGCGACAAAAAAGTCGTGAATGTGGGTCGGCCACGCCTCGCTATCGAACCCATCTTCAAAACGGAGATGGAATGTTTTCAGGAGAAGGCTAATGACCGTCAGCAGCTCGCGCTTGGCGAGATTCTGCCCGACACAGTTGGCGGGTCCCGATGAAAACGGTATAAACGCGGATGTGTCGTGCTTTTCGAAGTTTGCGCCTGGAAGCCATCTGTCGGGTACGAACTGATCCGGGAAGGGGAAGAAGTAATCGGGATTGCGGTGCAAGGAATAGGGAGGGGTGTAGATGCTCGTCCCTTCAGGAATAAATCTTGTCGCCAGAGTTAATGGGACATTCTGAGTATTTGCAAGTTGCATACCTCCCGGCAATAGTTCTTCCACCGCCGCTGTTGAGGTGAACTTGCCTCGTACCGATCGAGGGTAAAGGCGGGTGAAGACGAAGAGTCTCGTTTCTGGTTGGCATCCAATTAGCTTAAGCAGCAGGAGGCCCAAAAACACTGACATGCATGCAGATAATAAAACTAATTGCTGATGCTTTGAGACGTCCAGCGGATCGTCCCCATCAACGAAAACGCTGTCCAGCTCTAGCTGAACACGTCGATAATATTCAGGGTTGGAAAGGAGAAACCATATGACGTTGCTCAAGGTGTGCGCTGTTGTATCTGACGCGGCAACTATAGCAACGATTCCATCGGCAGCTGAGCTTTCGAGCGTAGGCTTTTCTTTTTCAAGCCCAGGTTCATCTGCCTGGAGGAGCGAATGAAAGTCAATACTTATCACAGCGGATTAAGGATGAGGACGTACGAGATGGTACCACAAATCCTTTGTGTGGACCGCGCCTTTTTGGATACGCTGAATAGCAAGGCGTTGCCCAAAGTCGTTGAAATCTTGAATTGTTCTCCCAACCTGTGGAAAAAGATGAAGTGTTGATATTATCCAAGGGATTTGAGCCGAGAGAGATGAAGCCCTGTTATTACGTTAATATAGCGTATTTGCCGACTGCGACGACTCACGCCATAAAGCCTCTGATCATGTCTCCCACCGAGTCGATATCTTTACCCTCTCTGAGCCCTTCGAATCCTCCGCCGAACCTGTCAACGACGTCAATGTTGTTGTGTGCGGCTTACAGGCAAGCCCTCACGCAAGATCGCCCATCAGATCAAGTCTGACGAGCAACAGTAAGTGCCATATAGCCAGGACAAGAAATGATCCTGACGTAAATAAGTCAAACCAGTGAACAATGTCGACGCTCAGTCCGTTCTGTTCCTCCAACCGAGATACCAGTTGGCTGGCGCGTTTTACGATTAGTGGCTCGTACTCCCGAAGAGAAGAAGAAGCCAGCGCGCGGTTCCATACACGGCGCTTTGTCGTATGAGCGTCTCCGGTTAACGATACGATGCTTGGAGGAGTGGAATTGTGTCGGCCCCCTTCGTAGACTGCTGTGTTATCAGACGAAATGATAGCACGACATAGTAATAGTCAGACAAACTCACACCGCCCTTTAGGAAGACCACCGAAATTCAGAATCTTATTAACGACGGGGGCATCTATAACTGAGAGCTCATTGGGGCCTGAACAGGAGAATAGTCAGAGGAAGTCGAGTCTGACCAAATTCATGGTCACGAACCTGTCCGAACATATGGCCCATATGAATCGTGGAGTTTCTTGTAGTAGCGATACTGATGCCCGCGCGACGCAACCCAAAAGCCCCATAGCTTGGTGATTTTTCCCATAGTTGGGCCCGGGTATTTTGCGAGTGGATGGAACGGAGATAGCCGATATACAATAATAGAGATACAGAGGGAACCCCAAAACACGGCATATGTCCAGAGGAAACGCGCAGGAGAAAGCAGCTCGCCGAGGAAAAGCAGCAAGGCCACCGGTTCGACAACCAGAACTACGGCTGGGATGTTCGCACTTCGAGGTTCATATTGGTGAAAAACAACATGATTCGTCTGGCAGCAGAGATGAACGGGTCAGACATTGAGATTGAGATGGAGACATTACGCCTAATTTACCAATCCTAAGGAAATAGCTGATAAGAGAAGAAGCGAGTCCATGAGGCAAAGGTGAGGGGATTTTTCAAAAAATCTGCGGCAGGCGGGGAGAAGCAGACAGGCGGGTCTTGAAGGGTGTCAGTCTTTTGTAATTTGGCTTGAATGAAAGCATATTCGGTCCCTGGACCCGAGTTACGTCCGATCTACGTTAGCTTTGGTCGGCGGTTATCTTTCAAGTCACGCGAACTTACAGAGAACATCGAGACCTCTCAGAGCGGTGGATTGCCTTCCGGTCAAAATATATGATTCTTGAGGATACATACCTGAGAGATTGGTTAGTACGCATCTATTGAATTACTTGCAGGCATTATATAGTCGTAGGTAGAAGTGACATTTGCCTCCGTCGCAGACGGATCGGTGAGCCGAGAAACGGGACGTGAAGCGTTAGGATGAACGCAGGGCGTGGAGGTTTCGGGCGTTACCGTGCCGGTAATCCGGACCGTTTCCGGCGGCCCGTCGCGGTCCGGCTATTGCAAGTTTCAGCTCCGCCGTAGCGGTTGCCGAAGCTTTTGTTCTCGGCAACAATTCCGGTGCAGCTAAAACTGAAGGTTTCCGCTTCTGAGACTGGGTCTGCAACTCGCAGTTTTCAGAGCGACTTCAGCACCATATAAACTGTGGATTTCAGGTATACTATCATGCGAACGGATTTGTCTACTGATTTTTACAGTTTTAGACTACACTTCAGGAGCACTGATTCCAACAACTTGGCGGTGTGTATATTATTTCCTAGTGCTTTCTTCCTAGATTTATAGACAGAGATTCTGAAGCCACAGATTTAGCGGGTCTCTGTGATTTTCACACGGTTAGTTTCGTTTGTAATTTTATGTGAGTTCAAACAAACCTCCGCCAAAAGATGCCATAGAGTAATCCAGGACCCCATAATTCCGGACATCGGGGTCCGCTTAGATTCAGTGTGAAAGTTTATTTAACTGACCGGAGCCGCTGAAATATGATGAATGACAGTGACTGACTCACTGCTAGTGGTCACCGACAACTTCCACTTTCTTTCGGGGTCAAGTCATGGCCCAAACCAACATCCCGTCGCTTCTGAAGACCCTACAGATCCCTTCCAGAGTCCGAACAGTTTACCTGGTTGGATCTAGACTCTGGGGGACTAATTCCCCGAAAAGCGATTTTGATCTTCTGATCGTTGTGGAGGACCCACCTCCGTATGCCCAGCTCCAAAAAAGCCAGCACAAGAATCAATACGACGCGACGCTCCTGAGCGAGACCTCGTTCCGTCGTCGGGTCAATGAAGGCAGCTTCATCGAGAGTATCTGCTGTTTGATTCCGGAGTCGGAGGATTGCGTTCTCTTCAGTGACGCAACTCCAAGGCGCGAATTGATTCCGAAGTCGCATTTGCAGAGCATCCGGACGTGGTCCGAAGAAAGAAGGAAGAAGGACATGGAAAAGGCGATGAAGTTCTGGGCGAAATGCGGCGACGCGCGAGAAAAGGGGTGGAAAATTCTGCAATACAGTATCGAGGCAGAATGCATCTTGCAGGGACTGGAAGCCATCATCGACGAGGACAAAATCGACCTCCGAGACGTCTTTTTGGACCAGCAAACATTGCATCAGTTTGTTGAAACCGGAAAAAGAGACGGTGATCGAGATTGGTTGGGACTGGATTGGGCGGAGGTGCTAGAGGCTCATGGAGAGCGAATAAAGAGTGTTTTAGAGACATATGTTGACACTGGCAGGATCAAACGCTGGAGAATTACCGACTCATCAACGAGAGAGCACAACAAGGAGAGGGCCACTGGTCAAATCGTAGTAACATGAAAATCATGAAGCTGATCGTCAAGCCGATTCGCACTCTGAAAATCATCGATGTTGAACGTTTTGATGAGGGTACTGGTGCCCATAAGTATTTCCCGCCTCGGGAGGGATTTTCAACGCAGTTCGCCGGTCCGTACAACAAGGCGAGAAAGATCTCCAGGGTAGGAATTCATCTGGTTTGCGTTCGCGAAGCCATCGGTCTGGATCAAAGTTGGCTGAATTTCTGAGAACTCCTACGGATGGAATAGCACGGCACGAAGATGTCTGTGCCTTCCGGGACAAAACTGACGGGAATGAGGGGCATTTCCTTCAAGATGATGAGGCCAGTAATCACTTTCCCGCCTCCACGGGGAACACGCCTAGTCTCACTGCGTTCAGACGCTCGACAGATAAAAGGAGGCCTGGAGTCGCCATACGACGGAGCTGTGCCGAGTGATGGTGGCAGACTGTGCTCCGTCGTTTGGCAACGTCTTGTTCATCGTAGACCCCGGAAACTATGCAAGAGGGTGCCACAGCGAGGCGCGATAGATAGCGATTGAAGATGCCAGGGTGAAAAAGAAGCAGACATAAGTTTTCCCGACGCGGAAAAGGACAACGGCTCCCGAAAGGCGATAAGGAATATTAGGGGTTCGACGATTAGAAAGAGAAGCGGCAAAGTGGCGCTCTTGGGCTCGCAGCTGTGAAAATACAGGTGATTTATCTTGAGTGCCGCTGGTAAGAGCGATAGTAGATTTACTGCGGAGTTTTTACGCACTAATTGAAGCAAGAAGTACTGCAAAAGAGAAAAGATAAACCTGGGAGCTCGATAGTTGAGTTCCCATGCACTGGAAGACAACGTCACTGCGAAGGGCAATGCGTTGCTAAAAATGTGTCGAAAGAAGGGCTTTCTTTTGACTGTCCCTGTTATACACCATTCAGCGTGGTTTCCAGCATTTTCCAGCACCTACATACTTGCCCCTCCACTTTAACTCGCGTTGATACTTTGTGTATATCATATAACGGTGCCATGTGCCATCCGATTGGTATCTGTATCGACGCCGGCGTGTTTACCGCAAGTTCGCCCTCAGTTTTAATGTTGCCGAGTTGCGCCCAAATTAAACGGCACACCATAGAGACCCAGTGCCCAGACTGGGGAGGGTTTTCAGAGCACTAGTCCCCCGTCGTCCGAAGTCAGCAAGTTGTAGTTGCCAGTGATTGAGCGCATGACGTTACTGACGTAACGTTGGTTGCGGCCGGATACATCCGTGAAGTCGGGTTGAAATTTTTAAGAAGTGCATGTTCGGAAAGAAAGTGTACCAATGTCACCAAGAAACACGTAAACATATTGTTGGAACGGAGTTTAGGATTATTCTATTTAACAACCCCCCTTGTTGAAAACAACCCGGGTTGTTGGATCAATTATTCTATCCAACAACCCCCTCTATTTATAAAGTTTGTCACAGAGTGGTTGCGCTGGAGGGCATTCCCCCTACTGTGGCAGAATTGGTGCTAGCACTCCGCGTCCAGTCCAGATTTTACCTCAAAAAGGATTCTAACTTAGATACTCAAAGAATGCCGGTCTCGTCGGATGCGTGCCGATACTGATCCGAGACAATCGGCACCTTTGTTTCAGGCTGATGGAGGCCAAAAGCGATCATAGCATTCATTCGGCATTTAAGCGGTAAAGGCCAAGGAGAAATTTCATTTGACCATGAACCATTTGACCATCAGTCCAATTGGCAAGGCGCGGCAAGGCGTCCAGCGAGGTGCCCGGCAACCACACGGCAAGCAGTTGCCCCAAAAAAATAGCAGGTAAATTTGCAAGATGGCCAAAGTCGAGCTGCAATCTGGAGTCCATAATATAATTCAAGTGGTCGTCTGGACGGGCTTATAAGACTGCCAGTAGGGTGGGATACTGTTTATAAATAGGAGGGGGTTGTTGGATAGAATAATTGATTCAACAACCCGGGTTGTTTTCAACAAGGGGGGTTGTTAAATAGAATAATCCCAATTATTGGATCTAGAATGCACGTCGTACTACTAGTAGCTATAGTAGTGGAGTACAAGGTGCGATGCTACTACTTTGCCTCACGGAATCAGGTAACTACTAATTTAATCTAATCTCAGCCGACGATACAGCGCCACCAACCACAACTCCCCACTACAACATATAGGACGATAATGTGTAATCTTTATAATCTGCAGTAGCAAACCACATGTCCCCCTCACCGTCGAGTCAGATTCACACGCAACGGACTGCGCGTAGCGACAAAAAAGTCGTGAATGTGAGTTGGCCACGCCTCGCTATCGAACCCGTCTGCAAAACGAAGATGGAAAGATTTAAGGAGAAGGCTCATGACCATCAATAGCTCGCGCTTGGCGAGATTCTGTCCGATACAGTTGGCGGGTCCTGATGAAAACGGTATAAACGCGGATGTGTCGTGCCTTTCGAAGTTTGCGCCTGGAAGCCATCTGTCGGGTACGAACTGATCCGGGAAGGGGAAGAAGTAGTCGGGATTGCGGTGCAAGGAATAGGGAGGGGTGTAGATGCTCGTCCCTTCAGGAATAAATCTTGTCGCCAGAGTTAATGGGACATTCTGAGTATTTGCAAGTTGCATACCTCCCGGCAATAGTTCTTCCACCGCCGCTGTTGAGGTGAACTTGCCTCGTACCGATCGAGGGTAAAGGCGGGTGAAGACGAAGAGTCTCGTTTCTGGTTGGCATTCAATTAGCTGAAGCAGCAGGAGGCCCAAAACACTGACATGCATGCAGATAATAAAACTAAATGCTGATGCTTTGAGACATCCAGTGGATCGTCCCCATCAACGCATACGTCGTCTAACTCTAGCTGCACACGTTGATAATATTCAGGGTTGGAAAGGAGAAACCATATGAGGCTGCTCAAGGTGTGCGCTGTTGTATCTGACGCGGCAACTATAGCGACGATTCCATCGGCGGCTGAGCTTTCAAGCGTAGGCTTTTCTTTTTCAGGCCCAGGTTCATCTGCCTGGAGGAACGAATGAAAGTCAGTAAATATCACAGCGGATTGAGAATGAGGACGTGCGAGATGGTACCACAAATCCTTTCTGTGGACCGCGCCTTTTTGGATACGCTGGATGGCAAGATGTTGCCCAAAGTCGTTGAAATCTTGAATTGTTCTCCCAACCTGTGGAAAAAGATGAAGTGTTGATATTATCCAAGGGATTTGAGCCGAGAGAGATGAAGCCCTGTTATTACGTTAATATAGCGTATTTGCCGACTGCGACGACTCACGCCATAAAGCCTCTGATCATCTCTCCCACCGAGCCAACATCTTTGCCCTCTCTGAGTCCTTCGAATCCTCCGCCGAACCTGTCAACGAAGTCAGTATTGTTGTGTGCAGCTTACAGGTAGGCCCTCACGCAAGATCGCCCGTCAAGTCAAGTCTAACGAGCAATGGTAAGTGCCATATAGCGAGGACAAGAAATAATTCTGACGTAAATAAGTCAAACCAGTGAACGATGTCGACGCTCATTCCGTTCTGATTCTCCAACCGAGATACCAATTGACTGGCGCGTTTTACGATTAGCGGTTCGTAGTCCCGAAGAGAAGAAGAAGCCAGCGCGCGGTTCCATACTCGGCGCTTTGTCGTATGAGCGTCTCCGGTCAATGACACGATGGTCGGAGGAGTGGAACCGTGTCGGCCCGTTTCGTACCCTGCTGTGATATCAGACAAAATGATAGCACGACAGTCATAGTCGGAAGAACTCACACCGCCCTTTAGGAAGACCACCGAAATTCAGAATTTCATTAACGGCAGGGGCATCGATAACTGAGAGCTCATTAGGGCCTGAACGGGAGAATAATCAGAGCAAATCAAGTTTAACCGAATCATGGTCACAGACCTGTCCGAACATATGGCCCATATGAATCGTGGAGTTTCTTGTGGTAGCGATACTGATGCCCGCGCGATGCAACCCAAAAGCCCCATAGCTTGGTGATTTTCCCCATAGTTGGGCCGGGGAATTTTGCGAGTGGATGAAATGGAGATAGCCGATACACAACAATAGAGATACAGAGGGAACCCCAAAACACGGCATACGTCCAGAGCAAACGTGCAGGGGAAAGCGGCCCGCCGAGGAAAAACAGCAAGGCCATCGGTTCGACAACCAGAACTATGGCTGGGATGTTCGCACTTTGAGGTTCATATTGGTGAAAAGCAACATGATTCGTCTGGCAGCAGAGACGAACGGGTCAGACATTGAGATTGGGAGGGATCCGGAGAGGGAGACATTGTTGCGCCTCACTTACCAATCCTAAGGAAATAGCTGAGAAGAGAAGAAGCGAGTCCATGAAGGTGAAGGGACTTTTCAATCAAAAGGTGTGCGTCAGGCGGGAGGAAGCAGATAGGCAGGTCTTGAGGGGTGTCAGTCTTTTATAATTGGGCTCGGGGCTGCTCGGGGTGTGAATCAAACCGGAATCGGTCCCTGGACCCGGGTTACAGACGCTCCACCTGAACCAAATTACATCCGATCCACATTAGCTTTGGTATGCGCATATCTTTCAAGTGACGCGAGCTGACAGAACATCGAGACCTTTCAAAACGGTGGACTGAGCCCTCCGGTCAAAATATACGATTCTGGAGGATACAGATATTGTTTACGCATCTATTATTAGGTTACTGGCAGGCATTATGGTCGTAGGTACAAATGCCGTTTGCCTCCGTCGCAGACGGAGTCGGCGAGCCCAGAAACGGGACGTGAAGCGTTAGGATGGACCGAGTGCTCACGAATCGTCGCCTGATCGATACATATAGGCGGAATGCAGAGAGATTCAAACATGCTGAGGGGAGATTATGTGTCTGAGTCACCCCAGCTCAGGCATATTTCGTCCAGTGGTTCAACGTCCGGAGGTGATACAGCAAGTGCCTGTTTCCAAGACTACGTTTCAATTGGTTTATGACACCTGAAATTGAAGGGCTTACGGAGGGTTCGTCAGATGTTGAAACATCCTCCACATCCGGAGAGTGCGTTTCCACGATTTTAGGACGCTCGGGCGATGAATGAGAGCTGAAGGCTCGGTGTCTTGGGCGTCCGACGCGCTGTGGCAAGTTAGCGTTGACGAGTCGAACATTCAAAATGGGGCTCGGGGGGTCTGCGTCAGGACGGTTCCGTGACAGAGATAAAGACCGAGATTTCGACTGAGACGCATCTCTTCCAGAGCCTCGTGGTAGTGGCGAGGGATGCGACCGGAGCTGTACCGTCAGAGGCTCCATCGAGGGTGGCGCGACACTGCCGTAGTCGCGGGGTCCTGTGGACAAAGAAACAGAACGAGATAACGAGGGATTTGGGGTTATGACTCGGTTGTGGAGGTTGAATGGGATTTGCGAATTTATATTGACCATTTTTCTTTCGGGTGGCGTAAATCATCCGGGTAGAATTTTGACGAAAATCACTCACCGCTCCTTCGCACGGACGATTGTGATTAACCGTTCCTGTATTCTTTGATGATGGTCTGCGAAGACGACAGTCGGGCTTCCGACGCGAGCCGAATGATCAGCAGGTGCACTTTTTTCTCCTTTCGACAAAGAGACATACGGGGCAGAATCTAGGTTGGAAGGGATGAGGTGCGTTGTTTCATCAATCTCGTTGTCGGAACGCGCGCCATGACGGCCACAGCAGCAGAAGAGGGTCAGGAAGGAAGACATGCTGCAGCTCGCGTGCGTGAGTTTTTCCTTGTATAGCAAGCCAACCCGTTGTAAACAAGAGTAAGCAAGTTCGCATAGCCTCGCTTTGACCGCACGAGAAAGGGATGGGCTTTACGGATTTCAAAACGAGCTGGGGCCTGGACTTTTCACATTGTACGACTAAAATTCAACATGGAACAAGGAAAACGGTGTGTACCATTCCTGTAGGTTGCACAATGTATTACGGCTGGAGTTCTTACTCTACCGCCGCGACTTACGAGAAGAGCCCCCGTTCGGAGAGAACTTAATTTCCGATACAGCATCGAGCGTTCTGACTTACGTTGACGCCTTGATATCCACCTCTTCCACGTGAACCAGCCTGACATGGACGATGGGTTTGCATCCTCCCCGGCAGTCGGAAAAGCGAATGAAGAGCCACGGAGGGTTACTCAGAGTCAGAAGATGATTCGATCCAGCCAGGCGTCAGAAGTTCCAGCATTTCAGATATATATAGGATATACGTGTACAACCACAGTGGAGAAGGACTAAACCAGGTAGTACGAATAGGCGACAAAAGATGCTTGCACGCCCGGATGAGCGCATCCTCTCCCAGACCCCGGTTCCCCGAAGACGTCCTTGAGGATGAGTGGATGTGCGGTCCCAGATTGAAACAACAGTGTGATGGTGAAAATATGTTGAATCGACGCTCAACGCCAGCCAGCCAAAGTGAAACTCCTAGACTCGAGCCAGTCGTTATTTTCACTATTGATGACAGTCGATCAATAGCACGTTCCAATAACGACTGGAGCCGAATCACCGGTGACTCATAGACACACAGTTAGCCGAGAATGATTAAATGTCTTAGCGAAATTTTCGATAGCGTCCTGCAAAAGTATTTTGTATGGAAAATCTGAGTAGACAGTTTTGTACTCCTTGAAATTCTAAGACTTCGGACGACTTCCGATTTTCAATGGCAAAAGATCTCACTTTTATATAGACTGATCTTGTGTGCAAGTCAAAATAGGGGCTAAATCGCACTTCCCGCTTATCGTGCGGCAATTACTCCCATGGGGCCCCAGATACATTCCAAAATCCATTCTTCGTGCATTATACATTGTTAAATGTAGCTATTTTTACAGGAAGCCTCACTGTAATGCTTTGAAAGTGTACAAGATAGTGCTGGGTTTTAATTGATGTATTTATTGATCGTATTATACAAGGGCGTATAATACGCGTATAATACATTTTATACCCCGAGGCTCCGGGAAGCCATGTATTTAATAGGTATAAAATGCTCAAAGTCTTCTACAGGAAGTAGGAATGGCACACAGAGCTTATGACTCTGAGCATGGTAGAGCAATTTCCAGACCACTTCCCGGATGTGGAGAGCATTAAATTCATCGAGGTCGGAATGACTCGGAACTGAGGCCGGCGGCTAACAACGATCATCTGCAGGCCACATGCGCCGTGTTTCCGAGTTTTTCTCCCCTCCCATCACACAGTCCCGCCGACGCGAGAGCCGTGGTGCTCACTTCAGAGCAGTATGGAATTTCCAAGACGGCCTCAGCGCATTTCTTGGCGGAAGCCGAGTTTTTGCCCCCGACCACTCGGACCAGGGCAAATCTGACCAGCCGACTTCACAGCCAGCACCGCAGCCACCGAAGCAATCGAGCTCCAAATGGACCGAGAAGGACGCCGAATGGGACCCGGCGGACTGGGGCTAAGTAGAATACATTAAATACAGCCTTAAATACACGTATAATACATTTAATACGTCGAAAATTTCGGGCCGGCGGCGCCGGTATTTATTGTATTATACAAGCCCTCCATTCTAGACGAGCAGCATGCTGGACCCTCTCGTATTATACAACGTATTAAACCATCCAGACCCAGCACTAGTACAAGAGCTGCTCCAAGCACACAGGACTATTCACAGTGAAATCACCACATACAACTTTTATTTTAGCCACAAAGCTCAGAGAGTACTAGCCCATACCTCTTGTATTTATTTCTATCCAAAATCCCCCCCATTTGCGTTGATGAAGCCTTTCCAAATCACAGCGCCGGTTCCTCAATTAAATGGGCCTTTTAGTTAGCTCAGCTTTTCCAAGTATGATAATACAAATAAATTGGCCCCAAACTCAATTTTATATGTCCGATTTGGGATCCACCCAAATCCGATATTATTTGTGTTAAGATACTTAGAGAAGTGGAGCTAACTAAAATGCGCACTTAATACATTGGAAACACTTCTGATTGGCTGCTAATGAATTAAAATGGGCATTTTAGTTAGCTCCACTTCTCTAAGTATCTTAACACAAATAATATCGGATTTGGGTGGATCCCAAATCGGACATATAAAATTGAGTTTGGGGCCAATTTATCTGTATTATCATACTTGGAAAAGCTGAGCTAACTAAAAGGCCCATTTAATTGAGGAACCGGCGCTGTGAATCGTCGTGGCCTCTAGATCACGTGGTTTTCTGCTCGCAAAGAAATTGCTGTAGTTACATCAATCGTACAGTTAAAATAATTTCAAGCACGTCCGAAGTCTTATAATTTCAAGGAGTACAAAACTGTCTCTTCAGATCTTTGATACAAAATACTTGTACATGGACGAAGCGGAAATTTTGGCTAAGACATTTAATCAGTCTCGGCAATCTCCGTGTCTATGGGTCACCGGTGATTAACTACCAGTCCCTCCGGTGCACTTGATCAAACGACTGTCTTTGATCTTTCGCGCCTCTGGGACTGGTTCGAGTCTATGAAACTCCCAGGGACTCTCTTATACCCCCAGTAGCTTGGATAAAAGATTGTTGGCCTTGAATCCAAGGAGCCATGGCAATGATTCCAGAGTCTCAAGGCCCTCGAGTAAGCGCGCAATGGAGAGGCGGGAAGCAAAAGCAAAGCATGTGCTTGCTTCGGATATACAGCTTGCCGCTTACCGACTTGCGCTTCATCCTTGCATGCATCATGATCGTCCTTTTGCCCGCTATGCTGCTCATATTACAGTGGCCGTGAGTTGGCTTGAACGCAACGAGCTCAATCAAAATGCCTCTGACAGAAACTCTCCCAACGGACTGGTCTTATATCTCGGAGGGCGGCGCAACCATTGTGTTTTCATACAAGGGACCCGCTAACCCATTCTTTGACGGAACTGTACTTCGCCTGAGGAAACACGCCCTGACAGGGGAGGATAAGGAGTACAAGCAAGAAAAGGATCCGACCATCGATTTCCAGAAAAAAATCATAGAGCGTTTGATTCCTGGGGCCCACCTCCCACGAATAGAACATGTAGTCGTCGGTGAAGACGGCGAGACCTGGCTGGAAGCGCTCGCAGCGGTCTGCGAGCCTCATCGTTCGCCGGAGCGGAGATACAAGGATCGCATTGACGCGAAACGGCCGAACGCTGTGCTGGCTACCGACCTCGTCTACGGTCAAGGAATCGCGGTTGAGATAAAGGTGTGTTGTCTTGCACCCTTACTACTTGTGCGTACTGACCCTCCGCAGCCAAAGTGGGGCTTTTTGCCCTCTCCGACGTATCTATCGGGTGCTACCCTCCCAATCAAGACTCGGACTTGCCGATTCTGCATGCATTCTCATTTGAAGGCACGGCAAGGGGTCGCCGCCGCAACCGATTATTGTCCATTGGATTTATTTTCCGGGAAGGAGTCGCGTGTGAAGAACGCGCTGAACAATTTATGGGATGCATGGATACATAGCGATGGCGCAGTGAACAACTTCAAGGTCTTTGTGCGCGGAAGGAAAATCAGCCCCGCAGAGGTGGGTTGCCGCTTTTATTGCACCCAACTGCCCGATTAACAAGCCGTAGCAATCCTCCATCTTGGGTCTCGTTAACGACGCCGCAGACCCCAAAGAAGCGTTGACCTCGGCGCTTCTCCCTGTTCTCACGAGCACCCCCGTTCTGCGCACACTCGCGCATCTGCAACGGACTCTCGATGCGCTCGACATCGAGGGCCTTGCCGCCCTGTGGGACCGCGCACCCGCCGGCCCCGACCCAACGCTCCCCGAGTGGCTCGACTTCCTCGCCGCGTACCTCGCGAGCCCCGCGCCCCCGCCGCCCGCCGACCCCGCGCATCTACGCTACCACATCCTCGCGTTCCTCCTCTCCGCGACGCTCAAGGACTGCTCTGTCGTGGTCCGCGTCCCGGACGGCACGGCGACGGTCATCGATCTCGACCCTAAGAGCGTCGACCGCCTGCGCAAGTGGGAGCAGCTCGACAGAGAGATCGTCAGCGCATATGCGGCGGTACCGGATCGGAAGGTGTGCGTTGACGCAGCTCTGCTGTAGTGAGCGCTTACCGGGCCCGGAACGCCGTCAGAATAAAGATATTATACATTCTTCGGACGCGCACATTGTGTCTACAACCCTACACTATCCGATGCCGCCCATCCCCCTGGCTGATACCAGGGACCGCCGAGTTGACTCCGCTGAGATGGGCCCAACGCATTCCAAGCCCAACTCTTTATCAGCTCCTCATCGTCAGCCGCAGGCTCTTCGGCGCCGATATCGTGCGCTGTGAACAAGAACGGCATCCCGGACGGGAACTCGTCTGTCCCAAATTGCATTGGTTGGGTATGGGAACCTTGGGCATCGGTGCCGAGCGATGCGTACGCCTCCTCAAGTATCGCGTCCAGGAACTCGTCTGTCCCAGATTGCATGAGTAGCGCATCAGAACCTTGGCCGTCGCTACTCGGCGATGCAGACGCCTCTTGAATCATCGTGGATAGGATCTGATCAAGGTCATCGCTCGTCTGTTCCGAAGCGCCTGCTCGGGGCATAAACGCGATGGATTCAAACTCGAACTCCGCCGTCTCCGACCGCGCTCTCATTTTCCCCTCCTTTGCCGTCTGCGCGCCTGCCTTCAGCGCCCCGCAGGATTGGGAGCGCGGCGGACGGACGGCCGTTGGCGTCGGGATCCTAGTGGCACCCCCGTTTCCTGGCCCGTATACACTCCACCCTGATGCTGATCGCTGGATCTTCCGGGGAGGGGGAACTGGGGCGTGACGCGGACTGGGCGGGTGCTGGGTTAGGGACGGTCCGGCCTGGGCAGGCTCGGGATGTCCTCTCGGCGCACCGCTGCTGTGCACAGATGGAGTGACACTTTGTGTGGCTTGCGATGGCACCAGGGGGATGAGGGGGAGGGGCTGCGTGAGGATGTCCTTCATCCTTTGACGATACCTCGCATTAGCCATCAGGTCGATGGTGGCCGCATATGAGCGAGGTTGGTGGGCAGAGAACACCGGGTTGCCGGACGTCTCGTACGACTGGCGCGCCGACGCGGCGTCGATGTCCCCGAATGATACAGAACCTTGCAACTGGGAGTCTTTCCGATATACGTGCTGTGGGTGTATCCAAGACGTTGAGCGGGAAAACTGCACGGGATGCGCCGACGAAAGCATCGATTGTTGCTGGTGAAGCGGAAGGGGATACGATATACTCCTTTGAAGGGCCGCCGGCGTGCCAAAAGGATGTTGCCCCGGAGTACGAGACGGTTGCGCTAAAAACAGGCTGCCAGACATGATGGTCCCATCGAACGAACGCTGGGATGTCAGGGCGTCCGAGTCCAAGCCTCGACTCTGAAGCGGTGGCACGCTCCTGCTCGAACAAAGCGCGGCGGTGGCAGGCCCATGATCAGAGTGTCCGGCGACCAGGGGGGATTTCGTGGCGCGTGGTGCCTTGTTATTCGTCTCGGCGGCCTCGAACCGTTCCGAAGAATCCTGAAGGTGGCTGAACAACTGCGAACTCTTCTTCAGGTCTTCCAAGGAAGGTGGAACGGTAAGCCCGCGAGCGGCTGCGGTGTCGATACATTTGCGTATCCCAACGTGTTGCTTGCGCGACGTGGTCCCAGAAAACCTGTGTCCCCTGAGGTGAGAATTTGTATCATTGCAGATGCAGGGAAGACTTACCGACGGTGGCACACAGGGCAGTACGCGGCCGGACGGCGCTGTTTCTTCTTGTTTGGAAACTCCTCCGGGTCCTCATCGCGCGTCCGCTTGTGCGAAATGGCGCCGGCGTCCTGAGGTAAGGGAGCAATGTTCCGGAAGGAACCTTGCCCCGAAAAACCCGGTTGCACTGACATTCTGCTTTGCGTTGGTAGCATACAATGACGGTCGGCCTTGGCGAAAGAACAGAAGCAAGTGGCTGAGAGGTCGTTGAAGAGGAAAAGAAACACAAACAACGCGTTAAATAGGTGCTTTGATGACACGCGCCATTGAGGTTCTGTGCTCAAAGCACCAGCAAAGGTCAACTGGCTGGATAACACCGCCTTGCTCTCCGGATGCTCGAGCCTCCGACGTCAAACATCGGCCGCTGCATCCATAAAAATCGAGCGCTGGTCCACGGCGCTTGAGATCATTCAAATGAGCTTTGGTTAGATTTCTTGTGGAGAACCGACTCGACGATTTGACGAGACCGATGAGTTGTAGTCGGGGTGAGGATAGCCCTACACGTACACCACGTCGCCAAGACCCACACACTCTTGTCTGTATATATGTCTGACATTGGCCCGTCCCTGGTCCAAGCAAGGTCCAAGCCATCTTGACTCTGGAGGGTCCGAGCGCTGACCCGTCGATAGCACTGCAACTTGAAGTACATACATCCTGTATACGCGTAAAAATGGCAAAATTTGTTCTTCATCTATCCAGTGGAATAATGGATGCAAACGGGTACTGGGGGGAATCTCAGCGCTCAGCTAACGCTCAGCACCCCGATTAGGCTGAGCCGAAATCATTGGCTCGCGATCACGTGCAAACCCTCCAAGGTTTCGGTCTTCCCACTGCCCACTGCCCAGTCAATCCGATTGTTTCCATTTCCTTCTCCTCTACGACCTTCGTTCAAAATACTGTGGTAGCATGGATGAACGGAACTCTCCGCCGTCGTTCCAAGCGCAGTTCCTGGGCACCGCTTTGGAGTGCTTTGGCCTGGGATCATTTGGATCATTGAGAACAATGTAGCCGCAGATCAGTGGCCCAAGACCTATATAGCTTGTGCCTTGTGGCTTTCACTTCTGCTTCAAACCTTCACCATGCCTGCGACTCGAACTTCATCGTCGAAATCAGCGGATTCCAAAATTCCCCGTCACCTGCGACCTCCCACCGGATACAATCACAAAAGACTCAGAACTGGTCTACATGCTGGCGCTGACTTCAAATTCCACTACGAAGGCGTCCACGAAGAGCCGGGTCCTTACCATTACCCAGTAAGCAAACCTTCGTTCTAGTGGAGACGGATAGTTGAACGTGTACCAGCTCCCGCTTCCCGTCCGGGAAGAACTGCGTCCCGTGGACCCCCGTGGCCCTCCCCTCAAACTCAGCGATCTTGAATGCGTCAGAGCGCTCGGTATGTCTCTTTTTTACCTCGAGTTCTACTGCTAAGCTCTTTACAGGAGCGGGAGCCAATGGTCAAGTCCTCCTCGTCCGAACACGGGGACCCGCAGCTTCCGCTGGCCCGAAATTGTTTGCATTGAAATCTGTGAGGAAAAAAGGTTTCCGGCAATGGGACACTGTAAGTCCTCGAGAGATCTTTCCAATCTAATGTCCTTTCTTACATATGATTCAGGCCAACTATACACGTCGGAATTCCGAGCGGACCGCACTTGTCAACATGGGGTGGAATGCCTTCGTCACAGGGATCGTACAGACCTTCTACGACGACCGCAACGTGTACCTGATGCTCGAGTACAGCCCGTGCGGCATGTTACACCAACTACTTGGCTCCCCCTTGTCCCCCGCTCAGACCCTCTTCTACTTTGCGAACATCGTGTGCGGGCTAGAACACCTCCAGAAGAGCGGTGTCGTCAACCGCGACATCAAGCCAGGGAATATCCTTATCGGTACCGACGGGTACCTCTGCCTGTGCGATTTCGGTACAGCGAAGGAAATCCCAGCACCGGACGAGCCCATCATGAGTAAGGAATGGATGGGGGACGGGACGGCAGCGTACCAGGCGCCCGAGGGCATCGCGCTAACGGGACAGCCGCCAGATCTGCGCTACGGCGCCGCACTCGACTGGTGGTCAGCGGGCGTCATTCTCTACGAGATGGCCACCGGTGAGCTGCCATTCGGCTGTCCGCGCGACCCCTGCCACTCCGTCGCCGCCGAACAATCATTGGTGCGCATCCTAGCTGGTCCACCGATCTGGCCACGCGGCGTGCGCGTGGGGCGGAATCTCAAGGCGCTCGCGGAGGGTCTCCTCGCAGTGAATGCAAATTCCCGCCTCGGGGCGCGTGGCGTCGAAGAGGTGATGCAGCACCCGTGGCTTGCCACCGTCGACTGGACCAAGATGCGCCAGAAACGGTATCTTGTGAGTTGCACCGCCGTATATCATTTGGGTGGTCGGCGCTAACTTTCTGCAAGCCAACGCGCTTGGGGATCCCTGCCTCGGGCCTTTCGTTCACCCAGAAACGGCTGGATCCCAAGCATTTCCCGGGTCTCCGTATCGCCAGCTAGACACGCCAAGTGTCTGATTAAAATCCCCTGGGATCACGTCCGAATAATGTACCACTAGAACTTTCATCGTGAAACGCGCGATTATTCATTGGTTGTTACTCCTATTGGGGTCCTGAGACGAGGAAGTGTCGAGCGTTACATCGGAATCATGCCGTCGAGCTCAATTGACTCGTCCTGACACGCCGTCCTGAGATGCAGGACACGCGGAGGCCTCCCCTCCTTTTGTTCCTCCTTGTCGCGTCGTTGTCTGCTGTTACCATCCCTACTCCCTGTCCAGTTCTTATTGTCTCGCCCACCGAAGTCTGATGAGCATCTGATCGAAACAGGCAATAGCCTTGTATGTACACGCGAGCCTCGTGTTCTTTGCATGTTCGTTCGAACGTGTTCTCAGGCAGTTCTATTGTTTATGCAATTTAATTTATCTGCTAGCTATCGTACGCGTATCGACATCGCTACACCGAAGGTATCCCGGGACTGTAGCTGAATAACGTGCGGCTGAAAATTAAGCTCGGCTATCGTAGCAGGTGGGTTCTCGTAGCACGATGCATTGAGATGAGACTGCGCTCAAGGTCGAATGAAGGGAGCGTGGGCACTCCTGAATTGGAGGCAGAGACAAGACGGAATGAATAATGATAAGTGCGAAGATGCGAAGGAGGCGCGAAATGTACAAGGCGGGCGGATGCCGCAAGGAGGGCGGTGAAGGCCGTGCCCAATTGGGCGGAGGAGAAAGGGTGGGGGAGGGTGGGGATCAGATGCTGTGGGCAGAGGAGGTGGAGAGTGGGCGTGCCGTCCGGGTCCTGCCCCGTTTGGGCCCGTCGTCCGAGGCGGTTTCGTCCGCAGCCATCGCAGCGCTCAAATCGAGCGCGCGCTGCTACCGCCGGTGACTCGTCCTCCGCGTCGTCCGACTGGTCCTCGTCGTCGGAATAATAAACAGTCTCAGGCGTCGTCGTCGTCCTCCTCGTCGGAGCCGTACCGCCCACCGCGCTCGGTATGCAGCCAGTTCCCGTACCACCGCCCAAGAAACACTTTGATGTCTGCGGGCAGCCCGAGGTACTCGACGTTCCGGGCGATGCCCTCCCACTCGACCGAGCCGTTGTTCAAGCTGTCCTCGATATACGACGTGCTGCCAAAGTACATCCAGTGCACGAGGAGATGGATGGACGACGGGTCGGGAATGGGAAGGAAAAGGATGGGGTGGTCCGGCGAGCACGGCATGAGCCGCGGTAAGCGGTTCGCGGGGACGGTGAACTGCCCTGACGGGCTCGTTTGCGCTGGCGCTTGGGAGAGCGAGGCGCTGCTGATGAGGTCGAGAGAAGAGGCGCCGCTGAATAGACCCCGGAGGAAGGTCGAGTGCGCGGATAGATAATCCATGTGCAACTGAGAAAGAAATGAGCATGACTGCCGGCGAAGAGATGACGGCGATCTACCTTCAAAGATATTCGAGGCACATGGTTCAGAGCAGGCTCTGTCACCCGCCGGCCCAACCCCGAGTCGCTGGACATCGAGAACGCGGGTACATCCAGAGGGAAAGTGGAACCAGCCTTCCCGCGTGGATGTGGTACTGGAATAACTATAGGACAGTCAGATAAAACGAACTAGATGTTCAGAAAAGGGACATACCGAGAGTGCAGTCGGCTGTATCTGGCTTGTCCCAATAGTGCGGCGCAAGATTATGAAGTTGGTCGATAATGTACTCGACAGGCACGCCAGTCAGAGAAGGAGGAGGGAATGCTCGGGCAGTAAATAAGGACGCGGTCGAAATGGGGTCGGAAGGCTTCAAAGGGGGGGACGATGACAAGGATGCGCCAGACCTGCAGCGGGGCATTTTGGGCTGGGAAGAGTCCTGATCCTCCAAGAGCGTGGGGTTTTTAACTTCCGAGTCGAGGTTAATGTTATTGTCTAGCGACATTGCTGAGCGGACGGCTTAGAAAGGAATGAGCGACCCGAAGGGAAGGCGGGGAAGCAAGATAGGTCAGAGGTATCGGTGATTGAACCTTATAGGCACCCGACGAATCTGCCTTCAATTGTTCACAGTTGCCAATTTGACGATCAGTCTTGTCCTTATTGTTTTTTCGATCACAGACATGGGGATCATCAGTTTATCCCCTTCGGACCATCTCCCGACCTCAAGGGAAGCCTCCCGGCCCGCGATCGTGATCAGCAAGATCGTTGATTCTTGACAATACCGCACAATAGGCGCGCGCGCCCCCAGGTGTAACCCTGAGGGAAGAGGAGGTCAGTGAACGGATATGTGAAATGCCTAATTAGGAATGCCGCGGCGGACACTTGTTGTCTTCTTGCTGTTGAACGTACGTAAATCTGAGAGCAGATGGATAACGCGGAGAAGGCGGAACATCGTCTGTCGTTGTGCAAGCTTCACTCTGAGTTTTCTTTCCGTCAATCATGAGCAAGAAAACAAGTGAGACGCGAGTTCGAGATTTGAATTTCACATTCACAGAAAATAGTGGGGATGTCGAAGGGGATTGAAAGCAGGAATGCGAGCGTCGGGCCGGTGGCTACCCTCAGCAAAGTAAAGTGAAACCAGTTCTCCCGCGGAACCAGTTTCAGCAGAAACAAGGCCCCGAAAAAAAAAGAGTTACAGTAACTCGAAAACAAAACGATGGAAACAGACAGGAGAGAAACCGTCTGTCCGGGAAAAGGAGTCGCAGGCAAAAAGAGAGCCCGCCTTGTAGAAAGAACGCACCGCATCAGAGATGGACGAAAGTTACTCCTGTCTAGATAGGAATGATGCTGTATATGGCCGCGTATTATGAAACAGGTGCTGCCGGTGGAGCGCAGAGCGAGGAATGAATGCAAGACCAGGTAAGTACGCGCACATGGCGGTCTCGGGGACGGCGGGAACCTTGAAAAATTCAAGTCTAAAAGAAAGGGATTGGGATTCTAGAAACGACTTGAGACGCTTGAGGCATTCGCTTACCGCCTCCGGATTCGCCTTTTGGTATTCAAGATCGAAGTCCAGTGGATACAAGTATGTAGAGCCGGAGGTTGACTGACTGAGATCTACATGCATTTTGCTCCGGGGCACTGAGATAACTAACATTCGACGGGCCGCGTCACGGTCGCAAGAGAAAAAAAAACGTAACGAGATAGGGTAAAGTCCCTGGCGCTTGCAAGGCATCCTTGAAGACACGTTCCATATCCTTCTATAGATTTCTACTGAAACTTGATGCGACGCGAGCGGTGAGCGCGTTGAGCGCGTGGTGGTTGAGTTCAAGACGCGTGAGTGATGCGGCCGTTGTTTGTCACGGTCGCTTCACCGAACACTCCATCCTTCGGTTTGTATGTAAAAAGCCCACCTCGGCCCTCATGGCAAGCTCGCCGCCGCCCACGAATGTGTTTGACGAAAGCCCATACGCTAATCACCCCAGTCTCTCCCCCATCGAACAGGAGGTGCTATGGGAATATGCCAAACTTGCGGAGAACCTCAAACTGGTATGTACAATTACATTCCGTCCGCGTCTATGAGCTTCTATTGAAGTGCGCAGCTCAAGAAAAAGACGCGTAACTTGATGGAACGGCCTGATGCCACTCTCTCAGTCCGACTTCGCGCGGTGGAAAATAAAATGGGGCTCATCTTAACTCTGGTGAGGACACTTGGGACGACACGTCAAAAACATCGATCTGAACTGTTTCAAATGATTCCCTCTTTCAGTTCAAGGCATCCGTGTGGGGCGTAATCAACGAACAGAGCGTTGCTGAACCATCTCCGGAACCATCTTTGGACAGCCTAGACTTCTCAAACGAGACGCTTAGACGATGATTTCGCGGGCGTGTATATCTTGAAAAGCGGGTGAGTATGATGAGGTACAGGGTATCCATGTCTCAACCCTTCTCCAAGCTCAAGGGGTCAATGTGGGTCTACTGGATCAGGACGCCGCCGATGGACTTATCTTGAGATTTTCCTGTTCGAGTGCATTCACTGCCTTGACTTTCAGATGTATTAACACAGCACCACTTTACTTCCCTCCCAGACATTCGAATTCGACAGAGCGCCCTTGAAACTACTCGATTTGGGCCGCGTTTCTTACCACCGATGCTGGGTTCATTTTCGCCCAAGCTTGGCAATAATTCAAAAGAGCCGTGGCTTGGTATTTTCCGGCATCCTCGACGACTGAGAGCTCCAATTAACGAATTAGTTCTCGGAAAGGATAACGATAGACTCACTCATCCAATACGTGTCTCGTGACAGCAACTTCCACTCCTTCACAAGTCTCCCGATCTCGTCCTTGAGCTCGGGCATGTCCCATTCATCAGCATCTTCGAGCAACTCGAGGAGATCTCGCAGAAAATCCATATGCCCTTCGTCCGTCTGTTCTGGCTCCCGCTTGATTTTCCCGGTGTAAACGAAGTCTTGCACTACAGTCAGCATTATCAATACATATATGAAGGATTCGACTCACCGAGGACGGCGCGGGCCCCGAAATATGTCCCAGGGAATGAGTGCTCGATCGACACACCCTCGCTCCAACCGACTCGAGCATCTCGCACATGTGGGATTGCTGCTGCGAGGAAGGTCGAATGGGCTCGGAGTGTTTCACGATCAATGGCCTCCCCATCCGTCCTACGAACCGGCATGAGCAACACATCGGTTAGTTGCCCCTGCTTCCGCATGAGGTCAAAGGCTTCTCGCAAAGTATTGCCATTCTGCGCATTTGCTTGCGGCCTGTAGTCCACGTCTGCTTCACTCCCCGCTCCCGCCGCAAGCAGCAGATGTCGATAATCCTGTAGAAACTGGTGGACTTTGAAGGTCTTCGTCTCGGGGTAATCATATTCGACATTGAACATTAATTCCCCGGCCGGGCGCCACATCCAAGGATCATGGTCCGGGTCATCCACATTCAAGAACAGTGGGCCTGTTGCTACGTGCGACAGAAGGTGTGGTCTTGCTTCCTCTCTGTTGTCGTTCAACCATTGGTATGTCGCGCGTATCTGGCGAAGCAGCGATCGATTTCCAGGATGTTCGGGCGCAACCTGCAGGGCCAACACCGCGAGGTGTGCCACCTACGGGGAATTATCAATTACTGCAAGGAGAGGGGAAAACACGCCCTTACCACTTCTTGCGCAGTTGGAACTCCAAGCGATGCATTAAGTGCGAGCAGACCCGCCATCGGCTCCACTCCGAACCGAGCACGCTGTGACCACGCGACCTCCTCGTATTGGTTTCGAAGAATCTGGCATGGAGCGACAATCTGGGGAAACTGCCTGCAGTAGGAATCTTCAACATAGGAAGTTGCTGATGGACTCCGACGTTGATGGCGTGGTACGAATCGCAACCCGTTCAATTGCCTCCACTTATTGGTGTTCGTCATAATGATGTTAGGCAGTCTGGAGCTGTAGAAATCGTAAACAGCTTCGGCCCTTTGCATGACTGCAGCTTCAGGGAGCTGCCGCATCGTAAGATCTACATCAACGGTTCTCGCGCAAAGGAGGAAGGCGTCCCAGTCGACGGTGAATTGCAAGCCCTTGGAATGCAAATGTTGTTGTAGGTGTCGGAAGTTTGGATGCAAAAACAGGCTCCGTTCACAGCTCTGCAAGGCGGCTGAAAACAAGCCGACTGAGTGATCATAGAGTTGATCCGGGCTTCGCAATCGGAGGTCGCCATCCGGTACCGGGATTTTTCCTGAGCCTCCGAGACTCAGAAACGCCGTTAGCAGAGTGGAATATGTGTCGATATCGGAAGGGTGTAGAACATCCGGAAAAGTCAAGAGTTGGGCGAGCCGTTCTGAGGTCACGGTTTCACGCCTCGGAATCCAGGAATAAACCTCATGGAGAGCATGCGAGAAGTTTGCGAGTGCAATCCCGGGTCTGATGTACCCGTCGAATCTTTCAAATGTCAGCCTCTGGGGAAGCATTTCCAATTCGTGAGACGGGAGCAAGAGGGTCGAGTTGTTTCGGCGAGCTTCCCATATTGGAAGACCTTTGACGACGTTCCGAGACTCGGAATCTGTGCATCCGTAGACCTCCGACCGGATCCATTCGCTGACCGTACGGATTTCGTCCAGAGACAAATATTCGAATGGAGATGGTTTAAAGCGGATCACCCTCAGATATGCCTGGAGATTGAAGGGTTTCTCGAGCGAATGTCGCAATGGAGCGGGAACCTGACAAAAAACGAGGTTCATTTTTTGCATGGCGGAGACAAGAGCCTGATTTTCGACGGCTCCGGTCATGACCTCGTCCCTGCGACAATACTCCAACGATACGTAATCCCCGTCATTGGTCGGGATTAAAGGAAGAGTATCGAGCGAAGAGGGGGAAGGAGGGTCGGATAAGTTGGTATAAATCTCCCAAAATCTAGTTATCTTTTCTTTCGTCGCTGGGGAATGAATGCATCTCGACTGCGCAGGGACTATTCGTTGTAGAAGTGAAAGGACACCGGCGGCGTCAAAGCGCTTTACATTCATATCCGGACTCTGGATTAACAGATTTTGCGTTTCCTTGCTGAATGCCTGGTGAAGGAAGTCACTGAACGAAAATATGTTCGGTATTACACCCTCGAATACATATTTCGCAGGTTGTTGAGCGTTCCCGACCGTAAGGTCACCGTCCGCGAGCACAATGAGGTGAAGGTCGGAAACTGAAACGGTCCCTTTCAGCAGGAAGGACAGCACCGCATCGACCGTTGGGATATCAAGACGCTTCTTGCGGAACAACGTAACGAGCTTGACGGATTGGGATATGATCACCTCCTTCACAGAAGAGGGATCAACGAATCGGAGCTGGTGGGTACCATCCGCAATTGCGGCGCCCTTGGTGAACAGCCTATGAATTGCGAAAGGAAGCTGTACGAAGTCCGACGTTTCCAGCATCCGTAGCACCTCTTCGACTCGCCATGGAGTTCTGTCCGCAAATATGGCGTCGATGGGTGCGATCAACTGCGAAGTAACTGTGTAGCATATGGGGGCCGATGTCTTCACAACCGAATCATAAAAAGCCTGAACAATGACCCGGGAGATGGACCCAGAGTCATCATCACTGCTGTTCTCTGGCCACCATTGGAATGGATTCCGGGGAGTGCGGGAACTGCTGGCGGCATATTGGATGCTTAAAATATACAGAGGGGGAAGAAGGTTGTCGAGAATCCACTGATTGAATGATGCGTGAGGAAGGCGAAACCCAGACGTGTCTGCTGGCTCGAACCGAATATGCCGTCTGTCAGAAGAGATTGCGAATTGGGCTGATATATGGGCGGATAGTGAAGTCTTGATTGGAAGGCGCAAACTGGAGAAGAGGAAGCGGGTCGGTGGTTCATGTTGGAATCTATGGGGTGTTTCCGTGTTCGCCGAATCCTTCAAAAGAAGAGCCGTTCGGACCACTAGTCCAATTTGACTGTGGCTCAAGCCCATCTCGTCCAGAATCCGACGGTGTTCGAGGGGTACACAGGAAATCGGAGTGATCGATTTGGTAACAAGCCAACGCTGCGAGGACGTTGTCCCGTCACGGCTGATGGCCTTGAGGGAAAGAACTTCGTGATCAAGGGCTTGTTCCGCAGGCGGTCTCGAGGCCTCAACAGACCAAAGGGAGTTTAAAACACCCTGTGAAACTGTTTAATCAATGTTTGCATAAAAAATCGAGAGAACCGCACCATGGGAGACTGGTGAGCGGCTGAAATATGTTCCAGGCGCGTAAAGTACATGGCGTCCTTTGCAAGGCCGAAATATGTTTCGTTGAGAAGGTTCAAACAATCCGAAACTCGGAGAACCACGGAAGAAAGGATGCTGGCTTGATCGCTATTCCGCAAAGGAAGTCTGAACAAAGTCTAGAACTCTCGCGTAAGCTCAAGTATGTAGCAGGTTTAATGTCACTACCCCCGGATATGTCGAAGCAGATTTTGAAAATCCATACACTGAATCAAACACCGAGAGTTGGTCGGGAAAGCGCCTACGACAATGTCAGTATACCTATTCATGTTGAATACAGGACTCGTACTGAAGCACATCTGAAATGCGTCTGATGAGAGATGTCCTGGGCCGGCCCTTCCGGGAAGGGAGATGCGTCCCAGATGGATCCAGAATAAGCAGGCGATCATCAGAAACGATTTGAACCACCTGTGCATTGACAATACCCAAATTAGCCGTTAGTGTGGCGATGATGAATGTAAATACAGACATCTGTGAAATGAAAAAGGGATAGTGCCCCGAGTCCATAACGTCCAATGCTATCCGGATTTGAGAGTTTTCCGCCCTGTCCCACCTTTCTCAGGCCGCGAAAATCGTCTTCGCTCAACTTCGCGCATCGTTGTACAAGAACAACGATGGCCTTTGCTGTAAATCGACGAGGCCGGGCCCTAAAACCTTTGAAGACTCGAAAGTTCTCTCATCCAATAGAACCGAGAATTTGCTCGCTTTCGCGTCGACGGCATTGGCGAGAAACTCATTGAGAGCGTACTTGACTTCGTGTTCCTTTAAGATTTTGTTAACGCGATTTGTAAGCTCCTCGCCCATCTGCAGGTCGTCGTCGTCGTCATCTTCTCCTAGTTCTAGGGAGCTGAGAAATTGAACTCTCAAGTCACGTGCGAGAGACTCGGACACATCAGGATGAACAGGGATACCTTCGGGAAGAAAGTTGGACGCAGTATCCACGAAATAGACGTGATCGATAGGGTGTAAAACCTTGTCGCTCCCGGGAACGAATATCTGTTCGTGATCTTCGACTGAGCAGCACGAAAGCATGGGGGCCATCTCTCTCAGAATGTTCAGTGCCTCCGATACACCGTTGCTCGTGCGCTCGGGAATGAGTAGGTGGAGCTCAGCCAGCAAGGTTGAAAGAGAAGGGCTGGGAACAGGATCAACATGCAAATATATGATTTCAATGTCTGCGAAGAACTGACCTCTCCGTGCAACCCATCTTTTGCAGGAAAATAGTCCCCTGGCCGTGATTAGCTTCCAAAAGAGATCGGGGCACAGTATGGAAGCGACCCCGGAGCCTTGATGGTTTGAGTAATGCGTGCTCTGTTTCCAGTAGATGGTTCGGTCCAACGGGAACCCACGGTTGGCCAGACACTATGCGTTTCAGGGTTTCGATTTCACCGTCGGAGAGTGTCCCAGAAACTCGCGAAAGCTCGCTTATGATTGCGTGGAGTCGAGCTCCGCGAGTCTTCAAGTTAGGAAGGGCGAGTGTTTGGACAAACTGATCCTGCAATGTTCGTATCGGAACGCGATCCCAACCCAACACCGTTCGAAGGGCTTTGTTGTCTACCTTCCCACTGACGACAGAAAGAACCAAATCGAACAGGTATGCAGTGTTGTCTTTATCGGAATCCCGGCAAGTTGCGGGAGCAGCTAGAGCCTTGTCAGGCCGAATGGGCAACCATCTTTCCGTAAGGCGGTGAGCAACGGCGGAGACAGATGGCCACGAGTGGTCCAATATTGGCAAGAATAGCTGTGCCTTGTTGAAGATGCGCTGATACTCTTCCTTGGGCCAAGTCCTCGACAAAAACGTGATACGTTCCTCAGCGATCTGAGTGGTCAAGTTCCTCTGGTAAAAGCCGTGCGATGACAGCAAAGATAGGTATGGCTCTTCAGCCCATGCGCCATGTGGAAGTTTACCAGGCTCTCCCTGGTAGAGAAAAGCAAGCTCGGAACGAGGATCAATGACTTGGGTTGGCGGAAGGCGGAACGAGGAGGGCGGCTTGGATGGATGAGATTCGACCACTGGAACGAATGGGACGAGCTTCAAGTTAGATCTAGCCGATGGGGAGAGGTCCGAGAGTCGACGGATGATTCGATCGAGTAACGCATCGAGAATACGAGGAGGTTGAACGGTCAGATGTGCGATCGCCATTTCGAGCACCCCGAGCTCGTCCAAAGCCCTTTTCATTCCTGCATGGTCGACGATGGTCCCAAGAATGCCGCTGCTCGGTGTGACATCGAAAAAAGTCGAACCAGGGGGTGTGATGGGCACCGGGAAGTCATCAGTGACGCGCATGTAGATCGAAGAGCCCACCACAGGCCCATTAACCCGTCGAGAAAATTTGCTCCCTTCTTTTCGTTGGAGGATGGCAACGCGAGTCGGGAATATCGGCAACTGAAGAAACTTCTGGCGGTTCGTATTATCCAATCGAATTGGCTTGCCCAGGGAGGAACGCAAAGACGAAACGAGATGCTCCTGGATCGCTACAGCCGATTGCTGGTCGAGAGCGGATATCAGCGAAGAGGATATCGAATCGATCAGAAATGAAACATCGGTGGCGGACGCAGTGAATTTTTGGAATGCAGAGGAATATGGCACAACGTTCGGGTGCAGAAAACGAACCCCGAGAACCCCGAAAGCCTTGATCGTACGGCCTTTGGTTGCGACGGGAAGGATGATGCGACTCTCTATCTTGCGGAGTGTCCCTTGAGCACTCGGCAATAGATGGAAGCGAGTAATGAGCGACAATAAACCATCCTTCTCCTCCCCGGGCCATGTCGACTCTGCCATCCACCTCCAGAACCGTGTGAGCCACTCGACCGTCACCGAAGTGTCATCTATTATAACCTCGTCTTCCGCCGGATGGAAGCCTCCGAACTTGGAAATCACGTATGTCTGGACGATCGTCTTATTGAGACGAACAATATTGACAGCCTCAGAGGCATCCGGAGAACAGAATATTTGTGCGAGGGGAGATGACATCTTCGAAAGGGAGATGAGATGGGTATCACAGTCTCTGAAAACTGCTTCTTCCTGTCGGAATACAAGGACGGGGGTCATTTCGGGGAATGGTTGCCGACGCGACAGAGAAAATCGAGACCCATCCGCAAGAGGGACAAGAGGCAGGCCAAAGGCGTTGGAGAGTTTTCCCGGAGCTAGGACAAGGTACTGGAGAAGGCGATCCTTGGCCTCTTCGGCCGCGTTTGTTATCACAGGAATGCAAGCCTGATTTAATTAAACATGTTAGTTGCACGATCCAGTTTTTCGATAATGCACACATACAAGCAAGGCATTGCGGAGCCGTGTACTATTCGGATGCAACGATAGATCTTCTGAGCTGGAGGGAAGGGCTTTTCGTATTTGCCCAGGGAGTTTGACGACCGTCAAGCCGATCTGGGACAACACCATCAACAACGCGGGATCGTCCTCCTCCGAAGCTATGAGGGCAGACGACAAGGCGACGTGAATTTGAGGAGAAGTAGGGAGATTGGTATTTGGGAAGGCTGGGAAGACGGGGAGGTTCAAATCGATCACCCGTTTCAACAAATTGGGCAGGATTTGACTCCAATAACTTGAACCACTCGTACTGGCCTGATCTAGTGCCGGCCATGCCGCCCAGATATTGTCCACCTCTTTGTTATCAATGAGAACGCGCAGCAGTGCACTCCAGGTTGCCGGGAGAAATTCATCGAAGATGGAACGATTCCATGTGACTAGCAATCTGGCGAAAGGCCTAATGAGCAAATGTGAAGTTGAATTCGAACGCAAGACGAACCTTTCTCGTGATTCAGCGCCAGTTCCTGTTTCTTCGATGTTCCGAAGACTCTGTCGATCTTGCGTGAGCGCTAGAATTGCGTGCAAATGCAGTGGGAAGCCGGTATGGATAGGGAGGGGAAGAAGAGTGAACAGCCTCCCGTTGAAAAAATCCGATTCAAGGCCAATAGGAAAGGCGAGCGCCACATGCGAGAACAATTTGTCATCGGCCAACTTGGAACCAACATTGTAGCCAAGTTGCCTATTCATGATGCCCGCTGTATCTTCTGTGCTTCGAACGGCATGGTAAACGCGCCATACCTGCGACACTGTACCTGCGGGGGATGTGACAGTGATTGCGCATTTGAAAGTTTCCTCGCGGGCGCCAGTGTTGCGAGAAAACCTACGCTTCTCCGCTATGGAGAGATCGGAAATTTCGGCACTGCCGATAAAGTGTTCCTGACCATCGGGCGATATAACCTTGAGGCAGATGTAACGGATGTGCTTGAGGAACAGCATTACTACGCTCAGCTCCCTCTCAACGAAGTCGCGAAAGAGGGTTTCGATCATGGAAGGATCGACAACGGTTGGTTTGATGGTGCTTTTCAAAGCCTGTGCGTTGGTGCGCAGCGGCAATCGCACGACAGTGCCGGGGAAAAGACCATCGGAATCAGGGCTGAGGGCTTTATCGAACGCTGCTAGCTGGTCGGGATACGTGTTCCCCTCCGTAGGGACATCGATCATCACTCCGCCTTCTTGACCAGCAGAAAATCTCTCGTGCGGGTCGAATATCACCAACTTGCGACCGGAGAGGAAATGCGGATTATCGGTGATCTGGGAGAAAGCAACCGTGAGAAGTCATGAAAGTGAGCAAAGAGAAAAATGGTCTACATGGTAGCAAGCGCGGACACCGATACCAAATTTGCCGATTTTTCTAAAAGACCGTTAGACAAAGATGAGTCGACCGGGAAATAGAGGGCTAACGTTTCGTCCGTAGTTTTACTAGAACTGTGAAGGGTGCTGATCGCCCTCCAGTCCGATTCCGAGAATAACGTGTCATTTATTGCAAGTAATGCCGGGCCTTGGCAGTCAAAGAGATCCAGGTCTGCTACTGACACAGACGGATGCGTACGCAGGTCCAGAATGAATGTCTATGATTTTGTGAACGGGTGTTTTGTCGAGTAATGCGGGTTATATGTACCTGATTTGTAGCAGATGCATCGTCTGAGTTTTGGAGCAGCTCGCGCAATATCCCGTTTCCGAGAGGATAGGAGTCCAAAATGCTCTTGATGATTTTGGTGAGATCCGCGCGTTCGCGGAAGTTTACTACCATGGTTCAGTCGAGAGATTGAGTGTGGAAGATTCTGAGTCGGTTCAGTGAGTTGAGTTTGGGATGATGGTTGTGGGTGAGTTTAGGCGCTTAGTACGGCGTTTACATGTCGATACAAACATGAGGCCTTGTAATTTCCCAGAATAGTCAGATCACAGGGCGAGGGCCCACGGAAAAAGGCCAGAAACTCGATGGCGGTAGCATTGTCT
This sequence comes from Mycena galericulata, assembly GCA_029289565.1. Taxonomy (NCBI): domain Eukaryota; kingdom Fungi; phylum Basidiomycota; class Agaricomycetes; order Agaricales; family Mycenaceae; genus Mycena; species Mycena galericulata. The sequence continues at coordinate 461,208 of JARKIA010000067.1, forward strand.
GACAAGTTGTGGCGGCATAGGCCCCGTGAAGCTCCCGCCAAGGATTGTCCGGAAAAATCGCCAAATTTGGCCTGAAAAAGCCACTTTTTTGGGCCAACCCCGGCCTGAAAAAGCCACTATCGGACAAGGGTTGACACGTGAGGCACCCAAAAATAATCAATTTTTTTCTCCGGCGCGCGTTGCCAGTGCTCTGAACAAGAAAAATGAACAATCCATTAGCGTTTGTAGATACCTTGAGGGTGACCTTTTTTTACCTCTTTGCAAATCATCCTCGTCAAGGCAAAATTTCAAAATCCCGGCTCAAAATTGGCTCAAAAAGCCACTCGGCGGACAGGGCTGGTGGATTTTGGGCCTCAAAAAGCCACTTTTCGGACAAGGAAATCGCAAGATTTCGGCCTCGAAAAGCCGCTTTTTCGGACAATCCTTGGCGGGAGCTTCACGGGGCCTGGCGGCATGGCTGTCCAACAGTCCAGCGTCTTCGTTTTAACTTTGTCTTGCTCTTTGTTCTACTCCTCGTGGTTCATTTGTCGCTTTCTAGACATGGGCTGAAGAGATATCAATTCAGAAATAGTGGTACTGCTGTTAGTTCGACCACGGCCATGGCCAGGAGTGCGCTTCTAATATCGTGCCAGTGGCTTGGGCCCGGGAGGTTGTTAGTCATCGGCAAGTCATCTCGGCACACCGGACCAGAACTCCATTGCTTTTTGCACGCTCCCTCCACCATCGTCGATAACGTGGGCAAGCTTCTTTGAACGGCTTTCTTTCTTTATCACAGAGGAAATGCTAGGCGCGCTCGAGCAATGGTCCTCTTGCAGTCTTTTGGGACAAGAACGACTGGCCGGCGAGCTCGAGTCCATGAGTCGACTCGACTCTGTACGGTTTCAAGTTTGGGGCCCTGAGAACATTAACTGGCCGCAGTGGAAACGTAACTTCCCCGTCCGCAGTACGCCGCAAGGCCAACCTCCACATGATGATCCTATCTTCATGCCGAGCTGTCGTTCATGGTAATTTGCAAGCGCTCGCAGGGCCTTATCGACTCTTTGTTGCAGTTTTCTACAGTACCAGCTTTTCGGCCAACTGGGCAAGATCGATATTGAACGTCGTTTTTCCACTCGAATCGTGGCCTAGGTGTGCCTTGTTGGATCCGGCGATCGGTGGTGTGGCCCTACGACGCGTGGATTCGAAGGCATGACTTCGCGCCAGCACCCCTCGGTCATCTCGTGCGTCGCAATTTTTCTAGATTTACAACGTTGTCAACCGGCCGAGTAACTGTTATTATGAGGTTGGAAATTTATTCTGCCGGATCTCAGTGCGATGGATGTCAATTTGCGTTGCGTGTGGACGTATAGATCTGGTCCACGGAACATTCCTCTGCGTTAGAGAGTAGCTAGTGCATCAGGCTGTCATCCCGCAGGCCGTACGAGTTCTTTTCCCGCGTACCCAGTCTGATTGTCGTCGAGCCTGCGACACCCAAGGTTATTCGCAGTGGAGTGGATGAACTCGCACATCTATTGCGATCCCGCGGTTTGTGCGTGGGCTTGAAGAACTCACCATCATCTTGAATTTCGATCTGGACGACGTGAATATTCCAAATAGCGCGGTACACTTCTCGAGATCTAGCTGCATCCTTTTTTCACTAATGTCTTGCCAGATCATGGCCACGTCGCGTTCCTCCCTGTGCTGCGTTGCGTCGCTCAAGCATTTTTGCGTATCACGAATTACAACGTCTACGCCTACATTTTTCAAGTGACCGACAAGCATATCAGTTGGAACTGGGATGGGATGGATGGTCGGAAGCTGACAGTGAGTGTGAGAGACCATGCAACCACGATCCACGGTGCGTTTTACAAGCCACATCGCCTTCGTCTTGACGCGCTCTACAGATGGCATTGAAATTCTTTTCATCGACGCCCAGTCCATCTCGCTGTTCAACGCGTTGGTTTCGGACGTTGTATTCAGAGGAGAATTATTCGTGCGCACATTGTCATCGATAGCGATGTCTCCCCTCGTTGTTGGAAAGCTTCTTGTGGAGTTCGATACCTTGCCCAACGTGCGCCGGCATCTTACAACGTTTGTCTTTATTTCAACTAGCGGTGTAGCTACTGATTTTGCAAGAGACGACTGCAAGTCCAAAGTATTGCCACTGAGCGCGAGTATCAAACAAAGCAAGACATGAGTGTCGATTGAAAGTTTAGTCTTTAATTGCGCGCCAAAAGCGGACGTGCTATTTTCTTCCTTCCACGTCCGTGGGTACGGATACAAGATGAGCGCTAGGGGGGTAGATGTAACAAGAGGCGCGAATGCGTAGCCTAAATAAATGTCCGAGTAGTAATAACAGGAACAACCAGCAAGATGAGAAGAACCCAGGATGCTATAAGGCCTATAAGGTGACGTGCGTGTGTGATATGTAATTAGTTTTACAGAGAAAGGACAGGCACAGTCAGCCGACGGCAGCGGGAAGGTCGGCAGGGACGAGGCGTAGTCGTCCGTGCTGGCCTGCTTGCGCTTGATACTCGGCCGCTTCGATAGCACGATCTCGCCCTTCTCGTTTTTCGAATAGAGGGAACGTCGTTTTGCGATGACCTCTAACTCGGCGTCGTTTTGCAAATCGCACGGCGTTTTACGAATGAAGCGCATGTCGTTTTGTAAATAAAAGGCGCGGAATTACACGTCATTTTGGTCGGCGCGTCGTTTTGCGAATACCTGCATTGTGGCAGGCTGCGCGTCGTTTTGCGAATCGCCCGTCGTTTTGATCGCCGCGTCGCTTTGCGAATAAGGCGCGCGTCGTTTTGCGAATCGCCCGTCGTTTTGATCGCCGCGTCGCTTTGCGAATAAGGCGCGCGTCGTTTTGCGAATAAAAGGAATGTCGTTTCCCGAATCACGCGTCGTTTTCCGAATAAGGCGCGCGTAGCACGTCGTTTTGCAAATGCTCTCGCACCGTTTTGCCTCGTGCCGTTTTTCCACGCGTCGGGAGTCGTTTTGCCCTTGCTTTGCAATGGTAATTCCGCATCGTTTTGCGAATATGCTCACTTCACGTCGTTTCGCCTTGGCGTTGTTTTGGCCGCACACCGTCTTCACCGCGCCGAGTAGTTTTGCGATTCAAGGGAGAAGCTCACGTCGTTTTGCGAGCCGCGGCCCACTATTACCCCGTGTCCACGCGCCTCGCACAGGGACTTCTGCGCCAGTGTTCCCCTTGCGTCGTTCTGCCGTCGCGTGCACGTCGTTTTGCCTCCAGCGTCGTTTTGGTCATCCCACTATGGCCAAGTGGTTACGCGCCCACCGCGTCGTTTTGCGAATGTTTTGACGTCGTTTTACGATTGCCCTCGCGTCGTTTTGCGAGTATCCTCACGTCGTTTTGCGAATGTCACGTCGTTTTGCGAATATCCTCACGTCGTTTTGCGAGTACGCGCGCGTCCTTTTGGGCTGCCTCGCCTCACTATGTCCGAGTGGTTGGCGGCCGTTTCTGTTTCTGCCTTGCCTATGTCGTTGATATTTAGCCTTGCATTAATGTGGCCCTCGCACCGTTTTACGCTTTGGGCTACTTACGGGGAGACTCACAATGGCCGAGTGGGTTACCACCAATCCTGTGGTTCAAGCGGGATTCGAACCCATACGACAGGAGAGCACCGAGGATTTGAACCTGGTTGAACGATTGACCAAAGAAAGGCAGAGCGACGAGCCGCTCAATGCGGCACAACATTTTCTAAACAACAAATGAAGTTGGGACTCCGACGGTCGGGACTCGAATTCTCGGGCCGCAACTACCTTCCTTACCTCCCTTGAAGTTGAAATGCTACGAATGACCACTGGGCCAGTCAAGGACCTCCTGACTGTTGGCGGCTCGTAGCAGCGGCCCGCTTTGACCTTATGACGTGGGGAAATATGTTTGGCAGCTCAAGCGTTGGCACAAGGTCGAAGACTCGAAGCGGGCACTAATGCACTTTTTCCTCGTCCTGCTCGGCGTCGGCCTCGCTCTTGGCCGCCCCCCACAATCTTATTTTTCCTGGATTCCACCCGGATCCGTCGTGCATCTTTGTGCTTGAATGGAACGACACATTCTTCTGCGAACGACACGACACGGTGGGATAATGTGCGTCGTACTCTTCTTATGGCGCCGGGCTTCTCTAACCTCCATACAGCTCATATTCCGCACCACAGACCCGTACACACTCGACGCGCGGTCGGACCCGGTGCACTTCATCTTTGATGGCTACGACAACTGGGTTGCACTTCGAGCCACTGAATCTAAGTACAGATTGTTGAATTTGGCTCGCACACGTCCAATTTGTACTCGTTTAGTGCGTCTGGCATTCAAACCACTTGACTTGAAACCAGCCTCTCCGCATTTATTACCAAGTGTGCGTTGCAATGAATTCCTTTCTATCTACATGATCATGAACCTCCCCGACCTATGCCATCTCACCGTCCTGCTTCCATGTAACCGATTTCGGATTCTTTGCTCCCCAATCCGGCAATAGGTCAAAAGCGAGGTGGCCTTGACATTCTTGCGCGGCTTTGATGACTGAAGACCAATTAAGCGCTGTTTTGGATCTAGACTGCGAGACTTACTCATCTGATACGTGGCTCGCGACAGTAAATCCCAGTCTTTGACAAGTCTGCCTATCTCGTCCTTCAACTCCGGCATATCCCACTGTTCCGCTACGTCGAGCAACTCAAGGATATCTCTCAAGAACGTCATGCGTGCCTCGACGTCCCCTCCGAGATTCCGTTCGATTCGCCCGGTGTATATGAAATCTTATCCAACTGTCAGAATATCTCTATCGAATTGAGGTTCACGTACCAAGGACGGCCCTTGCTCCAAAATATGTGCCAGGGAATGAATACTCTTGCAAACGACCTTCACGCCAGTCAAGCCCGTCCCGCACAGTGGGGGATGGCTGCAGCTAGGAAGGAAGAATGCGCCCTGAGTTTTGCCGTATCGATATCTTCTGGGTCCTCCATCGTCGGAATCGGCATTAGCACCATATCAGTCAGTTTCCCTGCTTTCCGCATGGCGTCGAACGCATCTCGTAAGATATCGCCGTCCTTCGCTTTCGTTTGGGGCCTGTAATCCACAGGGTCTTCGCTGTCGCCCCCGGCAGCAAGTAAAAGGGGACGGTAGTCCAGCAGGAATTGGCGGACTCTAAAGGTGCTCTCCCAATCGTAGTCGATATTGAAGAACAATTGTTCCGCTGGACGCCATTCCCAAGCCTCAGTATCCGGATTATCCACATTCAGGAACAGCGGTTCCGTTGAGCGGAGAAGAAGGGCCTCCCTGGCTGTCTCGCTGTTCTCGTTCAGCCATTTATAGGTGGCTCGAAGATGCTTCAAGAGAGTCGAATTTCTGGGGCATTCAGGCGCAATTTTGAGAGCTAAAACCGCAAGATGATCGACCTGGCACGTTGTCAGAAAGGTAAGACACTAAAGGAGCGGCTCAGCCTACCACTTCTTTCGCATTTGGAACTCCGAGTGACGGTTCCAGGGCATTGAACAAGACTGGGTTTGGCGGCGGCTCCTCTGGAAACAGGCCACGTTGGGTCCAGGCCACTTCTTCAGTATTCTCTCCGAACAAGCTGAGAAGGTGAGACGACCGGCAGCAGGGGTACACAGTGCGTCGCTACAGTGGGTGGTAGGGATGATGGGCTTCGCACTTCGTGCCGAGGTATGAATCGGAGTGTTCTCAACCGTTCCCATTGAGGCTGATCGACCTGGTGCAAACTGGAGTTATAGAAACTGTACACAAAACCCGCCTTTCGCATCAGCTCGATGTCAGAGAGCCGTCCTGATGCTCTATGAATCAGCTGGGCACATGAAAAGAATGTGGCCGAATTGATCGTGTAATTCAAACCCTTGGACCGAAGCTGCATATGCAAATCCCTGAAGGAGAGATGCAAAAAGAGCTCTTCTGGGCGTCTTTCCAAGGGGAGGATTTCGGAAAAACAGCGGCTCAGTGTGATCATAGAGGTGGTTCGCGGGGCGCAGTACCCGATCCATGTCTGGGACCGGGAGCTGCCAGTCTCCGCCATCCTGTAAGGAAAGGAATTCTTGAAGAAGACGAGCGTATCCTGCCATGTCAATGTCCCTGAGCTGAAGAGGTAAATCCTAGAATACTGACGAGCTCTGTCGAGGACATTGGCCGCCGCATAGGCGACCACCCAATAACGGTCTCCAAAGATACTGAATATTTAGCCAACGCAATCCCAGGCTTGAGGTAGCTGGCAAACGTTTCGACATGCAAGGATGGGAAAGGAAGCATCTGGACTTCTGGCTCCGTCACCAAAACTGGCGCATCTTTTCAGGCTGGCTGCCCAGAGAGGTAGGGAGGAGATAATGATCTTGTCCGCGTCCTGGGCAAAATAAAGTCCGTCTTTAATCCATTTAAGGACAATTAATGTCTCGTCAGATGTCAAGTCTGTCAATGAAGCCACTTGAAATTTGATCGCCCGGATACACGTCTGAAAAGTGAATTCTTTCGCGCACGATTCTTGTAATGGCGCGGGAAGGGGCGAGTGGTAAAACACGACACCCATTTTCTCCAAAGGAGCCATAAGGTTGGTTGCCGTAGGTTCCGACAGAACATTGTCTCTCCGACAGTATTGCGGGGATATATATTCTCCCTTGGTCGTCCTGATCAATGGAAGAGCATCGAACGAGGAAGGATCGGGCGGTCCAGGTAAGCGATCGTAGAATTGCCAGAATTTGGCTATCCATTCAATATCTGCGCTTGAATGTATGCAGGGGGATTGCATTGGAGGAATTCGTTCTTCGACAAGTTTCAAGACACCCGTTTGGTCGAAAGAAATTATGTTGACATCGGTACGTTTGAGTAGCAGTTCTCGCGCCTTTTGGGGCACCTGGAGAAAGCGGTCCCGCGGAAAGACTTGGGTGGCCATTGGCAAAAGGCGGCGTGGGGTGACGAATTTAACGGGACCGTCTCCACCGACAGAAACAAGGGTATTGTCGGCCTGAATGAAAAGAGGAAGACCCGCGACAGGTATTCCTCCCTCCAGAAGGAACAGAAGGACATCGTTGATATCCTCAGCGTTAATGGCCTTGTTCGTTAAAAATGCGCCGAGACCGGCGCCCCGAGATCGAACATATTTCTGAACAAATGAAGGATCGAGGGACTGTGGTCGCACAGTGCCCGAAGGTGGTGCATGAAAGACCAGCTCGTAAATCTCCTGGCGGTCGAGATGCACGAGATCGTGGGATCCCAAAACGTGCAGAACCCTTATAATTGCTAAGGGGGTTTCTTTTCCACAAAATGTGGCATCGTTCGGGGCGATGGGATAGGATGTGACAGAGTAGCAAATTGGGACGTTGGATGTTGGCAACAACCGGTAGAACGCATGGATGATGGTTCGTGATATTTCGTCGCTGCCGCCCAGTGTAGGCCACCACACGATAGGATTCTTGTTCGAATGCAATTCCACAACGCACGGAATGCTTGAGATGTATAAGGGAGCGACCAAATGCTGGAGAAGCCAGTTGTTGAAAGCCGCCTGAGGAGTCAAAAACCCGGATCCATCTGCCAGGGCGTCGAATCGGATATGTCGTCTGTCCGATGAGAGGCAAAATTGAGCATGGATGTGTGCAGGCAATGATGTATGGACGGGAAGTCGCATACTAGAAAAGAGATAATGAGACGGAAGCTCCTCGTTTCCCTTCTGTTCGAGTAGGAAAGCCATTCGAACAACAAGGCCGACTTTGCTTCCATGTCGTTTCATCGCAACCAGGACATCATCGTGCTCCGAAGGCACACAATCCAGCGGAGTACTAGATCTAGTGACCAGCCATGATTGAAAGGACGTCGTGGAAGGTTGTTCCACCGCCAGTTTCAACGACAAGATTTCTCTATGATAATTTTCCCCGGCCATTGTTGTCCCTTCCCTGGAGGCAGAGACCGACCAAATCGGAGTGTCAGATCCCTTTCGAAACATTTCAGTATACGGCTCGTGAAATGATGGGTGAAACTCACCGTCTGCGGGCGTTGTTGAGCTGAAACATGCTCTAAACATGTAAAAAACATGGCGTCTCTAGCAAGACCAATATAGGGTCCATTTAGAAGGTTTAGGCAAGTTGTAATCGAAAGCGCTGTCTGGGAAATTTCGCTGCTCTTGGTTCGCAAAGGGAGTCTAAATAATGTCTGTAACAATTATACAGAGATCAAATCAGTGAAGACCGAATATTACAAATGGGAAATACACTTACGCCCTTATAATATGTGGAGAATTTTGAAAATCCATACACTGAATCGAAGCACGCCAGCTGGTCGGGATAACGGCTAAACCCAATCGGATTAGTGGTACAACAATGTATACGAGCAACGAACAATACCCCGAAACATCAGACAGTCGCATCAGAAGTGACGTCCTCGGTTTTCCTTTGTACAAAGGAAGATGAGTTGCTGACGGGTCAAGTATTAAAAGGGAGTCGGCGGAAATCAGTAGGACAACCTGGGTCGATTTCTGTGAAATGAGCCTCGCTTAAGAAAAGAAAAAAACTGACGTCGGCAAAATGGAATAACGACAAGGCACCGAGACCGTACCGCCCGATGGTATCGGGATCTGAACCCTTCCCTCCCTCCCCTATCATCCTCAAGCCACGAAAATCGTCCGGCGTAAATACTGCATTGTTATACAAGAGCATAGACGGTTTTCGTTGCAACTCCGCAAGTTGAGGGCTTATAACCTTAGCGTCACCAAAGTTCGTCCTCTCATCAAGAATGACGGAGAATTCGGTGGCTTTGGCGTCGACGGCGTTGGCAAGATACTCGTTGAGAGCATGGTGGATTCCGTGCTCCTTCAATACACCCTCCACCCGTTTGGTGAAATTCTCGCCCATTTGGATGTCATCAAAATCTTCAATCGCACTTTCCAGTTCCAAGGAGCTCTGGAATCGGAGTTGAAGTTTGCAAGCAAGTGATCTGGACATTCCCGAGTCCACTGGCCGGAGCGTGGGCGGGCGAAATTCCGACATTGGGTTATCCATGAAGTAGACTTGAGCGGCGGGATGCAATACGCCGTCAAACCCTGGGACTAGTATGCGTGAATAGTCATCCGAAGTGCAGGTTGGTATCAAGGGTTCGATTTCCTTCAAAATGTCGAGGGCCTGTTGAGACTTGGTTTGGTTATCCGATGAGCGCTCAGTCGAGATCAGTTCAAGTTCAGTCAGCAATACTTCCAGGGATGGGCTGTGGCGATGTTGTGGTTCAATTTTTTTGGAATGAGAGGCGCTATAAGAACTAACCTGTCGGAGCAACCCATACGTTCCAAAAACCAGCGGCCTTGGCCGTCCACAAGGTCATGTGGTACAAGGTGGAAACGGCTGGTGAGGCTGAGCCGTGACGCACGGAGCAAAGCATACTTTGTTTGAACGGTATCTGCATTGCCAGATGTCGGAACCCAGGGAATGTTGAATACGAGGGTTTTCAAGCTGTCGATATCCTCGGCGGAGAGTTTAGGAAGCCTGCGCGTGAATTCCTTTATCAGAGAATATATACGAGTTGTGCGATTCCGACCGCAATCCAGGATCAATGTCTGGTCGAACTGTGACTGCAGCACTTGTATGGGAATTTCGGCCCAGCCCAAGGCTTCCCGAAGATGTGGGTTGTGTATCTTCACATCAACGAGACGAAGAACCAAATCGAACAAATAACGTGAATCGCTGTCGTCCCGGGTACTTGATAGGGGCCACCAGCGTATCACAGTCTTTGTTAATGGGCAACCATTCCGCTGTAAGATGATTCGAGATATCAAGAGCCTGCGAGACCGAATTCCAACGCCTGCTCAACAGCATCAAGAACATTTTGGCCTTGTAAAATATGCTCGGGAACTGATCTTTCGCCCACCGTGTACTAGAAAGATAAATGATGCGCTCCAGGGCGATTTCCGGTTTCAATTCGCGGAGGAAGAACCCTTGCGACGTTAGAATAGGGAGATGGTCTGTGCTCCACAGTCCATCGGGAAATTTTCCCGCTTCCCCTTTATAAATGTCCGCAAGTTCGGAACCGGGGTCAATAACTTGGTTTGGGGGAAGTTTCTGCGATCCCCCCAATGTTGGGACGAATGGCACGGTCTGTAGCTTGCCCTTTGCTGAAGAAGATATGTCTGGAAGTCGTCGTACGATTCGAGAGAGAAGGGCGTCGAGATTATGTGGAGCCTGCATTTCTAGGTGGTTAATTGCCATCTCGAGGACACCCAGTTCGTCCAGGGGATTTCCATGTCCAACAGGATCAATGATGGCCCCAAGTACACCGCTGCTGTGTGTCACATCGAAAAACGCCTGATCCTTTACAGTCGGGACAGGGCACTGATCATTACCGCAGATATACACCAAGGCCGACGAAACTTCGCTGAATTTGATTGCAGACAGCTGGTTTCCATGAGTCTGTACCGCCATGCGAATGGGGAATATCGATAACCGAAGGAACTTTCGCATGAACGCCGCTCGTTTGGAGGCGTCTTGTTGTAGGTATGTCTCAAGCGAAGACACATGTTGGACGACGTAATTCTGGATGAGCTTCGCGGAGTTCTCGTCAAGATTGGGGATTAGTTGAGGTGATATGGTATCGACAAGAAAAGCGATGTCGCCTGCCTGTACTGTAGCGTGTTGAAACGCAGGTTGATACGGAATGAATCGGGGGTGAAGAAATTGGACGCCGAGCGTACTCCATGCGGTCATAGCGGAGGGATGATCACTGATGGGTAAGATGATGCGACTCCGCATCGTGCGCAGTGTCCCCTGGTCAGTCGGCAACAAAGGAAGTTCGTTTATGAGGGACAAAAAGCCATTTTTGTCCGGCCAGGTGGACTGGAACATCCAATTCCAGAATCGTGTCAGCCATTCAATCTTGTCTCCAACGCCGTGCGCAGGGTCGAAACTCCCAAATGCCGTATCCAAATAGGAATGGACTTTGGCCGCATCCAGACAAGCGGTATTCACATCTTTGGAGGAACAGAACGCTGCGGAAACGGCGGTGGTCATCTTCGAAAGGGCGATCATATCAACATCGAGGTCCCCGAAGACTTCCTCTTCTGATTTCGTGACTAGGACGTAGATTTTGCCAGACCCTTGGGACAGAGCTATCCGAGATCCGTTGACAAGAGGAACGAGCGGCAGCCCGACTGCGTTGGAGACTATGCCCGGTGCTAGAACGAGGTACCCCAAGATACGATCTTTGTCTTTGTCCGCAAGTTCTGACAAGGACGGGATACAGTTCTAGAAAAAAAACCCTGTGAATAACTAGATCGTCTTTAACCACAATCACATACAAGTAACGCTTCCCGGACAGAGTTCGGATGCAGAAAGGTACTCGAGTTGGATTTCGAACCAAGGGCAATTTGTATATGCCTTGGGGGTTGCACGATCGCCAACCCGAGTCGGGACAAAGACCTCAATACGGGCTTGTCATCATGCGACGAAGCAATGAGAGCAGATGATGGAGATACGTAGATTTTGGCACCCGGGAATGTGGGGAAAATTGGTAGATTCGAATCGAGAACTCGATCCATGACGTTCGGGAGAATTTGTTTCCAATAGTCGTTGACATGCTCCGATTTCGGCCATACTGACCAAACATCTCTGATCTCATTCATTTCAACGAGGATATGGAGCAGGCCGCACCACGCGCGAGGCAAAAAATCATTGAAAATGGAACGATTCCAAGTAACGAGCAATCTGACGGTTTACGTCAATAAAAAGTATGCCGGACACAAACTCAGATGCATACCTTTCGCGGCTGTTCGGACTCATTCCAACTTCCTCGATATTTCGAAGACTCTGACGATCTTGTGTGAGAGCTAAAATTGCATGAACATGGATGGGAAATCCAGTGAGAATGGGGAGAGGCAAGAGTGTGAAGAGTCTTCCGTCGAAGACGCCTGCATGATCGATTGGAAAGGCCAACGCCACATGAGAAAATAGTTTGTCTTTGACCAAAAGTTTCGGGTCGATGTCGTAACCAAGACGGTTATTTAAGATAGAGGTAGTTTCCTCTGTGCTTTGAACGGTATGGTATACCCTCCAGAGCTTGGACGTCGAAGGGCCGTCGCGTGAAGCCTTTATGTTCACTGTGCACCTGAAAGTCTCTTCCCGAGCATCACCATGCCGGAGAAATGTACGCTTCTCAGAGATCGTGGAATCTGGGATGTCGGCACTTCCAATGAAAGTTTCAACACCTTTGGTGTTGATTATCACGAGCGAGATGGAGCGAATGTGTTTCAGGAACAACATGACGATACTCAACTCCTTCTCGACGAAATCGTGGAAGAGTTTTTCGATTTCGGATGCGTCAACTGCGATTTGTTTGATAGTGCTTTTGGGAGCCTGCTGAGGAGTCCGCAGTGGCAGACGCACAACAGTACCGGAAAAGCCTCCAATTGAACCGCCTAGAAATCGTTTAAAAGGTGCAAGCTGATCGCAGTACGCGGCGCCTTCTTCTACGACATCAATTTGGACGCCCCCAGCATGATTTTGAGAGAATCTATCGTGCGGGTCGAATATACCCAGCTTGCTCCCGGAAAGGAAGTGGGGATTGTCTGTAATCTAGAAAAGAATGGACATTGTAGCTGGAAAAAAAAACCTGGAGACTGACATGGTAGCAGGCCCGGACGCCAATGCCAAATTTCCCGATTTTCCTATGGCAAACATTATTTGTAGTTGAATCATGGGAAATAATATTCTTGCGTACGTTTCGTCTTCAGTTTTACTGGAGTTATGGATTGTACGGATGGCCGTCCAATCACGATCGGTAAAAAGAGAGTTGTTGACGGCCAAAAGGGACGGGCCCTGGCTATCCACAAGATCTGGATCAACTAACGATTGAGACGGATGAGTTTGCAGGTCCAATATGAAAGTCTAAATAATTTTCAAGTCAAAAAAGCCTCATAGAGAAGCAGAGGATCGTCACACCTGTTCTGTGGCCCCAGCGTCGTCCGAATTCTGCAGGAGCTCTCTCAAGATCCCATTTCCGAGAGGATAGGAGTCGAGAATGCTTCGAATGATGCTAGTGACATCCACTCGCTCACGAAAGCTTTCCGGCATCGTCTTGTATCTACGTAGTGTCGAGATACTCGAAGACGAGTAGGAACTTTGTTAACAATCGCGATGAGACTGTCTGGGTGAAGCGCGCTAAGCAGGAGGTTTTGCCAAATATTCCTGAGACTGTCGCCAAACAAATCGAATTTGGGACTCCGACTCGGCCGGACCAATATCGTCTATCGGGCCGATGGACGACTCGGCGATTCGATTTCGAACTTGTTATAATTCTTCGCTCACTGTCAGGCGCTGCTCCAGAGGATCTCATGACATGCTTGCTGGTGCTCGAAGCAGCGGCCCGCTTTGACCTTATGACCTGGTTTAAGGGATATCTGGAAGGGCAGCGTTGACGACTTGGCACCGCCGTGCATCCATGCAATTTTTCCTCGTCCTGCTTGGCGTCGGCCTCGCTCTTGGCCGCCCCCACAATCCCATTTTGCCTGGATTCCACCCGGATCCGTCGTGCATCTTTGTGCCTGAATGGAACGACACGTTCTTCTGCGCATCCAGCTCGTTCAACGCGTTCCCGGGGATCCCTATCCATGCGAGCCAAGACCTGCAGAACTGGAAGTTGATTGGTGCGTAGCTTGTCTCGGTAATCTTGTCACAGCCGGACTGAACCTCGGACAGGCAACGCGCTTTCGCGTCCGGAGCAGCTACCCAATCTTACAAACGCAGGTAATGAAGGGCGATGCTCATCATGTTCGCTTTCTAAAAAGCTTGAGACAGTTGGGGGTACGAGCGGGATATGGGCACCGACGCTCCGCTACCAAGCCGGCGAATTCTTCATCCTTACAACACTCGTCTATGACAAGCTGCTGATCAACGACACGGCTCGGTGGGATAATGTGCGCTGTACTCTCCTTACAGCATCGGGCTTCTCTAACCTCCATACAGCTCATATTCCGAACCACAAACCCGTACACACTGGACGCGTGGTCGGACCCGGTGCACTTCATCTTCGATGGCTACGACACGTCGCCGTTTTGGCACGAAGATGGGACCGTGTATGTCCAGGGTTCGCACCCTTGGGAAGTCAGGCGCGTCTCTTTATGCGGAAGCCAAAGCCTCGACTTGACGGATGGAGCAGTCCCCATATTGACCAGATGCAGCTCAATCTAGATACTGGGGAGGCGACACAACAGGTACCGATATGGAACGGCACGGGTGGATTAGTATGTTTCTTCACAAAATCCCGCGAATTTTTGTTGAGTCGGTCGTTCAGGCGCCGGAAGGCCCACACATGCACCTGAAGGACGGGTACTATTATCTGATCATCGCTGAGGGTACGCACTCTGGACTGACCCTATTATTTTTCCATGAACCACCGTTTTTAGGCGGGACTGGTCTGAATCATATGGAGACAGGGGCAAGGTCGAAGCAAATTACGGGACCCTTCTCGCCCGCGCCGCATAACCCGCTCTTAACCAACGCAAATACGACAGCGTACTGTAAGTGTGCCTTTCATTTCTTGATATATAGCTGATGTACGGCAGTCCAAACTGTGGGCCATGCAGACCTCTTTCAAGATAGCAACGGTGACTGGTTAGTATTGACGCGCCGCGAAGGTCTGGCTCTAATTTTGCTGCAGGTGGGGAGTTGCGCTATCAACCCGCTCTGGCCCGGAGTACATCTCGTATCCGATGGTAGGTGCAGCAAGCCAGGATTTTCGTGCTTAATGCGGGTCGCAGGGACGAGAGACGGTTTTGACCAATGTAACGTGGGCCCTGGGAGACTGGCCAGTATTCCAAAATGTCTCGGGCATCATTGACGGCCCAGTTCTGCCTCTTCGTCCGGAGATCAGGGGGGACGGGTGAGACTCATGAGTCTGAAAGTCTATCGAGACTAACGCAGCATTCCAGCGCTTTCATAACGGCGCCAGACAGCATCAATTTCGCTCCTGGGTCGACGTTGCCATTACATTTCGCACACTGGCGGATCCCAGATGCCGCCTCTTATGCCATCTCGCCTCCCGGGCACGAAAACACCCTGCGTCTCCTTCCCTCCCTGCTTAATCTGACCGGCTTCGACGAAAATTCGGCGCCGACCAAGCAGACGTTCGTCGGGCGCCGGCAAGTGCACAGCGAGTTTGTGTATAGCGTCGATGTGGAATACGCACCGCAGCAGCCTGAGGAGGAGGCGGGTGTTTCGGCATTCCTCACGCAAGTAAGTGTGATCTCGGATTTGCTCGGTGGGAGCTCGAAGTAATGGAATCGTTGCCGAAGAACCACCACATCGACTTCGGGCTCGTGTGCCTTGCGAAAGCGACGTCGTGCGCGGACTCGACGGTCCTGCGGATTCGCACCACCTCGAGCACGGCGACGACACCGCGGCCGGATACGATCGTCCCGCTCCCGCATCCCAGCACGACGCGACTTGAGATCCGCGCGGGCAACTTGACACACTATACGTTCAGCTACTCGCAGACCGGCGGCGCGGCGCCGATGGTTGTCGCTGGATACGGCCTGAGCGAGGACGTCAGCTGGGGGTTCACTGGTGCGTTATGTCGTGACCGCGTCGCTGTTCCGCCATCCCATGCTCTTCACAGGCGTAATTCTCGGTGTTTACGCGACTGGAAATGGACAGAATGCCTCGACGCCGGCGTATGTGTCGCGCTGGGAGTACGTGGGTATTCGGCAAGTGATAAGTAATGAGGCGTGAAGAATGAGGAATCGAACAAAAAAACATGGAGAACTGTTCTCCCTTCGTCTGTCCATGTTGTAGCACGATTATCCGGCTGAATTGAGGGATTCCAATCAATCCGAGTCGCTCAAAGCCGCGTAAGCAGAGTAGAGGAATCATTGGAGGCGGAGGCTGTGCACTCTAGCTCGGTATTCGGCCCGAGCACAAACCCTGTACCCATATCTGCCCCGTGTTTTCGGGAACCTCTTCTAGCTTGCGCCATGTTATTCGAATCGCTCCAAGAGTCGTGAAGACGTCAGAAATTGCATTTTCAAACTGCCCGAACAAGAAGCAGAACCCGGCGGTAGCGATCTCATCATCACCTTTGAACTTTGAAGAGCATAAGTCACGGTACTGCAAGACTGCAGACGACGCATCTCAGTCTGTCAACTTGCGTGCGCGTTGCAGGCCATCTCTCTCCACATCTCGTAGCGAAAAAGTCGTGGGTCGTATGGTGCGTCTCCGCATTCAATCCAAAGTTCGTGTAGTATCTGATTTCGCCTTTGGTGTACGGATAGACTGCCTAGCTCGGCGAATTTCTTTGAATACCCCCGCATTTGACTGTAGTGTGATCCTGCTGGCTGCAGAGGGGGTCAACAACAAACCCAAGAAAGAAACCCGAGCGTCAAGCGTCGAGTGTCGGAGGGCTTGAATGCGATAACTTGGTTGCGGCGCCTCATATCGCACGCCTCATATCGCACGCCTCATATCGCGGAATTCTGCGTCCGATTGACTCCCTCGAATCCATAGGTCCACGCCGCCCTCGATTTAAATGCTTTAGACGCCTTCGCTGCCTCTGGAAGTCAAGCCAGCTGGTACCGAAAAAAAAGGATGGATGCGTATCAAGACGTCCATAGGCTAAGATCTTGGGCTTCCGTTCGTCGAGGAGCGTTGCATATATGAGGTTTCGAAGACTCCCCTTGTAGTCGCCTCTGACGGTAGAGTATTGTTTCTCCACAAGAGTACTGGTCGGGGAACTAGACGCGGTCCTATCCGTCCGCAATGCTCGCACGAAGCAAGGTATCACTGGTGGGGAAGATAAAGGTCAGTTATCCAACACTTCACGACCAGGAGATTCACTCTCACTTCATCAGAGGGGAAACCAATTTTAAGAAAGAAAAATAGGAAGCGGACGTGCCACCTTCGTTCGTCCGCTGTTGACCATATTCGCCGTCTCATATTCCTTGAGCCAATTCATGCCAGTGGAGCTTTTATCATAGCTCGAGTATCTTCCGACCGTGGATTCACAATGGACTGGCGCTTTGAGCTCGAAGTTGTCACGCCAAAGCGTGATTACATCACAAGGTTCCGAGGTTTCGCGTTGTTGTCGCGTTTGAATTGTTTGGTTCCTCGCTCTTGGTTTTTTTTACGCGTCTCTCGTTCCAACCACCACCTTCGAGTGGCGTCCCATCTTCATTATCTCTTCCTTCCTCTATTCGCATCCCAGCTAATATACTACCTATCCCCATCTCTCCTCCTCGTTCAGCATTCTTGCTCATCGTCCACTTTCCTCGATCCTCGTCGCTTTGACAGCTCCCTTCTTCCACATTTCTGTTTGACACAGACATGGACTCCTATCCTCCTCACATGTTCGCCCTAGCTGGCCAAGACCCGGCAGGGCAGGGCCTTGCCATCCCCAACTCTATGCCTTATGATTCCACATATGCCACCTCCTCTGCGCATGGCTTGCAGCCATCTGTACCCGACTACGCGAACGCCGTGGCTTACCCTCACCCTGCGCAGCCAACCTACACCTCCTACCCCGACCTCTACTTCCCTGATTACGATTATGCCTCACTGTACGCGGGGACCGCTCCCGCACAGAACACTATGCTTCCTCCGTCTACAGCCTTCTATCCAGAAGACCCATCCATGTTCCTTCCTTTTCCTCAGTCTTCCTACATAGCGGAAGAGGTGATGTTCTCCACACCTCTCCTTCCCGAGGACTACCACGCGTCCGCCGCACTCTCTCAAGATGATGTGAATATTCAGTTGACGACGACGGCAATGTCCACGTCGCAGTTCAATCCCGCTCTCCCTGCCAATCTCCCGATGTTTCCCGCGGCGCCGGGCGGCGAAATACTACCGCTCGAATATTCGCAGCAGCAGGGGTACCCAGCCGCGCATGCTAGTGCGTCTCCGCACCCCACCGCTTACGCTGGTCAAGATGCGTCCCGAAGGCAGACGCGAAAACGGTGCGTGCCCTCCCCGCTTTTCTGAGTCCTTCAATTCTTATTCCCGAATTCCAGGCCTGCCACGGAACAAGTGATCAGCTTACAACCCCAAAAAAAGAGGATGAAGCGTTCGGCTGAGAAGTATGTTTCATTCGCAGAGAAGTACCCCGAAATCAACGCCCTAATGTCATCATTCCAAATCATATCACCTCCACCGACCGTCGGCAACATTGCTGGCCCATCGTCTTCCCAGCTTATCCCCTCTCCATCTCCTTCAGAGCCTGTCCATGGCCAGGGTGGTGCACCTCGGGTGTCCGAGCAACCCGCGCAGAAGCCTGAGCCTCTACCCCACCTGCTTTTCCAAGTGCCACCTAAAGACATGCTCCACGTTTTGTATGACGGCAGGCCGTACACAGACGAATTTATGGTCGACTCTAAGAAGGCAGAGATGCGCATTCAGCACATGGTTTTCGGCGAAAAGAACGCGCTCGTGGGTTGGGGTCGTCCTCATGCTCAAAAGCTGTACGAGAGGGAGTGGTGCACCGGTGACAAATTGAAGAAGCTCTGCGAGGAGGAAGGCAGCGGCTTCTGGGGAAACGAATTGTACGATCCGCAGACAGGTGAACGTTGGGTTCTGCGCCTTTCGAAGAAACAAGTCGCAGCCGACGGACATACCCAGCCCTTATCGCCCTTACCATCGCAGAACACGGTCCACAACGACGCCGAGATCCCCGTCATTGATCCAATTCATCTTCCCGTCAACCCTGAAAGCATTCCCGCTCCCACTCCCGAGCTGGACGTGCACCACAGTTCCCAGCAATCGACTCCAGCTACCTCGAGCATTGAGGAGATTCCAGCAGTCCAGGATGAGGCGTCCATCGAGAGCACTCCTGTGTCTACTCCCGGGCTGGACATGCACGATTCTCGCGGAACAACTCCGGTTTCGTCTAGGCAAACGACGCCCCAGTCACCTCATCAAGCCCCCACTTCAGACTTAGACGACTGGTCGAAGGATTTTCCTGTCTACCGCCCCGGTAACCTTGAATTAGACCCCGAGATCCTGCTTCCAGACGATTTCATGTCGTGGTGTGATCTGTGACAACCCATATACCCCATACCCCCAACCCGGTATCCCTTCTGTAGCGAGCAACGAACCTTGTAGCGATAACCCCGTAGTAAGTATCATGTAGTAATTACAGTAAAGTATAATCATCATTTCCATTCCATTCTGATCGTCAAATCTGCATGTATGCGGCAATTACTGTTAATAAGAAGGGATGCTGGTCCTGATTTTGAAGGGTATTGTCTATTTTTTAACCCAGGAGCATCGAGGGTGGGAATATTTGGATCTGATTTAGGTAGAGGAGTGATCGTGCGCCTGGGTTTGACCGTTTCCACCATGCCGCCACCAACCCACAGATTTTCACTGGATGCAGACATGATCCAGCAGACTTGTGGCTTGCTTGCTGCACATCTCACCAGAATTGCAAGCCGTACCGGCCAGAATCTCCACTGCCCTGGATTTATCTGGCACGAAGGCTTCGCCGAGTTTCTCGGCAGTGCACAACTCTGCCTTCCGAAGCGTAAGTATCAATCGGCTCTGGTCATTGTTATCGGTGTCTGTCCTTTAATTGTCTCAGTGTCATCTTTGTGTGCTCTTTCATGCTCCTGGGCTTTGTGAGCGCTTTGGCTGGGTTCTGAATCGACAATGAACATGCTTGCATATATAAGAAGACAGCGCGCTGAAGTCCCAAAATCTTCGTCTTGCACCCGCACCATCCCACCGACTCTCCATCAGGAGAATTTCGTACGATACCGCCTTCCCGAGGCAGCAGATTTCCCCCCGTTCATCATCATGGCGCGCGACCGTGCCCGCGCAGGGAAGGAGAAGAGATCGAAACCCAGTGCGAAACCCGCCCCCAGTCGACGGCGCAAGGCGCCCCCCGCTACGCCACCCCGACAGGGACTCTCGGCAATATCCCCCATGGAGTTGTTGGCGCGCACGCCCCCTCCAAGCCCCAAAATAGAGGATATTCTGAGCATGGTCCAGAGCTACTTGGAGCCGTTCCCCGGAGAGGCGGAACGCACGGACGCCGCGCTGAAAAGCCTAATCTTCAGACGACCGTCGTTCTCATGGGATGAACTCGTCTTGAAAGATCACGATTCTGGGAAAGATGTTGCGAAGAATGAAGAGGGATTGGATGGGCCATCGAAGGACAGTTTATCGTCGCGAAATAAAGAAGATACCAAGGAGAACTCGATGAGGCCGATGACCCGGGCAGCGACTCGGTTGAAGAGACAAAGACTTCAATAGGGGCCTCGAATTTTCGATACATTTCTTTCTATGAATATATGATCCATGCAATTACCATGTATGATCCACTCAACGTCCATGCAGTATAGTAATAATGATCGTAGATGTGTAAATAGTTTGATGGTCCTGGGTATAATATGTCCACAACAAGTCCACAACATCGAAATCCCCAATGTATGTATACATGCAACGATCCAAAACGACAGGCGCTCAAGAGCTGTTATGGCTCGTGAGGGTCCATTGGTCAAGCTGAATAGACGGCGGCGTCACATAATTGACAGAGCCAGGCCACTGGGGGTTGAACAAAACCTGCAGACTGTATGTCCCTACAATCAATTCAGCACAAGCGGATAATACGCAGTCACGGCATGAAACGCACCAGCAGGCAAGTCAATGATGAGCACCGTGACACCCGGGTTGGGCTGGTCGGGCGCTTCCGGCGTGGGGTCCGAGGGGAAGCGCACCGCGGCGGACGTCGTGAACACCGCGCCAGGGGGAGGGTTCAGCATCGCGACCTTCATGGTCTGCCCATCGAGCGTCAGCGTCGCGGACGTCCCGCCAGAGTCGATGGAGACGGTCGCGTTCGTGTGCATCCGCCACATCACTTCTGCCGATGCAGTGATCTCGTCCTGGAGCAGCACCTGCTTCCTCCCGTTCAAGAGGCGCACACCACGCTTCACGGACGTACTACGCAGGAGTGGAGTCGGGTCAGCGACCAGCCGCTCACGAGAGAAGAAGAGAGGCTTACGCATCGAAGTACGCTGAAGTCAAATCCCTAGTCGCAAAAGACAGAGGTGAGCTAGATAATCCAACAACTCGAAAGTACAGTACGCTGTGAAGTAGGCCGTGGAGTCAGGTGTCGACCTCGAGAACGGTGGTCGGCCCTTGCGTCGTGTTCGATGTATCGTGATTAACGGTAGGTGCAGAGTTGACGTTCTGGTTAGACTTGTTGATCAAGATGGTATTCTGCCCCTAGAATTTACAATCACGGCGTCAAAAACAGCCAATACCACCGGATGCAAGCCCATACCTCAGTCATCTTTCGGTAATATTGCCACTTCAGACTAGAGCGTTAGAACATCGGCCGAAATCGTCTCAAACCACGTACCCGAGGAGAGCTCTGGAGTGTTCCAACGAAGTAGTCCGGGGCATTGTAATCTCCCGAACCCAGTTCACCCGCCCATCGCGTGCCGAGCGCATCGAGCACAAAGTCGCCACAGTCAAGATCGTTGTGGTTCTGGTGGCCCAAGTTCATGCCAGCCTTCATCGCGACATAAAGCGCGTTGTTATCCGTCCACGTGCTGCGCATCGACCCCCACTGATCCAGCCCGTTGTCGAAGAAATGGTCGAGCGGCTTGCCGTCCCAGAACGCGCCTGAGATCCGCGGGTCGTACCAGAACATGCTCCAGGGGTCCGCCGCGTCCCATTGGTCCCGCTGGAACAGAGCGTACTGAGGCTGATTATCTGATGGAGGACGCGTTAGATGCATAGGGTCCTGAGGACAAGGAAGCAAACAAACAGAATTCGGAATAAAACATCATGCTGTTCGCAGTGGTCGAAAACTTGTTCGGTCCATGGTCACCTAACAAACGAGTCAGATCCGTTGATGTGTCACTCGGAAAGACCTATTGTCACCATAGTTAAAGAGCGACGTCGCACCGGTGACATACATGTGGAAATCGCCGGTCTTGTAGAAATTCGCGTTGTTATCCATAAGCCCGTAGTGTGAGCCCGTCGCGCTCAGGAGAGAGGCGGCCATTTCGGCGTGACCTGGAAGGATCAAGTCCATCGTTCAAGAGATCTCCGAGTAATTGTCGAAGTAACCGACCTGTGGTGCCAAAGTACCAGTAGTTGGCCGTCTCAGCCCACGTCCCGTCGTCCGATACCGCCTGCGCGCAGTTTTCCAGCGCGTTTTGGACAGTGGTCTGCAGTAGCTGCTTCGCCACAGCCGCTGGTGTCGTCGCCGAGGATAGCGAGGGAAGCAATGGTCAGCCCACTGTTACAGACGCAGTTCCAGTTCCCTGTAGTATTAACCCGCCACCATCCAGCAGACGTCGTGACCTGCGTTACTCCGGGCTGAAGGCCGTACTTGAGAAGAGTGCTGATCATCATATCCTTCTGGTCCTGTGTCCAGATATCGTACAGCCAGTCGTAGGCGATACCATAAGCTGCAGAGATCTCGGCGACGTCGAGGAAATGCCCCGAGTTCCATCTGTCGGTGTCGGGCCCAAAGACTGTGGTGCCGTTGCCGGCGGCATTCTGCAGGTTCCGTCAGTGAGCACGAGGATTCTTCAACTATATGTACCAACCTGAATTTCTTCCCAAGCGCGGTCGACCCATGTAGTATCCTATGTACATAGGAATTAGATTTGCCTCCCGAGGTCTGGTAAATGTGACATACATTGGTCATTCGGTACGCATAGGCAAACGCCTTGATTCTCTCCTTGATCTGCCTGGCATTATCCAAGATCCCTGACTGATCCGTCCATGAAGTAAACCACAGGCGGTGCTGCTTTGAAAACCGTCGCATTCCCGAAAATAGTCGCGTTCCAGCCTTGCAAGTAAGGGTCATTGGCTATCAACGTGGGGAGGGCGGCCCATTTGTAGGCCGGGGCAATGAGGCGAGGGCGATCCGGCCGTACAGTGAGTACGTCGGGATTCGACGGTTGAAACGGGTCCGTAGGCCAGGAGTTGGTATCGGCGGAGGATGAAATGAATGTGGGGGAACCAAAGGCTGCCGAGTCCGTGGTCGAAGGGTAAATGGGCATCATGTATTCGCTGTTTGTTGCAGTGGCAAATCTACCGAGAGCCAGTTTTGCGCTAACAGCGGAACTGGCGGCAGCACTCGCGGAAGCGGCGGATTCCGATGGAGAACTTGCAGCCGCTGCACTCGAGGATTTTTTGCGGGAGCCCACTACACCGCCAACCACTGCAGCAACAATGATTACAATAAGGACAGGTATGCCGAACTAGGAGAAGGCTGAGCAGGAACGCGGTGGTGGATGAATGTACACACTTTTATCCAGTTACTCGTTCGCTTCGTGCGTTGGGCGGGAGAAATGAAACCAGTTGATTCATTGTGGTGAGGATCCGTGTACATGTTGTGGTTTTGGGCGTTCAAATTGTCATAATCGCCCGACATGGCGGTGAGAGGAGAGAGGGTTTTGCGGTATATAATGGCCGGTCGCGCCGAAAATGCCAAGTTCACGTGACCGGGATCATGGTGCCAAGCCTAAGCCTTAGCCTAGTGGAGGCCAGCGCTCAGCTCGAAGCTGGTTTAGTCTAGACTTGTCGGATCCTGAAGCCGAGAAGAGAACAAAATCGGTGGGTCTTCTTTAACCTCCATACCCCAAGATTTCTGTACGAGCTTCTGAAAGAGTTAATTATTCATAGCATCGAAGGTAAGGTGCTTGGACCCTCCCGTATAGCTGGTCGGCAGCTGAGAGGGGACGCGGGGATTAATTGTGGTGCGTCGAAGATATGCAGGATGCCAAACACGTGCAAAACGGCGTCGTGGACAAGGACGGCGGCATTGAAGAATCGAAACTGAAAGGTCATCGTTTTTTACGCGAAGGCAATGTGATCTATTTTGGAGTCTACCACGTGATCGGTCAAAGCGTATCTTTTTTAGGACAGGAAAGGAAAGGTCGGAAAACTGCTGTTCAGAATCTCATCGGGCAGATGAAACGTTCTGGTCTAAGCCGGACCGTCTTGGACCCGGACGGGAGTTTTGACGCCATGATACCGACATACGCTGAGCCCTGAAAGTCCACACTTGCTCACAGGCTGAAAGATCGGGACTTGAATGATCCCCAGTCCAGGCTCACTGAAATTGTAGTGCCAGTAATTTCCACTCTACGAAGTACTCTCGGAGAATAAAGCCCAAACCCAGAAAAAAATAAAGCAGGAAAGCAGGACGGAAGCCCGTTTGCATTTGGCATTGAGCTGCATCTATTTAGATGACGGTATACCCGCCGTCGACGCGAATCTCAGAGCCCGTCATGAAGCTCGAGGCATCGCTGGAGAGGAACACAATCGCGCCCTGGATCATAGAGGTGTCCGTCAGAGTTGTGCAAATTGGGAAAAGAGCAGAGAAAGCGCACTGCCAAGTCCTCCGGTTCGCCCATCTTACGAAATACGTCAGTCTGCGGTGAACAAAAGGAAGGGGAGGGGACGCACTTTCCCCATTGGTGTCAAGCTCTCCCATGTTTTCTGCAAGAGTTCGATTGAGTGAGGGAGTGAGGAATGAAGACGAGACGCGGTGCACTGACCCGTAATTCCGTGTCGTGAGACAGCACCGTCCGCGTGAGCTTCGTGAGCATGTATCCGGGGCTCAAAACGTTCACTCGTACGCCCTTCTTCGCCCATTCCACCGCCAGACTGGCCGCCATGTGCTTCACAGCTGCACAACGTCAAGTACATGCCGTGAGGATAAGAAAGCGGACGCGTACCAGCTTTGGAGGCATTATAAGGCGTCTGAGGCTGCGGGATGTTGACGATCTGGAGGCAGGTATAAGCACTGGAACATGTCGCGCGACACGGAGATCCCACGTTGGCGCTCATGCTAGCGACGAGCACGATCGAACCTCCGCCTTGAGGAATCATGTTGCGTGCCGCCTCCCGCGCGGTAAAGAACGCGCCGTGCACATTGATATCGTACAATCGTTTTATGCGATCGAAGGGGTAGCTTCCAAACAGCATTAACCCAAGATATGCCCATGAAACTCCCACTTACTCGAACGCCGAGTAATTCTCGACGATACCTGAATCAGGACAGTTTAAGTAATGGGCCGATGGTCGACGGTGCACTGACCGGCAGACGCGACGACGGAGTCGACCCGTCCGAACGTAGACATGATCTCGGCGTACGCCTTTTGCACGGACTGCTCCGACGAAACGTCGCACTCGATGCCGATGATGTTCAGCGTCTCGCCGTTCGGGTCATCTGTATCGAGCCCTGATGAAAGGCAACAGAGAAACAGTCAATTAGACGTACTTCCACGCGCATACGCCGTGAGCTCCGTCGCAGCGGCCTTGGCCTCCTCCTCCTTCAGATCGACAATAGCCAGCGACGTGCATCCCCTGCGGGCGAACGCGAATTAGAACTCAGTCGGGGACCTGCGTATGGAGAACACACGATGAGACGAAGGCGCGGCAGAATTCGTACCCCAGACCGCGGGCCGCACCCGTCACCATACATACCTGCGTAGTAGATTAAATTGCGCTGTGTAGAGTCGAAACTGGCCTCACTTTCCCCTGCATCGAAAAGGATGGCAATGTTTTGGGAGGCGATGGCGCCGTGCTCATGAAGCGCGTGGGCCGACAAAGCGCACTCCTCAGCTGGCGAACAGCGATTCTAGCAGCCATTGGAGGTGCAAGGTGAAGGTTCCAGTCAACTTGAACTGTAGGGAGAATCGATGTTAAGGTCGAAGACAACGCTTGCAGAACTTTTCAGGTCATGGGGCATTGCTAGGGGCAATATATGTATTTCCGGCGCGATAGCCAAATCCAGGGACATAAGAGTGGACATATGTAGTAGTAGTAAAGAGGGTATCCAAGCAGTGCTGTAACCTAAAAACAAGTAAAGTATACTGGAAGACAGTGACCAGCAGCACACAATAAGGTTACGTGAATGAGCGGGCCTGGCGTGATGCCCCAGGGAGCAGAGACGTGAGCAAAGGAACGTGGAATAATATAATGTGAATCCAATAAAAAAAGAAGAGAGACAGAGAGAAAAAGAGTGTCATAGACAAGCGAACTTGGACTTGCGCTTTTGGATCTCATCCATTCGGACGTCCAGCTGTTGTCGTGCGCGTTCCTTCGCTTTTCGCTCCTCGTCTAGCCGTTGCTCGAGAGACTGCTTCTCCTGGACCACGGAATTCCGAACGGTCACCACTTCCCGTTTGGTTTCCTCTAGTTCGACCCGGAGCGCCTCAAGCTTCACATTCAATGTGTCGCGTTCTCTTGCGAGTTCTGTGGCATGCATGCGGGCTTTGCGGACTGAGGGAGCCCAATCAGTGTCGGAGCTGAAATAATACCAGACGACAAAAACTTACGGTTCTTCTCCGAGTCACCGAGCGACGTCTCGAGCGTGCTCACAAGATCCATGTGCGTTTGGAGATCACTCTCGCAGTGCGTCAGTTGCTTGTTGAGCGTTTTGATCATCGCCTCCTGCTCGTCAAGCTGCTTCGCCTGCTGCTCAAGACGTTTCGTGTCCACAATGGCGGAACCATTTTGCGACGAGGGGCCGACCGAAGTTGACGGCGACTCGGGCTGTGAATCCCGAGATGAGGACGACGTGAGTCCTGACGAGGTATGGGAGGAGGTGCTGAAGGTAGCATCGCCATTTGTGCGAGGAGCGGGCGGGGGAGGTACTGATGGTGGTGGCGTCGGCGGGGGAAGTTTCATAGCCGGTAGACCCGTCGCCCGAGTGTAAGACAGGTTACGGTCGGGCACAGGTCGTCCATTTGGTGGCGACGAGCTCCGGGCCAGGACCTGAGCCTGGAGTTCACGAACAAGTGAGTCTGAGCGGTTCTTCTCCGTTTGGAGGGTGTCCTTCTCGTCCTTGACACGTTGTAAGGTTCTCCTGCATGTCGGCCAGAACAGACCGGTGCCGCTCAAGCTCGCCAACGAGGGATTCCCGCTTGGACGCCTCTTGGATCAGCTTGGACTGTTCGTTGCGAGTACGATCAAGCTCTGCTCGAAGCTTCGCGACCTCAGCCTCAAACGTGTCCCGCTCAGCCCCAGCAGCAGGAATGCGCGGAGCGAGTCTTGTCAAGCTCTCCCCGCAGACGCGCGACCTCGGCCTCGTAGTCGTCACGCTCAGCGCCAACACTGGATAGTTGCTGCTCGTGAACCTGTCGTGTCTGCTCGCGCATCGCGGTGAATTCGTCAGACGCGACCTTGTGCGCTTCCAACTCTTCAGCTAGCAGATCGCGGTCCTTGTGCAGCGTCTCGAGCTCCTTGACGTGTTGGAGCTTCAGATCGTCCAACGTCGCAGTGAGGCGGGCGCGCTCCTCCGCCAACGATTGCTGATGGCGTGTCCTCGTAGCCTCCAAAGCGTCGCGATGTTGCGCGTGCAGGTCGACCAGCGAATTGTTGACCTCGGTTATCGTCTCCTGATGCTGCGATTTGAGGAGCATCGTCTCCTGCACATGGTTCTGGACGAGCGCCGCATTCTCTTCCTCGAGCTTAGTTACGACAGCCTGCAGCTCAGCCTCGTGTACGGACTTGAGCTTCGCCAGCTCCTCGGTATGACCGTTCTCCATGTCCCGGAGGAGGGCAGCCTGTGCTTCTTGCTGGTTCTCGATAGCCTTGTCCAAATCCGCACGCGCCTTGACTGCCGCAGTACTCGACTCGGTCTTGATCGCCGTCAGCGCAGTGTTCAACTGCTCGCTCTCCATGCGCCACTCCTCCTTGAGCTTCGCCAAAAGCCCCTCATGGGACGACCGCAGCTTGTCCATCTCGAGCGCGTAGTCCTCGTCCTTGGTGGTCAACGCCCGAGCATGCTCCGTCTTGAGGTCCTTGAGCTCCTCCGCAAATGACGCCTCCTTGCGTGTAACAGCAGCTGCGTGCGCGTCCTGCAGCTCCTGCAGCGCCATGTCCTTCGACGACTGTGACTCCGTGAGCGAGCCCTCCCGCGCAATGTCCGCCATCTTCAGCTCCGCCGCGTGCTCCTCGCGCAACCGCTCCAGCGCAGCCGCCGCCTCAGCCGCATGGGTATCCAGCGCTTCGGCGTGGTCCGCCCGGAGCTTCGTGAGCGCATTGTAGTACTCCTCCTCGGTCGTCTGCAGCGTGGCCAACGCCTGCGCCTCCTTCTGCTTGAGCGTCTCGGCATGATCCGCCACGGCCTTGGAAAGCGCACTGTCGTGCTGTTGCTGGGCCGCCGAGATGGTGTCATTAGCCTCTAGCGCGCGCCGTTGCAACTCCTTCTCATGCTGCTCCTTGGCGTCCTCGTGAGCCTTCAACGCTGCATCCAGCTGATCCTGCAGTTGCTCGAGTTCTATGGCGTGCTCAGCCACGGCTCTTTCGAGGGAGTTAACCAAGCCGTTTTCGCGTTCCTTGGCTTCCTCAAGTTCGGCAAGGACATCACCGTGCTTGCGCTGGAGAGACTCGATTTCCATGGACATATTGGCCGCCTATAATCAAACGATTCAGTATGAATCTTGCAGAAATGAGCGCCGCTCCTTACCTGATCCCGGGAAAGTGCCGTCAAATCTTCATGTTGCCGGCGGACCTGTGTGAGTTGTGCATTAAGATCCTCGACAATCTCGCGATGATTGGACTCTTTCTGGGCCATAGAGCTAAGAGAAGATCAATGTGAAAGATCGATAGGAGAATTGTACTCGGAAAACCTACAGCATCAACTCATTCAACCGCTCCAGCGACTCATCCTGGTCGGAGAACACCGACGAGCCGCCGCCATTCAGTTCAGACTCCGAATCAGTCACACTCGGTGGCTCGTGGCTCATGCTCCGGCGGATATTATCGAACTGGCTGATCGTCTTGGGGGACAAATGCACCGGGTTGGCGTTCCCATTCACACCTGCGGTGGTGGGTGGCGTGATGGGGTCCTTAGGTAGCAGCACCCCGTGGGCGACGCCGACGCCATTAGATGTGACACCAGACGCAGCAGTAGTGCTCTCCTTGAGCGACCCCTCAAGAACAGCGATCTCCGCCTCGCGGTCTTTCAGCACCTCCTGCAGCCGCATGATTTCCTTCTCGAGGCTCAGCACCGAGCGCTCGTTCGGGGCCGCCGGCAACGGCGCCGAGTTGGGGAGGGAGATGCTCAGATTCGGCCGTGCATGTGGGGCGAGTAATGGTGACGAGTGCGAATTGGATGGTGAGTGCGAGCTGCTACTTGTCGAAAAAGAAGTTTTTCGCGAGTGCACCGAGAAGAGCTCCTGCGATAGCGATTGCGATTGTGAAAGCGACCTTTGCCCGTTTAACGGCCCATCGTCAGCCCAATATGTCCCAATGATTTTTGAGAAAAAATGAGACCTACCTCCCATGGAGCGATTCGGCGGAGGCCGCTTGCCGGAAAAAAAGCCGTCGTCCGGCAGAGTTGTATTGAGGTTCGCTCGACTCGCGCGATCGCCCACCGCCCGTCATTCGCCGCCGGAAGGGCGGGGCCTCGACGATCTTCTCGACAGGCGTTTCCAATGTTGGAGACTCCGCAACCGGGGGTTCCCCTGCAAGCCCGCTGAGCTTCGCTTCCTGGATCTGCGCAGCGAGGTCGGAGATCTCGCGGAGGGCATCACGATACTTGACTGTAACCGATGACAAATCGGCCAGCGTCGCGGTATGCGTCTGCTGCAGCACGACGAGCTGGTGCTGCAGCTGCGAATCCGCCGCCGATGGGAGCGGGTCAGTCTCAGACGGGTGCTTGTCTGCCTCGTCGGGCACGAGTCCCACAGTCGGCACGGGCGTCTCGATATCAGACGGCGGCGTTGTCGTGCCGTTGAGGTCGAGCTGGAGACTCTTCCGCGCGGACGCGACTTTGCCGACGACGGTGCCGAGCCTTTCGCGCGCATCGCCCGCCTCCTGCTTCTTCCGCCCCCACTCTTCCATCTTCTCCTCGAGCTCACGCACCTTCCTCTCACGCTCCTCGAGGTCGGAGCGCCAGTTGTCCCCGTCTGCGCGCAATGACTCCAGTCGCGACTGCAACAACGCCACCTCGTCCCGCCGCCGCTCGCACTCCGCCTCGAGCGTCTCGACGGTCTGCTGCAGCCCCAGCACCGACTCGTCCGTGCGGGCGAGCCGCGCTTCAAGATCTGCGATATACTTTGCCGAATGGTTCTCCGAGTCGCGGTATCGCGTGACCTCGCGCTTCAGATCCGTCATCGACTCGGACGAGGTAATCGACGACTCGTCGTACGTCTTCATCTTCTCCTCCAGGTCGCGTACGTACGCCTATTCGACGGGACGAATGACACGTCAGTCAGCCGCGCTCAAATACCCGGGGTCTAGAATGAGAGCTGCGTACCTCAGTCGACGCCTCCCGCTCGGTCAGTTTGGCCACTCGCGCTCGCAGCTCCTCCACGTAGAGCTCCGTCGCCGCATGCCGCTCCGTGACCACCGCCAACTCGTCCTCCTTCTCCTCCACCATCTCGTTTGTATGCCTCAGCGCGACCCGATTCAGATTCAGCTCCGCCTCCATCGCCGCGATCGTCTTCTCATACTCCTCGATAACCGGCCCGACGATCTCTTCATACTTACCCGTCCCACCAATCGCACCGCCAGTGCTCCCCCGCTGCTTCTCGCCGAGCTCGCGCCGTAACCGGGTGAGCTCCTCCGTCCGGTCGACAAACTTCTCCCGCAGGTCCTCGTAGTTGTTCTGCAGCTCCGTCATCTGAGCGAGCACCTTCTTCCCCGCACCCTCCAATGCTGGCTCCGGCGCTCCTCCAGCAGGACCAGCAATCCCACCACCCTCCTTGATCCCCTTGAGCTCCTTGCGCAGCCGCTGCACCGTCCCCTGCAGCCACTCGACATCATCCCACCCGTCCTCCTTCGCGTTCACGACGGCCGTGTTCTTGATGTTCCTCGCGCGGTTCGCGTACTTGAGCGTGTTCACCGTCTCGCCGACGTTCCATTCCGCCGGGCTCACGCACGCAATCATGAGCGTGTGCGCGTTGCCGCCCAGCGAGTCTTGCAGCAGCCGCGTCAGCTTCGAGTCGCGGTAGGGTACGTGCGACATGTGCGACTTGGCGCGCGCCGGGTCGCCCAGAGCTGAGATGACGTTGCCAAGTGCGAGGAGCCCGCTGTTGATGGAGATACCCTCTTTGACCCGCTCGCCAGCAGCCGCAGTTCGCTTCAGCTAAAGAAAGAGTGAGTTGGAATTATTGAGATTCACAAAAGAAAGATGCTGACTCGTTCAGACCCAGCCAAGTCGACGAAATGAAATTTGGACACGATGGTAACCCACTCGCCGCCGTCTTCGTCTACACTTGATCGGTCGGCTGTGTGGCCGAGTGCGCTGGAGGGCCGGAGGCCGCCACCGCGACCCATAGCAGAGGCGAAGCTGGGAGTGGCGGGTCGCCCACCTGTCGGAGACGCTACACGGGTCGCCGGGGCGCCGCCATACATCGACCCCGGGCGTGCAAGTCGTGATGGGGAGCGGCCATTGGCAGGCAGCGGGGAAGATGATCGGGGCGGGGGCCCGGATCCGACGAACTTCTTCTGGGTGAGGGTGAGGGAGAAGATGGCATGTGAACGGGACGACTGAGCATTCATGTCGGTCTCGTTCGTGCGTCTGATTGACGAGCCTTTGCGAAGGAGGCTGCGAGGCGGTTAGCGATCAGAGATATAAAAACAGATGGAAACGCACGTCATGACTTCGCCGGGATTTTTAACGTTGACTTCCCGCAGACCGCCCCATATTATGTGGCCGTCCTTGTCTTCTCTGATCTGCACCTCGCGTCGGCCACCGGCAGTGTCGTCGACGAGCAGGTCGATGAGATCCTCGTTGTAAATTTCGATAAATGAGGTCTTTATCTGAAACGTCCAAGCTCCACCGCGCTCTTCCCTCAGCTGTTTTGCGGAAGAGAATATAGTGGAGACGGCGCGGGGTATGATGCCCATGCCGTTGTTTGGGTCCGAGGGGTCAGCGTCGAGATCCACACCAGTCATTGTATGCGTCTTTCCGCTACTTGTTTGCCCGTAGGCGAGGATGGTGCAGTTGAAACCCTCGACAAAACGAGATATAAGAGGTTGCGCGGTTGTCGTGAACATGGCATGTTGGGTCGTGGGTGGGCCATGGACTTGATCAAAGGAGAAGACCTGTTTTTTGCCCGCTGCTGCTGCTGATGCGGCAGACGCTGCCGGAGCAGGCCCGCTAGTCGTAGGTCCAGCAGTAGATTCGACAGAGACAGAGGTAGAAGAGGTAGCGTGGATTACGGATCGCTGGAAACGAGCAGGGATGGAGGATGAATCCTGGGATGTTGGGGGTCTTATCCTCAGGGCTAACGAAGAATTAGACAAAGGAATACACATAATAAATAATACTTGCCGACTTGGACCGAAGTCGTCGCGGACGACGACGACGAAGGAGCCATGCTCGACGCCGCAAACGATGAGCGGAAATCGCCGCTTGGTGGATGGGGAGATTGAAGCACGTGACCTCATTCTGTTGTCAAGTGAACGAAATAGGCTATCACAGTGTCTCAGGGATTCAGGCGCGTTCTTCTTCATCAACGATCTTGCAAAGAGTTTATCCCCACAGTTTCCGACCCCTCACTGTCTGCGAACTTTTTTTCTTCTGGTTTTTACCTCGAGAGTGGCCCAATACCCCTATAGCGCGAACCAGCCTGGGCCTCTGTCATGTATCAATCACCGAAGGATGCAACTGCTGGCAGCCGAGGGGCGAGTACCTCCGACATCGTTGATTCACAGGCTTGACGGAGACTGGAATCTGATTCTTTGATCACACCTTGATCCTTGCCATTGCTCTAGGATACTCCACTATGCCAAAAGCTCAACCCTGCAATTTCGGTTCCGGCCTCGACAATTGGCCAAAGAAATCCTCTTCCTAGAGCTATCCCACCTTGCTATTTGCAGAAATCGACGACAGGCACGGAGACACGTCGCTCCTGCATGCACCGTGTCGTCAAATATGTTAAATACCTTCCAACTTGCTCAAATCTTTGTGGCGCCTCAAACTTTCTTCCATGCACCGTCGTCCTTTGGAACTTGACGTTGACCATATCTCGGGCTATCTTTCAACTGTGCCGAAGAGAAGAAATGAAATATCACATACGTATTCCGTTCGGTTTCGTGTGTGGTCCTCGCTCGCTTGCGGGTAAGCGAGCGGGAAGCGGGCTTGGCTGCTCAAGCGAGCCCGAACGCTTGACTTCTGACGCGCTTCTTGAGTTTCAGTTTATGGTTACGCAAAAGTTGAACTCGCTAATCGATTCTCGTACAGCTCGTTTCCCTTGAACCCGTGGATTAGCTCATGGCACGAATTATAATTACTCAGGGCTGAAACACCGCATACAACAACGCTGCTTTTCAAAGAAAAAAAATGTATGAAAAACGCGCACTAGGATCAACACAGGGCCTTCCGCCTTATTTTGAAAACGTGCTCGTAACACCGGGGGAAATGTTTCACTGACAAATCGGTGCACCCAGGATTCCAGCTTGAGCTTTGGCTAGCCCTCAAGTATCCTCATCTTAGGCAAATCTTGGTGCTGATCAGGCAATCTTCCGGCAGTTCCCAGTTCTGGAACCCGACGCCTACATCTACGCCTGACGTGGGTCAATCAATCATCATGACATTGGGAAGCCATATCGCGCAATGGTTGCGATCCGTGTTCGAATCCCTCCTCTCCATCGTAGGTCCTTCGACCCTGGTACGACACTTATATACCAAGCTAGATGAACCTCGTCCTGTCAGTCAATACCCAGGCTAGGAACCTCAGTCCGTCGTTATTCGTTCCTCAGCATGCACGGGCTATTTCAAAATACTTGATTAAACTACCGCAGTATGTGCTTATACATCATGTCAGGGTGTCTTCTGAGTGACTTAGAGCGTGGAAAGGATTTGCGCGGCGGGGGCGGACGTCTTCTTTCTCATTGATATAAATGGATAGGACCCCGATATCTGATAAGAATTGAAGTGATTGACTTTGGTCTTTCAAGTGTACTTAAATTTCTTTCGAGGAGTACATGTATAACAGTAGTGGACAGCGATCGAGCACCAAAGTCGTACCACAAGATGATAAAGAGCAAACCGAGGATGCGGAGGCGATTCGGGCGCACCGACGTCCGCCTACGGACCCACCGCAGCCTTCATAGCCCACATGCTCGACAGATTCTCGAGCTGTTCGAATAAAATTAACAACACGAGAAAAAGTCCGAAGAAGATGGGGAGGAATTTTTTTGATGGTAAACAAAGGAAGAATGCAAGAAGCAGGCAGACTCACCAACGCGCCGAACCGATCCTCGCGCACGACGTCCCCAACAAGCCGCTCGAGCGCCGCGTGCGAGAGGTCGTACAGCCCTGTCACCTCGCGCAGCGCCTCAACCAGGCCCGCTGCATTGGCATTCGCATTCGCAATACCCGAACCCGAACTTGATGGCGGCGGAGGGGGCGGCGGGGGCATCATCGTGCTGTCCGCGGAGCAAGACGGGGGTGACGAGTCAGGTAGCGATCCCATGGGCTTGTCGAGATGCTTCGTACCGGGGAGCGGTGCAGCTGAAGGCGGCGTCGGCGCAGGCTGAGAGGAGGGCTCGTACAAGGGGCGGTAGGGAGACGGCGCCGGCGACGAAGGCGGGAAGCCCGAAGCATTACCGGGGGGTTTGGGTTGGGAGGACAGAATGAGGCTCGGTGTGGAGGTGAACGGACTAGCAATGGGAGCATCAGGGAGTCTCGGCACGATGGGGAGACGTTGCAGTTGCGTAAGGGGCAGGTGCTACAGAGGAAACAGGTCGGTCCCAGGCGTTCAGCGACAGCATTTGGTGGGACCGGGACTTGGGGAGCACGAGAAGGCAGAGGCGCCACTGTTCGTTTCCGCGTCGGGGCGCTCGGCTCTGTTGGTTTGCACGGACACACGTCCCGGATCGCCTCGACGAGCTGAAGCGCTGCAGAGGAGTTACTGAAGGAGATTTGAAATCGGCGATACACCTGCCATGAAGCTGTATTGGGATAAACCTAGAAAAGAGAGGTAAACGCCGAATCACTTTTTGGGAATCAGACGAATCGGGGACATGGAGGTAGCGCAGGCCGAAGGTGGTGTCGCGGTAGACGCCTTTGAGGGGAGAACTGTCGGACTTGGTGTGCATGGGGGAAGAAAATGCGAGAAGGTCTAGATCTTCCTGTAAGATCGTGTTATCATTGCCCTCCACTGTTCGCTTAAGAGTAGCACACCAAGACGACCTCCTGCTGGGCAGCACCCGAGGCCGGCCCACCGTTCATCGTCCATACGATTCGCATTCGAAGCGATTCCGCCTTCTGCGCAGACTTGCTTGGTGTCGAGGATCAGCCGAAGAACGGGATTCGTGAAATGCTGCCATTCAGAGTTTCCAGAATCCTTGGCATAAGCACGCGAGTATTTTTCAAGGATGTATGTCTTCGTTTCGGTAGTGGAGGACTCGGAGAGTGCCATGAAAGAAGAAAGGAGAAGGAGAAGAATGTTTACACGAGGTTACAAGTACACTAAATAGGCAATTGGAATACCATTCCAGGCAATCAAATGGCGAAGCTAACCCAGGCCGCGACCAGACCAGCGCCCCCCGGGGAGACCGCCACCCAGCGAGGAAGAAAGGTTACGACCTCCTCCAGCGCCGGTATCTTCGCCGTCGAATCCAAGCCCACAGTCCCGCTCTCATACTCGGCCCATTCGCACGCAATGCGCCCCTCCAGTACCGAATCGCCCTCCCATTCGGTATCGACTGTGAATGTACGATCCCACGTGCGGCTCCACAGCCTCAGCTCACCGATGCCCTCTGGGGAGCCGCTAAATTGCGGTAGCATCCCGGGCTCCGAGCCATGCACCCAGTGGCGCTTGACGGGTTGATTGTCAAAGTAGAGCGCACATCCGCGGGTGTTTGTTGCCGTGACGATGAAGCGGGCAGAGTTGTTGGCGAGTCGCGTTACGCTCGCTTTGAGCCAGGCGTCTGCGCCGGCGGTATTTGCTGCCCCCGCGTACGCTCCTGGAGACGGCAGGAGCGTGGAGTTCCAACGGCAGGTTTCGAGCCCACTGCGGATCGGGTCGGAGCAGTTAACAGGTCTGGCCGATAGAAGACGGTAGCTTGGGGAGGATCAAATTCCGCAAGTAGGGTTCGAGTCCACTCAGACTCGTAGTTGCATATGTTATTTCGTTGTGGGGCGAAGATAGGTTACCCAAATCGACGGTTTGTCGGAAATAGACCTTTTGGTTTCAAGTCTGATTGTAGGAACAGGGAGTGTGACCACGGGGACTAACCTTGACAGGCTCCTCTTGAGAAAAGGGGAAGGTGACCAAGTTCGACACAATCGACAAGAGGAAAACCACGATGAAGACAGACGCAACGCTTGAATGGACTTTGAAGGTGAATGGAACAACGGGGAGCACGATCATGAAGACAAGGATGGAGATTGCGGCATAAACTAATGGACCAGATGTAAACCACATTCCCCAAGAAATATGAAGGCTTACTTACCAGTGACTGCACTGCTCCCATCAGCCAGGGTTTGTGCCATGGCACCGATCAACAGAACAGCGATATGGCTCACTAGAGTCACGGGTACAGAGACGGCTAGAATTAGCTGCAAAATCCACCAGCCAATTGCTCCGCTCTCCTCCTTCGTGGGCGCGACGGGGGCCGAGGAGTGAATCAGTGGGGTCGATTCTGTAGCCTCTGTATCTGCCTCTGTGGGAGGTAATCTTCGTCACGCTGAGGGAGGGCACCGTAGTGGACCATGCGAACTCTGCGATACACCTGGTAGGAACCCTGCGCGCCAAACATGTTCTCGATGCATCCAATTGTGCAAGCAAGAAGAACAGCAGCGTTCCACGCGGTCACAAAATATACCCCTCCAATCCCTGAGCCCACGGCGATTGTCGAGAGCAGGAGCAGGAGCCATGTCAGTATATATACTTGCAGGAACATGATGTGTTTTTGCCTCTCCGGAAGGTGGTTGGAGCTCGGCGTGATTACAAAGACAAGTGTGAGGTAGGTGAGGGTAAAGGATGAAATGAAAACGAGTCCTGGTTGCGAGTAGGCGATCTATGCGCGACGTTAAGCTTGTAAGTACGGCAGCGAGACACAACTGCGACTCTCACAAATGGATTCAGCTTCATGTACGCAAAAACAAGCAAGGCTTGCAGTCCCAAAGTGACGAGCACTGCGACCCAGAATTTGGCCCAGATCCAGACGCCTTTGAGCCAGCCAAATTCGATGAACCATTTCCAAAATCGCTGCAGTAAGTGATCGTGCTGCTCGACGTGTCCATTTTGATCCTGGCTGCGGCCGTGAAGAATGGCAGCATCAGCTACAACCAGCACGACCAGGATCACAGGCCCCACGACGAGCAGGACGATGTTGGATATGAGGAGAGTGTCGAGTGAAAGCAAAACAAACCATGCGCCGAATACTAAACGGTCCTCGTCAGCATGCAGGGACAACATACGAAAAGACCCTTACGATCAAAGTAGACCGGGGGTGACCCGGCACCGTGCGTATCGTCGTTGTCCAGTAGGGACAACCCTGATACCTGTGTGGATTCCATCATAGACCACAGCGCCCTTTCTTGACCAACGGTGTGTGGAATGGAATCGAATTTCGTGTGGTATTTACTCCTGCCTTTGTAAAATGCGAGATCGAGGCCCTCCATTCCTGCGCCTCGTATACACCGTGTAGTCTGTTCCTGAGCGGATGACGCCCCGTGCAAAGGCATCAGCAGATAACACGTTGCCGTGTGGATGGGGTACATGGAAGGAGCGCAGGGCAGGAGTAGATGTCGCGCGGAAAAGCAACGGCCGCCTAGGAGAAGACTGAGCCTGAGACAAGAAATACACAAAGGTCTAGACGCACCCTCCTGCTGCAGCGCCTTCCAAATTCAGAAGGTGTCTGTGAAGTTCGACCAAGGGTGTTTGAGGAACCTTTCTCCTCGTTTTTAGTGTAAATGAAAACATTTGGAGGCAGCTCACGTAAAGGCCCCGCACAATCCATTTTCCTCCCCGTTGTTTATGTTGAATATAGCCGTCCGCTTCGGGGCGATTCTTGGCCAGGTACTCGACTAAGTTGCATCAGCGTTGCGACCCCCATACCATCGTCCGTTGCTCCGGACGCAGTGGAAACAGGAGTCATAGTGTGCAGAGAATAATACGCCTCCACTAGATGCATACACTGGGTCCGAGCCTTCAATCTTGACGAGTATGTTTGTTGCCTCGTTGTAAGTTGCAGAGGACGCCGTTGTCAGTGCCCATGATGCCCATGACGCATTTGATACGAGGTCTTCGTACAAGTCTATGTAGTCAATCCCAGCGGTGACGTTACGGATACGATCCAGGATGTAAGTGTGCACAATGTCGTTCGCATGCGAAATGAATGGATGGGGGACGCTCTGCAATCTGATGGCTGTGAGCTTCAACTTGAGTACGACGGGGAAAATGCGTACATAGTGTAGATCTTCATATGCTTTTGCCAGATCAAGACCTTTTTGGTTCTTAGGAACGTCGGGAACTCGATCCCTAATCAACACGCCTCCGAAAAGCACTCCATAGACCAGGACGACAAGAACCGTGGTTGGAAGAGTCCGAAAGGCCAAAACTTTTGCAATGGCTTCCACAATTTTCATCGCAGAGCTGAGCGCAGCGAACAAGGTGCGGATATTGAGCGGATAACGTAGATCGGAGCTCGCGCCGTTTTGCCGAACGGGTCATACTCAACGCCAAAAACTATAAAAGGAAGGTCTGAAGCTTGGTTTATCTCAGATCCGTAGTCTACTAAGAGATATCGGTAGGTACCTGTACTGGACCGTATTTTGAGGATACCAGGCAGTTTCCAAACAAAATTATCTTCTGTATAACATCTACACATTTGTCGGGGCAATAGCTGTCATCTCACCAAGTATTCATCATTCACTCTAGAGTCTACATGCCTCTATAAACCTTTAATTGCCTGTCCGCTATCCCGGTAGTGGAACAGATGGCCTCATATCATAGAATGTATGAGCCAGAGGATCGTCAGCAATTTGGGGAATCTGAAATAGTGGCGTGACATTGACGCATCTAGTGAAGCAATGTGTATGAAGGGAACAGCATTCTATGGATAGTATGATTAGAATACACTACGAGTGGTGACTTCCATAAGCTAGATATTCCGGGAATTTTTTAAGGGTGCAGTGATGGGATCAATGAAAATAGTTTGGAACCTGGTATTCCCTAAGTACAGAATAAATATTCGGACATGTTTCCTCCTCTAGAAGGCCAGAACGCTCGGAGCATATACTGGTACCGTGCCGGTAACCTATCGAGGGTTTAGATACGAAATGGAGATGAAGCCGCGAATGGCACAAACAGCATCTGTTATGTATAATCGGCAGAGGGGTGCTACCCCCTCTCCAGATTATATGATATTCAAATAATCTGTAGTTTCGGTCTACCGGATGGGGTCCTGACAGGTGCTCGGCAAGCAAGAAATATACCCAGAAATCTGGCTTAGGAAAGCAAGTAAATACAGTCGAGGAACGAGTAATACGTATTATTTAATTAAGGAAAATAAAAATATGCCCCCCAACCTCAGTTATCTTTTAATATCGTACGCCGAGTTGCGTCCCGGCCGGCCTTTAATAAAAGGGAAAGCTCGTTTCCACCCGTGCCTCGTGTTGGTCCGTGACCTGCTGCGCGGCTGGATTGAAGCCTGTCCATCATGGATGCTACGGGGCAACCGGCGCGGGCGTCGGGCGTCGACCGCGACATGGTCACAACGTACAGGCACGCAATGCGCATGTGGAGATCCCGAAGTTTCTTCAAGGCCATCACAGCACTGTCGTACGGCTCGCGCAGGGCAGGCGTCTGCTGGGCAAGGTCGCGAATGGAGCGTGGGGTCGCGGCGAGGGAAGCTAGATATTCCCGGTGCTTTCCAGGCATGTACCGCCTCATGCGCTCCATGAAGCCGTGATCAGCCCGCTTGTTTGCGTCGGACGGTGCGGGATACCGGCGCTGCCGGAGTTTGTGGTCTACATCGAGGAAGATGTCGAGCGCGTGCATAACGCTGCTTTGACCAGCAGACGGACCGCTGAGATCAAGCTTTTCGGAGTTAGGCACGCCCTCATATATCCATCCAGGCGCCTCCGGGCCCTTTGCGTCACTGCCTTCGAACCACGGGCGCAAATCCCAATAGAAGACGTGCGGATCAACATCTGCTCGAACTCCTTGAATTATGTCGCTGATATCGTTTATTATCACCGTGAGTCGGCCGAGATCCCGGGCGATTTTGGAGATTGAGGTTAAATCCGAAACATTAGGGAGGTTGTTGTATTCATCGATTATGCGTAGCATTTCGATCCCGCGAAATTCCGCTTTGGCCGAGGTCGCGTAAAAATTCCGTTCGTCCTCGGTGCCAGAGAACAAGTTGACAAAGCGCATGTTGTCGATCGAAAATGGCAACGACGCGTCGACCAGCTCCCAGTTCCATAGGACGGTGTCGGCGAAGGTCAGAACGGGGGCAATTCCCATATGACGCGAAACTGCGGCAAGTGGGACCGCGAGAGACTTTGGGACCACAAATGCTTCACCGTCCCCGGTACTAGGGGGGGCCGAGTGCACGTAGTAGTGCACTAACCAAGCTAGTACGAGATGGGCACGCTGGAGGAGCCGTAGGTTGGATTGAAGTGGTTCGGTATCAATCACTGGCCACTAGAGATGTATCAAAATATGTACGCTAAACTCTATATCAACGGTTTGACTCACGGAAAGCACTTCAGATCTCCAAAGCTCTCCGGTAGCTCGCTTAGCGATAGCCGAGTCGGAGTCATCTTCCCCTAGGCTAAGCTTGTCGCTCGCGTCTGCAAGGGCGGCTTCCCAAACTGCAAACGCTGCGGGCAGATGGGGGAGGGGTTGGCGGGGGAAAAACCCAGTGTTAACGTCAACGTCGAAGTCGACTGGAGATCGGCGTTTGTCGAGAGTTCGGCGATTATTAGCGAGGGTAGATTGGAGAAGGGACACGGCGAAAGAGAAATATTGGTGAGGGGATGGGAGAAGGTCAATGACGTTCATCGTAGAGAGACCAAGAGGTGTGAGTGAGCACTCCGGCCTTGCACCCTCCTCATTTTATACGTCGCGCCTTTTTCCGGTGCCGACAGTTGTGCGTATACAAACGCAGCTTTGTGCGGTAATGCTCTGCGGTCGGGGTTATCTGGCCGAAACATGGTAAACGTGGACAGGCGGATTCAGATACTGGCGCCGGATGTTGCTCCTGATAGAGACAAAAAAATGAAATTATTTTTGACCCCGCGGATAAGAAATTGAAACCTTGGCTCAATTCATTGATGCCGATCCCGTTAGGCAAAACTGGGTGGCGATGAACTTCGCGACGGATCTCCTTGAGACATATATGGTCTGGAACTGTTCTGATCAGACGAGTACAACTGGAAGCGCTCGGTAAGACTTCCCATACTCTAGTCAGCCGCAGCCCCCGAGTCATCTCAAACGGATTGTTGTCGGGATCCGGAATAAGGGAGTCCGTGTTTGTCATCAGACTGCGATGCAAACCTTACCCTTACCATGAAACACCGGTCGGGGACGGGTCCGGTGGGTGCCAATGAAAACCGAGATGAAAACAGTGACTAGACCGCTCTAGCCGATCTACTAGCCGTAGCTCCCGCCGCAAAAAGAAAAATCGGGGTGATCCGCCCGTCGCACCGCTTTTGAATTATGGTAAGGAGTACATTCCGGTCACTGTTCGTATCTGGAAACCAGAGGGATGGTAGGATTCACAACGCTATCACTTTAGGCATCGGGCTTCCACCTAAGCCACACAAAGTTACCATCCTCGTTGTCAACTACCTCGGTTTTGCGCCGCACAACCTCAAGGACTTTTTCACCAACGCCGATCTTCCCTGCCCGCGAATCTTGGTAGTATTCCAGTAGATCCTCCACCGTGTATCCCATATCCCCGCTGGCTGGGTCAGCACCGGTGATCACATCGCGAATCTCGTTCTCTGTAGGGAGTCCGAACCTCTGCTGTGTCCGCTCACTAGGTCCGCGGGCTTCACCAATGTCGCGAGATCCGATAGTTGGGACATTTTTCAGATACTGCGAATGTGGTGAGAAGAATCTGTCGACAATTTCGTGAGTTACGCCCTCGAGATTCGAGGGCTTCCAGTCAGGTCTTTCTTTGGTCTTGGTGACAAGAACTGCCGTAACACCTGTGGCGAAATCCGGACTTGCGCCATTCTGATACCACCGTTATTTTCAATTAAGGACGACCAGCTAAAAATACGCACGCAGAATGCACTAGCGATTCTCAGTTCCATGTTTAGCGCCTCGGTCAACGTCTGGTGTTTCCCCTAGACGGATTGCTTTCAAGGCAACTTTCAAGCTCGTAGGGCTGCGATGGTGCAATAGGTCAAGAGCTCTCGAGGCCCATTGACTTATTGTCGGGTTGCTGTCCGAGGAAAATAATTCCAGGTCGGCGAAGATCCTCTCGACTCTGTCATGCCGGAAGGCGAGGTCCAGCGCAACCCGTTTCTCATCGACGAAAGGAGCTGGTGGCTCTTCTTGCTCGCGCTCGGAACATAGCTCCTCCAAAGTGCGATCAATCGTAGTTTTGTCGCTTGTTTCAAGATTGGATAGTCGATCGAGAAGCATAGGGATCCTCCTCGCTGGAATATAATGTGTCGCGAAGCCATGTTCGCTATAGTGAGGGATGTTAAAAATGATGCAAATGCATCCTAACCGACTCACAAAACAGCTCTACCCTTCAACGTGTCTGAAGTCAAGGCGAGGTATGTGCCTAATTCGCCATCCAATCGCGACATGAAGTAATTAGAGCCAACATCCGGACAGTATCCAATGTGGGTTTCTGGCATGGAGAAGAGGGTATTTTCTGTCGCGATCCGGAACGGAGCACCCGCAGCAAGTCCGGCACCACCACCCACTTAGTAAATGTAAGGTGGAGACAGACGTCAAAAACCAGAGGACTTACTGGTGTGACCATCTAATATGGCCACATATGGTTTGCGTAATGATGCGAGAAGCAAATCCAGGTCAAATCTAGAAAAGTTAGATATCAATCCTGCTCGAGAGATTGGCCTCGACTTACTCCCGCTTGAAGAAATCCAAAGCCTTGTACCGAGTTTTGTCATCGGTGGTGTACTCGACGATACCTGAAGAAACAATCAAACAGCATCCAGAAGCCCATGAAGCTCGGCCTACTCTGGACATCTCCTCCCGCACAAAACGCACGACCAGTGCCGACTCCAGCAATGACATGACATAGCTCAGCATTGTCCCATTCCTAGGTTACCGGCCGAGTCAGGAAACAAAGTAGTTGCTGAGTCAAAGACCGCATAGACCTCAATTTTGGGTCGGAGCATAGTCAGCATCTCATCGTTTAGAGCGTTGAGTTTATTGGGACGATTCAGAATATAGGTACGCAGTCCCAGGTTGGTTTCAAACCGCACTACGGGCTTATACATCAGTTGGCTATGTGAATTGCCGGGAAGAGGATAAGCAGCCATACCTCCGCCTCCGCGTCTGACGGCGGTTTCGCGCCGGCAAGGCCAGACATATGCTTAGCAATAGCCCTAGTTCTGTTTAATGAACTGACTCCACGAGACATGAAGCGTCGTGCTAGCATTGGGAAGTGTCGTAGCAAGTGAGTGGGACTGAGCCGCCGCGGCAGCGATGTGCGTTTGCACACCAAAAAGGGCGATCCGTGACCTTGACGTGACGCGCCACGATTTCCTTTTATGGCTGCTTTCCACCTCCCAACCGAGGGGACGCGTCTTAGCCTTGCAGGTAGTATTGGGACCGTAAAATTTGTTGGACAGGTCGATAATACCTCTGGTGTCTGGCTCGGCGTTGAATGGGACGACCCCAAACGCGGTAAACACGACG
Organism: Mycena galericulata; assembly: GCA_029289565.1. Classification (NCBI taxonomy): domain Eukaryota; kingdom Fungi; phylum Basidiomycota; class Agaricomycetes; order Agaricales; family Mycenaceae; genus Mycena; species Mycena galericulata. The sequence goes on from JARKIA010000067.1 coordinate 504,959, forward strand.
GTGTCAAGGACGGGAAACGCTATTTCACTTGCCGGTGAGGCCTGTAGCCGGAATACTACGGTCTGTCTAGAACTGGTATGTAGGGTCCACAATGCAGGGTCCTTCATCCGACCAACTACCGGCATCTCCTATGGCACCTCTTTTTTGAAAGCTCTGAAATCGAAATATGTCGAACTGCCCCACGGCTCAGAATCCCAGGAGAAAGTTTTGCTAGGATCGTCCAATGGGGCCATCGAGGTCGAAGCCGTAGATCTCGATAAAATCCGTGGCAAATTTTCGAATCTGGGTCGTCTCCGGGAAGTGAGTCTAGACAACGAAAATGTGTCGTGTTACGACGAACCGCCAGGTTCCATACTCACAACATGTCCCAGTGAGTCAGCCGACTCTGCCCGTGTAACTCTATCGCTCACATATTCCTCCAGATGTCCGTGGCCTCGATTTATCGACGAGTCTGATTCCTAGTTGGGATATGATCGCTATGATCTCTGCTGAGCTCCCGGCTCTGCAGCGGCTAGCGTTGAAGTTAGTCGTTTCTCCTTACCGTCGCGGCGGTATACAACTATCCTGTTCTTTTGACAGTCGTAACCGCTTGCAATCCCCAAGCGATCCCCGAAGAATGATACTCGCGTTCTCTAATTTGGTCGAACTGCGGCTGAACGGCACACTTACGACTTGGAAAGAGATGAAACAGGTCACCGCTACGATGCCCGTGTTGAGGATCGTGGAAATGGGCTACAACCTCATTGACGAGCTCTCTTCGGGCGAGCCAGTTCAGGTCGGATCCGCAATCGAGACAATCAATCTAGACAGTAACGATTGCCATGACTGGGTTCATATCTGCGACTCTCTACGACCCTACTCATTGTAAGCGATTGTGTTTCCTATCCAACTCTGTTCTCTCATACTCTACAAGTTTAGAACGCATCGTCCTGACATCCAATAAAATTGCCAACATTCCTGCTCCCCCGATCGGCCATACCCTCGGCGTGAAACATCTTTCTCTGTCGTTTAATCATTTAGAATCCTGGAGCGATATCGATGCGCTATCCGCCTGGTGTCCGGCACTGAATACGCTCACGCTGATCGGGAATCCGTTATTCAATGGTTAGTAGCATGCGGGTTAAGACTATTATCTTCATATTCATAAATTTCACGTAGATCCCGTGCATGCCCGTCATAGCCGGCAGTTTGCGGTAGCGAAGATCCCGTCTCTCGTGGCTCTTGATGCTGCAACTGTGGGTCCCTCGCTCGGGCCACCCCGCCCTTTCCCTAATTTGTACCCAGATTTCAGCAAAAGAACGCAAAGATTGTGAACTATTCTATCTATCACATATTGCTCTCCACGGCCCAAACTCGGATGCCGAGCGAAATCTCACCCACCCGCGCTACGCAGCCCTCTGCGAGAGTGGGTACCCGCCTTTCATGATTGATTCCCGTCTAAACCTAGCCAGAGCACGGCCGTCCCGATGAGCGTGACAACACCCAGCATCAGGACAAGCTGAGCCGGCGCCTTATGGGTATGTTGCCTCGAGGTCGCTTGAAGTACCACGCTCTGACGGGAAATATATGGAGTCCAGACCTCAACATGTATTACTGCGTCGGGCCGTTGCCCTCGAACGCGGATCCGGAAACAGCCAACAGCCTCATCGAAAACGCAGAACGTATCACTCTGCGTGTACTCCCAACAATGACCCTTCGGGCATTCCGGCTCAAAGTCTGCAAGACTATGAAATCCAGCGCTTCCAACACAGCCATTTCACTGTGGCTCCAGAATGCAGGACAGCTCTTTTGTGCCGCTCGAGAGCGATCGGGACTCGCAAGATTTGGCGTGGCTAGGCGTAGAATCGGGGTCAACGATTATTTTCACAAAAAATGACAAGTGAACATTTTATTGAGCGCTACAAAAGTCCCAGGAACAGGCACAGCCAAAAAGCGCAGAGAAACCCAGAAATGACAGCCGCCTGTCGTTGTGGGCGCGGCTCGGTAAGCGCGTGATGTCCGATGCGTTCGCCGCGGTATGAACCTATTGACGTGCCCGTATGGAATCGAGACCGTTCGCCCAACGTAGATTAGATGGTGAGGCCTCATGGTGCTTGACAAGAATATTACCCGGCGAGTAGTGGCCACCGCAGAGGACCAGAGTCTCGCCTCCGTGATCAGTACCATTGACACTTGTATCATGTCCTTGTCGGCAGTTGCCAAAGTTTAGGTGGAGATACACAGTACGCCAACGCTCCTCATGATGTCCCTCGAAAGAGATAGTTGCGGTCTCCGAAGGCTGGGTCGGGCACTGTACGGGAACGATCCTCACGATCCGAACGATAGTTTCGACGGTCCAACAAAGGTCCAACGAGAAGTAGTACACGGTCGGCATATAGAAAACACCAATTTCGGGGCAAGAGAGAGAGAGAGAAGGGAAACTTAGCGTCGTCCACCACCAACTGGGAGGACGCCTTTCCGATTCCTGTTTTGGCCAACCAGATTTCCGCAGCCAGGGATTTTCCACTTTCAACGGGACCATCCAGCATCGCCGTTCCTGGGCGGCCTATCATCAAAACGGTCTTCCTTCTCGTCGCGCCTCTTGTCTTCCCTGTCCCTGCGACGGTCATAATAAGAGTCAGGGCCTCGTCGATCATCATAACCCCCCCGTCGGTAATCATCGTACCCTGCAGGCCTTCTGTCATCGGCCTCCCTCCTGGGTGGCGGTGGAGACCTGGCGGGCCGGCGATCCTCGTAGTCGGACCTGCGGGGAGGAGACCTAGAACGGTCACGGCGGTAAGAGCGGTCGTCCCTGTAGCTCCCGCGGTCGTCGCGGTAGCTTCCACGGTCGTCTCTGTAACTGCTGCTACGCTCATAACGATCGTCACGCGGCGGGCGGTCGTCACGGCGGTCGCTGCGGTGGTAGTTATCTGGACCAGCGCGCTTCCACACCAGCTATCAGAAAAGGTTTATATGTGCAACAAGAGGAACCTACTGCATCATCGAGAGCAACAGCGGACGGGCCGTCCGCGCAGATCCTTGCCGTCCAGGTCTTTAACGGCACGATCAGCGTCTTCTCGAGAGAGGTACTCGAGGATTCTGTCAAACTTGTTCAGCTGAGTTGTGGCCAACAGACGGGAAAAGCCCACCCCTGGTCCCGGAAATCGCGGTCGATATCAGCAAAAGAGACGCTTCCGGCCTCGCGTCCAAAGTCCTTCAGGTCCTAAGAGCGGAGGGCATTATCAGGGTCGGTCCATCGAACTACAGTCGGGGAAACAATTCGGGATCCAGGAGGAAAAGGAGGAGGTCCGGTCCAATACCCGTGGGAGAACTGTGGCCAAGCCAGATATTATGATACGAAGGAACAGCCGTCATGCCATGCTGAGAGCCATACTGTCCCCGACGAGAGCAAGGGACCTCCGCGGACGGCCAACCGGGCCGGGAAACCGAAAACGAAAACCACCGGGCGAGGACAGAACCGGGAACCGTACCTGCCAGCTTGTGTCACGTGAGATACCGGAGACGATAAGACGGATCCCAGGCGGCCTGCGGGAACGAGGAGCGCTACGAGCAGCAAGTTAGAGACATTACATTGGTCGGTGAAGCGTCCGTCATACCCGTGGCTCCTTTCGCCGTCGTAGGGGTCACGACGGGGACGGCTCTCCTTGGCAAATTCCACGACAATGCTGCCCAGTACATCAGCGACGAGCTCGAGAATCGGGTATAGATCTGCGCTGACTTTTGGCCCATGAAGGATTTTCCGTTGAAGTTGGTCACAGCATCTTCTGCGTCCTAAATGGGCATTAGCGCCGAAAAATAAAATATCGGAAAAAAACCGTTGTGAGCCCCGTAAGCCACACGTACCTTTGCATTCTCGAACTCGACGAAGCCGAATCCTGTCGCGGGTTTGTTGAGACCATCCTCCGGGGGTCCGTTTCTATTGGACGAACCAGTCATGACACGGCAGTCAATGATGCTACCATAGCCCTCGAAGAGTTTAGAGACGTCCTCCGAGCGAGCGTCAGCGCTGAGTCCTGGCGTTCTCTACGTCAGAGCGGATACAAGATACAGATAAGGGAAATTTGAGCCTTACTGCCGAGGTAGAGACGTCTGGACATCGGTGTGCGAAGGAAAGACGATAAGGTTCTAGCTGAGTTTGAATTTCTGCCATGTGGTCTATGGTCCGTGCGTCGACAAACGGAAAACTTCTCAGAAGTCGATTTCGTTGCTTTCCACTGCATGCAGCGGTCCTGGATGCTGTACAATACAATCAAGATACTTGAATAAATTTCCGAGGGACTCTAATCGCAAAACAGTGATGTACATTTTATCAAGCATCAATAGTTCTTCAGTATCGATGTGAAGAAATAGGTGGTGATATCATATTGAGCTATAGGCTATTGGTTCGGACTAGTGCTGCGACCAGTCGATGGAGTTTATATCGATCCCCTCCTGGACCATCTCCCACAGCGGGCTACCAAGCCGTGAGACTTTTTTCTTGTCTGCGAGAGAAAAAAAACACCAACCTCATCTCTCGCAGCTTGTGTACCGTACGCACGATGTGCTGCACCACAAAATCAATTTCAGCCTCGGTCGTGAAACGACCAATTCCGAAACGGAGGGACGAGTGAGCCATATCTTCGGCAGCACCTGGAGAAATCAAGGTAAGAATCGGTACACTGCCCGTTTGTAAATGAAAGAGATTACACATACCCAAGGCACGCAAGACATATGACGGTTCAAGCGACGCTGATGTGCAAGCACTGCCCGATGACAATGCAATGTCCTGATGAGCCCGAGAGTGCTTTTAGAATATACCAATTTGCAAACAAAACCGAGACAAACCTTCAGGGCCATCAGGAGACTTTCACCTTCAACATACGAAAAACTCAAGTTGACACAACCGGGGTAGCCGTTGACATCCCCATTCCGGACGACGTGCTCGACTTGTGAGTTGATGCTCTTTACAAGGCGGCTGGAGAGTTCCGATATCCGTTTATGGTCACGCTAGTAAACAAGGGATCAGCGTCGCGATATGCGATGGAGCTTTGATGCGCAAAGATCAAAGTCGGGTCAGTACCCCTGCACGCGCAGGTCATAACCGAGCTGAAGGCGCATTGCGTCGCTTCACTGGGTTCGGTTGCGTGCCAGTCTCATCACTCCCAATATGCAAAGAAAATTGTAGGTACCTTCATCTCCATTTTGGCAATTCGCGCAGCCTCACCGAGACCAACGACCAGGTGAGTGGGAAGGGTGCCGCTCCTCAGCCCGCGTTCCTGGCCGCCTCCGCTGATGATAGGCTCGAGACGTACCCTGGGCCGTCTTCGGACGTACGCCGCTCCGACTCCTTTAGGACCGTACAGCTTGTGTCCCGAGATGCTCATGAGATCTATGTTCATCTCGTTGACGTCCACCTGAATCTTCCCGACCGCCTGGGCGGCATCGGAATGGAAATAGACGCCTCGGTGCTTGCGAATAAGCGCTCCTATTTCTTTCATCGGCTGGATGACCCCGGTTTCGTTGTTGACGGTCATAATGGAGACGAGTGACGTATCCGGGCGAATGGCAGCCTCGAGTTCTTCCAGCGACACAATACCGTTCGATTGAACAGGCAGATATGTCACATCAAATCCCTCTTCCCCAAGTTTTCGGCACGAATCAAGGACACATTTATGTTCCTATTCAAAAGAAAAAAAGGATCAAGACAAGGAATCGAACAGAACCTGAAACTTACTGTCTGAGTAGTGATAATATGCTTCTTTTTCTCCTTGTGAAAGCGCGCTACGCCCTTGATAGCCATATTATTCGTTTCCGTAGCTCCGGAGGTGAAAACGATGTCTTTTGCATCGGCGCCTATGAGATCTGCAACATGCTACACGGCGAGAATATCCGATCAACCACGCGGTCTTTGAGCCGGCTGGTGTATGTACCTTGCGAGCGTCTTCGACGGCCTGCTCAGCTTCCCACCCGTACGCGTGTGTCCGACTGTGAGGGTTGCCATACTGGTCGGTGAGATATGGAAGCATCGCGTCGAGGACCCGGGGATCAACGGGCGTCGTGGCCTGCATTCAACATGAGATTTGAAACAGGACAAAATGCACGCAGACACGGACTTGCATGTCCAAGTATATGGGTCGAGTCTTCTCTTTCATGGAGCCTTCTCGGACCGGCATTTCGAGCTTGAAACCGAGCATGTCTACGCGGAACTATCAGTGCGCTAGAATTGGAGTGAATCGACAAGTTCCGCATACCTGATCTCGGCGTAAAGTGAGTCTCATCTTGGTAGGTCGAGGGGAGGTCCACAACGCTGGCCCTGTCGGCACCTGAGGGCTGAACGAGACCGCGCCGTCCAGTGACAAGAGCCTGAGCTCTGGCTTTTGCTGCTGTCCGGCGGACAGCAGTACGAGATACCCTCGACAACATGGCGGTGGGAGGCACCAAATGTTTTCCAAATTATCGTCACGTCACGTGTGACGCATCAAGCGCTTGATCAGATAAAATCTTATCGGCAAAGATACTGATCATTGCGTATGCCCTGCCGCCGCAGCGACGCTAAGCCTCTAGACGCGTAATTGAGCATAGGTCATTCCGGAAAAATGGGCCTGCTAGGTAGGTAGGTAGGAATGAAAAACAAGGGGCTTTAGACACAAAGTGTGGGGATAGATACTTATAGTTCGGTCAGATTCGGTTCATTCCTGCGTATGCCCGACGCGAAGGCGATATGCAACAATCGACACCACGCGAGCAGATAATCATAAAGCACTATTTTTGCGTTACTTTTTCGCCTCATCCCGATGGAGTTGAGGATATTAAACGGTGTAAGTATAATCTTGCATAATTGAATGCATCCGTGGAAGCCAAATCCGAGTCATGTCAATGAACATGGTGTAGCAAGGAGTTACACACATGCCCTGAGTGGCGGATTGCATCGACCTGAAATCCCGACGGAGCCCAGTCAAGATTCCCGAGAGGTTGTCCGCCAAGTGCGGGATTTGTTCAAACACAAATCCCTGGCGCCGGTGTACATCAAACACGTCGAAAACCATTTACGGTGCAACTTGTGGTTGTGAGAAGCATAGCACTGCAGTTCCTTGGAGGTCTTCCCGGGCAAGAAGTCCGTACGTCGTTAACAATCTAGTGTCGTCGCGCGAAACTAGGTCCAATAGGCCGATTCGCCACGCATATAGCACAATTCGCACGTCCGGCATCGGGGGTACGGTGATACGACTGACCGAGCTGAGTGGGGCGCGGAGGAAGCGAATGAGTCAAGGATCACATGTAGGTCCAAGTTTTATGTCCGTTTCAGTCAGAAGGTTGCTGTGACTCGGGCTGACTCGAGCGGGATTTTCGATGCGTTTGACAAGACCGAGTCAACTAGTCAGCCCTTCGGACAGCTAAAGCCTAAAGAAAGCAAAGACTTGTTCAAGCGCCGAATGTGGCCCAAGCCAGAAAAAGGTCGGTACTGGACGGGAGTCTCGCCATTAGTTATTTGACCGGATTAGTGCATGAATTCAAAGGCAATAGACGAGTCCGCAGATGACCATGGCGGGGGAAAGCAGAAGAGTCGGAAACAAAGGAAAACAACACGTTAGGCGCTCGGAAAAGCGGACCGCAAACATATTGCTTTCTGACGCGTCTCTTTTCTTGCACCAATCTCAACATCATGGATATCGTGGAACCCCCTTTAGATCCAATCGAAACAAGCATACAGGCCTCCACCTCGACCACGGAGGTGGGTAGCAATCGCGCAGTGCGCCCCTGAATTAATTAAAGTCTCGTTTCCGCTCAGGTTGCTCAGAATGGGACCGTGACACCAGAGCGCTGGATCGACCTCCAATTCACATGGGCAGGGAAGGGGTATAGTCTCAGCATCGCGGAATCTGACAGGTCCACTTGGAATGATTCGTTAACAAGCGCTCGTTGACGCGTGGCACAGGGTATTCGATTTCAAAGCCGCGCTACAAAATTTGACAAAAGTACCGCCTGAGCGTCAGAAAATTCTGGGCTTGACCAAGTTGAACAAACTGCCCCCAGATCAAGAACGGATGTGAGTGCAGGACACGGTACCCGGGTTCGTTGATCCATAGAAACACCCCCTATAGAGGGGACTTACGCCTTGCCACGGGTAAGAAATTCACATTGATCGGGACGCCAGAGGGCGACGAAGTTAAAGGTGTGTACTCCGCTAGGAAATTGCGCGAACTTCTTTAAACATCCTTTGCAGATCCTTCTCGTTCGTGGCCACTCTCAATTTCATGAGCTGCTACTCTGATCTCGTTCAGAGCTCGAATCCCTCCCGGACGTAATCAACGACCTCGACCGCGACTTCACTGAAGACCCCGTCGCGAGTGCAGCTTACCGAAATGACCAGCGCAACATCCGCAAAGTCAAAGAGGCCACCGCTGCGCTGAAAGTCAACATCATACATCCTCTGCGAGAGGGAAAGAAGCTCCTTGTGCTTGATATCGATTATAGTACGTAGCACTTTGCGTATCTGTCCTCGAGCGCCTGTTAACACCGGCGCAGCAATCCTGGATACGAAACCATTGACCTCTGGGAGTCTGCCGCCCGCCGAATGTGCAAGACCGCGCCTCCACGAGTTTCTTGAAGCAATATACCCGTACTACGACAGTATGTGCGTCTACTTGAACCTCCGAGCAGCGAATTAATGACGTCGCCCAGTATGCATCTGGTATTGGGACACCCTTCGCTGTGCCCGCAGCACTGAATGACTCGTCCTAGGTCCCAGACCAGCTGGATATGGCTCGAAACCAAGCTCGTCGAGCTCGGCATGATCGGTTCCGACCGAAATTACCAGGTACCCTCCACTCGTTTCCCTCCCGAAATTCTGCCAACATCTACCCAGATATCTTTTGGTAATTTTTACTCCCTGACCACCGAGGCGTCTCTGATTCCGGCTCAGTCCTCGACAAAACTCCCATGTTCACCGTCTTTACTGAGCGCGATGGCAAGCCCTGGACACACTCCGTGAAGGCGCTGCAAATTATCTGGAACCACTTCCCTCAATTGTCTGTCTCCCACTTTACTTATTTGTTGAGGACGACTTTGACATTCCCTCACAATCAGCAACGCGACGAACACGATCCACGTCGACGACCTCGTGCGTCCACATCTTCCGCCTGTCGGGATCGCTCGCCGCCGCTTACTTCCTAACCCCAGAGCCGGAACTTCGCACTAAACCCCAAAGAAGGGCTGAAGATCTCAGCCTTCAAGGGCGCTCACACGCCTCAGGCGATAGCGGACCGCGAACTCGACAAGCTCGCGCGGTATATGCTGCACATCTCCGCCGTCGACGACTTCCGCACCCTCTCGCACAAGGTACGCTTCTTGCGTCTCATGACTCTGCGCGTGTTGATTATCCTTGTCACAGGACTGGAAGACTGTTTTACGGAGTCTTCCCAACCCGTAGATGGAACCGCCCATTTTTTTTTGTGAGACACTTTTGGGTTTCTGTATCAATAATCATAGCGTGAAATGTATATAATCTTTCTGTGAGACTGCGCCATGTCAAGCGCGACGCGGCCTGACGCGAACTGTCACGCGTGACCAGTCGAGCTCAGACGCGTTTTCGGTGGTGGCGTGTGTTTCTCATGTCGGCCTAACATTTGTATTTGTAGGCGCTCGTCTGTAGCCCCGAGCTTCGCTCTGCTTGTAAAGGTGATTTTTTTCTTTTCTTGTATGCCAATCTTTTGATTCTTTTTTGTTCTTTCTGTGCCGCAGGTTCCGTGGTGGCCAAAATGTGATTTCTACCTACTTCTATACCACGGATATCGACCAGGTATCAATCCGTCCGACGCTTCTCATCAACTGCATCGATCAAGTCTTCCAAGAAAGCAACCAGAATGGCATTGTTAGAATCCGAATCCAGCAGCTCTAATAAAGGTTTCACGGCATCCACGAAGTTTTTTATGAGTTCCCAAATCCTGGTCCAGTTTTCTGCCATGATGTGAGCTATTTGATGTAGAGTTGTTTCGCGTAATCTGACCTCCTGTAGCGACTTGTGCATCCGCAATATGGTTCTTTATAAAACCATCGTTGTTGGCCCCGGAAGTGAAAGGCAGATCGCCGTTGGGTAGTGTAAGGTTTCGAGCAGGTATGGCACAACCGGTTTCTCCCTGATGCTGAGGGCGTACTAGAGTCTGCCGTCAGAATCGTACCTCAATCGAACGTTGGCCCGTACATACCACATGCCAGCCGTTTTGGAGAATCTCTAGACGTTCGGACATATTTCCGAAGTCCATTGGATCTCCCATTGTTGAAGACGGCAGTGAAATCCTCGTATTTTGAGAAGAACTCATCTTTCGTCATCTCGTATACGAATCGTGGTTTTCGATCGCATCTAACTTTACTCTCTCGACACGTTCTGCAGCTTGGCTGGTCCTCGTCGATTATACATGCACGCTTCTTTTTGCTGTTCAGACATTTGGAGCAAGCCTGTGAAGGTGTCTGTCCGTATTTTTGCTTTTGTCTGCATCGAAATGAGCGCTTACAGTTCTATCAGCCTCGTTCCATTTTCGTATTTCACTTCCCCCGACCCAGTTATTGTTAAAATCGTGGTATCGTGTGGTAAGCTCGGCGACCCGGCGCCAGAAATTTACGAGAGTGTCCTTGGTAGGTCGGACTGCAGGCACCGACAAGGGCCTGGTGGGCACGATACAGTCATCCAGCGGTGTTATGCTGAATACGGATTGGCCCGCCGCCATCCCCACGCTATGCCGGCGTGCGTCCATGACGGTACGAGAAGAGAAACTGCATTGTTCTGACCATGTTCATGAAAAGCCCATTGTTCATTAGCCGAGCAAAACTACATTGTTCAATTATCCGAGCATAGCCTCTGATCGTGTCTGTCGTGACGATCTCTGGCCCCTTTACCCTTTCCATCGTTTTTCACTCGCCCTCGCTTTTGCCTAAGGTTGCGACATGATTTACTGTTTTGATTTGCATCTCTGGGTCAATCTCCAATCTATTTAAACTTTTTCAACCGTCGCGAACTCTCGACAGTCTCTACTACCTCTTTCTTAAACGTATTGCCAACCAAGCTGTTAGTATGTGTTAGTATGCCTTGCCCTCTTCTCGAACCTCTTGGGTCGCGAGTCGTTCACTGGTCTCACGATGACCGAATGGTGTTGCCAACCTCCTCTTCACCGTCTTGTTGTCTATCTCATCGCGTTGGCTCTTTGCTATGCTACGTACCGTGTCCCCTTCGCAATCCTCAATCCTCGAAGATTAGATCCAGCGAAAAAAAAAAAAAAAGAAGGCAGACCGGACGAGATGGGGAAAGATAGACTTAATAGCGCAGGATTCGATTAGAAAAAGAGAATTTATTCATGCGCGATACGTATATAGAAGCATAAACTGCGGGCCTTTTAGAGTGCGGGGTTCGCGTTTGTCACCAACGCCGTGAAGTACTCCTGAAATACAAAACGTGAGCATTAACTCGTAAAGTCCAAACGAGATACGCACCTGGAACCAGGTTCCGGCCTGAGGTGATGGTTGGTCGGCGTCACTGGAAGTAGCATAAGCACCAGTGCAGGGTGGAGACCAAGTAGGAAGACATACGAGAGGGCACAGTGGTAGTCGAATCTCGGGGCCGAGGAGTTGCTGGTTCCGTCACACTCGCCTCCGGGCTTGGCCCAGACGATGGAGTCGATGAGGGCGCTCCCAGTGTTGGTGGTGGGACGAGTGCCGAAGCCGGCGCCCTTGACGTTGCACCAGTCACCCCATGCACTGCGGATGTTCTGGACACCGGAGCGACCCTGGTCGACGATGAAGTGGGCGGGGAATCCGCCGGACGTCAGGAGGGGGGCAAGGGCCTGAGAGAAAGATGCGTTGATCGCTAGCGCGGAGTGTACGATTTCTGGATTCATACCTGGATGTAGAGAAGCTCATCGTAGTTGGGGTTTCCTTGTGTGATCGGGTCCGGGGAGCTAGTACTCAGCTAATTTTGAATATTTAAGAAAGATAGGTCAAGATCAAAGATTCATGTCACGAACAGAGTTGTAGTTGGCAACGTCGGTGGCGAGTCCACGAACGAAGCTGGGGGATCCGGCGCTCTTGTACAACGAGGTGAAGAGATTAGCAGCGGGCTGCAAGTTCGCGGGCCATCCGAGCCATCCGGCGTGTCCAGCATCGAGGTAAGAGTAGACGTTCCCGAGTGTGTTCAGCTGCTGGATAGCGTATGTGACACATGCCTGAAGGTATCCGTGTCATTATGCAAGTTTTCATCAATTGAAAACGACGAACAAGGTAGGTGGTCTGCGCAGCGGAGCACTCGGCCACGTTCAAGTTGGTGACAAGGTTGGCAAGACTGTCGGGTTCGATGACTGACGGGCGTGAGAATAGAAAACATCACGAGGTCAAGAAAACTCACTTGCGACGACACGAACATCGGGGAATGCTGTTAAAAACGATATCAGCGAAGTTCGAAAGCAAAAAAGAAAGCAGATGCAGTACGTTTGATTTGAGCAACGATCTGGTCAATGTAGTTGAAGTAGTTGGCTTGACCGTTGTCAGCGATGGTAAACTCTCCGTTAGATGCGGCGGCAGCGCAATCCCTAAAGAAAGACGTTAGTTCGGACATTTACCTTTCGATGTTCATATATACCTGTCGGGCAGATCGTAGACGATTATCTGCACAAGACTGGGCGTGCCAGAAGATTTCCCTTGAGCACTGGCGTCCGCGAGGTAGGTGCCCAAATCGGGGACCTTGGCCACTTGGTCGAACCAGGTGAAAGTGGGGATCTGGGCAACTGAGAGAGCCTTGGCCTTGGTTGTCGCGTCCGTGATGTTAGCAGCAGCCGCTTGGACCTATTTATTCGTTTAACACAAAATGATAGGCGGTTCATGCAATCTTGGTACTCACCTCAGCAGCGTAGAATGGCGTCAGGTAAACCTAAAGGGTCCGAAATTTAAACCTCAAAATCGGGTGCGAAAAAAAATCGGCGAACGTTGTGGCCAGTGTAAGGGTTTCCAGCAACGGGAGTTGAACTACCACCGGGGGCTGAGGAAGTGGTTGTGCCACCCGATGAGCTCGAGCTCTTTGTTGGTGTAGTGGTAGGGCCGGTTGGTGTAGTGGTAGGTGTAGTGGTAGGGCCGTTCGGTGTAGTGGTAGGGCCAGTCGCCGTACCGGGCCTACAATTAATTTGAGCCGTGGCAGATGAAATAATATTGTGCGGTGCTCACAAGCACTGGGAGTAGTATGCATTAAGGACCTGGCAACTTGCACCTGACACGCAAGTAGTTGCACCCGCTAAAGAGTTAACTCAGTCATGGCCAACCCCAGAATATTGACGAAACTTACACCAGCCTATGCCACCGCATTGGGAGTAGAGAGCGCCCTGGGCATTGACAAAAGCCGGGAGGATCGCCACGAGAGCCAGAAGAGCAGAGAACATCCTGAAAGAGTTGGGGATGGCAATGAGAAGTTGAGATGATAGGCGTCCATTATATAGTAGCGGTATGCCAGATCACAAGCCCGACACAAGCCCTCGACTGTTCTTGGAACGGATCTATGAGTTCGGTATTATTCCCGCAACCGACCTCGGGACCAGCGAGAAAGCAGCGCAGCGGACGGTCGGTACCTAAATTAAGCGACGTCGGGAGGTATTGTTTCTCCTTTGGATAGCCCGCAGAAGGCATGGAAGCCGCATCTGGTTGCGTCCTAAAGTGTGCCGTTAACACAATTTTCCGGTTCAAAGGACTTGTGATTGACCATTTTTTTGCGACTTATCCGACCTTTAACCGTAAGAACCTTTGGATCCGATCACATTGCCGATCACCCATATTTCTCCTCGAATAGACCGTGGCGCCTCGTGATCTGTACCGTGGTCGCTGTGACGGACGTAAGGGTTGACCCTCCGGCTCAATACCGGCTCATCGTACTTTGCCGACGGTAGAAATACCGTTCTGACGACAGCGCTGGTGACGGTGGTGGCATAGCGGTGTAACTGGACAAAGTACGGAACTGTACCATACGAATGCTTGGTCGGATTTGAAGTGGATCAGGGTTTCCAACGTCATGCGAGCCCGTTTCCGAGGTCGCATTTTGGAGGATTGCCGAAGATGGAGGAGGGTCGGAAGGGGTGGAGTTTGGAGAGTTCTCGATCACATCTGGAAGGAAGGGTAGCCCATTGCGTTTGCGGGAGAACGTCTGCAGGATCGACAACTATGCTCCGGATCTCGACTAGTCTCGTCATTCCCTGGCTCGTACTCTCCGGCTGAAGCTCTGACTAGGACCAGATGGTTCGATGAGAGAGAGAGCTGATGGGGTCCTGAGAGCCTGCACGACTCAAGAGGAAAGAGGAGGAAAGTTAGAAAGTTGTGACTTGATCTCGGAGGCTATCAGGCTTCAATATTGGATCAGATTGGGACGCGTAGCGGTATATTTGCACTAGGCCACTAGAACCTCCGAGAGCGTAAACAGTTGAGGAACGGGTCCCCGAAAAAGTGCATCTTGGTTCAAATCGGTGTTGTGGTTCAAATGCAAGAGGCTTGGACAATTCACACGCTGTCACTCTTTGAAGAACTCGACAGCTCTAGACTGGAGAATATTGTCGTCGGTTCATTTTTACCCTCCAGTACACGTCGCGCTCCAACCCACTGTCCAGCAAATCACATCCAATCAAGCACATCCAATCAGTACCACAGAAGTCAGGCTTCAACCAATCTGAGGCCTTCTAAATCTCTGTCTTCTGAGCTCATTCTGTGTTTCGAAGCGCCACAAAGAGGTCGACCCGCCAGCGATACCATACTCACCGCGCCGCCTTGGGACCTCAACGTATATGTACAAAGTGTTTGGCTCTGGTAGATCCGCCGTCGTTGGAGGCAAAATAAGTAGTACCACAGAACGAGAAGTTGGCTATGTGGTGGTTCATATGATCTCATGGTGCACCGATGACAGAGAAGAAGTCTTGCATCGTTTTGAGGGCCTCCGCCTTCTCGCACTGCTGCTCTTTCGGATCCTTGGCGAGGTGAGCGAGCTTCCCAGCGATGAGTTTAGCGGTCCACCGGGGAGATGCGCCGTTGCGGGCGGACACCATCGAACGGGTATATGTGTCAAGACTTTTTACAGTGGCGGGGTATAGAGAAGATATAGATGCTCTAGCTCATTGATGAAATGGACATTTTCTTGCTTGACGGGTCGGCTAGACGGGTACGCTTTAGAGCTTTAGAGCTTGTAGACAGGGAGGCGACGACGGGTAATGCGTGAACGATCTTCTCTATTGAATGAGGCTCTTTCAGCCTTCTCTTTTTCATTTGGGAAGGAAGGAAGAAAGAAAGAAAGAAAGAAAGAAAAAAAAAAAAAAAAAAAAACAGTCGACGCGTTGATCAAGAAAGTCGTCGAGCTGTTTCAAGGCCATCCATTCCTTCTGTTTGTACAGACCGTTAACATGTACCTCGCGTACTTATATCTTGCACAGGCCTAAATTGGTAGAGTAGCAAACACTCTGAAGAATGGATATTATAAGTACATGCACGGCGTTCGCTGGCCCTCATCGTCTTCTATTAGAGCTCGGCGGAGGAGGCAAGAGTGGGACGCCGCCGCCACTAGAGCCACTTGAAGGAGCAGCACCCGAGGAGATGCTAGCCAGATCGCCGAGAAGATTAGTTGTAGGGAGGGTGGTGCTGTTTGTTGCCTTGGAGGCGCGGCCTGGGATAGAAATGGAGAATGTCTGACCCTCCTTCAAACTGTAGTCCTTCTTCGGCCCTGCGGGTATGTGCGGTGACGGCTCGTCTGACGAGTCTGTGGGAGGATTCAAGGCCGCTTTACGGCGTCTGCATACGGGAGTACGTTCAGACACTAGAGGAATCACATAGGATAGGTCTTACTTGGTATAATCCTGGAGTGCCACATCTATATGCTCAAATTAGCATCGAGTTCGAGTCAAGTAAGAGTCGAAACATGCTGAAGTCAAAGCTGTCTGTTCGCTCCTGGAACCCCATTCCGATGTATGCTTTCTTGCCTGCGTCTTCTACTCGAACAACAAAGTAACGCGAGGAATCGAGGACAGCCTCGACCGATGGCCGGGTGGGGTCATAGTCCGCCTTGGCGAACACTGAGAAATGTTAATCCGAGTCAGCCCCAGACTAGAGCGACTCCGTACATTCTCCTGCAACCGCATCGTCAACAACAAGTGGGAGACGAGGAGAATTGATGTGTACCAGTTTGCCCGTCTTCGAACATTAATGCAGCTCCCGAGGAGGACTTCTCGATAATTCGAAGGCGTCCCTGAGACCACGATGGATATGAGATTCCTGTTGGCATCGATTGCAGTCCCTAACCTTTCCAGAGCGGCGCATCTAGATCGCCCCACTCGCCTGCACGATGTCCCTCGTTCTTCTTCAGAGGAGGGATTTTGAAGACTATCGCAAGACCAGTTAAGCAAGAACAGGCTTTCAGACGAGAGACTTCAGGGCACCAGAGACTTCACGGCCGATATAGAGGATGGATTCAATTTCGTCGTCCATTGAGGTGGAAAGAAAGCAGTGTAAACGCTTTGGGCGCTTATTCCTCCTGCGTCTTGATTGCCATGTCCACTGGTCCTCCGACACCTCCCCCAAGCTCTGCAACCGAAATACAGGATGCGACACGCACGGTAGTCCCTCCTTTGCCAGCGGCGTCGACATCTGCACCCGTGGCGGCGGCAGCACACCCTCCACCACAGGCACGAGAGGACGTGTACACCCAGATTTTCCCGCAGATTGGCAGTCTGGCCTCTGAGAAAAAATATGCGGAACTCATCAGTTTAGCGGAGAGCGCCGATACTGTGGTCGGCTGCTTTGTACTTTTTCAAACTTGCGCGTATCTGAAGTCATCGGTCAGGAAGATGCAAGTCAGCCAAGCCGTTTGCTCTTAACAGCCCCACTTGTCCTCGCGTATCTTGCCACCGATAATCTGTGAGCACTCTCGCAGCTGCCTAATAGCTCACTTTTTGAATAACGCGTCGCAGCCCTCCTGCACGTTACGCACTCATGCGTTTGCCAAACAACCTTGCGTCCTCGCCGCTGGGCAAGCAACTTTATGGGCTGTTGGCTTCGACCTCGGAACGAAAATACGCCAACGTATATTCCCGTGCTCATGCTCTCGTCGAGCTGGTCGGCCAGCCCGATTTTTTCAACACGTCGTTGGGTGCGCTTCTCGGTGTGATGACCGCCACGTTCCTCGGTGCGTCCCGGTTTTCACTTCTCTTCATCCAGTTACGTAGTACGACATGATGTTTGAGGCATTTGGCTTTACGCAGGAGCGCACCCTGCAGTGCAGAAATCTATCTCAGCTACCTTCGGGCGGGGCTGCTTTGGTGGTACTCGACCCGCTATCTCTGATCCTTCTCCCGTCCTTCACTCTCGCTTTCCCTTTTCGTGCTATCATTTTCTCATTACTTTACCTTTCAGACGAGTTCCGTCTCAGGACATTCAATCTCTTGTTGAAAGCGTATACGTCGCTTCCCCTCTCCCTCGCGCAAACATATCTAGGACTCCCCGCCGAGGAAGTATTAACTGGTCTGTCCTGTCATCATCCTTTCTGATCCAAGCGTTAAATCTCTCTCTCGTAGCCGCAGCCAACGGCGGATGGGCTTTCGACGGCGCCACCCAAGTGCTGACTCCCGCTTCAAAAGCCGGCGCGAACCCCACGACCACTGTGAATTCTCGTGAGTGTTGCCTGCAGCTCTCTCGTCGTCCTATTCCGACTCGTCGACAGCCGTCTCCTCTCTTGCCACTTTTGGTTTCGTAGCTGACAGCGTCGCGAGGCTGGAGACATAGATAGAGCCACCCATGTCTTGGTATCTGTAACCTTAGCCCAATGCCGCCGCGCCGCTGTATATATCCGCAAACCAATGCATCATCGATCTCAATTCTTCGAAATGTTGCAAGATATAATTTTATTTTCACTATTAGCTATGGATATAAAGATGCTGGGTACCAAGTAGGCTACAAATTCGAAAGCCGAACCACCAAGAGGGATACAGAATGCAAGATGCGGATACAAATATAATCGATGCTAGTGCTGTGATGTGTATTAGCTGGCTCTAAGTGCGTTAAAGGGTTTAAGGATAGATATGTCGTTCTTGTTTCCATGATCGCGTGTCGAATCGTTTAAATGCCGAAAACCTGGTAGTCGTAGTCTACTGCGGCGCCCCAGAAGGAGGGCTCGCAGGCGCCGACGGGGACCTCGCCACTGGGCGAGGGGGTGCCTCCGAGCTGGTGCGCATGCACGTCCGTCGTCGTCGCAACAGACCACACGGAGAGCCCCGCAGCGTTCGGCGAGCCAGTCGTCAGGAACGCCTTGTAGCGCGCCTGCATCTCCGTCGTCAGCGCCGCCTGCGCAGTTGTCGGGCTGGGCACCGTCCCAAACACGATCTCGATGTCGTCCTGGTGGCACACCGAGCCCGGTTCGAGGCAGAACGCGATGCCGTCGTTCGCGGGGTAGGTCGCGCCCGTGACGTACACGCCGACGAACGCCTTCCCGCCGTTCCCGACCCAGCTGCGCGCAAGCGACCAGGTGGGGCAGCGCCACACGTAGTCGGTGCCGAGGGTCTCGAGCGGGACGCGCGTGTCGGCGACGCCATTGAGGTTGTAGAACGGCGAGGCCTCCACGAGCGCGGTGCGGTTTTCACCGAGGCTCTGGTCGCAGACGGGCGAGAAGAGCGACGTGGCGATGCTTTCCGTGAACATGCCATAGATAGTCGGGCCAGCCTCGTTCTTGACGTTCGAGAGCAGGATAGGCTTGTTCACGGCCGGGAATGGTGCGGTAAGGTCGAGCGGAGTCGTGATGAGACTGCCGTCGCGGACCGGGCGGATGGGCTCGGCGAATCCGGTGGAGGCATCGATGTTGGGCGCGTTGTTGCTCAGAGTGACCTGGGAATCGAGGATAGAGGCCACGGAGAGAGAGGCTTGGCAAGCCTTGTTGGTTGCAGCACACCCGGTAAGTTGATTAAACGAGCTCTGGAGCAGTACTTGCGTCGATGTGTTCAGAAACCCGTAGTCCTGTAATGCAATCAGAGATGAAACAAGATGAAAGGAGAGACGACTTACAATGGGGTCCGACTGCAGGATCGCGCTCTGGAAAAGCGACGATGCCGAGGGAGTCGCGAGCAGGGCACGAATCATCCCGGCACCGCTGCTCTGCCCGGCGAGCGTGATCTTGCCGCTGCCGCCAAATGAAGGGACCACTTTGGCCAAGAAGTTCATGGCGTTGATCGTGTCCTTGACCGCAAGGTTGGTCGCACCACTAGGAGCCATGAAGCCAAGCTACAGGAGAAGATCAGATGATGTAGTTAATGTGAGCGGTGAATTGAACGTACAGCACCGAGCCGGTATTGTATCACAGCGACGATGGAGTTGGTCGCAATAGCGAGCTTGGAGCCATCGAGACCTGGGCCGGTCGCCGAGCCGGAGATAAACGAACCACCATGGATCCAAACGAGGGTCGGGACACCACTGTTAGCCTTGAGCGAAGTGGGGACGTAGAGGATCATCGACAGGCAGTCCTCAGTGAACGTCGACGGGTCGACGCTCGGCTGGGGGCACGCAAGGGGCAGCGCCGAAGCATTGGTCGCACCATTACTGGCAAACGGGGGGTCAAAATCGAGGACGCAAAGTAGAATGAAGAGACGCACGGGAGCGCCCACTTTGTAGCCACGGTCGAGGCAGCCCATCTGTTGGCAGACGCGTATCTTACGGCAAATCTGTTCGCGCCAGATCCATCGGATACACCCTGGGCGACACCGAGCGGAGTCGTGACCTGGTCGCTGAGACCGAGCACGCGAGCACAGATCTCCTGGATTATGGGCAGGTTGCACAAATTCGGAAGCCCGAGATTGATCACAGGAAATATTGGGGTGTTCTGGAGCGAGGCGGTGGTGGTCAAACCGTCTAACGGGGCTGCCCAAGAGGATATCGGGGAGACACCGGCCAAAATGAGGGGAATGAGGGCGAAGTAGACCATATTACAACAGAGAAGGCGTTAAGAGAGACCAAGCAAAGTTGTAAGTTAGAAGGGAACCACCGGGCGGTGAGGAATCTGGTCGACAGAGGCGGGTATTTATATTGGAAACTGGCCAGCAGTAAATAGACCAGGAACGCAGAACACTTGTGGGCGAGAGTGAGAAGACTATCCATGAGGCACCCGAGTAGAGAATATTTGACGCGAAAGAACAATGAAGTCCTTTTTAGGATGTGTTCTGATCTCGCATCAGCTCGGTTACTTCCGGTACTTTGTCTGCTTTCGGTAGCAGGGCACACTCTCCTTCGTCCCATCATGATCATCTCTGCGACCTTGTACTCGGTGGGTATACGTTTAAAACCCAAATACACAATCTCTAGCAAGCGTCCTGGAGCCTCTCAATTCGAAGGTCCGAGACGGTCTCCCACCTTATTGTGGTGGACATTCGCGCCGTTGCTTTTTCTATTGTCCCTCCAAGTTTTCAGACAACTGGCTAAAACAATTCACAACATAATGCCTTGCTACGCCCGACAGACAACAGAAGACATCTTCTCGCACATTTTTTGATGTTCTCCGAAGTGTGTCCTCGAGTCGGATACACAACGGATCAGGATCGGCAGGTCCTCCCGCGTACCTTTCACCGTCGAGGTCATCCACCACCCGTTTGAGACAAGGCCCTCTGCTGTCCTGTGATGGTTCGGCGACTGATCTCCGACGGAATCCGTCTCTTCAGAGTCAGCTCTCTGGCAGGATATCTCGCTAGGACCAGTGCCGCCAACTCCCATGATATTTACCAAAGCATCCCCTTGGACATACATACTATGCCTTGGCCAGACTGCGGGCCTAAATCTGGAAGAATTGACGGGCTTGAATCTCCAATACAAGTGTCACACACGGAACTGCTTATGAGTCGTTCATTTCGTCATGCTAGCTGTTCCCTCGCCCTTCTTCTGTCGTGTACTACGGACACCGCTGTCTACAGTCTGACTCTTTCTAAAAACAAAAACAACATTATTTTGGACCGCGCGCCAATCTTGTCACAGTCTCTCTGTTGTTCTCTAGTTCTAATTGCAGAAAACAAGACGCAATGCCTTGTATTCTCACCGGAGCGCGCCCGCCTCGAGAATAAAGTGTGATATATCAACGAACAAGGTCGCGACGAATCATTCGTGGGTCCACAATTGCTGCAGATTTCTCCCTTCTCCCAGGAGGTCTTTTGTCCAAGAAACAAAATAGGACTGGCGAGCTGCGTACGTATAAATATAACCTATGCGCTCCGTGATAACCCGGAATCTCTTGAGATATTCTTCGCGAAAACGGAACAAGGGCATTCTAGGGACACAAGAGGCGCCATTCTCCCATCTCGAGCAGGAACATGGCAGAAAAATACAAGGTTTTTATTTTGAACAAGAGACCGCCATAGCTGAGCTGATGGATATCCCCCTGTAATCTGATTCTGAAACCTTGGGTGAATTTGAACGTCTAGGTTGGAGCGCCGTGTTGCGCCGTGCTTTGCGTCTACTCACTATGGCCGAGTGGTTCGTCAGGAAGGCTTGGATCCTGCTGGCGCCACATCCCCGCACCTTATAAGACGTATATGACACCCCGCTCCGATAACCACCGCAGAGTCGCAGACTACTTGATCCAGGCACCAACCCACTCGGCAGTAGCGCAGACCACACCAACCATCCCGGTTTCTTCCCAAATAACCGAGACTCTCGATAACAAAGACATCCTTGTAAACTTCATCCCAAAAGTTAAACAACGTCAAGTTCTGGACCCCTGAACGATTCCGCTCTAATAAGTAGTAATCCAAAGAAGACGCCCCGGCCGTTTCTGATCACGGTCATTAATGCCGTCGTAATGCGAATACAGGCGCGTCGTTTGCGATGACAGAGACGGCTTTTGGCGTCGTCTCACGATTACTTACAGGGAAGTCGTTTTGTGAATTCAAGATGGTTGGGCATCCTTTGTGTCTCTGAGTGTGGTAGAAACCGCCCTTCCCAGCCAAATGAGACACGCGCAGGATTTTACATTAACCTACACCACAGTTTTTTATTACCAAGGTTCAAATCTTCGAGGCAGTTGAATTGCCGCCAAAAGGATGCGCAGCCGCAGGTGGGCGCGTAACCACTTGGCCATAGTGGGATGCCCAAAACGACGCTGGAGGCAAAACGACGCGCACGCGACGGCAGAACGACGCGAGGGAAAACGACGCAAGGAAAAAACGACGCTGGCGCTGAATGCCCTGTGCGGGCCATAAGTGGGATGTGCGCGACGTGAGTACTCGCAAAACGACGTGAGCTTGCACGCGCCCTTGAATCGCAAAACCATTCGGCCACCACCGGCGCGGTGAAGACGGTGCGAGGGCAAAACAACCAAGGGCAAGACGACGCGAGAGCATTTGAAACACAATGTGCGCTTGATTCGCAAAACGACGTGCGCCTCATTCGCAAAACGACACGCCAAAATGACGTGCGCCTACTCGCAAAACGACGCGCGCCTCATTCCTAGGCCCACCAAAAGAGAGCTCAGATATGCCCAGCCACTGGGCCATAGCGGACAGACGCAAAATGGTTCCCAGTGAATTCATCGCACGAGGAAAGGTGTCGAGTCAACCTCAGCGACGGTACTGTAACACCAAGTTTTCCAGCCACCTGTGGCTCATATTTTGGTCGAAATGAATTTTTTGCTCGAAGGCGCCTACAGTACCCAGACTCTTGGCATTCGAAGTTTCCCCGATCCGACGGGATGTAAGCGAGAGATTGGCTCCTATGTACAGGAAGGCCCCCGGTCACTTACGCCTAGGTCGGTCCGAGATAGAGTAAATCAGTGCCCGAAATTTGGTGTTTTCGGGTCTGTGGTATAGAGTAAATCAGTGTCCAGACGGGCGAACTCGGTCTGCCATAGAGTAAATCGCACCGCAGGTGGGAAAATTTTGAGAAGCATTGGTAGTAAAAACATTACTGAAACTCACCCATTGATCTAAATCCTCAGGCCTCAGGCCTCAGCCACAACGCTTGGGACCGCAAATACGGACTAAAAGATGGGAAATGCGCCAAAAAAATGCTGCGAGATGGAAAATTGAATATTTTTGGGGTAAAAATCGGTCCGACATAGAGTAAAACAGCCCTCAAAAGGCCAAATTTCATAGAGTAAATCAGTCAAAATCTTTGTCGAAAATACCGACCTAGGCGTAAGTGACCGGGGGCCTGTACAGGACCCGACGGGATGTAAGCGAGGGATCAGTGGCGGTGATATACGGTGATCAAGGTGGGCCCACATCAATCACCTGCCTCGGAGGGTCCGCGTACTTGTCTTCCGGTAAAGGGCCTTTTAAAACGGTTTACTCGCTTTGCTTTACTCCTACCACCCTCCGCACGAAAAGATGGCAACGCTGGCTTATACACCTCTCGAGGATATCGACAAGGTGAACAGCAATTTTTTGCGGGATCTCAATGGCCTCTAAACACAGCAACTAGTATCACGCAGAATTGCGGCAAGGATTCAACTCTGGAAAGACCAAATCCATTGCATACCGCAAATACCAGCTTCTTCAGCTTTCGTATCTCATAAAGGACAATGCGAAGCGCTTTGAAGAGGCTCTCGCCCTCGATCTCGGTAGACACGCATTAGAGAGCCACTTGTGAGCCCGATATCCTCTCGTTTTGCACCTCTGAAGAGTTTCAATAGCCTTGAGATCAATTCGTCTATTACTGAACTCATGGAGGCGTACAACAATGTCGAATCTTGGGCCAAGCCGGAGAAGCCCTCTCTCAGTATCAACTTCACGTTCATGCGACCAGTCACCCACAAGGAGCCAAAGGGTGTCGTGCTCCTCATCAGCCCGTTCAACTACCCAATGTGGCTGTTGTTCTCGCCCCTGGTACGATAAATTTGCCTCCTTGTTCGCTTATTTCAACTTACTCGGCCCTCAGGCAGGTGCCATCTCCGCGGGCAACGCAGTCATGTTGAAGCCATCAGAATCGTGTCCTGCGGTCGCTGCCCTCATGACCGAGTTGTTGCCAAAGTATGTTGACTCTTCGTTGGTGCGCATGGTCAACGGCGCCATACCGGAGACCACGAAGGCAAGTTTCATTCGAGGTTTCTTTAGTTTTCTCTGACCTGGGTTTCGCTAGCTTCTTGACCTTCCTTGGGACCATAGTACGTCCCTTTACTGTCGCACTGAACCTTACGGCTAATCTTGATCGTGGATAGTCATGTATACCGGTATGTTCTCCACGCAATCTTCGCCCGGTGCTGAATCTCACGGCGTTCTCTAGGAAGTGGCCGTGTCGGAAAAATTGTGGCTGCGGCCGCGGTCAAACACTTGACGCCCGTATCCTTGGAGGTACAGTATACTGTTTCTGTTCCCATTCAGCTCCTGATTTCATCTATCTTTGCAGCTTGGAGGTAATTTGTCTACAAATTTTAAAGTTGAATACTCTGACCCTACCGATCCAGGAAAATCCCCCGTCTTCATAGATCCCTCCACAGATATGCAACTCGCTGCCAAGCGCATTCTCTGGGGCAAGTTTACGAATGCCGGCCAGACTTGCGTGGCCCCAGATTATGTTCTCGTCCCCAAGGCCACTCAGGATACCTTCGTGGAAGCTTTGAAAGTCGCGTAAGGATTAGGGCCAGACCACCTTGATGCCCACACTGAATTGCGAGTCAGATACGCGAAATTCTACCCGGAAACGACGGGCGCTTCTCCGAGCCCACCCGAGAATGTCACCAGGTTGGTGAACCCGCAAGCGTTCAAACGGGTCAACGGCCTACTGCAGGGTACCAAAGGCACTATCGTATGCGGCGGCGACACCAATGAGGCCGAAAAGTTCATCGCACCGACCATCGTCCGCGATGTCCAAGAGGATGATTCACTCATGTCCGAGTAAGTGCTCTACTGCGTCTGCCCGTCCTCTGGCATTGAAAAATACATCAGGGAGATTTTCGGGCCCATTCTTCCCATTGTTCCGGTCGAAGACGTCGACGCTGCAATCGCATTTGTCAACGCTCAGTATGTTTTCTCTATATAGATGGTCTGAAAGCTGATGTTGGCTCGCGACAGTGACCACCCGCTAGCGCTTTACGTGTTCACTCAAGACGAGGCGTACAAGAAGAAAGGTCGATTCACTCTCTGCGTTTCGCGTTTCCTGTCCAGCCTAACACCCCTCCAGTGTTCAACAACACACAGAGCGGTTCTGCGGTCGCCAACGAGACGATCCTCATTCCTGGCGGTCAGTATATCTTTCGTATACAACGCTTCAATTATTTACCTTCGATCAGTTGCTGGTCTCCCCTTCGGCGGAATTGGCCCCAGCGGCTGTGAGTTACCTTCCTTCACGCAATCCTAGACCTCATCCTTACGACGTCTTCTTTAGCCGGATACCACACCGGCAAGGTAAGTCTCCTCCTCTCCTCGCAACGACCCTGCGTGCTGACCAAAAACAGTACGGCTTCCAGACGTTCACGCACTACCGCGCCACGCTTGACTCGCCCGGCTGGTACGTCCCAGTCCCGCCTCTTTCACATACCTCCGCGCTGACCGCCGCGTCCGCAGGATCGACAAGGTCCTCTCATTCCGCTTCCCGCCGTACACCACAGAGAGCCTGCAGGCGCTCCACTCGCGGATACCCAGCCCGAAGCTCCCAGCGCGGCCCAAAGGCCCGCCCGCGTCACGGCGGTGTGGCGGCGTCTTCGCGAAAATGGTACCTCTTGGCGTTTGCTCTGGCCCTCGTGGGTGCGCTGACGAAAGTGAAGAGCTTGAACCGGTTCGTTGGAAGCAGTGCGTGAGTCGGATGTGGGAGTGTTGGTGCTTGGGGTGTTCGGTTGCGACTGGCAATTCTGGGAGGGAGGCGCATGTTGGTGTTGTGTATCTTACATGTACACATCCTCAGTAAGACGTAGCGCATACGCACAACTAAATCGTTTTCGTTTTCGGCAGAAGTCTGGAGGCCA
Source organism: Mycena galericulata (assembly GCA_029289565.1). Taxonomy (NCBI): domain Eukaryota; kingdom Fungi; phylum Basidiomycota; class Agaricomycetes; order Agaricales; family Mycenaceae; genus Mycena; species Mycena galericulata. The sequence continues at coordinate 530,862 of JARKIA010000067.1, forward strand.
GCAAAGCTGACCTCACGTAAACGAAGCTCGGTGGCGATACACCAGCCATCATCCAAACCGTCAAGTCAATTTTAGGGTCAAAATTTGGAGCGCAACCAAGAGTTGCAAAACTACCTTTGGTACACCCTAAATCACCTCTTTTACCGTCGAAAAGGTGAGGGCCGATGCAACTCATTGATTTGCCGGTGCTGAAGATGTTTTGTTCAAGTTTCTGAAGCCCCTGAAAACTTATTCCGCCAAAGCCTTCGCTGTGATGGACGGCGCCAATGCTGGCCACTTCATCGCGGAATCAGAGTCGGAAGTTGCGGAGCCTTCGAATCGTAGCAGCGTCGCTCAAAAGCTGCCGCCAGAGTTGCTGATCGAGATTTTCTCCCTCACAACCACACCCATCCGAACCAACAAACTCATCGACAACTACAATGCAGTCGTTTTTCTCTCCCAGGTGTGCAAGGACTGGAGACAGGTGGCACACGAAACCCCTCATCTCTGGACCGACTTATGCATCATAATTCCGGATTACCCTAGCGATGTAATCAAGACCTGGCTAGGTCATTCTGCGCAACGCCCGCTTTCCATCACATTGAGCGCGGATGGAAGACACAGCGACCCTGGCTGTCATAAACGAGATACTCCTCGTAAAAAGCCGCCTGGCCCACCTCGAAATCATCATTCCAGCTTCTCGTTCAGAGATGGCTCCGCTTTTCGAGGCGCCGTTGAAAGCCCTCCAAACCTTTCGATTGACCAAATTCGAGAAGCAGACCACGGATTTCGGGGGCAGTGTAGATTTGTCTGTCCTGGCACCCAGCTTGCGTAGCCTTATCCTTTCTGAGGACTACACGCGTTTTCTCTTCAACATACCGTGGTCGCAACTCGTGCATCTGGAATATCTCGTCATACCCGGGGGCGATGGGAGCTTCGACAGTCCTCCGAAAATGCCCGAACCTCGAGAGGCTCAATATCGAGACCTACACGTGGGAGGAAGATCACCTCGATATACCACAGCTCACTCTCCTCAACCTCCTCCACTTTGGAGTCTCACTGGAAAGCATGAGTACAATAGGGTTGTCTTCGCCCTCTTTTTCAGCCACTTCTACTTCCTGCGTTGACCGTCGCTTAAAATCGTGTTCGACAACAACAAGATCCTTTGGCCCCAACAGGAGTTTTTGCAGTTTCAAAAACGTTCTCCAAACATCCAGCACATCGAGCTATGTTGCATTACGGCTGAGGATGGCCTGACCGCAAACAAGCTGATCCCCGTTCTACGAGCCTCTCCGGCTCTTAAGAGCCTCACCCTCTCCTCCTGCACGGGCTGTGTCGACGATACTCTACTTCAAGCGCTCCGATATACGGTAGTCCGACCCCGAGCCATTAGTCCCGCTCCTTGAGTCTTTGTCCTGGGACAAAATCGGTCACAATTTTGAAGAATCGGCTCTCGAGGACATGATTCGGTCGAGGTGGCGACCTGCCGGCGACCTCCCAGCCGCAGCTTCGTCCCTCAAGATTGCTCTCTTCGGCCAAGTCTCCGTCCACTGCGGCAGCGCCAATCCCTTGAGCGACTCGTTCATAACTCGGATGCGAGATTGTTTCAAGGATGCGATCTCGTTATCCTAGGCGCGCGGAGGCACAGGACGCGAAACCACGAACCGTGGTATATACCCTTATGATTTATCCTACCTCGAATATCCTCGATCGTCGTCTTCTGGACCAGTTTGCATAAGGGTGGCAACCGACGGGCTGTAGGTGTGCCTGACGAGGCCGCTGAAACAGACGTTGGACCGGCATGTCCGTAGTTTCTCTCTTCTCCATATACTTATTTTACCCCATACTTCTCTATCCGAGCTAACTTACCGCACGTCTGCCACCCGGCGCAGATTGAATATTCTGAACACACCGATTTCGTACCGTTCGACGATACATATATCATCTACTTTTCTCATATTATGTAGTTTACACCTGCTACGCCGGCAACTTAGCTATAGTACGGCTTGCGCTGTTACGCGATTCTCTCTTTCTCTTTCTCTGCACACAATATGAGTGACTTGGCCGAACTGCCGGGGGCGCGATGCCGACGCGCTCATGTTATAATGCCTCTTGCCTTCGTCCCCTTTTAGAGGATAATTCCGTCTTGTATGCCCTGCTATTACTCCTAGGGCTTTGAATATGAATCCGGGTGTAGCATCCCTGTCCCGTGTTTTACGGTGGAATCTCGGAATACCGCAGGCTGCACTCAGACTTTCCTTCATGTCTACATCCACTTCACAGCGTCCCGGGGCACCCCCGGTGGCTCCCCGCCCATCCGCTTCAGCAGTTATAATCAACAGCCGGAACGAAGTGCTCTTCGTCCACAGGAATCCCGAGGCGCGCTCCTTTGCCGGAGTTCATGTGGGTATTGTGTCTAATCCACTCGCCTCGAATCCTCTAATTTGTGTTCCAGGTCTTTCCTGGAGGCAACGTATCAGCGCAGGACGGCGGCGAGCTAAGCATCACCGCAATTCGGGAGACTTTCGAAGAAAGCGGGTTACTCCTCGCGTCGGGACCAACGCCTACGGATGCCGTCCTGGACGCAGCGCGGCACGCGATCCACTCTGGAAAGACTACGTTCCAGGCATTCCTAACTCAGCACAGTCTCACGGCGGACGTGCAGGCCCTGCTGCCGTTTACACAGTGGATCACACCAACGTTTGCACCTCGGTATATTATTCGTGTCCATGTTCAAGATTATTTGAATAATTATTTGCGCCAGGCGGTTCCATACCCAATTCTACGTCGCATTTCTAGGTACCGCCTCTGCGAACGGCTTTTCCAGTGGCGCGAGGGAAGACCGTATACCAAAGCCAGGTGTGTGTATCTTGTGCATCTGCTATCATACTTGATTGACATGCGTCCAGACGGCGGGCAGGAGGTCATCGCCGCGCGCTTCCTGCACCCAGACGCGGTGCTCGCAGAGTTCCGCGAGGGCAAGATCATGCTCATGCCGCCGCAGTTCTACATCATTGACACCCTCGCGGGCATCTTGCGCGGCGGTACAACGACCGCGGAGCAGCGCGGGCGCGTCGAGGAGCTCGCGGGGGGCGCCTTTGGGCGGATGGTCATTAACCCCCGGCGCCTCGCCGGTCCGCCGGACGCGCAGGGACGCATCGTGCTGACGTACGAAGGCGACCACACACGCGGCGGGCCGAAAGGGCGGCTACATCGTGCGACTGTTCTGTCGGGAAAGGGCGGAGTTACCAGCGAAATTACCCTCGAGCGGAATTTCGACATCTTCACAGAGATAGACGAGAGTTCTGCCTTGTCCAAGCTGTAGATAAGGGCGAATGTGTACTGTTATAACATAGAACATAATTGTATTTTGCACAAGACGAGACATTACAAAGGAGATGAGGCTACATGAATGGGATTTGCTATCGCTACAAGTGGGTGGTATCATGGGTGTTGTTACTTTGGGTTGCGGATGAGGAGGTCGACGGCAATTGCACCGGAGAAGCACCACTCTTGTCTGGTACATAGAGTACAAATTGGTTGACCTCGACGTGGGTGAAAACCGTCGATTGTGCAACCGACTCGTCGCCGTTCTACTACTCTTGAGAGCTTGATATGATGGCGCTGTCGTCTCCCGGTGCGGCATCGAACAAACCGATCATATCATGCGATTCGACGTCGGGGAATGGCAAAGACGATTCGGCCAGTGGTCTGTGCGTCGCGGGCGAGGGCGATTCCGGGAAGTAGAGGCCGCTGTCCTCGAAGACGTTGTTGTTGAACATGTATTCGTTGTCAAACGGTAACGGCATCTGTGGCGCGTACTCTTCCTGCGACGCCTGCACGAACGACTGCGAAGCAGTTGGCGCGAACACCTCGTCTTGGGGAAACACAGGCCCACCGTTCGTCTGGTAGAACTCGGAGGGACCCTGTATTTCCTGGTTGTTCGCGTAGGCGGTCTGCCACGAGGGCCCGGCGTTCGACTGGTAGAAGGCCACAGGACCTGTGGCTCAGCATAGACGATCTGCGACGAGGGACCAGCATCGGTCTGGTAGAACGCCGCGGGATCTTCTTCACTGTAAGCGTAGGCAGCTTGCGAGGAAGGCCCAGCGTTCATCTGGTAGAACGCCGCTGGATCCTCCGGCTGCTGGTTGTCGGCGTAGGTGATCGGGACTTGGAGCGCAGGGAACGAGCCATGAACGGACGGGGGAAACGCCGGTCGTGCCGCTGGGCGGGCCGCGAAACATTGTATCCGAATGACCCACGGCTCCCCCGTGGTGGGATCGTACATCTCGTTCCCGAAAAAGGCGCGCCCCTCCATCTGCCGCGCTTGCTCTAATCTGGCACCCTCGAGCAGAGCGATGCTGTAGCAGGCGGTCGGGATGTGCTCGATTGGCAGATTGTCGGGACCGTAGACGAGGTGGCCACCCGGTTGAAGGACGACATTGCCGAGGCCACTGGAGATTGCGTGCTCTGCGACCGGAGGATGCATATTGGGTTGGCCGGGGGAGGGCCGTTGGAATAAAAACTGAGGCAACGCCTTGGGTTGACCCGGATAATGGACCGCCTGAACCTGGACGGCCGTCTGCTGCGGGGCAGGCTGCTGGGTGGCATCCTGCTGGACGACGAGCTGAGAAGTGCTGGCGACAGGGGGCTGGAGAGGGATGTTCCGCTGACGAGCCGGAGGTTGTTGCGCTCGGTCTCCGTCGTTAGCCTGGGGAGGATCAAATCGCAAGACTGTAGTGTGACTGGCGACCTCGGGAAACCCCTCCGCAAATGTCTGGCGCTGTTTCTTAGCAGGAACGGGATTCTCTTCAGCAGAGCTTGACTGACGTTAAAAATGAAGTGTAGGAGAAAGAAAAGATACGTACTCGTCATTGGCGCGTTTTCGCGACCGCGAAGCGGCAGGCGGGGCCGGTACGCCTTCACCAGAGGGCGCAGCCTTTGCTTTAGCCTTCTTGCTCTTCTGGGTCTTGTTAGGCGGAGCCGGGACGGCGTCACCCTGTGAGATCGGAGGTGCAACCTCAGCCACCTTTTCTTTACTCTTCTTGCTCTGCCTAGTCTTGGGAGAGGGTACAGCTGCTTCCTCGCCAACCTGCGAGGACTGGGAAGGCGGGATGGACGCTTCCGTCGCCCGGTTAGTTTCTTTTACAAGAATCTCCTTGGGGGGGCCTTGAGTTGATTGGGGAGGAAGGAGTGTGGGCGGTGGCATGCAAGTTGATGATGCACCGGGTGGGGTAGGGACAGTGGGCTGCACGCCAGACGTACCGCCGGATCCTAGAGGCTGGGATGCCGACCCGGGAAGGGCGATGCCGGGGCACATCCCTGCGAGGGACTTGGGGTCGGTAGACGGCGTCGCAGCGGACGCTGGAGATGTGATCTGAGGGCCAGAAGTGGGGAGACAGAGGCTACCGAAATCAAAGGTGGCATGACTCGGAGCGCCGCTTTGCGACGCTTGGGGAGTGATGGGGGGAGGGTAGGACATTGTGTCGCTTGGAACTGCGGATTGGGGAGAGAGAACGCTATCAAAGCGTTGATGGGGGAGGTGACTGGGAGGAAGATGAAGAGAAAAGCTAAAGGCAAGGGAAGGAGAGAGGAAGATTGGTTGTTGAAGATGATGTAGATTCAAGGAAGTGGATGAGGAAAATCGTCAGTGGCGCAGCGACTGTTATGGTTGGGGAGAGAGAAAAGTTAAGAAAAACAGAGCGAGTAACCAAACAATTTAAACGCGTAAACAACGCGCAAAAACTTGTGACTGCGTTTTGGACCGGAAAACGTCACGACCTTCAGTAAAGTCCGCTTGCGATAGTCCTAGTCAAAGCGTCCCTAGTATACATCGCTCAAGCGAAGCATCAGAACGGAGGATCCATGAAATTCCAGACGAACGAAGTGGCATGCCCATTACTTGATGATACACGAAGTCCATTCCTTTATGAAACCTTCCTTCTCAAATCTTTTGCCTACAACAGTGTCTCGCCTGGAGTGAAGCTCAAGTGAGTTGCTAGTAGATATTGCATAAGATTGAATGCCTACCCAGTGCGGCCCGTACCAAAGAGCACCCGACGGTGACCGTCTGCTTCACACTAGCAGCATCGGCCAACGACGGGTTCACCTCCTACAAAACGCAGAATTCAGACAGCCGTTGCTGAGTCGGAAGGGGCTGCCTACCATCAAGTCTAGAGCAACTAAAAGTCCGGTCTCCCAGATCGCCTCACAAATGTAATGTCCCTCTCTAAACGTGAGCCCTCCACGAACCTTGCTTGCATATCAGTATCATCCTTTCCGGGGTCCTTTAATCATACCGGTGTTCCAGTGGAAGGAGCCACGGAAGGATCCAGCGCATCTACATCGAAACTCAAATGGATCGGGAGGGCCCGCTTCGGATTGACATGGTCCAGCGCCATCTCCACGACTTTTCCGATCCCATACTTATCCACCTCGTGCATGCTGAAGGCCTTGATTTTGTTCTCCTTCAGGATGCGCTTCTCGCCGGCGTCAACGTCGCGGAGGCCAATATAAACGAGACGCTCAGGCTTGAGGAGGGGCTTCACCCAGCCGAACTCGGGGATTTGGCTGCCGAGGCCGAGAAGGAACGATACGGGCATGCCGTGAATGTTACCTGCGTCCTATGTGAGCGGACATTAGAAAAGCGGCGCCGGTAAGTTCGCATACCGGAATCAGTGGATTCAGCGGTGTTAATGTCGGCATGAGCGTCAATCCAGATAACGCACGCATCGGGATAAGCGCTGCACTCCAAGTCAGCTCATCCGTCGCATTATGAGCGTTGATGTCTCACTCGAGTGTCCCAGAGATAGTCCCCATGGCGAGCGAATGGTCCCCACCGAGAGTGATAGGGAGCTCACCGTTCTTGGCGTGCCCTCCGACGACCTTGGCGACTGCTTCGGTGACCGTGGACACGAGCCTTGGGTTTTTGAGCTTGCCGATTGGCGGGTCCGTAATGGCATTGGCTTCCTCGAATTGGTGGTGGCCGTCGAACTTGACTTTCCAGCCGAGCTCAGTGAGTTGCTCAACAAGGCCAGCCTCGACCATATGGATCGGGCCTTGGTCTACACCAACCCGAGGCTAAAGAAACGAGTAAGTACCGGATCTTCCTTGAATCGCTGAATTGACGCACTTGACCACCGCTAGGTAAGAACACGGTCTTGAACGAATGCACTCCGGATAATAGAGTAGTGATAGACCCACCTGAATGGGCAGCCAACAATCTAAAAAAAAGACATCATTCAGTCAGTCAAACGTACGAGATACAGCAACTCGAAGACAAACCGCGGCAGTCATCGGAGACGCGAGAAAACGCGACATGTTCAAGGCAGATATTGAGAAGAAAATAGTCTAAGTAGTTACCAGACAAGGAGCAGATGGAAGATCCGAAAGAGAGTCGAAATGCGCTGTCACGATCGCGAGCTCGTGATTGAAACAAGCAAGCACGCCAAAAAAAAACAACGGTGTGCTGGCGGCTGATTTCAGGTTCCTCTCTGCTGGTTACTGACCCAATAGCCGCGTCAGCGAGGACCGGCAGCGCCCAAGCCAGACAAACTCTGATTTTGTGTCAGACGTTGGGGCATTGAGGGTCGAACGGAGGCAACAGTACTCCTCAGTGGTCCAAGCGGTCCTAGATGAGGGGCAATGGAGAAAAAGGCGACTAAACTGGCATATGTATGGAGAGATAACAGTCAAAGACGGTAAGCGTACTACATAAGGCCTCGCCCGATAAGAGCCCAATGACAGCGTGGGTAACCCATTGGCAACGTTGAAACAATTCTATGTACAATTGGGGGGAAAAAAAGAGGGGTAAAGGCATCGCCAAGGGCATCGCTCAAGCTACTCGAAATAGGCAGGATATCAAGTACATAGCGGAGATGATATCGATATGCTCGACTTCATGTCACGGTTCATGGATTGCCAGAAGTCGAAGCATTTCCGGCCGCAGAAGATCGCGGGGCCTGAGCAGGTCTACTGGGGAATCTGGAGGTCTGGACAACAGGGAAGAATCTTGCCGAGGAAAGTGACGCTTTGAAGTTGCGGGAAGAGGACGACATTCATGCAATATGTGGGAGCAGACCGTCCGGGTTAGTAAATGGCATGGAGAGGGCTGTGCGCATCCATGGTATGATGAAAACATTCAGGAAAAATCTTCGTACATATAAAATGAGTGCTCCGCAGGAGTCCAAGAGATTCAAGAGACGCCAAGTTGAAAAGAGGCACAACAAGCGGGAAAGGATTCTGAGCTTCTTCATCCACGCTCATGGACGGGATTATACGTATACAGCACGCAGGTGCCTGTAATATGAAAACAAGGTTGAGTGTACTCGCAAACCAATCAACTTTATCCAGGAGATGATCGTTGACAATAACCGCCTTCATCCAGGAGATAAAGACAATGGTTCAGTGAACATCCTCCAACCAAGTTTCAAGGAAGCCTGAGGTCGTCATTTGCCCAAAACACTTTGCGTGCACTGTTGTTTGAATTGAGCGATTCCAGATTGGCGGCGAGAGACTAAGAGAGATCGAGAAACTCAGCATCAATCACGGTGGCGATGCACCGCCATGTCTCACAAACTTTCCAGTTGAACGTCCTCAATCGTGAGTTCAGGCTGATCTTCTGGCCGGCGTTACTCAACCTGTGCAGGTCGAGCCCGATTCGAGTCCCAATTCTTCGTATCTCCCTTCGATGGACGATCCCATTGTCGAACGCCTCGTTGCGGAATCCGAGTCAAAAATCGCGGATATCGGTTCACAAATCGAACATCTCCAGTCACTCCTTACCAAGGAATACAACAAACTCGCGGAGCTAAAATATAGCACGATTCCTATCCATGTGCTGCCGATGGAGATATTGAGCGAGATTTTCTCCATCTCGATCGTGCCCATTCGACCCGACGGAGTACTTAGCGACAACCACGACGTATCCCTCTACCTCTCCCATGTGTGCCGTTACTGGAGACAGGTGGCACTTGGAACACCTCGTCTTTGGACCCAATTATACATCCCAATTCTGGAATGCCCTACTGCGGCGTACATCGACGGAATCAAGACTTGGCTAGGTCGTTCAATGCAACTCCCGCTTTCCATTAAAATAAGTGCAGGTGTGTGTTGATCACACCAAACCGGCTCTGATAAACGAGATACTCCTTGTGAAAACGCGCCTGGCCCACCTCGAAATTATTATACCTGTGGACGGCCCGAGAAAAAAGCGCGGAGTCTTCGCCCCGCCTGCAAGTGCGTTTCATTTACCGCTAGTTCCTCTTTTCAAGGCACCGTTTAAAGCCCTCCAAACCCTGCGCTTTAGCGGCACGCAGCGGCGGAATAGGGATTTCTGGGGCAGAGTAGATTTTTCCGTCATCGCGCCCAACTTGTGCAGCCTCATCCTCCCTGAGATTTACCTGCCGGTGGACAAAATTCCTTGGTCACGACTCACACTTCTTAAATTCTTTGTTCCTGGAGACGAATACTACGACACACTGCGACAATGTCTGAACCTTCAGACGCTCCATATCCAAAGTATATTATGAGATTTCCTCGACGATTTACCTCCCTTTCCCCCGAAATTTACTCTCCCCAATCTCCGCCACCTTTGCTTCTCCCTGTCCAAGCTCTCCTATACAACTGGGGTAATTTCCCCTCTTTTTCGACCACTTGCACTTCCTGCGTTGACTTTTCTCCAAATCGTATTCGACGAGTCCGAGAGGCGTCTGATGTGGCCTCAGGACGAGTTTTTGCTGTTCCAAACCCGTTGCCCAAACATTCAGCACCTCGAATTATGTCACATCACGGCCAACGACGGCCTGACCTCAGACGAGCTGATTCCCATCCTCCGATCCTCCCCAGCTCTCAAGAGCTTGACCCTCTCTTCCTGCACGCATTGTGTCGATGATAATCTGCTCCACGCGCTCCAGTCCGATGTGCAGCCGCTAGTCCCGCTCCTCGAGGCGTTGTCATGGCGGGATATAGGACACGATTTTGAAGAATCGGCTCTCGAGGACATGATTCGGTGGAGGTGGCAATCTGCCGGCCAATCTCCGGCCATAGCTTTGTCCCTCAAAATCGCCCGCTTGAGAGAAATCTATATCCATTGCGGAGGAAATCATCATTTCAGCGACGCGTTCACAGCTCGGATGCGAGACTGTTTCGAGGATGGAGTCTCTCTATCTTGAGTACGTTGGAATGAAGAAGACGCGAGACGGGCTATCGGAGTTCTACTTGCACAAGATGCGTGGGTGGTAACGTTCCATCAGAATTAAATACAAGTTTCTTGGCAATAACACTCAGGATCCGACGAAATGAGACTGTCCGGTTGCCACGTTCGCGGGCGTCTTTGAAAATCAGTTCGATTCATTCCAAGCAGAACCTTCAATGGAAATAGCGGTTCGGCATCATGCCACTATATTTTGCTCCGTTTAATCTGCTGAAATATCAAGTCGGTTACACGGCCTGCAGCCACGTATTGTGATCCTAAATCCGGATCCTTTTGAGTCGATCAATGAAACGATTCCCGCTAGAAATCCAGGTCATATCCAATGGGGTATCGTAGGCATGGGTTGACGGTGAATTTTTACAATATCGAGCCAAGATAAGTCCTGCCTTCAGATTAGTTCTGGTTCTGTAATCATTCACAGAAGCGACAAGTTCCATAGACCACTAAGGCATGTCGCATAGACCTCGTACAGTGAAGCGTGAGAAAGACTCTTGAACTGATTTCGGTGTCTGATACGTATCAATACAAGGGCGCGAAGCGCCCCCGGCACTTCGCCCGAGTCTTGAACATGATCAGTGCAGTGCGTTGACTCTTGCGAAACGGAGACTCAGTGAGAGGCTGAGAGCCGCGGCCAGAGATCGCCAAATTATTTTTCGTCGCATTGCAAAAGGTTGGAGTTCGCGCCTTTATTTCAAAAACCTTTCAACGTGGCGAAGCCGCTGGATTCGTCGCCGTCGTCGTACATAGCAGTCTACGTGTTCCACGCCCTCCGGCGCGAAACCGCGGTGATCTCGTTTGAAAGCTTCAGACAACGCAATTTTGTAAAAAGGGAGAGAGGGCGGTGGGGCGCGAACCGGCACTTCATCTGAAGTGTAGGAAATTGGAAATCGACCTTTGAAAGGCCTGAAGGTGCTAAATTCGTCGCGTCATCGTGGCGGTCGACGTGTTCCACGTCCTTCGGCGCCCAACCCTCGGTGATCTCCTGTCGGAGTTTAAAGGCTTCAGACAGGCGTTATTTTATAAAGAGTAGAACGACAACCTGGAACGAGAACTCACCTTCGTCGAGCCTCGCAGATGCTCATTAACCACCATTCATATATCCGCTCAAATATGAAAGTCAACACATACGAATTCTCTTCGCAGTTCGGGACTGGTTCAAGTTGAACCGAAATTGAACCAGAATTGAACCGTGGGAAGCTTCGCCGGCACTTACCGAGGTTGTGGCCACTTCGAGTCCCAGCCGGACCAGTGATGGTTTTTCTCGTTCCCCAGGTCGAAAACAAATGTTCTCATCACAGGGGCAGTTTCAGTCTACCTACCAGACAATTTTTTTCCTTCACTCATCTACGCAGTTGCGGAACTGGCCATGTGCTTGCAAAAGAATTTCACTTCAGGGGTAGTACACCATTCTTCATCGTATAGGATTAGAATCTACTAACTTCCGTTAGGTCCCATGATATTAACCACCTCGATAGCGCTGAGGTCGATGTCAGAGCTGCAGGATCGGTATTCAAACATCGGTGCTCGATGCCACGAAATCGAAGGATATCGCAGCAATTGGGAAGACTCTGGTTGAGCGCTGCGGTGTGAATCTAAACACCCTGGTCAAAAATACTTATGCTCTCCCTCCCGTCACGAATGAAGGTAATAGTCTGATTTCAGATCATGTTTCCAGTGGGACATGTTTGCTATACTATTTCCCTGTTTACCTGACGTTCATAATGCTGCGAAGCTTATCCTTTGGCTTTGAGCGACTTTGTCATGAACCGAGTGGAAGCTTCGTTCGATATCAATGTTTTTGGCGCCATGGATATGACCCACCAGTAGTATCTTCCCTCATTGAGACTAAATGATGGATTATCCGCTGCCTACGACAAAGGCTGCGATACATTCATTCGGTGGACCTGCTGGCTGTCTGACATAATTTATTCTGCCAATAGGAGACATACTCCGCGTCGAGCTTGCACCATTTGGTGTGCGAGTCATTGCGGTAAGTTTAAAAGGAGGCATTTGCGAATCAGAATGGTTGAAGTCGCGGCCGGCCGTGTTGAGACCAACATCGTGATGCCGGAGACGCTGTTTTCCGACTCGTTTTACCAGCTACTAGATTCAGAGCGGAATATCAGAGTCTTCCGAGTCGACTCGACCATTTCCAAGGTTGAAAAATCCGCCATTATTATCTGTGTTCAGGAGTACCAAGCTTATAGACAGCATATTGGCTCAAGATTTCGCCCCATCTGTTGTCAATGAAGCTGAGGCTGAAGCTCAGCGCCAAGTTTCAAGGGCTGAAGCCGGACCGGCGGGCCCGCGCCCACGTGCATGTTGGATTGGCAAAATACACCAAAACACGACGCGTTTCTTGCCTCTAACGTTCATCTCTTGAGCCTCTCTTCAAGTCGATTCAAACTACCGCAGCATGGAGAATATGTGAGGGCTTCTATCAGTATACTCATCTATCTAGGACCACCAAATTCACAAGAGATTATTAGGCGCCGCCGTTTGGCGGAAGATCCGTCGCTGTACCCAGGGATGAGTCCTCCAATCTCAATCATCGTACGTACATTTCCTTTAGAATCTTTCACATCCACCCAAATGTTAATCTTTCATCTAGTCTAGCTCCTCTTCATCGAGCACCGCTTCGATACCCGTTAACCGCGGTGGCAACCGCCGTCCCGTTGTTATTTCATCAGACGAGAGCGACGGCGAGGACCAAGCTGGATCCATCTCCCGTGAAGTAGGTCTTTCGTCTTAATTCATTCTTCATTCATATCGTGTACCGTGGCGTGGGTACTGATGTGGAGTTAGGCCTGTCCTCAAGGACTCCAATGTCAACGAACTATTCCGACAAGCACCCATGGGCCAATCGCACTCCCAGCAACATACTTTCCCGTTCAAGCACTCGTCCGCACAGCAGCCGCCGATGCGGATGCCCGTCCCCCAGCCATACGTGCACAAGCCGCCGCCGCCACAGCAGCAGCTGCTGCTGCAAGAGGACGACGGTGACGAGAACATACTCCTGCCAGAGATTGCGCCGGATCCGTACGGCGCCGACATGATGTCCGCCGACCAGGCCGAGTCCGCGCTACGCGACCTCATGGCGTCCGACACGAACGCGGACGCGACAACCGAGATCGACATGAAGGACGCCATTGTGCCCGGGTTCCGCGACGAAATTCGCCTGATGCCACACCAAATCCTTGGGCGCGCATGGATGCGCGACCGCGAGGACGTTACCAAGAAGCGCGCAGGGTGGCATACTAGCCGACGACATGGGGTACGGACACCTATCGCTCAATTGTGGCGCACTGCTGACGCGGTCCTCTTAGTCTCGGAAAGACCATACAAACACTTACTCGTATTTGTGAAGGCCGCCCGCGGAAGCGGGATAAAGAAGATGGTTGGGACTGCACCGACGCTGTGAGTTTGGGTTCCCCCCATGCCAAACTCGACTGACGTCATGCCGCATAGCGTGGTGTGCCCTCTTGCGCTCGTAGGCCAATGGGCCGAAGAAATCAACAAAATGGCCGTGGGTCTCACCGTGGTCAAGCACCAAGGGACCAGCCGTGCGAAGAGTACGTCCATGGCTCCCATCTATCGGTTGGTACTGACATTGCCCATAGGTTCGGCAGCCCTCCGCCGTGCGCACGTCGTGATCACGACGTACGACACCGTGCGCTCTGAGCACGCCGCGTTCGCGCCAACAGCCAAGGACGAAATTAAAAACGCCGCCAAGGCCAAAGCTAAAGCCAAGGCCAGCGCGGACTCGGACTCCAACGATGCCTCCGACAGCGAGGCAGAGCATTTCGGGCGAACGGTCAAGGGCAAGGCGCCAGCGAAAGGAGCGCGCAAGCCGAAAGAGAAGGTCTGCCCGTTGTTCGACGATGAAGTGGTACCGCGTCGTGCTCGACGAGGCGCACAACATCAAGAACCGTAACACCAAGAACGCGGTGGCGTGTTGCGAGCTACAGGGCAAGTTCCGGTGGTGCCTCACGGGGACACCGATGCAGAACAGTGTCGACGAGCTGTTCAGTCTGCTCAAGTTCCTCAGGATCAAGCCACTGAACGACTGGGAGCGGTTTAACACGCAGATCGCGAAGCCGGTGAAGAGCGGAAAGGGCGCCGGGCGTGCGATGAAGCGCTTACAGGTCGTCCTGCAGCAGATCATGCTCCGGCGGACGAAGACGCAGCAACTGAACGGGAAGGCACTCGTTGACCTGCCACCGCGTACAGTCAACGTCGTCTCGTGCGCGTTCGACGCGTCGGAGCAGGCGTTCTACACAGCGCTGGAGACCAAAATGGAGGGCGTGATTGAAAAAATCATGCGCCAAAGTGGAGGCGGCGGGAGCGCGTATATCGGCGTGCTGCTGTTGCTGTTGCGGCTGCGGCAAGGTAAGCCTGTTATATTTTGATGTCGAGGAACCGCGTTTAAGGCGGAGGGATTAGCGTGCAACCACCCGTGTCTCGTGTCCAAGGACTACAAGACGGACATGGACGCGGTCGACCCCAAAGACAAGAAACCGTCTAGCTCAACGGGGACCAGCGAGGCAGGGGACGTGGATGGAGACGACCTCGCTGCGGCATTCGGGGCCCTAAACGTCGCGACGCGCAAGTGCCAGGTCTGCATGCAGGAGTGCGTATCAGTCTTTCCCGCTTCAAAAGTGAATGCTGATCGGCCCGGCGTACTCAGCATGGATGCACGCAACATGGCGACGGGGGAGGCATACTGCATTGACTGCGCGCCGCTCGCAATCCAGGCAAAGATGGAGGACGAGGACCGGCACTCGTCGGCCAAGATCCGGATGATCTTGAAGCTCCTGCGCGAGATACACGACCGGTCAGACGGGGAGGAGAAGACAATCATCTTTTCGCAGTTTACGAGCATGCTCGATCTCGTAGAGCCGTTTCTGCGGGAGGCGGGGGTGCGGTATGTGCGGTGTGAGTATTTCGTTTTTCCCCTCTTTTTCAGGGTCAGTGTGCTGACTGAAGGTTAGACGACGGCTCAATGAAGCCTGCGGATCGGGAGACGGCATTGACGAAGATCAAGAGCAGTAAAACTACCCACGTCATTCTTATATCGTTCAAGGCTGGGAGCACTGGTTCGTTCCCTTCACTACTCTTCACATTTGTCATTCCAATCCGGAAAACGTAGGACTCAATCTCACGGCATGCAACAACGTGATCCTCGTCGACCTCTGGTGGAATCCGGCGCTCGAGGTCAGCTATCCCGACTCATAGCTACTTTGCTGAAACTCACTGGACTGCAGGATCAAGCTTTCGATCGAAGCCACCGTGTAGGCCAAACGCGACCGGTGAATATCTTCAAGCTTAAGATCGACGACACCGTCGAGGACCGGATCTTGGCGGTAAGTGACACGGTTCAGTCAGATGAGGCACAAGCTGATTGCGGTGCAGTTGCAAGACAAGAAGCGAGAACTTGCGCGCGCGGCACTGAGCGGCGACAAGATCAAGAACATGAAGTTGGGCATGGATGACCTCTTGGCTCTCTTCAGGCCCGGCGGGCGGGACGATGACGACGACGACTGAGCATATATTGTAATTAACGCACTTGATTGGGGTTTTCTTGGTTTTGCTGCAAGTTTCTAGACTAAACGCGCATTTATACATATGTAGAGATTGTATCATAGTTTGCAAGTCATTGTCTCATCTGACCGGAACTTGGAGGTGGATTATATAGCGGGGCTCAACCTCGCAGTGCTACATACATAAGTGTGCCTACGACAAAGTATTCCCGTCCTTGATACAGTCTCGTATCCGAGTTATAACGCGTCGCTCAAAGGAAGGGAGGGTTTTCTCAGGAGGGCAACCTTGAGAGACGAAGCTACGGTCGGGGATTGACCGCACCTCGACCGAATCATGTCCTCCAGAGGGGATTCTTGGAAATTGTGACCGGTCTTGTCCCAGGACAAAGATTCGACTCGGAGGAACGGGACTATTGGCTGCGCATCAGATCTGGAGCGCTTGAAGGAGAGTGACGT
Source organism: Mycena galericulata (assembly GCA_029289565.1). Taxonomy (NCBI): domain Eukaryota; kingdom Fungi; phylum Basidiomycota; class Agaricomycetes; order Agaricales; family Mycenaceae; genus Mycena; species Mycena galericulata. The sequence continues at coordinate 547,050 of JARKIA010000067.1, forward strand.
CGACACAGCCGGTGCAGGAGGACAGGGTCAACCTCTCAAGAGCTGGGGCGGATTGGAGGATGGGTATTAGAGTGCATGAGTTAGCCTATCGTCAGCTGTCGGATGTTTTGGGAACGCGTTTGGACCATGACATGAAGACAGAGATAAGTACGAGCGCGAAGAGGTGACCTAGACTAAACCCAATGTATCCAGTAAGCTTCCGCATTCGCCACAAAGTCGGCCTCCACTTTGAGCAAGCTACGGAGGGGTGTCGCAGACAAGCGGTTAGATGGTCAGTGGTGTTGTTGCCGGCTCGGCCTTCACCAATTCGAATCGAAAACTCACTAATGCCTGAGTCGAGGCGAACGAGGGCATAAATTGCGATCCTGAGGTTGCGGACACCGCTCGCCGGCCGCATCCGAGTCAGGCTTCTGGCACTCCGGTTGTCCTCGCGGCCTCGATCTTCGCCAAGGTAGTAGCCAGCTTGGTGTATTCTCCTGGAGGTCCCGCTGCGCTTTATCGTGGACGGACGAAAGGTCTGCAAGTATCGCACGGCGTTTGAAAACAGAGTATGCAAGGCCGGTAAAGCAGAACAACCATTCTACGGCTGGTGGTATTTGCGCGGTGCGGGTGCGCAGTTGCTCGGCGGCCTCTTCCCATTGAGCAAACGTGTCGTCGACGGACGTCCTCACCTCCATGCACCGAACCCAGAACTCGGTGAAGGCTTGTAGGGTATCCAGTTCAACCTGAGTGCGCAAATTTGAATGCATCACCAGAGGGTCCAACGCACGGCGGCAGGAGAAGAGGTATCTGGCGCATGCCTCATTGGCCCTGAGGGCTGCGTCCAGCAAAACGATGTAGTGAGAGTGCAGTTGGTCGAGGAAGGGGGTATAAATGCAGAGTTTTGGAGGGACACCCTTCTCGGCACGGACAAGACGCCGAAATACATCCGCCGTGTCGACAAATGCGTGCCCTCCAGCGTATACTGTTTGATCGAACTGGTGTAGGAGCGCACTCGTTGACTCGTCCTGTCCAAAACTGGTTTCCTTTTTTTAATCAAAAGGCAGAGAAAGAGGGCTGTACACATACAAGGAGTACATGTTTCGGACGCGGTTTCGGGAGCAGAAGGTCCCTAACGCCCTCCGAGTCGAACATTGTCAGGGGCTGGTTCAAAACCGCGTGCGTGACGCACATAGCGTGACAGCGCCCTCACTCCAATCCCCCACCGTCGCGTCTCCGCCACATGGGCCGCTGCCGAAACCCAATCCTCAAGGTTTCATACGTCTATACCATCCAAAGTACCCCAGGGTAATGCTATCATCCAATTCGGTAGTCCCAGGCGTTGTGCGTTGTCCCCGACGTAAGATTTGTCGTTGCAGGAAAAACAGCCAGGACGGCTGCACCTCTTCGCCTCGCCCAGCTCTAACCCAGTCGCCACCTCCGAGCACAACCAGGGAATGCTACTGCAAGACGGAAGCTACATCTACGTGGTCGTGGAAGGAGTGGATCTTCGTGTCTCTGACCTTTTAAAAGGAGCCTGACTACGACGACACCCATTGCGCCTCCTTTGACCACTGGACACCGCTCGTCAAAGTACCAGACCTCGGATGGAAGGGCGGCTAAAGCACCGAAAGTGCGCAGGCCCGAGGGATCGTCCGTATTTTGGTCAAGTTAGCGGATGGCGTGGTGGCCCTATTCGTCCAGGACGAATACAGAGACCTTGCGCGCCAGCACCACCTCGTACAGGTGCCCTTTCCGTCATGAATTCAGCGCGGCTATCTCTTCGCCCGTTTCGCGTTCAACGTGCTCGAATTCTTCGTTCCAGAACTGACAGCTGCGGCCGAAATTGCCAAGCTGCGACACCCCGCCGAGCGGAAACAAGACGGAGACGACGAGCAAGGCCCCCAACAAAGAAGCTCAGGAAAGGTGGCGGTGGTTCTAATAGCCGCAGGAAACAGGAAGACGGCGCTGTAATCTCTTATAAACTTCCCTAAGACGCAGTGGCGATACTATGTGCATATCGCGCTTGTAGTAGACAATGTTTGGCAGTCAAGTATTTCCCCCGATTTTCGAGCCCTTCGGGGGTGCAATTCGTGCCAAGATTTAATCTACTATCGCCGACGATTGACGTTGTGGCGGTACACGCGGCGATCAGGGGAGACTTTCGCTTTGACCGACATCGACTTCACGCGAAAAATACTCGAGAAATTGACTTGCTGTGGTCAAAGTGGAAGGGAGACTCGACGAGACTGAGGCGATGCTTCTAGACTGCCACAAACACGTGTCAATAGCGCGTCTCTTGACTCTCTCCATCATCATCACTGACGAGCCTTCTGGAATCTTGCAGTCCCCAGCTACAAGTCCTACATGGTGTCCAAACACCGAACTTCGACCCCGCGTAGGCGTCGCGGACGATCCAGGAGCCCTTCCCAGCAGACGTTGGCGGCGCTCCCTGCCCGCAAGCGCGTTTACCGACGCGGGGCCAGCAACGAGAAGGAGAACGAGCGCTCCTCCCAAACTCGGGTAGGGAAGCGCGCAAGTTCTCCTTCCGAAGATACACCTACCAAGTGTCCGCGTTTGGAGGCGACTCCCGTAGTTTCGCCATCCAAGTTGTTTGATAATCCGACGCCGACGCCGCCGCCGCCCCCCGATGGTGATTATTTCAGCTCACTGTATTTCTCTGCGAGCTCACTAGAATGTTCCAGAGGGGCAAGGGTCCGCGGTAGCGGACCCTGAATCCGAGTCCAACTCAAGTTCCCAAGTTAGCTCCGGTGAAGGAGATGACTCGGACATGGGAAACTTCATCGTTCCCGATCACGAAAGCGAGGCGGGCACTGAATCCGAGTCCAACTCTAGTTCACAAGAAGGCTTAGTTGGCAATGGCCAAGCCGGCAGCTTCATCAACGATCAAGGGAAGCGCGCGCGTTCTCCCTCTGAAGATCCACCTATCGGGCAAGGGGAAGCCAAGCGTCCGCGTTTGGAGGCGACTGCCGTGGTTTCGCCATCCAAGTTGTTTGAATATGCGACGCCGACGCCGTCCCCCCCTGATGGTGATTTCAGCTCATTATAAGTTATTTCTCTGCGAGCTCACGAAAACATTCCAGAGGGGAAAGGGTCCGCGGAAGGGTCCGCGGAAGCGGACCCTGCATCCCGGTCCAAATCAGGCTCGCAAACAAGCTCAATTGAAGGATACGACACGGATGGCTTCATTAATGATGAAAGTGACCCGGCGACCCCTGAGGGTACGCACTAGATCTGATTTCCTTTTACCTTCGATTTCTCACTGCTCCCAGCGGCCCGGAAGGAGGCAGTCGATGGCGACGCATCGGCGAGCCAGGAATCTCGCGAGACCAGCTCTGTCGAGGAAAATGCGAACGACAGTCTCGATTCTGACGCTGACACTCCGTCGAGCCCACAGGATAGCCAGCAGAAGGGGTCAAGCAGTGACGAGGGCAGCCGCTCCGATAAGCAAGCTCTCAAAGACTGTTTCAACGCATCCATGCAGTATATTACGCACATCTGCGTCGATCCCGAGTTGCGCTACCTCAAGCCGGAAGATAGTGTGTCGCAATACTATGTGCCTCTATCGAGATCACTGACTCACGAATTTCAGAGGAATATTTCGAGCAAGAGACACGCAGAATGGAAAACCGGAGCTCCGCACTCGGTGAGAAGATTTTGTCGGAGAAGTGCAAGCCTGGTTACAAGTCGACATTAACGGAGAGGTGGGATGTCGAGTTCACGGAACATACTGGACCTTTGCCTGGCCACTGCGCTGGATGTTGGCAACGGGGGAAACATACTTGCGACACGAATGGGTATCGCAAGATGGTTAGCAACAAGGGCACCTATGATCGCAACACACTCGAGGTATGTGCATTTATGGAGTCACGGCAGTCTACCCTGACAGGATCGGGGAATCGTAGCGCAAAGAGGAACAGCACCACATGTATATCACCAATACCAACATTGCCAAAAACAACGCCGAGGCGCGACTCATACCATATGATCATGAGACAAGTGTTATCGTAGGCGCTCTATGTGCGGAGCGCGCGACTTTCTTGTACGCGCACGAACATTTGTTTTCTCTCATCTAAAAATTGCTCCAGCCACGATACGGTGCATTTTCGATTCAAGGCGTGCGAGCGTATCAGGCGTCTGTACAAGAAGTATAAATTGCCAAAGGACGATCCCGAGACTGCCTTCGAAAAAATTTTGGAAGGGGGCCATCTTAAGTCGGTGAGTGCTCTGAATTTCCGCGATTGTCGAATCAATTCACTGGCACATCCTGGTACAGCTGTGGAAGAAGTTCGAAGGATTCGAGGCGACATACAATGCGTTGGCTAAACCTCAGCAAGAGGCCTCGGCTCGTTTTGTGGTGAATTAACAGTTTCAGGGGATTCAAAAGAATATTTCGCGGCGGTGGTGACTGGCATTAGCGCTTCAGAAAAGCCGGTTGTTTATACGTACAAGTAGCACAGCGTTCCAGTTCCGACCCTGAGCGTTGTATAAGATTGGGAATAAACTAGACCATAGCGAGATGGTTGGCAAAGCGAGAGAAACGGTGCTTGCTCGTCTTTGGTGTTTGATGTAATTTTTGTAACTTACGGCTTCCTCTTCACCACCTTGCTCCACCAGCGTAGTGTTGGCCATGAAACCAAGCATCCTTGTCTTTAGAAGTCCCCACGGACTCACTGTCTGGCACGAATCCCAATTTTCTCGCGGAGATTGAAAAATACTGTCAGCCACTTCTGGGCGTATAAATTTGTTGTCAGCCTCTTTTGCGGGTCTCATCAGGCTTTCTTATCGACAGCCATGTTCTTCAGCTCTATCCTCCCCTCCTCTCCCCTCGTTTTCTCCCTTTTCTCTCTTGTAACTGTAAGCAAGATAATATTTCCGGCCTTCTATGGCTGCGACCAAGACCAGCTCTCTGCGGGCTTATCCCCCTCGCACGTATCTGGCACCCCTACTCGCGTTGTTCTTTCGCAGAATACAGCCTCTCTCCTGGGTATGATTTTGATCGTTGCCGGGCTGTTTTCTCTCGTTTCTCTCGTTGCTGGTGCTTTGGTTTACGAGCGCGGCCGCTTGTGCCATGACGGTTCCCCTCCCCCTACTCCTCCACCGCCGCCACCTCCTCCTCTCCCTCATGGCGAAGACCCGATCAACGGTACTGAAGACCCAGGAGCGGACAATCCGGGTGAAGGCAACGGCGACGGCGGCGACGACGATCCGCAGGAGGAAGACGGCGTAGATGATGTGACTGGCGCAGGCGAAGACGAATTGGAGACGGCGGGAGCCCCAGATCCGGAAGACCCGCCGCCTCCCCCGGCTGGCGTCGAACAAGATGGCGATGAAGACGATGACGCAGGCACGGGCTTCATCAACAACAACCTCGTCCTGTTCTGCCTGGGTGCCTTGGCGAGGCTGACCATGGACCTTGTGGCTCGCATCAGGTCGAAGAACCTCAAACTCGGTGTCGTCAGTGCCAACGTCGGAGCCGCGCCTGCCAGCACCGCCGGTCACATGCGGACCATCAACGCTGAGCCCACCTCCGACGTCTTTGTTCCTCATCTCCCTAGTCGAAGACTCGTGCCGGTTCAGCCAGTCGTCGCCACGCCCCTGCCTCAAGGTCTCTGGCGTTGGCGTAGGATGTACATCCCGCTCGTCGGTATTCCTGGTCTTGGGCTCACCATCGCCGTGTTATCTCTTTGCAAGACGTTGGCGCGCGGAAAGCAGCAACAGGACATTGGCTGGCCCGTATTGCCCGACCCTCCGCAAGTCGTCGAACTTCCGCCCCCGCCTCCCCCGCCCCCACCACCTCCGCCACCTCCGCTCCCAGTTCGCGCACCCCCTCCTCCGCGTCGTCCGTCGCCGCCGCGAACTCCCCCGCGCCGCGCACCTCCTCCCGCACCGCCGCTCCGGAAGAGGCGCCATCCGCCACCTCTCATCTATGATCCCCCATCCCCACCGCGCACACCCACGCGTCGCGCGCCTCCGTCTCTACCACCACTCCGACATAAGACTAGACGCCGTGAGCCACTCCCACTCCCAGTACTGCAGGCGGACCTGGAGTTCGAGCGAGCTATGGATTTTGTAGCTCGCCGGGAGGTCAATACTTTTGATCCAGCTGGCTTCTGCGATCGTGGGACATTGGCGTACCTCCAATACAAACTCGAAGAGTATGAGCGGGAGTTGAAGGAGGACGAGAGGAGGCTGGAGGACATGAAACTGATGTTTCTGGCAACTGCACACGGTCGAGAAGGGAGGTGATATACCCGCGGGAACACTAGTATGTGTCCCGACGCCCCGAACCCCATGGACCTTTTTTTTTTGATGTACATCAGATATTTTTTCTTTTGTATAGCTACTAGCACAGGTAGACGTACCAATGCTTGTAGCTACTATACCCTCGATCTTTTTCTTGGTTGGCTTATAGCGAGTGGAAAACACGGTGATCAAGGTAGAAGTATCGAGAATTCTGTAAATGCTTTTCAAGTTGAACCCAGCGAGCAAACTCTCAGTTCGACTTCGAGGCCAGAGTGAAGATGTTATTCTTATGCAAGTAGTATGCTACATTATTAAGTAAAGAAGTATTAGAATCCAGGTCGTTCCAAGGTGGATTATCGAACTGAGATCCGAATCATTCTTTGGAACTTGAACCAAAGCGTCGGCCGTGCGCTGTAGATGCAGGGGTTCTTCCGGGAGCTCCCCGGCGTCGCTGGCCCGCGTAGGTGGACGAGTTTCGTGTCGATTACAAGCTGAACAGACTGAGGCAGCCCCCGAGTCTCCTGGCGGAAGCTGCAAGCCTGTAAATCCACCCCGCATCTTGTGTCGAGCAATTCAGACGCAGGCAATGCTGACTCCGGCTCGACATAGACTCATGTCCTTCAAGTCGGCGGCCGGAGCTCACTACTCGATACCCCGGGCATCGTCGTCGTCATGATCCCCTTCCCAGAAGTGTACGTCTCCGACGGCAGAAACTTCCGGATGCGCCCGCCGGTACTCGACCATCAGGCGCTTGATCTTGGAAAACCCAGGGTACCGCCCGGCCGCCACATCGTCGACGGTGAGATAGGGCTGCGCTGTGAGGGAGGGAGGCTCGTAAGTCAGGCTTGAAACGAGAGAGGCCGGCGGAATCACCCTCGAGCGCCGCGTCCTGGGCCTCAAACATGGCGAGCACATATTCTTCCTCGTCCTCTGTTAGGATGCGGCGGGGAGTGCGCCTCTTCCCGGCCGCGGTTGGGCAGTTGCCCTCGCTGGCCCGGTAGCTGCTGTCGGCGACATAGGAGTTTCGATTCCTGGCGCTGTTATCCCCACTGCTCCCGGTGACACCGGTCTTCGGCTTTTTTTCTGCGAGGCCTATCTCGCCGCCGCCCCAGTGTTTCCGCTTCACTACCGTCTCGCAAGCCGGTAATCTCAGCCGCAGCCGTCTTGAGTCCAAGGGCCGAAAAGTTGAAGATGTTCCAAGCAAAGCGGATGAAAAGATATCCTCGCTGAATTCGCGGAGGGAAGTTGACCTGTCTGAAGTGGTACATGTATGCGAGGTCTCCGCCAGTCCTTCTGAGTGAAAATTAGCAATCACACTGTTTGCGTAGGGAACGAAGGAGGAAGAGGCCGGTGTTTAGCTCTAAACGCAGGTCCTCACGTAGTGTCACCTCGTTGTGCACCGAAGTGAGGTCGCAAGCGGGATCTCCCCCATATCCTTCGAGAATCATGGAATTGCGCTCGAACTGGAATTCAGAGAGGATCAGATTGGCTGTTGAACGCTCTCAAAACATACCCAGTTTCGCTTCAGATTCGGGCACCAGATGGCTCGCACGAAGACCACTGTGGGCACCCGTCACGATGCAGACTTTGTCAGCTAGCTTCACCTGCTGTGCTAATTTCGCTGAGATTGCTGGGGCCGCTCTTCAGGGGTGGACCTTGGGTTGCCTGTCCCCCCATCCAACGGGCGGGTATTGTTTCGGGTGGTGTCCAGTGGATGAAAGACGCGCAGAGAGGGTAGTTGTAGTCCAGCTCCCTTCGAGAAGCTCGATCAGAGAGCCAAATTCCGCAAGACGATGATAGCATACCCTCCTTCTTGCACGACCACGAAGATGTATTCTCCGGGTCCCAGTAGCATGTCCGGGTCGTCCTCGTCGCTTGCGACCCTCTGCTCCGAGTTCAAGTAGCGCAACTGGCCTCGGCGGTTCCCCGCCACAACAAAACATGCATCGAGGACGAGGCCCAAGGGAACGCCAACGCCATCGTCTCTAAAGAGATAAACAGAAAATAACAGAATGGGTACGCCGTGGGGATACTTCGGGTGGTACAGACATATTGAACCTTGGACATCAAGGTGCGGCAGCGGCTTCGGTGGATCAGGCGGGATGATGCCGGGGAGCAGGCACGAAGACATGAGGGAGAAAGGAGAAAGGGCGCGTCACGTCACATCAGCGGCCCGGTAACGATTGGCTGGACGTGTCGCGGAAATAGGGTCATGTGATCGCGTCCCCCACAAACGTTCATCCGTTCATCTCAACCAATGCAGCTATACATGGAATCTCCAGTCTCACCACTCTAACGAGCTGCGGCAATGAGTATGAAGACTCGGGTAATTGTCTTTCTGGCCCTCTGCCCTGGTATGACCTGGTTCCTTCTCGCAAACGACTGGATGCTCGGGAGGGCCTTCTTCTTTCCAACCATTCATAATTACGAGCCCGAATTCAATTTGCGGAAATCCTGGGGCGCATACTCGCCCTTTTTCTCGGTTGAGGAGTACACTCCGCCGCCAGAGGGTTGCGAGGTCACCCAAGTATGACTAGCGTAGGGACCGAGTCGATTTTTGCTCACGGGCTGTTCTAGGTGAATATCGTGAGCCGTTTATATTCGGCTGGCTACGTTCTTAAACAAGCAACACAATCCAGCTCCAGAGGCACGGCGCGCGTTTCCCGACAACTGGCGCGTCGAATATATCGTGTCCGCTGTACAGAAGTTGAAGGACGCCGACGCATATACGCACCCGGCTATGGAATTCATGTCTTCCGTTCGCTTACACACTGGGTACGAACGATCTCGTCCCATTCGGCGCTTCGCAGTGTGTCCCCTTCCGTCTCCTTGGAGCGTCGTCTAACGTCGTTCCAGATCGCGTGAAGCCGGGGCTAATGTATACAGACGGTATGGCCACCTATTCAATGCAGATAATATTCCGTTCGTGCGCGCAGTCGAGTGGCGTCCGCGTAGTCGATAGTGCCACTAATTGGACTGCGGGTGTGTCAACTCTGCGTTGATGTCATTGCGCTTCATATATATCGCTCACCCGTGCCAGGATTCGCTGCTGCCAGCCACTACGTTTACCGCCCCTCTCTGGCCGTTATTCTTGCAGAAGAGGTATGTACGCATGATTTACATACCGTATTTTTCTGAACCGCACTCATATCCTTGCAAGGGAAATGACACGCTAGAGAGCCACATGTGCCCCAACGCCGGCTCATCGGATGCCCAGACAGACGAATGGCTGGCCGTGTACGCGCCCGCGACCACAGCCCGCCTCAACTCCTGGGCCCCAGGCGCCAACCTCACCGACCGAGAAACGCACGCGCTCATCTCCCTTTGCGCCTTCCACACCGCCGCGCACGCCAACCCTGCCCGCCTCAGCCCCGTCTGCGGCCTCTTCACGCGATCCGAGTTTGCGGGCTTCGACTACGCCGCGGACCTCGACAAGTACTACTATACGGGCTACGGCGGGCCCCTCGGGCGTGTACAGGGCGTGGGCTACACGAACGAGCTCCTCGCGCGCCTCACGCGCAGCCCCGTGTGCGACGGTACGCAGACGAACCGCACGCTCGACGCGGACCCCGCGACGTTCCCGCTCGACCGTGCCGGTGTACGCCTGACTTTTCGCACGATAATGCGATGGTTGCGATTATGGGTGCGCTCGGCCTCTTCCGCCAGCCGCGCGCGCTAAGTACCCAGAGAGCCGGACGCGCACCGGACATGGCACACGCACGCGATGGTGCCGTTCAGCGGGCGGATGGTCGTGGAGAAGCTGGCTTGCGGCGCCACCGATAGCGAGTACGTGCGCATCCTCGTCAACGACGCGTTGCAGCCCCTGGAATTCTGCGCAGCAGATGGAATCGGCGTCGGAATGTGCACGTTATCCGACTTCGTCGAGAGCCAGTCAGTACGCTCGCCACAACGGCGGCGACGACTGGGGAAAATGCTATACCTCAGAAATAATGTAGCTCCGAAATGACCCCGATCGAAATTCCAATGTGTATCCGTAAATGATATTTCTACAACTTCCAACTCTACCGACCGATGCATCCGTCCCGTACGTATATTTGTAAGTACAGCAATTCGTGGGGAACCCTTGAGAATCGACCCTTCAAGCGATGTGCGCCTCGGCATCCTCGTCAACGCTCTTCTTGTAGCTGTACTCAAGATAAACACGACACCTCGAAATAAAAAGGAGATAAAACGAACCTGTGGCCGAACGCCCGCATGCCCTCCTTCCTGGCCTTTTTAAGCACGCGCGCGAACGCATCCATGCCTACAGTACAATGGAATCAGGCTTCGGCACACAAGGTACACGAGAAAAAAGCGATCGCACCCTTGTCCAAATCCTCGAGAGGCGGGCCGAACGAGATGCGAATGAACCCGTGGCACGGCGAGTTGAATAGGTTGCGGCGGTGAGCAGGGTTGATGTCGAAGAAGATACCAGGGAATAACGATCGTCTGCTCCTTGAGCAGCTCCTCGAAGAACGTCTGTTCACCACCATCTCAGTCCTCATTTAACATTATTTAGCGAGCGGCAACAACGCACGAGGCCGTTGTTGAGCGGCGCGGGGAGGCGCTCGAGGTTGAGCCAGATGTAGAACGTGCTGGTCGGCGGGATGTCCACGTCGAGGTGCATCTCGTGCAGCCGCTTGAGGACGTGGTCGCGCTTGGCCTTGAAGTGCCTCTGGAGGGCCTCCTGCGCACGGTGTTAATGTCCGAAAGACACCGAAGGTCCCGCGAGGAAGTTACCTTTTCAATGGCGACACGGCTGGGCTCCAGGAGCTGGATGGCCGCGAGCTGCATCCTGTTGGAATTTATTATCAGGTATATGGGACTCATGAAGATGGTTAGGCGCACGGATGGTTGGCACCGCCGTCCAAGAACGAGCCTAAGCCGAATCATTAGAACGTATATTCACAAACGATGAATCTGGGGAGCTTACCGGACTGGGAAAGCGCCGTGACCAAGTTCTTGGGGCCGATGACCCAGCACACACGCCAGCCGGGAAGACGCCAGTTCTGCGAGGCGCATTACGGACTCTGCAAACAAAGAAGAGAATGTTACCAACTTTAGTGAGCCCATCGATGATGATGATAGAGTCCTACAACCAAAATCAGTGCTTATAGCAAGCGATGGGCGCGCTTTGCGTACCTGGTTGACGTCCTCGACGTACTCAGCCGACGAGATCGACTGACCGTAGTCCTTCTCGTTCTCGGGGTAGATGTACCACGAGTAGAACTGCGAGATATGAGATGAGATGGATTGGGGGTAACAACTAGATGTGACTCACCTCGTCGAGGATGACGGTAGTCCCTTCCCTGCCGAGCGCGACGAGCTCCTTGAGGTCGTTGCCCCTAGCCAGATTTAGTATCGAAACATCAGTTGGGGTTAATGCGCGTACTTGATGACCTGGCCGGTCGGGGTTCCGTGGGTTAGACGCGAGGATCACAGCAAGCCCCTGCGTTTGGATGTCTTTCTATGGTGTGATGCGTTAGATCTGATAATGGCGCAGATTCTCTGGCAACATACTTTAGTTTGAGCAATGTCCAAGCGGTATTTCGACTGCTAGGGGGTGAGCATGCTATAAAAAATGAGTCGTATGACGCGCCTTGGGATCGAGTCTAAATCCAGTCGTCAGATTCGATAAGTATCGTTGTTCGGCCACTTACGCAGTGGGAACGGGCACGAGGCGCTTGAAAGAAGACAGAATCTGATCGTAGGCAGTGTAGTCAGGGACTTGATACGACTGCCCCCCCAAATCTGTTAGGACAGAATAGCACGGCGGGGGTATTGGCGCACCGTGTAGACGTCACCGATGACGGCCGCGACACGGGAGAGTCCCGCACGACCACCAGGCACGATGCAGACGTTCTCGTGGGTGTACTGGCTGGCCTTGCCCTGGCGGTAGGTGTGGTTGTACAGATTGGCGACAGCCGTGCGGAGGTCTGGGAGCGTGTGAACGGAAGCAAAAATAAATCTACGAGGTAACGCGAACCTTTGACACCGGTCGTGGGCGCGTACTCGAGCGAGTCAGTCGGCATCGGGATGGACGTCAAGCGCGGGGGCGCATTGGGGATCTCTCCGACCTCTGGCGCACCCTGGCCGAGGTTGGACCACTCGTGCGAGGCGGCGTAGGTAAACCCGTTCGCCATCGCACGATCCGAGCAGTAGATCACACCCGTGCTACCTGAGACAAGCGTTCAGCCAGTTGGCCGCATCTTTGAGCGCGCGTTCAGCATACCTGGGTGCTCGATTCCGGGAACGGTCTCCTCATCCTATGTACTTCGAGTGTCAACGAGTGATTCCTCAGACTTACTTGGACGTACGGGGTTGACGGTCTGGGGGAGGGTCTTCACTCCGTGGCCCGCTGCTTGACGGAAAATCTATAGATGGGTTGTTAGACCGCCGTGGCACCTTGCAACGCGTCAGGCGCTCATCGTCGATATACCTGATGAGCCTCAGATTCGGTTTCGTGCTTGTAGTGCTTCATGGCGTCCAGAACCTGCGAGGCGAGGTTAGTGATCGATTTCGTGGACTTTACCCGTGGCATATGGAAATGCATGGTCGGTGAGATGCATTTCAGACTCAAACTCACAACGTCTTTAAACCTCTGGCTGGGTGTTCCCGGGCGCGAGGCCTGTCTACTGGAGGGCAAGGACATGTCGTTTATGGAGTGAGTATAAGCGTAAGGGACAAGGGGAACTAAAGCAAGGCAGATTGGGGCTAAACATGATGTTCGTTGCCTGCTATGTATATTTTTGGACTCCACGATGTATTCTTGATTTGTCTCCGATGGACGTCATGATTCAAGAAAAAATACATACAGCCTCGTAGTGGGAGGAAATAGAAAACACTCAAAGCGTGGGGTCAAACGGCGCAAACGCAGCTTTGAACGCCTGAGCATCAGCCCGATCCTCATCTTCCCCGAGCGTGCAAGCTTTCCAGTCCAGGCGCTCAGGCATGTTCAAAAGTGAAACCAGCACCTGTCTGGTAACGGTCCGAGTCGGTACCACTGCCAGCCAAAATAGCGAAAGATCCTCACCTCCCAAACTGGATCCCGAACGGAACATGGTCTTTCATTAGATGCACCATCTTGCGCCCATCGGGCAGGTCCACCCGGAAGTAGCTGCCCCGCCCCCCCGCGCACTGCCGCCAGCGCTGCCTCGGGGTCCTCCTCAAAGTCGATTCCCATCATCCGCCCCTCGGCCCGGAACGCGTCCTCCACCTTGTCCTTAAGCGCCAGCGGTACCGGTACCGCCTGCACGTGGGCAGTGCCCCCCTTTGGCACTCAGCCTCCCTACCTCAAAGACGACAATCGCCGAGTTGTACTTGGCGTACATCGCACGCAGTGCGGCTTTGTGTCTGTCAAATTCACATGAGTCTCGAAATCGCATGGAAGGACCCACGATGGACGCCTACTTTTCCGTCTCTTCGATGATCGGCGCCGCGAGATCCCCAGGGATCGTCGAGAAGGTTGGGTAGTGGGTAATGGGCACGATGAGAACGTGCCCCCCGCCCGGCACTGCAACGTGCTCCGCTGCAGACTGCGTAGGGATAATCTGCCCCTTCGGAAGCGTCACATAGCACTCGGTCCCAATGGCCACGATCAGGTGTTTCCTACCAGCGTAAATGAGCCGAGCAGCGTAATAAAGTCGGCGCAAGACGAACGCGAGATTGGGATTCGATAGGCAGAACCAGCATTCGTCCGCTGTGGAGAACGATCAGACCGGGGATTCGGCGCGTACGAATGACGGGCGACTGACGTGCGATTTCCTTCGGCGGCCCGCGTCTCCCTCTTTGCTCACGGTGGGCGTCTCGCGGCGGTCGCTGGCTCGATGCCGGGCAGTCATCGATAAAGTGTGCGTCACTGCCACACGCGCGGCATATATAGCCCTCTTTAGGTTTCTTCCCGCCAGTATCCCCCAACGCAAATCGCGTGGGGCAGTCGCGCACCAGGTGGCCAGGCTACAAACGGTTCAATTCGAGTAAGCGCGATATACCGCAATTGGGACGCACATTGTCGCAGATCTTGCATATGTATCCTTCTGGAGGCTTCGTCCTCTCTGGGCAGTCGTTGATGAAGTGCTGAACGGATCATAAGCGGAGCAGACGGGGCTCGAGCCAAACAGCCCACCTCACTCGACTCGCATCTGTGGCATTTGTACCCGGGCGGCGGCTTGCCCGGATCTCCTTCAACTATGGCAAATTATGATTCCGACGACATCAAGGGATAAAGCTTCCTACCGACTCGGGTGCGTTTCTGCGGCTGCCGCACGTTCCCAAATATGAAGTTTTCACCTTCCGCGGTGCTCTCGTGCGGCCGCTTCATCGGGCGCGCAAAAGACTGGGTGGTGAAGGGGTTTTGGGTCGCGTTCGCCGGTCGTGGCACGGGCGCCGCTGCCGCTGAATTCGGGGCGATAGAAAAAGCATAGAACCACTGCACCGGCGCTCAGAATGTAGCAATTGAATTAGAGCAGCTGGGACTACACCCTTTGCTTTTTCCCGGGCGTGGGCTCGCCGCCAAACGCGCCAAGGCTGACAAACCGCGAGATACGGCCCTCCTCGTCGCTCCACAGGTACGGCTCGCGCTCCCAGAACATGGGTGGCTGGCCGCCGCCTGCAGCAAAGTGGTACCGAGGCTTCGTGCGACGGATCGTATCGTCCAGCGGCGGCGCGCCGATCGGATGCTAGTTCGGGTGCAGGCAAGGGCGCGGATGAGAAGTTGGTGATAGAGGCGGGCCAGGCGTGGGTGATGAGCACGTCGATGAGTTGCGAGGACGACTGCGGTGGACTGTATATCTGCGAGAGACTTGTAGTTCTGTTTCGAGGTCGAAGGTGGTAAGTGTATTGGACAGCAGGCGCTCCATGGTGTGCGTGGAGAAGAACGGTGAAGAAAACCCCTGCACCTGAGATCAGCAGTTGCCCACATGAGAGAGAGACTTGCAGAACGTACCGGTGCGGCCTCAGCGGAGGAATAAATTTCGGCATCATAACGACCGCCAAGACACGCTATTCGCAGACCGTTCGCGGTTGTTATGAGTCCTGATTTATCTGGCGAAAGCGCGTCGCAGATATGTTATACGAGGCTGCACTATGGCACGCACTGAGAAGGAATACATTTTTGCACAGTTCACCGCCAGTTTTTGCGAATTTCTGGATGACAGAGTCGGACAGAGGGTTGTCGCCTTGCATAATGTAGCATTCGATCGGAGCTAGAGACGAGTCGGAAACGCGTATAACCACACGGAATACGCCTACGAACCCTCCAGAGTGCCGGCTAAAAGCTGGGCAGTCTCGTCCTCTGCCCCGGACTCACCAAGAGGACCAAAAAAGTCGCCAGTGCACAAGACCTAGATCGAATTTGCCATGTTTCGCGTCAATTGCGTTGATTTTTGCAAAGAGGTCGCGTATAGAGCCCACGGCAGATCCCACCGTCAGCCTACGAAAGCATAAGACCTCTGGGCTGGTGAATTGGCGCGTTCTGGCTTACACCTTGACGGACATGAGAGACGCGCTTGTTTGAGTTTGTTTCCCCTGGAGGCTTTCCACTTTCGTGAGTTGAAACCAAGCCAGGGCCTTTGACCTCAATCACGAAGGAACGCTTTGGCCGCTCTATCCTGTCGAGCTCACAGTTTCGTTTCTATCGCTGGGCAACCTATTTCTTTTCCTGTGACTTTTGACCTGGTCACATTGGACTCGCTCGCTCCAACCGTGCTCAACGAGTGCCACAGCGAGCCCGACCATG
Source organism: Mycena galericulata (assembly GCA_029289565.1). Taxonomy (NCBI): domain Eukaryota; kingdom Fungi; phylum Basidiomycota; class Agaricomycetes; order Agaricales; family Mycenaceae; genus Mycena; species Mycena galericulata. The sequence continues at coordinate 563,032 of JARKIA010000067.1, forward strand.
TCGCTGCTGTCTGACAGGCAGAAGGAGGATCTGTGCGTGCCCATTCGCCCCATTTTAACCACAATGCTTACGCCGTTTCTAGGCATAAATCCATGCTGGACTACCTCTATGCCAACAACTTTACTGCAGCCTATAACTGCCCTCAAACAAGACGCAGCAACAGAATACACGCCCGATCCAAAGGCAAAATACACAGGGCTGCTTGAGAAGAAATGGACGAGCGTCATCCGGTTGCAGAAGAAGGTGTGTTCCCAACTTGATTTGTGCAGCATTTGGCCTGCAACTGCGTCCAGATAATGGACCTCGAGAACCGGAATTCAGCGCTGCAGGAGGAGCTGTCGCAGGCCCCTGCAAAACGCGCCGCATCGCAGTCAGACTGGGTTCCGCGTGCGCCCGCAGCACACTGTCCTCACTGGCCATCGAGCGCCCATCACTCGGGTCGCATTCCATCCCCAGTATTCGATACTCGCGTCCGCCAGCGAGGACGCCACCGTCAAGATATGGGACTGGGAGACGGGCGAGTTTGAAGCGCACCCTCAAGGGCCACACGAAGGCAGTTCAGGACGTGGATTTTGACCACAAGGGTCTGCTGCTAGGTGCGTCTGTTGCCTCCTCTGTGAATCCACAAGGACCGACTGTGGAATAGTGACGTGTGCTACGGACCTCTTCATCAAGATATGGGACACCCAGAACGAATGGAAGAACACCAAGACGTTCCCTGGGCACGAACACTCCATTTCGTCCGTCCGATTTATGCCGGGCGACCAGTTCATCGTCAGCGCCAGTCGGGATAGGACCATCCGTATATTTGATGTCGCGTCGACGTGAGTTGTCTCGCCGAATTATGGTCGCCACGCGTGTGCTACCTTCCCCCACAGACATCTCATCCGGACGATAACAGGGCACTCGGAGTGGGTGCGCTGTGTAATGCCCTCTGATGATGGAAAACTGCTCGCCAGCGCCTCAAACGACCATGTGTGTTTTTGAATCATCGTCTGTCTGAAAGTCGGGCTGATTTAACAAACTAGACTGCACGCATATGGGATCCGCTAACGGGTGAATCCAAGATGGAACTGCGGGGCCACGAAAATGCTGTCGAAGTCGTTGCATTTGCGCCCCCCGTAGCGTACGCCGCCATTCGCGAACTGGCGGGTATACCAGTACGCGTGGTCTGCTTTCGTATTCTCTCCGGTCATTAACTACGCCCAGAACACCGACCGCTCCAAGCGCCCCGGCGCGTACGTCGTCACCGGTGCACGCGACAAGACAATCAAACTGTGGGACACGGCGAGCGGCCAGCTGCTGCGGAATCTGCCGGGGCACGACAACTGGGTCCGTGCGCTGGCCTTCCACCCATCGGGCAAGTTCCTGCTGTCTGCGTCGGACGACAAGACGATCAGGGTGTGGGAGCTGTCCACGGGGCGCTGCATGAAGACCGTCGAGGCGCACGGGCACTTTGTGCAGACGCTCGCGTGGGGGCGGCAGGTCATGTCAGGTGGGGGCAAGGGCGACACGGTCAAGGTGAACGGCGACGCGGGCTCCAGCGACGCGCCGGCGACGGAGGAGAAGCTGATGAATGTCGTTGCGACCGGCAGCGTCGACCAGACTATCAAGATTTGGCTTCCTTGATGTCGTGGCTCGGATTCGGGGGCGGGGATTTATTCTGCGGAGCCCTCCCATCTGTCTGGCTTGCACCCGCCCGCCGGGCTGCTCCGGCATCGGCCGCGTGCTCTAGATTTATTTTGCCTCGGGCAACTTGGACTCTTGTTTTATCTATGCTGGTACGTCCCGGCCTTCTTGGCGCCCCCCATCCTCCCGCTTAACTCATCACAAACGTACAGGGCAGCAGTAGCGGACACGCAGCATCAACCACCCATCACTCTTTCGACACCACACCACACACGTATCGTATTTCTCCGCGCCTGCTATTATACCACACAAAGTATCGATAGTTACACTCATCATGCCTCATCTCACGTTCCCTTCCTTCCTTTTTTCCCCGCGTATGTTCACACCCTACTTAATTTTTTTCCCTTTCTCCACTCTGCATTGTTCCGACGCATACCCAGAATTGACTGTGATATCATCAAAGCTGTACGTGTAAACAATAGAGGGTACTATGTTATATATTTTCGACCCGGCAGGGGACGAGAAGGGCCGTTTAGCTCAATATCTCGCTTGGGCCGCTCAAACAACTTTTGTATAACCAGCTCATAGATATAATGAGTACAATAGGATACAGCAGATACAACACTATGCGTACATTCCGTCCGAGATCTAGAGACGGCCCAAAGAGAAACACCACTCAATATGCCGGAGCCTCCTCGCTCAGCTTCTGAACTTTGGTTTGTTTTGCCCACCTGAGACTGGGTACAGCCGTTATCAAAAGTTTGTCGAGAATGAGATAAGGAAGAGTATAAAAGGAGTACGCACCCGCACGCGTTGCATAAGGTTTTCGGACCAAGGGGCCCCTGCTCCCATGAGCATCCGAAAAAGATTGAGAGCTGTACGCTCACCTTCCGCCACTCCGGCGAGTCCGTACGCCCGCACGTCACGCACACATATTGCTCTGTAGGCAGGGCCTTCTTCTGGCCCTGCGTTCGAGAAACGAGTCAATACAAGGAGGAAGAAGCGAAATGAAGGTTACCTTTTTCTTCTTCCCCGGGTCCTCGTCCTCGTCAGCCCGTGCAGAGGCCGGCGCTCCCGGAATGTCGAGATGAGACGTCGATGCCGGACTAGGCGAGATGTCGTCCCCGGGGCTCGCTTGTGATGACTGAGAGACCGGGCGTTTAGGCACCATCGATGTTGTGGCGTACATCGACGTGGAACTAGATGCCGACGAAGAGGCGGGAGAAGACGGGGCAGAACGCGGGGCACGCGCCCTGAGTTCAGTGACCCGGCTCTGCAGCCGCTCATGCTCCTCCTGGAGATCTAGGAAAGTATCCAACCTTCGACGGCATTCAGCGCGGAGCAATCGGGAACGTAATAGGCGTACATCGCGACAGTTTTGTTCGGATGAGGTTTTGCGACGGCAAAGAATACCTGAATCGGGGAGGCTGCATTGTCAGTTGTCCTCAATCATCTGGGGCCGCCCGTTGACTTCGAACAACGACTCTTCGGATGTTGGCGGGTTAGAAAGCGACGAGGGGGCACCTCTAATGCGAACGTAAGACGACGGAAGGGGGATTCCGGTGCGCAGGGATATCCTGAAGGCCTTGCATGAAGCCCTCCTTGTCGTCAAGCTATGTATAAGATGTCTGCGTCGAGCAACAGAACACCCAGACGACGTGAACGCACCGTTCAGAAGGTCTGCAAAATCGTAGTCGATGAGATCAGCGTCTTTCCATCCCAAAAGGTCCTTGAGGCCGTTGCCGCAGTACAAGACCTTTCCTTGGGAAGAGAGGACAAGAAGCAGCACGTCGACGAGCTCAGTTATCACTAAATCCGCCCAGCGTTTTCGTTTACCAAACTCAAAGCCCGGGACAGCATTAGAAAGCGGAAGCAGAGGCGAATTGAGCTCTCCCGAGGCCATGATAGTTGGGAACAGGAAGATGGAGGAAACGGGGAAACACTTATGTCACGCGACTGACACTCTTCTAACGCGAATTTCACCAAGGACAGCTTAACAGACGCAGTTCTACCAGTGCATACTTGATGGGAGCTCATTGAGGACAGTAGGTAGGGTAAGTAATCGGTGGCTGAAGCACACAGAAGAGTAGGCACATCGGAGCACAACAGTCAACTAACACATTCTGCACAAGGACGGACGCTCAGGTTTGCGCGATCTCATGGTTGTTCATCCTCCTGCGGCATACACATCAGCCGTTGGATAAGTCGTGTTGATATAATCACCTACTCCAGCAATGCCTCCAAAGGTGGCCAACGTTCCGCATCACCGAGATCCAATCTGTGGATTTTATCCTCCACCAATTTCCCCTCGACGTAGCCATCCCAGCTTCCTTTGCGGACATTCCTGAGTAGATAGAACTCGCCGGCTTTCATGGTTGACCCGCGTTTCTTGGCCGCATCCCACATCTTGATGGGCAATACAAAACCTGCTAGAGACAATGGGCACCAGCCCGCCGCGCATGGCTTCCCCTCTGAGACGACCGTATAGTCCGTGACGTATAACGTATCGCGGCCGTTTTCGAAGCCGGCGAGAACCTATGAGGAGAGAGCATTGGTAAGACGATCCCAAGTTCACGAGCTCCTCACCTGAACGGTACAATCTATATAATTGGACAGTTCCGTGTTGCCCAGGTCTTGTAACAAGATGTGTTCTCGCTGAGTTTGCTTCGAGACTCGTAATGCTGTACCGGCAGTTTTCTCTATCTTGGCGCGCGCCTCTGCTCTCTCCTCCACCACTCCGTGCCACCAATCAGCCAGTTTCATGCAGTGGGCTACATCTGCGTGGTCGGGTTCATAGAACGGATTGAGCCGCACCCCCTTGTCCATTGGTTGCGGAACCCCAGCGGATCCGCCGTGCCCCATTTTCCGATTTGAATACACGGCCCATTTCAATTTGTCTTGGAGCCCGACCGCCGTGGCTTTGCCACCGAACTCGGAGATCTGTTGGGCGCATTAGCGGCAGCAATGAATATGTAAGGCCGACATGCCTTGATTCCCTTGAGAATGAGAACATCGCCCTCCTTCGCGTCAGGCACCCACTCCTTGTACTCCTTCGTGAAACAATTCACCCGGAATCCCTCGTCAGCCGGTGGAAATTCGTCTTGGCAGTAGTTTGTCGCATCGACAATGCGGAAAGAGCAGAACCAGTCTGCGGGCAGTCAGACGAGGAAATAAGAAAGAGGCTTAAACACGGACTCCCGTTGCTGGATTGTTTCGCTTTTGAGAAAGACTTGACAGCTCCAAAGACGGAGCACAATGAGCCTTCGGGTTTCTCTGTGGCCTCGCGAAGCGGAGTAAAACCACGCGGGGGCTGAATGGATATAAACCAAAGAAAAAGATAAAAGAAGCAGAACGTCACCTCTCCTGGAAGGATTCCTTGTCTAGTCGACGCTACGCTGGGCAAATGCGCCTGTTGAAGTTGAACGACGGATTTCGCGACGGGGTGGGCGACGGAGGGAACGGAAACAACGGGAGAGGCCTGTTCGGGGGAAACAAGAGTGGGACTGGGCTCTGGTTTAGCTAGCGGCGCGGCGCAATGTCTGATAAGCAAGCTATCTGGAATAACGAGAGAAAATCGCACTGGACATGGAGATGTTGCTTCCAGGTTTCGGACCAGCACCGGAGATTTCCAGCGCAACTCCTTCGTCGTAGGTCAAGACCACGGGAATGGTTTTGCCCGTGGAATTTCCTTGTTTCTGAGTAAAGCGGATCTCAAGCCGCTCAGACGGGGTAGCTTCCATCATTACCCTGGCAGTGGACCCAGAATTCCACTCCATTTGGACCTTCCCTGCGATGTATACGGGTTCACCTTTCGCGTAGTCCACGAGATCTCGAGCGTTCTCTTTCTGCGACGCGTCCATGAATACTAGTACGGCAGTAGACTCGCCGGTGGATTCTTCGAGATGCTGGCGCTTCGTTTCGCGGTCCATTTCTGGGGCGACACGCTTCATGATGACTGCAGAAAAGAGAGGGGCGCGTCGCTTGTTGACAGCTCTAGGTCAGGTGGTCGTCCTGGTTTTCCCACACATTTGACAGCATCAACCGCGACTCGAAGTTGCAGCTACAGTCACTGAGTACTGAGGTAGCCTCTTACTGCAGCTCTGATACAGCTTAACAGACGCAGTTCTGCCAATCCGAAGCTGGGCATGCTTGATGGAAGTTTATTGAGGAGGTAATGTAAGTAATCGGCGGCTGAAGTCAAGAACACAGACACAGAAAAGTAGGTATATCGGGGTACAACGTTGAACTAACACATTATGCACAACTTGAAGGACGCTCAGGTTTGCTCATGGCGAATGTCAGCGCCTGGGTGGTTGTTCCTCCTCCTGCGGCATGCACATCAGCCGTTGGTAAAGTCGTGTTGATAAAATCACCTACTCCAGCAATGCCTTCAAGTGTGGCTGATGTTCCGCATCACTGAGTTCCAGTTTATGGATTTTATTCTCCACCAATTTCCCCTGAGCGTAGCCTTTCCAGCGCCGCATGAGGACATTCCTGAGCAAATAGAATCCTCCCGCATTCATGGTCGGCCCCTGTTGAGCGGCAGCATCCCACATCTCGATGCGAAGGACAAACCCTGGGAGATACCGAGGGCACCAGTCCTCTTGCCACAGTTTTCCCTCTGAGACGGCCGTGAAATCCGTGACATATAAACTATACAGGTTTCCGCTCTGGTGGCCGGAGAGAACCTGGGAAGCAGTAGCATCAAGGAAAAACGGGGCAAAGTTCATGACATCCTCACCTCAACCGTACAATCGAAAAAACTGCCGGGTGCGATACCGGATAATAACTTGTGCTCTCGCCGAGTTCGTGTCGGGACTCGCAGTGAGAAGTCACCTCCAATTTGGTTTATGGTGCCCATCGCTGCCGTCCTCTTCTCCGTCACCCCGCGCCACCAATCAGTCAATTCTAGACAGAAGGCAAATTCCGCGGGAGTGGCTTGGTAGAACGGCGTGAACGAGACTCCATAGCCCTCCGATTGCGGTGCCCCATCACAGTTGCCGTGTCCTAATTTCTGTTTCGAGCAAACAGCCCACTGCAATCGATCGTAATATCCATTTGCCGTGATTTGGCCATTGAACTCGGTAAGCTGTTGAGCGTATCAGCTTTAATCACAAGGGTTACGAAAGCCGGCATGCCCTGATTTTGTGAAGAATGATGATATCACTCGTCTCCGCTTTGGGTAACCACTGCTGATAATTCTCCATAAAACAGTTCACTCTGAATCCTTCTTGGGAACTTGAAGGCAAAAGCGAATCCCCGCCGTAGTCCGTCGGGTCTACGAGATAGATGCTACAGGTCCAAGCTGGTTGCGCAGTCAGAGAAGGAACAGAGAAAAGAGGCAGAAGAGAAGGACCTCCTGTCGTAGTTTTAAACGGGCCCGTAATGGACGTAACAACTCCAATGACCGAGCAGAAAACATCTTTGCTTTTTGCTTTGACCTCTGAGAGCGAACTGAAACCAGACGGCATCTGAGTCGACATGAATCCGAGAGAAATGGAATAAAAGAAAGACCGGCACTTGAAGACATGTTGCTTGTTCAGTTTTCCCAGCTTCGGCCATCATCCGAGTCTTTTCGGGGCGAGGAGACGGCGACCGCCGTGGGTAGATGCTGCGAGGAACAGATGTTGAAGTGGAAGGGACGGAAACAGTGGGAGCGCTCCGTTCTGCAAAAGTATCCGGATGTGGTGGGGGAACTAAAGTGGATACAGGGGGGATGGCGCCGGAAAGCAGCAAACCAGCCCTGATCTTCCTCTTTTCCTTTCGAGCCTTGTTTTTCCTTTGCTTTTTACTCGAAGTCTCCGCCGTATCTTGTTCTGCTGTGAACATTGGATGTGTCTGTGCACTGGGATTGTGTCTCGGAAAACCGGATTCCACCGGACGGCCAGGATTCAGTGGTTGAGCAGCTTTAACAACTCCTGCTGGCACCCCCGCCTTAAGGTCTAGAAGTTGCGAGGTGGATGCATGATTGCCGCTCGGAAGAGGGACGGAGGAATGTTCGCGTGGTGCAGTTGTAGGCGACAAGTTTCCTATATTGTACAGCGGAATGAGGGGGTGCGTGGGTTCAGACTGTTTAGCCGACTGCCGGGGCACATAATTATCTGGTTGGTCGTCAATGTCCATCGAATCATCCTGGGTTCTGGTCAACATTGGCGGGGTAGTATCTGACGCCGAGAATAGTACATCAGTGGTTTTCTGGCAGTTGGCTGGTCTACGTTACCTGCGATTTCCAGCGCGACTCTCTCCGACCCGTTGCTAATTTTGACCGCGGTGACGTTTCCTTGCTTTTGGATAAGGCGGACCTCAAGGGGCTCGGACGACGACCTTTCGACAACAATATTGAATTCAGAGGCACCAGGGGGCCACTTCACGTGGACCGTTGCATCTTTTGAGCGGCCTGGAGGCAAGAGGTTTCCGTCTGTATGCGACGCGTCCATGAATACGGCAGTAGAGTCGCCGGTGAATTCTTCGAGATGCTGGCGCTTCGCTTCGCGGTCTATTTCTGGGGCGACACGCTTCATGATGACTGTAGAAAAGAGAGGGGTAAGGCGACGCGCTTAGTTGTTGAGTGGCGATCACGTGGTCGTCCCGGTTTTCCGGCCCGGCGGAGTCCACAGGTCCAGCACCAACCTGAATTTCAAGTTGAAAGTACCGAGTACTAAGTACAAACTGAGGTAGCCTCTCACTGCAGCTCTGATAAGGCCTTTACTCTTCGAACACCCAAAATTCTGTTGCAATCTGTACAGAATCACCGTTATTTATGAAAAATATCCCTGCATGTCTTCTGCCTCTTTCGTCCATCGGCGTGAATCCAATGCCCATAAGCACTGGCAGTACCGCAACGCGAGCACTGTGGCAATGACTGTCGTCCAACGGCGGCGGTGAGCACTGCACAGGCCCAATCTCTTTTTATAATTATTGGCATCTCAAGGGATCCCTTACCGTGTTATACACTGTATTGATCATGGCCTACCCGGAATATTTACAAAGAACAAGAAACGACTTTGAACGACGGCCTCACGCGACGACCTTGGCGGTCGGAACGGGGCGCGTGAATCGCGTCGACGGCGCCTCGTTGGCGTCGAACTCGGGCAGCTCGAGGTCGGGAAAGACCTTTTTCACCTTCTTGGCGAGATACTGCCACCACTGCCCCTCGACCTTCTTGAACGTCCCGCGGTTCCAGCGCGCCTGCGCTTCGGCTTGCTCCGTTGCACTCAGGGCCGGCAGATGCGCGAGCTCGAGCGGGACCATCGGCGCGCCCCACGCAAAGTCGAAGAAGAAAGGGAAGGAGTAACGCGGTCCGGCGGCGGGCAGCGGCGGGAGGACGCGGTGTGCGCGCGAGGGGAGGCGCCCGCCTGTGAGTTGGTCGAGCATGTCACCGACGTTGATAACGAACGCGTTGTCGACGACGGGCACGTCGACCCAGTCTCCCTGCGGCGATTTCACCTGATATTGAAATAAATTAAAGTTGAATACGAGTCAGCGAGGAAGCGAAGTAAGACCTGGAGACCAGCCGAAGCCTGCTTGAGGATAGTAAGGAGCCCGAAATCTGTAGTAGCAGTACGTCAGTGAAAGAGGAATATAACAGTGAACAGGCGCACCACTATGCTCGCCGATCCCATACTGCTCGCCTTCGGCTTCAGTCTCGAGGGTTGCGTACTTGAAGCAGCGGAACAGCGCGACGGGCTCGGGCTCCAGGAGCCGCGCCTTTAGATCCCCCGCCTCGAGCCCCAGGCCGAGCGACAATCCTGCAACCACAGCGATGCCCACCTTGGTCACCTCCGCGATGTACTCCAGCACCGCGCGCCGCATACCGGGTACCTGAGCCTCTGCGGGGAACTGATTCCGGCCGTGCAGCGGCATGCCGACGAGCGGGTGGTCGTCCGCGTGCTCGGGGCCAAAGTACACACCCTCTTTACGGTCGACACGGCCGTGCGTGCCTTCGCCACCGAACGGCATGTAGCCACGCCAAGCGACGCCGCCGTTGCGCACATCGAGCGCGAGCTTGTCGGCTTCGGGGAGTGCAAAAAAGGCCTGTGCGGCGGTTAGGAGATCGGATTGCAGCTCCGGCGAGACAGGGTGGTTCGTGAGCTGAAAGAAGCCCCAGGTAGAGGCGGCGGCAGTACACCTCCCGGGCGGTCGCCAGCGCTTCTGCGGACGGAGGAGAGTCCGACAGGGTGAACAGAGCAGAACAATTGATGACTGGGATCGAGGACATGGGTGTTGCGTGCAGAGATGCAGTAGGCCGAAGAATTCAGTTCATTTCACGTTGAAGATCCACAGATGGAAATCTCAGCGCCTTCTCTGTTCAAATTTTCATATTGGAGGAAGACAGACTACGTTCATCGAAGCATATTGACCTGGCATTGCAACGCAATGACTGTCTTCACAGCTTGAATGAATGTTGCAGTTCAGTTCCAGTCAACTTGAACGGGAAATTTGGAGACCAAGAAAGAGAAGACGTGGGAAGGGAAGGAAAACGGCAAAAGTGCGGCTTTGTAAGGTAGGTAGGTAGGTAGGTATATTCCGGCGCGGTCCCGTTAAGAAACAGCCGGGGCCCGTACTACATACATGGCGTCAAATGTATGCTACGGATACCATCAATCTTCAGCCAGTTGATGGTCTGAGCAACCCTCCAATGCCTCCCTCAACGTCGAGTACCAAAAAAATAAAATACCGGTTGGGATTTCGAGGCATAGAAGCAGTCCCCAGGTTCGCATGTCATCCGATATCAGGTACGAGGAAACAGATGCCAATTCAAATGTATGTTCCGCACATGGGTGCAAGCAAATTCAACATGCTCATGACACAAGAGTTCAGTCCCTAATCAGCGTGTGGACGATAGGCTGTGTTTCAAAGGGCATTATGAATGGCTGCGTATACAGATAACCAAGCCATTGTGGTGGATGTTTACAACCGCTGCACGGTACGTTCACCGTTAGAGTCTTGTCGGTCGTATGCCGCTGTGCGGGGCAAGAGGTGACAGCCAGTTGTGGGGTGGCTCAATGTGAGTGCGGGAACGACAGTGTTGGAGAATGACATTGTTTTCCGTGAAGAGAGTGGGTAGACTGATATATGGCTCTGAACTCCGCGGTGATAATTCAACCCGCGCTTTGTGCATGCAGATATATGTCGGCTATATCTAGCCGAGTTCTTCCACAGGAGTAGCCACCAGCCTTGACCTTGGACGCTTTTAAATCGTGGGCCGCGAAATATCACGGAGTACAGTGCGAATTTAGATCCGAGTCGGAATCATTGGTTCGTGAGCTTCACTAGCTTTGTCTCTAGGCCCAGCCGTTCAGACCATGAAAGAGATGCTGCATTGAAGAATGGCGTAGCTTGAGGCTGCATAGCGGAGCAAACCCAGTGTTTTCTGTGTAGCAGCGAGCTCACAGCGGTCGGGCCTCTACACATTTTGATAGGTTTGGCCCTAGAATTGGGAGTGGCTTGATTCGATATCTCTATTATGCTCCAAGAGTATCGTTGTCAGACTTGGGAAGTCGCGCGAAAGAGATCGAGGACAACACTTATGTAAGTGAAAGCCCAAAGCAGAGCGATGACAAATTTCCATAAGGATGGCGCCGGGCCCGTGCACGTCATGACGTATTCCCTTGGTCATCTCGTGCTCGTTGCCCGATATCGTCCGAGGACGTGAGGCCATGCTCGAAAATCGGCGTTTTGGGCTGTAACAAGACGAGGATCCGCTCTGATCCACTCTGAATCAATACTAGCGGCTCCTAGCTCTGATGCGCTGCCGGTCGAGACAAGAGGTGCCAATTAAAAGATTTTAGCGCGCGGTAACCGCTGAAGCGCTGATGACCAGTCATACTGGTTTTGTTCATGTATTTGGTGAGCCTCAGTAAGTGTACTGGGTTCCCAAGGCCCATATGCATGGCCTCTGTGACATGCGGCATACAGCGAGGAATGGTCATCTCGCGCTGCTCGACATAAGTACGTTGCTTTCACCACGATAGCTGTGATATCCAGTTCCTGGATTCAATAAAACTCGAGCACGCTCAATCGTGGTCGTTCACTGGAATCGACAAAGCTGGCGGTGCGTACTCCGCCCCAACATACAATTCGGCACGCCTCTCAGCTGCCAGAATCCCTCTTAAATTTCTCCCAGTCTTTCCTGGCCAACAAAGAACTGAAGGATCGGAAGCCCGCTCATTGTTGTCTTGATATCTGTCTAAGCCTCGAATCAGAGATGCCGCGGTATCTCGGACGTACGATCTTCGGCGACATATGCATCTGGTTGTCGATGATGAGAAATCTTGAGCGGCCCCCACAGGTCGACCCTCACGGCGCTGTTTTGAGGTAACTGTTGGCTCGAAGCTTGAGGATCTGTTGCATCATCTCAAGTGGAGGTCTTGAAGTACACCTTGTTGTTTTTGGGGGCCCGGGGAGGCTTAGTCTTGCGCAAACATTGACAACCGCCCAGTCCAGTCCTCGGTCTCGAAATTCTCGAAAGGTCTCGAGTCTTCGTGGATTCCCACCGTCAGCCCCATGTAATTTATCTCGACTTTGAACAGCTCTTTGAATTTTTATTTGGGTGTGAACGATTGTCTTCACAACTAAATCGGCTTGCGAGACTAGCTTTGAACAGTTGTCTTCTTGCTCGCCCGGTGTTGATCCGTTTGTTGGGTCGGACGCGACTAGCTCTTGGAATTTGACGAGTCTTGAGGCGTAATTTTAAAATTGGTCTTGAAATGAAGCCGACTCATCCGCGGCGAGCAGAAATTAAAGCGTGAGTGACATTAGGTTCTTATTGAGATGGGGGCAGGTCGAGATCATTGAAACAGAGCGGCGGAAGAGTCATCGAGATCCACGTGATGAGAATTTCAAAACGCGTCCTGTCACAGCGTGACTGGCTCAATTTCCTCTCTTTCCTTCTCTCGCCATGATCCAACTCTCCGGTGGAAGTTGTTCAGCGCTACAAAATGCTGATCCAAGCGACACTTCCTTGTTTGACTCCCCCCATACTCTGCAGCTTCTCTCCCTGAAGCATGTCAACTCGAATGCCACCAGCACCGTCGACAGGTATCGCATCATCATTTCCGACGGCGAACATTTCATCCAGGCCATGCTGGCCACTCAACTCAACAATCTCGTTCAAGAGAACGAGATTCGCAAAAACACCATAGTCAACATCACGAAAATGACGTGCAACTTTGTCCAGGACAAACGGTACGCATCAGACCAGCCACGCGGCGCGTCCTAACCCGTTTATCCCACAAAGGCTCCTTATCATTCTTTCGCTGGATGTCGTCGAGCACGCTGATGGAAAAATCGGCAACCCCGCCAGTCTCGGCCAACCGGAACCCTCTGCACAAGCCGCCGAGACTCCTGCCGCATCTACATCCACGTCGACCTACCAGGCCCCGGTTGCACCTGTCGCTCAGCCCGTCCAACCACGCTCGGCCCCCAGTGGAAATCGCGGCTCCATCTACCCGATTGAAGGCCTCAGCCCATACCAGAACAACTGGACGATCAAGGCGCGCGTCATCCAGAAGAGCGACATGAAAACCTTTTCCAATCAAAAGGGGGAGGGCCAGCTGTTCAATGTGACGTTGATGGACGAGACGGGCGAAATTAGAGCGACGGCCTTCAACCAAGTGGCCACAGCGTTGTACGAAAAGTTGCAGGAGGGGAAGGTCTACTTCATATCCCAGGCACGCGTGAACATTGCCAAGAAGCAATTCTCGCACTTGAGCAACGAATACGAGCTCGGGTTGGAGAAAAATACCACCGTCGAGGAGGTGCGCCGGCGTTTCTTCCTCATCTTTCCGAGCCTCACCCATACCCTCTTAGTGCCTCGACACCGTCAACGTACCTGCCGTCAAGTACAACTTCGTTCCGCTTGCGGAACTTGAAAGCCAGAGTAAAGATGCGACCTGTGGTAATTAACCACCTTTTTTTTTGTTTTCGGGAGCCTCAGGTTTCCGTCGCAGATGTACTCGCAGTCGTGAAGCAAGTTGGGGAGGTCGGTCAAATCACATCCAAAGCCACGAATCGAGAGGTAAGTCTGCTGGGTTCGAAAAGACACTTTTTTGGATTGACTTTTTTTTCAGATCACGAAGCGGGAACTCACTCTCGTAGACACGTCCAAGTATCTCGTTCGCATGACCCTATGGGGCAAGCAAGCTGAGCAGTTTAACTCTCCGGACGCGGTCATCGCATTCAAGAGCGTTAAAGTCGGTGATTATGGAGGTAAGACCAGGTCGTCCATACTATCGACATTGGCCCACTTAACACTCGTCCAGGACGATCTCTTTCATTCTTCAGCTCCAGTACCATGGCGATCAACCCCGATATTCCAGCCGCGCATCAGCTGAGAGGTTGGTACGACGAGGAGGGCCAAAGCACGTCCTACCAGGCCCATCAGTCTACTGGCGGTGCAGGCGCTGCTGGAGGGACTGGCTTTGTCCGGAGCGAGATCCGCAGCCTCCTCGATGTCAAGTCGTCGGAGCTCGGGCAAGGCGACCGGAACGACTACTTCTCCACTCGCGCGACGGTGGTCTTCATGAAGCCCGATTCGATGTGGTACCCCTCCTGCCAGAAGCCGGACTGCAACAAGAAGGTGACGGACGAAGGTGCTGGTTGGCGGTGCGAGAAGTGCAACCAGATTTGGCCCCAGCCACAGTATCGGTAACCTCCCCATATCTCAATCCTCGACTTGCGCTCATTCTCGTAGGTACATCATGTCGATGGCGTGCTCCGATTGGTCGGACCAGGCGTGGCTGCAGGGCTTCAACGATGTCGGTGTGACGATCTTTGGGAAGACCGCGGATGAGATGCATGAACTTAAGGTCTGCACACGCTTATTCCCCTCCAGTGTACGTTGACCGCCAATGCAGGACAACGACGAGCCCGAGTTTAACAACACCGTTCAAGAGGCTACTTGCGAATCGTTCAACTTCCTCTGCCGGGCTCGGACGGACAACTACAATGTATGTGCCTTGCTTGTTATCTACATCTCTTCCTTGACCCGACTGACGCGTTTGTACAGGGCCAGCCGCGTGTGCGATACGGCATCTCAAGGATCCTGCCGCTTAATTACAAGGAGGAGGCGATGGCTCTGCGCGATATGCTCCTGTCGCCGTGGGGGCAAACGGCGATCTGAATCCGGGACTCACTATTCACTTCTGTACGATACATGTTCTCTACTCAGTTCAAAGCTATGTGTTACTTTATTCTGGATCCAGCTCTCAAGAAAATCGGATTTCAGCTGTAACCGTCTGTGAGCTCTTCTCTATCTCTTTCCATGTCCGAAGCCTTTAAATTACGTTCGGGCATCTCCAATGCGTTGCCAGAGCAGTCAGTGACTCGAAGTGCCGGCTTCGTCCCAGCTCCCCACGGCGCGCCCGATGTTGACTTGTCGTCTCTATGCCCGATTAGGTCCGACTAGGCGCTCCGGCCGATCAAAATTCCGCAGTCGTGATCGTCGTATAAATACCTGGCTATCAGATAAGATCCCTCTCTTATCAACTACGATGAGAACCACCGATTTTGCTGCTCGCGGCGGCGGCCTACATCGCGCAAGGTACTCAAGTTCTGCTGCAGACTCCCCAGTACAATGAAGACCTCAGTTGGGACCAGGATCCCGATGTCGACGCGACGGGAAACCGTATCTTCACGTCTGTGAGCGAACTCATGCAGCTGTGGCCGGGTACGGTCGTAGTCCAGGGTAGGCGTGTTTCCAATAATAGGAGCAATAACTTGATATTTTTTATAGGCCACTCCTTCGCGCCGTGCACCATCCCTGTCGGCACCGTCTTCTATCACGGGCGGGGCGACGAAAATGTGCCTACCGTACCTGAATGGCTTGCCTTTGACTTTGAGCACTCCTATTTCTTCGCCATGGGGCTCGACCCGCACGTCCTCACCCTCGTCACGAAGCGCCCCCTCCGCATCCTCGATTTTGACGGCCTTAGCGCCCACATGTCGCAGGAAACCCAATCCATCATCATGTATGGAGAAGTGCGTTCGAGCCCGCGTATGCCAACGCCCGACATGGCAGGGCGCCTTTGCGCATGGGGTGCCGCGAACGGTATCGACGGCTTTATCCGCATGGAAGAACATTTTGAGCTGATCGAGTGTGACTTCGCTGCCTCGTTCGACCTCCTCGCGTCTCTCAGGGTCATTCCCCAGGAAGAACGGACCAAGAGTGGCGAGGGCCGCTTTCCTGGCCGTCGCTTCCCTGTCGAGCGCCCTAATGGTTGGATTGGCTCTCTGCCTACAGACTCGCGCAGCGAAGTTAACGTTGCGGGCAAATGGCACGACCGAGCGCCGGGCGAAACGCGTGTGCGGCCTCAATACAACAAGTTCGTCACCTTCTACGACCCTGCGGTGAAGAGCCTCGTCGAGTCGCGTCGTAACAAGTCGCGCGACGAGCATAATTTAAAGCCTCTCTCCAAGGCCGATGCGCAGTTGAAACTCGCCGAGCTCGAGGAGGCTCTCGCATTGCCTTGGGACGAGGGCAGCGGCGTCGATTGGGCGAGCATCATTCACGTCGTTGTCGAGCGTTACGGCGAGCGGCTCGAGGTTCTCGCGCACACCCTCTCAGGACGCTGCGGCATCCCTGAATGCCTCCGATGGCGCGTACAAAGCGCGCCAACAAGTCTTGATGATGCTCACCCCACACTTCACTACTGCGGACACGCCCGGCACAGGCGGTGGCGCGAGCAAGGCGTGGCTGACGCCCGTCGTCGAGCGCTGTGCTTCCACCCATACCCGCGGCCTGCCCAGTCTACTCACCAAGCAGGAGCTTCTCATCCGCGGCGCAATTGAGGATGTGATGCACCAGATCTGCAGGCGTCTGGCGCGCCTGTTTTATATCGCTTTCGACATTGAAGACAATAAGCAGCTCGATGCGGCGAGTGTTGTGGACGCTATGCAAGTCGAGGTGAGCGACCTCATGACCTGGCTCGACTGGACCCAAGTCTGGGTCAAATGCAAGCCGGCTTGTTCAACAGAGGTGCGGCTTTGGATCAGAGGCAAAGGACTGATGCTGACAGCTCTCACCGCATGCAGGAGATATGTGTAGTCTCATCTCGGGAAGGCCGCGGACCCGGTGGAGAAGGCGGCCGAAGGAATCCCAAGTGTATCCGCAGGCCTAATGCATAAGTGTTACCTCAGTTTCATGTTCGCAATCCTGTAAAAATCTACCATGTTTTTCAGTACTACACATATAGACGTTAAAATCGCAATTCCAATTGTGCGACTTTTGAAGTACACTATTAGATTTCCTGGTACCCGAGGCTGCGTGCACAATCATTGCAACACTGTTTCAGTCGTTGTCTTCTCCTCGAAGCCGGCGAGACCTGCTCCTTCCGATCAAAGTGTTCCCATCCTCTATACAATCCCGCATACGAGCTATGAACGCGCTGCTGAACGAGGGATTTCCACAACGAATCGCTATGCTTCTCAGGCGGGCAATCTTGAGAGACGAAGCTACGGTAGGCGATTGGCCGGCAGGTCGCCACCTCGACCTAATCATATCCTCGAGGGTCGACTCTTCGAAATCGTGTCCTACTATCTTGTCCCATGAGATTTCCTCCAGGTGTGGAACTAGAGGTTCTGGGTCCGACTCCTGATATTGGAGCGCTTGGAGGAGATTTTCAGTCGACACAACCCGTGCAGGAGACGAGGCTCAACCTTTTCAGAGCCGGGAAGGATCGGAGAATGGGTATCAACTCGTTTGAGGTCAGTGCTGTGGTGTAGCGCAGCCCGAGGTATTGGATGGTGGGGCACCGTTTTTGGAATTGCAAAAACGACTGCTGCGGCCACACAATGGGCCCGCTCACAAATGGCGAGGGGTATTCAAAATCGATTCTGAATGACACCAAAACAGGAAGCACGAGTTGTTGAAAAATAGGGGAAATTGTGTCCGAGAATACACAGAGTTCTATGTGGAGGAGGTTTGGGAGAGTCAGGTCCGCCGACCCAACCACGTGGTCCAGGGTTACCCAATCCCCAATGCGCAGAGCGAGTGTTTCGAGATTGACGCACTGCCGCAGTACGCCCAAACGCTCGAGGTTCGTGCTGCTTATTCGAAGATGGAGAAGTTGCGACCACGGTGTGTTGGAAAAGAACTCGGGCCAGTAGGCGAGATAATCGACACTGAGGTTTCGCAGATTGGGCGCGAAAGTAGCCAGGTCCCTTTTCTCCGCCCACATTGAATACATGTCCGGTAAGGAGCGTTGATTCATGCGCAAGGTTTGAAGGGCATCCAACTGCGCATCGAGAAGGGGAGCTATTGCCGAATAGTAGGTAGGCATGGTTAGTTCCAGGTGCGCAACACGGCTTCTGACAAGAAGTATCTCGTCGATGAGCAGTGAGTTGGTGTGTTTTACATTCGCGGCGATTGTAATGGACAGCGGAAGCTGCCTTGAACGGCCTAACCAGGTCTTGATTCCAGCGATGAAGGCGTCGCTGGGGTATGTCGTAACTGTGATACACAAGTCGGTCCAAAGATGAGGCGTGTTGTGTGCCACCTCTCTCCAGAAATGGCACACTTGGGAAATGGGTAAAATGGCGTTGGGGTTTTCGATGACTGTCAATTTCTTCTTCGTCCGAACCGGTGCAACCGTGTATAAAAAAATCTCGCACAGCACCTCAGTAGGAAGCCCATGAAGGGAGCTACTGAGATATTTCAGTGCTGCGATTTTTTTGTATTCTGCAGCACGCATAGATTGGAGATGCTCGAACTGGGAATCAATATTCGAGATTTTCAACTCGGATTCCGCGATGAGGCCATCAACATTCATCGCAGAGCACTCTTCGGTGGAGTTCATGTCTGTAAGTGTACCGTGGCCAAAGGCTTGTTCCGAGTCAGTGCTGACGGCAAATTGGTTCGTTAATGATGATCTCACCTCACAAGAAATTCTGGGGAAGTGATTTTCGATCCCAGCTTTACTTGTGACCGTAGGGTCGACCTACTCAACAAGAAAAACAATTTAATGAGTCAATCAACTTGCAAGTTGTGAGGGTTCTTGCGAAACGACGAGTGCACAGCCACTTGCTTTCTTACCATTTACGTGTAGGAACATCATCACGGATCTTGCACCCGTACTAACGGCAACTCTTTTGAACGTAGAATGTATCCTACCAGTCTCGAGTCGGCTTTAGCCCTTGGCCCCTCTGCCACTTTGGATGGAAACCACGTCCGCAAACGCATCGCCGAATCCCAGTCAAAAATTTCTGGGATTGATACTCAAATACGAGATCTTCAATCCCGTCGTGCTACGGAACATAGCAACCTTGTTTCATTGCAACACCTCACGGCACCCAACTCCCTTCCCCCAGAGCTATTAGGGGAAATTTTCTCGTTATCGACTGGTCCCGGTTGACTGCCACATCAGCAGCTACGGCCGAGGCAAAGACCTGGATATTACCAGCCTTTCTCAAGTGTGCCACTATTGGAGGCAGGTGGCGCACAGTACACCTGGATTTTGGACACAATGCTCAATCAAGGTCAAACCAGTCGCGCGCGAAACGCATGTCGCCGGAATAAAGGCTTGGTTGGATCGGTCAAGCGATCTTCCGCTGACTCTTTCTTTCACCTCGGATTCCGTCGACGCCAACATACGCGCTTGGGCAGGCGCTTTAATGCCGTCTATAAGCCATCGGGTAAAGACGCTCGAGCTCAGACTGAGCTCTTTTGCGTCGTTGGAGACCCTTTTCGCACATCGAATGGAATCTCTCGAAACCCTCAATGTTTCGGCGATGGGGGGATCACAACAAACCATTGAATCTCTAACGCATGAAGTTGATTTGGCCGTCATCGCCCCTCGGTTAACCGTCGTAATGTTAGGCGACAACTATCCCGATATGTCCACTATACCATGGGGACGCCTCACAGTTCTACACCTATCTGACGCACCTACCCACTGCCTTGACCTATTTCTACAATGCGCCAATCTTAAGGAGGCCAGTCTCTTTACGGGGGAATGGCCGGATCTCGCCAATGTACCCGATCGTCCAGTCACCCTCCTTCCTCACCTCCGATCCCTCCAATTTGTCATGGACTATGGCGACGATTGGGACGCGGATGGCGGTCACGCAGAACAATTCTTACAGCCTCTCGCACTTCCCGCATTAACGTCGCTCCAACTCAGTCTGGGAGGCAGACCGCTTTCCTCAGCCCAAATTTCACCCTTCTTGCTGCGATCCCCCAATATCCAGGATCTCGACTTGGTACTTTCCGAAATCAGCTCGGAAGACTTGGTCGGTGTACTCCGATCCACGCCAGCCCTCACGTACCTCAGGCTCTGCATGTGCTTCACCTGCATCGACGACAGTTCCCTCGGTGCACTTCAGTATCGCGAAAACGACGCCGACCCGTTGGTCCCACTGCTCGAGCATCTTCATTGGGACAATATACTCGGGGTGTTTGAGGGTGCATCGCTCGAGGCAATGCTACGCTCGCGATGGTGGCCTGCCGGTCTGCAGTCTCCCTATGCTGCTCAATCCTCACCCCGGGTCGCTCGGTTGGGCAATATATACATGAGTTTTCAATCCGGCATGAACCTCGACATCAATGGACTTAAAGCCAAGATGCAGGACTGTGGAGATGATAGTCTATATCTGTGGCCCTTGATACATATTTTCTTCCCAGCAAGTGATGTTACAATTCGCAGCAGGTCTGTCGGAATATGTGAGCACGCTGTCTGAATTACATTACAAGTATATGTGGCACCCCCTGTTGTTGCGTTTGCTCTGACTGTATCGTAGTCCCAGCTCCTTTGAAGCAGAATAATCCCGGCGCATTTACATAATGCTAAATTCCTTTGTCGAGCGCATCGGGACTTTTTGAAAATCCAACGTTTTAGAAAGACGTACCTTCTGCTTCTTCTTGTTTGTGCAGTACGTCGTCGAGTTTATGCATTAGCCTGTGGTCTGCCTTGGACGGTTCCGCCGTGGGCGGAGGAGTAGTGTCACGAAGAATCCCTGCCGGCTTGGGCGCGAGCGGGGGCGCCGGGGGCGGCGGCGTGGGCTTTCCGAAAAGACCCGGATGGGGCGGCGACGGTGGCGGCGGCATTACCCATCCAGATTTCTCCAAAATACTTTCGTGCGGGTGCGGTGGCTGATCGTGCTCGCGCCGCATCTTTTCTAGCATTCCCTCGTGCTTTGGGGGAATAGGGGGAGGCGGCGCCTCGTGGTTGAATGAGGAAGGCAGCGGTGGGGGAGGGGGAGGGGGACGCACCCCGCCATATCGATCCGAAATCCTCTCTTGTTTTGGCGGTGCTGGTGCAGGCACGACGGGAGTGTCCATACCCAAGTAATTCTCTAACTTCGTTTCGACATGCTGCTTGTCTTAATCAGCACCAATTACTTTGGGGATTGAATGTGAACTACAGGAGAAGGAGCCGCGAGATTTCCGGGCAATTTGCTGCGCTCATCCATGGTGGAAGTGAGTGGTCAAGTTGAAGGCCCGACACAGCCTCCCCAGAGCGCCCATAGGTGATGATAAGCATAGGGGCAGATAAATTTATCGTAGAAAAACAACTTCATGGTTTTTGAGCGCGAGTCCGTGAACGAGGAAATCTGTGATTGCCTTATTAGAGCTCGCTGGTTCGGGCTTTGTCGGGCCGGGAAGCTCTTGCAAGCACGAACACACACCTACCTCATTAACCGCCATGACCGCAAAGCCTCCCTCAAGTGAAGATATCCTAGGGCAAAAGGTGTGTCGATTATCTCACTGTATAATTTCTGACCCCTCACTTCTGCTTGCAGTATGACCGGTGTTGTACGTAGCGTTCGAAATCTTTCTACGTTTCCCGCTGATGAGCAGCTATCAGTGGCCGATTTCCTAGTCAAAGCGTGCGTTTGAACTCTCTATAGGCTCAATATGCGCCTGATATGGTTATATAACAGTGGTGTAGGCTTCGGAGCTGGCGTTGTCCTATCCTGTGGTATTATTCAAACGTTTGCTTTAGTATTTCTGCTCGCGCGACTTGCAATGACTTGGCTCTTATCCAGGCCGCACATGGCCAATCGCTCTGTCGACCGGTTTCGGAGCCGGTATCTCGTACGCGGACTGCGACCGGTCGTTCAACCCTGCTCGGATACCAGGGACAAGGATCATCTCGCAGCTCTCCGAGTTGGAAGGGAAGTAGACCGAAAATTGCGACGAACGAGCTTGAGCCTCTGGTCAAATAATTCTCCCGTACACGGTCGGCCATGTATATCCAAACCGAAGCCGTTCATTCGCGCTGCGAAAAATAGAGGGTCGACGGGCCCGCCCGAATGTATCCTGGAAATATTGTGACGAGTTTTTCCTCAGAAGGTGGGTCAAATGGCTTTCGGAAGAGTTAAACGTGGCCGCGGGCCGCTACAAAACAAAAGCAATACACGGAACGTTACAATACATACATAGGTGAAGAAGGAGTGGTCCTTCAAGAATTTAAAAAGTGCCATCACCCGATCTCCACAATTTCAGCAGACCACGGCCCCATCCTTCTGTACACCCCAAATCTCGGGTGTGCATTTACCCCGTCGTCCGTGCCGATCGCGAGGCGTGACGTCGTCCCGTCCTCGATGAACATCTCGCGCGGGTCCTCCGGTGCGGGGCAGTCGGCGTACGAGGGATACATCGTCGCAACGAGCGCGAGGGGGTCCGTCAGGCTGCAGCTGAGCCAGCTGCATCGCGCTCGTGGTCTTTCGCCCAGGGGCGCGGAAGAGCGGCGAGCGGAGGCGCGCGGCCCAGATGTATATGCCGCCAGCGGTGAACGCATAGGAGTAAAGGAAGAAGAGGTAAACAATGACGGGGGCAAGGGGGTATCGTCCGAACAACGCGGATTGCTGGGTGGTGGATGCGGCGGTTTGGAGGGTGCCTGCGAATAGGGCGAGCGAGAGGCGGCTGAGCTCCTGGTTCATCGCGGCGAGCGAGCTCGATTGGTTTTGCGCAGCTAGTCTCGTTGCCTACTGGAGCATCAGACGATGTTTAACATTCATTGGGAAAACAAGCAGACCTGAAGACTGGACACCAACTGGAAGTTACCCAGCTGCGAAAGGAGCCCACTTTGCATGACAGCGGCAAAAGCGGGGTCCGCAAGTACAGGTTCCCCAGCGAGGCTGTACTTTCCACTACGGTACTGAAGGGTAAGATTGTAGAACGTCATATTGCACATTGTCCCGGAAAGGATGTCGCTGTTGTTGGCTTGAATCGCCATTGAATTGACTTGCCGAAGGGAGGACCGTCCCGTTCGAAGTCCAATGTATCTGCAGCTGCACCTTCTGCGGATTGGCGGCAGTGCCTACGGTAGGAATCAATTTGGTGTAGAGTTGCGCCGCTGGCGCATACCTACCGGTGCTATTAGTCCTCGTTTCGGAAAGCTGCGAGCATCCGCTGGGCAGGGCGGCAGAACTCGTGCAGTCGGTGGTCTCATTGATACACTGGGCCCTGATTCCGAAGGACGGCACTTGGGATGTTAAGGATGGGTCGACCGATTTTGGGACAACTGATGGCGAGGTCAGAGGCGTTGCTGAGGGTAATTACGGAGAGTGTGTCAGAGGAGTTGGCTGCGATGAGGAGCCCCGTTTGTATGACTTCTCGCTGGGATGCCCAGCTTCCTTTATCCGTGAGGCATGCAAGGGAACCGGCGCAGATCGAGTTATTGAAGGCTACACCGAGGGAGGCGTCTTGAGCTGTGGCAGTGGTGATTCCCTCTACCATGAAGGTGGATCCGTGAAGCCATATGTCAGCAAGACTAGATGAATGTTCCCTTAGCTCGCAATTTCCAAAGACTGCGAATAACTAACATCAGCGAATAGGAAAGCCCCAGGACGACGCTCGTCAACACGAAGGCGAGGTAGAAAGCACGCGGAAAGCGTATCCTTCGCTTGGATTCCCTCAGATATCGTCCTGCTTGCCACACCGAGGAAATGTTGGACGTTGTAAGCATCTTGACCATGAAACCGTATCTACCCACCAAGGATTAAACGTATGCTGGAACACGATAAGGAGAAACGCACTGGAGAGGAGTGGGGAGAGGAACACGCGTCTGCCGAGGAAATTCTTGTTCTTGGAGCCATTTCCCCGCCACGCAGTATCCCGAGACCGAGAGAAGGAACGGGGCGCTAATTGAGACAAGGTGTGTCTTCTTTGCATGAATTTTTGCTTTGTCGGTGGAGGACCAAGAGAAAACGACTCACAGAGACAGTGGTGATAGTCAGACCCAAAAGAACGTTGGAAGCAGGTCCGGAAACAAATATGGCGGAGCGGTCGAAGCCCCCGGTCGGATTGGGAACATGTCGAATTGCTGTAAGGTAAAGCAACAAAATAGTCGCCATCGCAAACGTCAAGAACATTATGATCAGAGCAGGGACCGTGAAGATCCAGCGTACTAGTCCCTCCGAAGGCCTAGCCGCCGGCTGTTCTGTGAAAGACAGTTCCGTGCTCGTCCAGCGGGACCTGTTGAAAAACGGAGAGCGCGCATGCTTCCGGAGCGGGGTGAGGACGATTGGGGCATCCGGAAGCTCTTTGTCCTTGTCTACCATGGAGAGCTTGGACGGGTATTTTGACGAGGACGACATTCAGTCTGAGGAGGCAGACTACCGGGAAGTAGGTCACCGTTCAGCCTGGGTTGTGCGGATGTAGCTTGATAAGTTTTAAACGAGGAGCATGGCGGGATCTGCTCATGCATGAATGCTCTTATCACAGGACATTAACATGCGGAAGTAGATCAGATCCGAGTGAAGGACTCAGTTGAATCTTGAGGAGCTATGTTCCGCTATTTCCGACGACAATTGTAGAACCGTCACCTTTGTAACCGTCCCAACGATTTTAGCATTTGAATTGCTGACTGCGAGTAAGGCGGATATCCGACGAAAGGCATAGCCGTTATTTTTGAGTTGGTGGAGACTCGGATCGAAGCTATGTGGTGGCAGTGCAGGCGCTTCCAGGTCACTTCCGCGTTCGTGTGCAGAGCACACATTCATCTTCTTTCATCTTGCGGGATGTCTTCGATACGAAGGAAGGCACTACCTTTGGTCTCATCTTAGAAGCTGATGTCTCCATTTCCCATGCAACGCCTTTGACCGTCTCCTACCTACTCATTCACAGCCATCCTCACATCCACACGAGAGGATCATCTACTCATCGCTCGGTGTCAGTGCCCCTCACAGACCTGCAAAGTGCGGTGTACCCGTGGTTTCAACCTGGCCGCAGCCTGGATTATTTTCTCAGACCGTTTCTTAGACCGAGTTGTTTGTTGGGCGTAGTGCCCAACGTGAGGCTCACGAGGAATGCCCTAAATACCACTTCTCTGCCGCCGTACGCAGAACCCCACCCAGTAGCAAACCGATGATGCTTTCAAGGTGTTCAAGTTAAGCAAAGGGTGCAACGTCGGTCGCCGACACACTTGCCCGAAGAAGCCGCCAACACCCGCTATGCACCAACCAACGCCCGTGGAGTGGTGGGTCTGCTTTTTGCAGATGGATGGCTCTGTTGTCGCTGGGGAATACTTGCGGACCTATTCCATCCACGACAATGCCGAGAGGAAACCAGAAGCCGAAGCGGCCAACAACCGGCCTCACCTTATTTACTTTTCTCAAGGAGGTATCTGCTGAGTTTGGTGAAAGCCAGTCAGCAGAAAAGCCATTGGCGAGTCGCGAAACGGTGGGGACCTGTGGACAATATTAATTAAGCACTCAAGATAAAATGTAGCGTGGATCCAGTCTCTTCCAAAACTACACACCCTTAATATGAATAAGGTTCCTAAGGTACGTCGGTGTCCATGTTTCAACGCCGCCCAACCTGTACTATTTGTCTCGAACTCGAACTGTACCGACTCCGAACTGCGGTGCCGTCTCGGATGGTCGCCATTCTCCCTGACAAGCTTTGAGTACAGACCCAACGGATTGTGGCTCAGACTGACTGGGCCATTGGTTTGGGGTGGCTAATGGACTCCGAGCGCTGATTCGGCGGCATGATTTGCTTCGATTCACACGCGTTTGGATCTGAGGCAAACAGCCGATATGTATCTCGCGCGTTCCCGTTCGTCTACGGTGCATATTTAGACGACGCGGTTAAATGGAGCGGGTACCGAGACTCCAGAAAGAATTGCGCGGCCGTCCATTCTGATTTTTCTGGTAGCCCAGCTACCGAGCTGCGCAAGTGCCAGAATTGCTGAGTGCCTTGTATGGAGAAATCAAATGCGAAATGGTGAACCCACCAGCTGAACCGGTACTCACCAGAAGGGGGCCTCTTGCCGCTCTTTCGCCATTTTGGGCGAAGTGTGTTTGTAGTGGCCTGTTTGCCTCGCCTTCAGCCGCGACAAAAAGACTTGCTCGTCTAGCTTGCCCTTTTCCCTTGCCCTGTCCTCTTCTCTGCGCGAACATAATTGCCATTCCAATCTCCTTACGAGGAGTTCTCTATTCCGCGTTGTTCTTTTACTTCCGTTCGTGACGCGACTCGGACGCGAACCTTACACTGGTATTAGAAACTACCTTGGGCGGTATGCCTGTTCCCAATTCACAGAGGCACAGTAGACCCAATAGTCCTCCGACAAATGCCACAAATGCCACAACGACCCCCCTTCGCCCGCGACTCTCTGGCGTGTTCACTCCGTCGTCAGGGACCTCCTACTCTCCAACAGTCACCCAGGGCGCGCATTCACCGAAACCGAATGTCGTGACGCGTGTAGCGATTGAAGGAAAGGCAAAACACGGTGAAGATGGTGCTGGCATAAAGATGTACCTCAAGGTATGGCGATTTTGCACGCCTCCGCCACCCAAGCTAATTTTTTTTTGCAGATCGCCCTGCCACTGGATCTTATTACTCCCGGATCGACCATTCCGCTGTTTCCCGGTTAGTTCGTATACTCACATACTCTACGTTGCTAACCGAGTTGCAGAGGAAAACGTCAAAATTCTATCCTCACAGGTTCATCCACTAGACAACAATTCTGTCCCGTACGACTTTTCATCGGACTTGTCGCCACTCCTTCACAATGCAGCGCGGGCACTTAATCGTGAGTTAGGGGCCACACACATTTTTCCGCTAATGCGTATCTCTGCACAGTTCCTAGCCGCTCGTCAGAGTCATACCATGCTGCCTTTGGGTTGTCTCCGCCCGCCACCAGCGCTTCCGTAGCCGGCTCCGTCCGATCAAGCAAGTCCAATGGCTCCTCAAACTCGACTAGAAGTACCACACCGCCCGTAGACAACAAATACACTGGCCACATTCTAGTTAGCGGCTACAACATCTCTTATGTCCTACCAAAGGCATTTCCGGGACGATTTCAAGACAGTGACGTCTATTCCCGATCCTCTGGCGGCATTCGACGCTCTTCCATCGTAGAACGAAATACCGTACAGTTCATGGCGGCCATCGACATGTGGGTGCCCTACGCCTCTCGCCCACCGAGGTCTCCGTATCTGGTACAGTCCCTCCATTCCATTTGCTATGGCGTAGCGCTGACTTGTATAGCTTTCCATCCCCACCCCCCGGTGCCTGCACAATAATGTGCGGCTCCGTATCTTCCCGCCCACGGCCGCGTCCGCCTCGTTCGCATCGCTCTCATCCGCCGATGAAGATGGCGGCTCGTGGGACCTCACCTCGGACCCGCACGTCACGCGCGCAACGTCATCGCGCCAGTCGCGCTCCGGCACGTACTCGTACGGCAACATCGCGGACGACGAGTCGAGTGACTCGTCGACGACGGGTTTTTCGGAAGGGTGCGGGATACAGGGGACGTTTCCCAGCGCTGAGCGGATCCGCGTGCGGTGGGCCAAGCCAACGAAGGTGGTCGGGGCCGGCGACGACGGGCGGCGGCGCGTGGGGGTCAAAGACGTCAAGGGGGAGATGACTTGCGCTGTTCTCGGCAAGATGTGGGATCCCGACCACCAGCGGGAGGGGATACTGATGAACGTGGAGTACAAGGGGACGTGCAAAGGGGTTTGGTTCCCTGGTGTGGCCACTATGCTTGGGATGGACGTTAGTTTGGAGGCGAAGGGATCGGACATATCCTGGGTGCCGGGCAAGGCTAACGACTGGGAGGTTGGCGGAGGTGCCGGCTATACCGGATTCGACGTCGGTGCTTCCCCAAAACCTGACGCCCCGTCGAGACACGATTCTATAGATTCGAGCTACTCTAACGGGCCTCAGATCTTCCTTTCTGCAGAACGAGGGGGCATATCTCGGCAGAGCTCGGCATCGTCGTCTTCCTCTCTACTCCGCGGACCTCTCCCTGTGCCCAATGTCCCCGAGTACTCTTTCGAAGGCTCCGGCCCATCCTCCTCACAGACCACCTCCATTGAGTCGTCTGTAGGCTCTCTGCTTCCATCCTCCACTCCCTCTGTAGACCCGACGCCTCGACCCCCGGGAGTGCCAGTGACAATACATGTCAATATGAACGAGCTGTCCCTCCCCGCGTCCAAAAACGCCTTCCAATTCTGGATATCGGGCACGGTGCTGGTTATTCCGCGTCCCCGAGCAGCAGCCGCGCCGACTGTATCCCGGAACTCTTCCCCTGTGCGTGGAGAGAACGAGCACGACCCTCAGTCGCCCCCCATCGACCCGGAGTCCATCGTCATCCCCCGCTTTACCGTCCTCGCGGCGGACAACGAGAGCGTGAGCATCGTTGTGCGGAACGAGGTTGACGCGAGCCCGCCGTGCACCGTCGAGGTGAACAACAGCGGCGAATCGTACCAGCGCGGGCCGAGTCCCAGTAAGACGGTGCTCCAGCGCGGCGAATTTACGCGCTGCATGGAGCGTGCGCGCATCGCGGTCAAGTCTGGCATCGTGTTTTCCGCCGCGGTCAATGGCAATGCGATGGGCGCGAACGGGAAATTGGCCCCGCCGAGCCGGCCGCGGACGCCGAGCAGCGGGCACACGCCCCGCGACCGCGTGCCCTCGACGTCGTCTACACGCGCGATGGCGCTCCTGGGGATGGTCCCGTCGCGGCCCAAGCGCGACGGCGTGCTGATGATTCCAAGCGTGGTCGCGGATGTAACACCGCTCGTCGTCATGCCCGACAGCGCGTCGAGCCGCCTCACGGCGGTGCCCACAGCGTACGCCGTGCGCGTGTCTCTCGCAGCGCCCGTGGACTCTGAGTCGGACTGGCTCGAGTTTGGGCTGGCGAAGCACGCTGCGGGGGCGGCGGGCGGCTCGAGCATGTCCGGCGTCGGGCCGCCCAAGGTGGAGATTGTAAGCGTGAGCGTGGACGATGTGCCTGTGCTGTACGAGACGAGTGTAGCTGTAAAGCAGGAGGAGGCGGGAGTAGGACTACCCTTTGAGCAGATGAGCGGGCAGGAGTGGGTTAGCTGGGTCAAGCTGCGTGTTGGGCCCGCTGGTGGCGGGCGGGTTGTGGTCGACTACGTGGTCAAGGACGTTGACGGAGAACTCTCCGACCGGAAGGGGAAAATGAAGGCCAAGGACCAGACGCAGTTTGATGTATATCTACCGTCGTTCGGAATACCTGTGGGGAGGCTGGAGGTCAATATCGAGGGGATTTCAGGCATGTCGGCTTTTTTTTCCAGCAGTGCCTGCATTCTAACCTTCCTCCAGGGCTGGAAATCTCCTCTTTGCAATCCAATTTCTCCCACCACCAGGCCGAGACAACCGGACGAAGGTTACTACATTATGCATTGCAGGCATTTTTCTATCCCCACATATCTTTGAACCTGCGCCTATCTCGCCGTTCTCTCCCCTCTTTTTCGCCGGCATCGAGCAGTTTCGGCCAACTAACGATACTCCTCGTTTCGTGGGCTATTCTGATCCTTGGCTCCGTATATCTGGTTCGGTTGAATTCGGCGGTTTATGAGCTCTCGAAATCACTGGAAGGATATTCACTTGCTGCCGGTTCTGGGTGGAATGACCACCCTGAACCCGTCACTATCACATCTACCGCCTTTCAGGCGACTCGATGGCCATGGTTCGACGCGGCTAAATCGGAGTCGACATTGGAATCAGAATCCATACCCTCTGCGAGCGATACTGCGCCGGCAGCTATAACGACCCCGCCAAAGCCTGCCTCTGTCGTAGAGCCCCCTCGGGTCATTCCGACCCCCACTACTGAACCCTCTACCTCCATTGCTCTATTCCAACCTTTGCAATTCAACATAAGCTGGCCTGAGGTGGACATGGATTTGGCGTTTGAAAAGCTCCTGCAGGGCGCGGAAAAGCTTTGGCAGATCCTCCGGAAAATATATCACTACCCACTGGATCCTACTTGATACCAATGACATTTAACGACATTTTTTGGTTTGTATGCTTATGATCTATGTAATGATTGTTGTATTCACTGGGGAAGATTTTAATGGAGGGATTGGGATACTGTGTAGATGACCCGAAGGATTTTTTTCGACTGACTCCAAATCTCTTCAGTGCCTGGATCCTTGTACAGTAGGCGTAATCAGCCTCTCTGGTAATTTGTAGATTCGCTTGGGCTTTGCTTTTGGGGATGTTTACCAGCCTCGATTCATTTTTGGAGGTGCCCACTGAGAATGGGGCCTGCATTTCGCCCTTGCCGAAAAAAGAAAGGCCGTCACTATAATCCCTATATCTTCTTCAAATCTTGCCCGTTCCCCTTGAAACCGGGCGAACGATGCGGAGGCTTCCTGCGCACAAAATGGTGCAGAGAACGTAGGGATAAAATCTTGAGAAAAGAGGTAAAAAGCGACACCAGTAGGACTTGAACCTACGCGGGAAAATCCCAATAGATACCAGAACAATTCGAATCTATCGCCTTAACCACTCGGCCATAGTGTCTGGATGCACCACATGAGGCGGAGGTGCTGTCGCGCTGGAGGCGCGATCCGAGTCGCAGAAGAAGAACACGGCACCGTTATGCCAGTGCGCATGTTGATGCGCGGCGCGCAGGAAGCGCCGTCGCACAAGAGGTCAAAGTGCGATACGACGCGGCCGCCCAGAAAGCGCGGGAAGAAAGAAAGAAACTATAACAAAGGGGCCAGACAGAATCTGGCACGAGGTCGAAGAAAGACGCTGAGAAAATGAGCCAGCCATGCCCAATCAAAAGTGCGCGAAAGACACATGTACGAGGGTGAGGGGAGACACGAGGACAACAGTATAGAGGAGGAGGGTGCTGCCGCTTCAGGGTGTTGAAGCGACGGCCCAAAAGGACCACAGCCTAAGCCTTGGCACGGCCGGGAAGAGAAAGGGAAAGGGAGAAGTGATTGATAAAACGACAGGCGTACGATGCTTTACAGAACGCGAAGAAAAGCGCGAAAACGACTTGAGCACGAAGTGGTGAAGTGTTTTGAGCGCGCGAAGTCGGAGAGGCAGAACGAGACCAGAACGGGAGGTAGAGTCTCCAAGTATAGTCACCTGTGTGAAACACCAACGCGTGAAATAAGCGAGAAAAACGCGTGAGGAGGGCGAGAGAGACGGGAGCATGGGAGAGAGATGGGAGATCAGATTCGTGAGAATCTGAGAATCTGATCGTGAGAATCTGATCAAGGCCGGCTTTGCCGGCAAGGGTGCCTTCCACTCAGCAACCCAAAAGACCCAGAAGAGGCGTAATCAGCTAGTCTTACCTGAGTCTAGGGGTTCACGTAACGCAGTAAGTCTCCATCTCAGACAGAGAGAGCGCGCGATTAGCAAATTCGGTCAGGGTTAGGCTGGGAAGCCTATGGATTCGATAAAGGAAAGCCGAGCTAGTATGGTAGACACAAATTTAAAATACTGACTGTCTCAACTGCATCTAGTCACACCTTCGTGAGTTGCATCGTTGCAGGTCTCAGCTTTTTGTTACAAGATTGAGTCTCCCTGAGGAGAAACCCCTGACAAGAAACTCACTATTTATTATCTGTTCTTTGTCTACATACTCTGTGTTACATATTTCCATAGACAATACTAATATCAAAAAACATGAGTGATACACATACAATTCTAAATGCCATGTGAAGCAGACAGCATGGGTCCAGGTAGTGGTGGCCGTTGATTCTTGGGTTTTTTGCTTCGTCTAGATGATTTGGGAACATCGCGCGAGCGGGCAACCGCATCGGCCTCGGCCTTCACGCGCTCCTCCTCGGCCGCCCACCATTTCAAGAAGTCATCCTCCGCCTGGCGCGCCTTCTCCTCTTCTTGGATCTCTCGCAGGGAACGCTTATCCTTGCCGGACGACGTGCCTTGTTCGGACTGCAGTTGCTGGATGGCCACAAAGGACACACCAGAGACCGGGGAGGAAGGGGCGACGACGGGTGCAGGGGGTGGTTGGGTCCACGCTTTATTGCCGGTTCTATTGTGCGATCAGTAATGACAAGACGAGCCAGGAGATCTGACGTACGACACGCGGCGAATACTGGGGGCGGCAGGTCGAGAAGAGGGTTGCCGGGAGGGTGCAAATACAGGACCCAGGGTGGGTTGAGGTGGTTGGGGTCCCCTCTGACGAGGAGGAGTCGATGGTGGCGCTGCTGCAGCCGCTGGAGTAGGAAAGGCATCCTGCGGACGATTCCAACTGGTCGACGGAGTGATAGGCGGGGAATTCGTTGGGGAAGCGGGCGGAAGCTTCCAAGGGGGGCGAGAAGATCCAAGAGCGCTGGAGGCCCCGTCCAATATTGTGTCGGTAGACCCTTGGAGTCTCTTGCGTTCCCGCTGCGGGGTCTTCTGGAGAGCAGGTCGCACCAATGACTCCCCTGCGCCACTCGGATCGCGTCGGGAAGCGGCAGTACGCGAGGCTGCTTCCGCCATTACCGCCTTCATGTCGACACTGCTCATCATGAATAATGGTAATCACAAACAGTAACATCGAAACAACGAACCGAGGAGCAGTGGACGCTTTCCAAACGGGAACAGGAGGCGCAGGGACGGGATTATCGAGGGCGACCGATGGTGCTGGCAGTTCAGTATCATCCATCTCAAAAATATCATCGATGGTGCTCGCGGAAGGTTGCGGTGCAATAACAGGACTATTGCACAATGATGGACCCCTAGACCGCTTGCGGTTCGGAGAAAGTGGGGTCGCGTCTCTGCGAGCAGGGAACCTCGAGGACGGGATGATGGGTTCTGGGATGTCCTGCAAGGCGAGCCAGTCTCCGTGAATCGCCATAGCCCTATCCACGAGGAAGTTGGATCGAGCTTTCGGGCTCTTCTCCGTCTGCTGGCGAACAACAAAGTTGGATAGCTGTTTGATCAAGGCGGGCGTAAGGTCATCAAGCATACGGCTCTCCAGGAGCGTTTCCATATTCGCGATTATGTACCCCTGGATGCTCTCGACTAGCTGCTGCGCGTGGAAATGGGAGGCGTCGGTAAGGATGTAGCAGGCATTGTTGACGTCTACCCATCTCAAAATAACGGAAGAACAGAGTAGCACCAAGCGATCGAGAAGCAACTCATTCTAGATAGATATTGTCAACTAGGCCAAACAAAAAGGGGTTTTCTTACAGCAGCTGCCATGACGTCGAACATGAATTCCAACACTTCGTCGACCGACTTGGCGAACTCTGGATCGTAGATAGATGAGCAATAAAGGAGCTTATTTAAGAAAAACTCACCGAGGTTCTCGAAAATCTCCGCGTCCCCGCCACAGCACATATGTTTGAGAACATATTCCATGACGTGCCAGCGCAGATGTTTGAGATTGACCTTGATGGTACCATCGGCACCCCACCGCTTCGCCGTCCAGTCATCCTCGTCGAAGAAGGACGAAAAGACGGGGCATCGTGCGCGCAGGATGGTCGAGTGGCAGTACACGTCCCTGTCCGCCAGCTGGAGGACGACATCCGGAGCAATGGGCGACTTCTTCGTGTTGGTGTTTGCGCTGAGCTGCATGGTCCGAAACAGCTGCTCCATGTCCCGCACGACGGAGGGTACCGGCACACGCTTGGCAGGAGATCCAAGGGCCTGCGAGAGAAGAGGAAGGTCCAAGATGCGTGCAAGTTCTTGCAGCTCGGCCTTTACTTGCGCGGGTTTGATCTTGTGCGTGGTCAGCTCACGCTGCAGCGCCGACGCGAGGCGGCGGTCCCAGATCGCCAGCAGCTCGTCAGAGTACAAGTAGTCTAACAAGATGAGAACTGTTATAGGCTCACAGCCCTTGAAAGCGAGGCGTGTTCGCACAGGCCCTGCAACAGCGGAAGCCCTGATTGTGATACTCGACTGGGCGTTCTGTGGAGCCGAGTTACCAAGAATCGCGCATAGAGCATGCGAGCGGGCTCCGAGGATGACCCGGTGGGCAGGGAAAGCACGTTTCGCTACGTGCACCATGACATCTGCTCCATGTCGGGTAGCTGGCGCAGCACCTGGCGCAAGTAATCGACATAGATGCCAGAGCCGGCCAAAGTCAGCCTCGATGCCCGCATCTTCCGCATCCTCGCCCTCGTCTGCGACATACGCCCACTTGGGTGTTTCCGGAACGATGGCAGACTCGTCTACCAAATGAGAAGGCGGGGCAGATACGATGTATGGCTGAATAGTTGCCAGATCCTCTGCCATAGTGTTTCCCTCAATACGAATAGGCTGCGGTTTGAAATCCACCCGCAGTACACCGAATGCGCCGGTGCTGTTCGCGCACACCTGCGTCACGCGTTGGATGAACGGCACACGCTGGAACTTGAAGTTCTTGCTCGAAGTTGCGTAATTTCCCTGCCCCGCCTTGCCGCTGCGAGAGCGAACAAATACGTGCCCCGACTCCGTGCAGATGATAATGCTGCCGTCGGCTCCAAGTGCAACGTCGCGAGCCGCGCTGAATTGTTTCCGCAGAGCCCAAACACGCTGAGGCTTGAATCCTACTCCGCGACCGGCATTTGCGTCCGCTTCACTTGGATCTGGGACTGAGAAGGTAAACAATTCGCCGTTGGAAGACAGCGCCGCAAAGGTGTCCTCGCAACTCGTGATTTTGGCGATGTGTGCATCTTTGAGTTTCACGGCCTGTGGTGGTCGGTATGGTTGTATCTCAGACGGGAAAGCGTGTACGGGGAAGCTGAAGAGGCATTTTCAAGCCGCGCTTTGATAAGTGTGAAAGAACGTACATGATCTTCATATGCCTGTCGTTCCAGAAACAAACGACGTCTTGGGTGTCGAGAAGGCAGGCCATAGCACTGTCCTAAGCACGATATTGAAAAGAGAGAGGGAAAGTAGAGAGTGTACATACGGTAAGCGAAATCGCCAAAACCGGGCGAACAACTTTGGACACTTTCCGTGGAACGACCTGGAAAGGCTGTGCCGCCTTGTCGTAGCCTATTAAAGTGAGAAACACTGGTGAGCCGAGGCGAGAAATCAACACACCCAGTTGCCCCTTGTTTTGGCCCCAAGTGAAGACTTCGGTTGCCGTCCAACAAGCAGAACAGGTCTTGGACGCAGCGACTCCCTTCACCACCTCTTTCTTCAGAGGTCCATAAATCTTCCGTGGGACGGCTTGTATAGGCTCTTCAAGTTTCCCGGTCGTGGTTGAGGGCTCAACGACATAGCCAAGCTGGTGGAAGCGTGACAGACCCCAGCTGAGAACTTCGCCGGCGCTTGTCAACGCCAGCGTGTGGTCTTGCCCCAAGGCCACGGCGACAATGGATTGGGACAATTGAGGTAGTGGGACTAGGCTGTACTGCGTATGTTGTCCCGGACCCAGACTGCAGATCTGTATCAGTCCAGTCGGAGAGCAAAAAAAAAACGTTCTGACTTACCGCCCTCCGCTTCCAAATCCACACATGCGTAGGTTGGCCTTGCTCTCGGACGTCACAACGACTTGATAAGAAAACGTCAGATGAGGTGTAAGCGATGGGACGGCCGGGTCTCACCTGTATGGAGTTTGGACATCTGAATTTGGCGGGCGAGCAAGGGGGAGAAGCGTGCAGTCGAACTTGGCTCGGGGTCTTCCTTCGGAATGACAACTTGGTCGGGATACGTTCTATCCCCACTATCGACCAAACCTAGGGCAGCATTCCTAGCCATGGATAAGCGGAAGAGATCAGACAGACAAGGTCGCGTCGTGCTACCTGTTGACGCCCCACGTATGCAATTCTGCATGCAAGGCATGGACTGGGGCAGTTCCGCGCACGGTAGAATTGTACAGATCGAAAGCTGTATATCCCTCTAGATCCTTGAGCGAGATGTCGATATCGGACCGTTGCAAGAGCAAAAGCCTGTTATCGCAGCGTCAACTGCTTTCGGAGCTGGGAGGTGGATGTAACGACTGACGCGGCGGCCAGGTTCCCATGGTACAAGGCGCGATGGAGGGCCTGTCCAATGGCTCTCCACGTCCGAGAGATTGTACATTGGTCGAAGGGTGTCTCAAGAGGGCCCGAACATACTCGATGCCGTCGGGAGCCGCGCATGCTAGCTGCAGCGTGGTCCGTCCCAGCCAGTCGGTAGCATTTACATCGTATGCCATTGCAGATTTCAGGGCGCTTGCGCCTTTCCATGATTTTCCAGCGCTGCTGCTAATGGCGGGATGTGTTCCGCGGTCACCGCCGCCATCGAGCAGACGCTGGAACGCCTGGAGACTTCGTAGATGGAAGTGGGCATGAAGCAAGGTCATACAGTGTCCGGGGGGTAGACTGGCGACCTAATTGAAGGAGCTGCGAGGAGCCCTTCGATAGATCGCTGTCCGATGATGCTGCACTCGATCTAGGCGAGCACAGACTTTGGGGAAAATCAGGCCGGGTGTTGGCTGGTGAGTACAGAGAGATAATTTAGGGTTAAAGAAGGCGAGGGGATATAAGGATACAGAGGATTGGGTGACTCGACGAACGTGTACCGAAGGATTCCGAAAGCGAGAGCCTGCCGATTCAGCAGCAGCAAATACTGAGGGAAAGCCTCACGATTCAACAAGACCATACATCGCTTACCCTTCGTTCATTTCCACCATGGCTGCTCTGGCTGCGTGCGTCTTGGCCTTATTTCGACAGCATGGACTCTTTCTGAACGCCATATAGATTACTTCCCCAGCCCGTCTATGCGCCCGCCCATGACGACGAGTCGGAGGTTTCTCACCCATCGGCACCTTCACAATCGCTTATACCTCGGGTGACCATCCCCCCGTACGGCCAACGGAGAGGGTGGAAGCCAAGCACACAGGAAGACTTTGGTACGTCCAAATCGCCTCATTCAGACACCCCGTACTCAAAAAATACCCCCATACAGGCGACGGTGGTTCATATCCGAATGTCACGTCGCCCAGTATCCATTGGAGTTGGGCAAAAAGAAGGTCCGTGTCACATTTATTTCCCTGTGTATTCCTCATTTCGGGAGCAGGGTTCTTCCGGAAACACACTGGCACTCCAAGTCGACAGCGAAGGAAATGTCCGATACGATGCCATTGCACACCAGGGCCAACGCGGCGACAAAATCATCCAATCCCAGTTCAAGGACCTTGTACCCCTTCTCCACCGCAAGGACCTCACGGACGACGATCGGATTATGGAACGACCGTCAGAGGAGGAAGTGCAAGAAACTGCCGAAAAGACGCGCGCTGCTCTCGAGAAACTCGTCACCGGTAAAATCAAAGCGGCGCAACCAAAGCACGTCCCCGATAGCGTCGGTCATACCGCTTTTATCCGATACACGCCGGGGCAGCAGAACGGCGATGCAGGCTTGAAGCAGCGGATAATCAAAATGTCGACAGTTGTGGAGGATCCACTTGAACCTCCACGATTCAAGCACAAGAAGATCCCGCGCGGTCCGCCAAGCCCCCCTCCACCTGTTCTGCGGAGTCCTCCGCGGAAAGCCACTGCGGCGGAGCAGAAGGAGTGGATGATTCCCGCCTTGCATCTCAAATTGGAAGAACAACAAGGGCTTCACTATCCCCCTCGACAAGCGGTTGGCAGCTGATGGACGAGGTCTTCAAGACGTGAGTGACACTCAGAATATTATGCTAGCTTTGCTTATGGGCTACAACCAGGTGCACATCAACGACAACTTTGCAAAGTTCTCAGAAGCCTTGTTCGTTGCCGATCGCCACGCCCGGGAGGAAGTCCGGCAACGCTCTCTCATGCAGCAAAAGCTGGCGCAAAAGGAGAAGGCTTCGAAGGAAGAGAACCTCCGCATGATGGCCCAGCGTGCTCGCGAAGAACGTGGCGGTCTTGCGCCTAAGCCTACCGCCGCGAGCCAGGCAGCCCTGAAATCCACGCTTGCTGATTATGGCAGCGAAAGCGGTAGCGGCAGCGGTTCTGAGGATGAGGGCAGTGAGGAGGACGAGGAGGCGCGGAAGATCCGGGATGACATGCGCAAGGAGAAACGGCGCGAGCGTGAGCGTGAGATGCGCATGAACAATATGGGTACGGAGCAGCGCGCCAAGCAGATGGCGCGCCAGCAGAACCGCGACATCTCCGAAAAGGTCGCGCTTGGCCTTGCGAAGCCCACGCTCTCGAAGGAGTCCATGCTCGATTCGCGGCTGTTCAACCAGGAGTCGCTTGCGGGGAACTTTGCCGACGAGGACTCGTACAACCTGTATGACCGGCCGCTATTCCACGGCTCGACCGCTGCCGCTGCTATATACAAGGCACGGGGTAATATCCCCGAGGGCAACGAGGATTCGTTCGGTGGTGGAACTGACGAGGGTATCGGGAAGGCGCTGGATAACGACCGATTCGGGCTCGGTCAGGCCAGAGTCGGCTTTGAAGGCGCGGCAGACCAGGAGATCCGGGAAGGCCCTGTCCAATTCGAGAAGGACACTGGTGATGTCTTTGGTCTCAACCAGTTCCTGGATGAGGCGAAAACCGGAAAGAAGCGGGGGTTGGATACCGGAGGGTACGTTCTTGTGTTTCTTTTGTTGATGTTGTGTCTGACCTGTCTCCCGCTTAGTGAAGGGTCGAGGAAGCGGCAACAACTGGACAAGGCGACGGAGCGGGAGTAGTGCTTTGTTCTCCTTTCTGCTGCTATGTTGTTTATTATACTCTGTATCTCTACCCGTTGAGAAGAGACGATTTTTCTCGAATTGCAAAATGTATCTATGAGCAGCCCCAAAATTTGGACGGCTGAACAGTAACACGATTGTTGTGTATGGAGGGGTAAAGATACCCTAATGGAGCGCGTAAGGCAACTTCAAGTTGGGTTTAAACAAAATAACAAAGTATTGCGCTGGATATGTTCCAGATATGCTCAAGAATGGTCGAACGTGCAAGAGGCAACTGGGAGAGCAGTGAACCGCATCAAACAGCTATGGAACGAGATTGCGATACAACTCGGGAAGTGCATCGGCATTCGGCCGTTGGCGCGGAAGTGCAGGGCAAAGGCCGAGAGTCTCGGAGACAGTCTTTAGGTAGAATGTGATTAACCGCTGCTCGTAAGCCAAGAGGGAATCGAGATCTGTCGAGTCGGCGTCGTCCAGTGCCGCTGGTGACGGGCCCGTGGCCGCGAAGTTGGGCCATTCTTGGAGTAGGTCCCGGAATTGAGTTATCCAGGGACGACGGTCACGTATATCCGCCTTCTCCAACGGATTTGCAGCGAATGAAAGGTCCCACGAGTTCCGGAATATGTTGCGGCGCGCCTCGATGCGGTTGGATAGCTGTTGTGGCGACCACAGTAGTATGTCAAGCACGATATCGTCCGTCTGCTCAAACTGGAGCTTGGCGCGCCCAGATTCGAGATCCGCCAAAATAACTGCTTGGAGCGAGTGCGATTCAAAGTCGGCGGCCTGGACGGGAGTTCCGTCGACGCGCATGGACAGCTTTCGGAGAACATTGGAGTCGAAGGGTGGAACCCCGCAGGCGCAACTGCCTCCGTCTTTATCGAATAACCGTGCATCGTATGTGTGATCGAGATGGCCTGACTTTTTATTGTGTAGCTTGGCTTCCCACTCTTCCGTCGTCCAGGTTTTGTGCACAGGGGATGGGGGAGGGTTTTCGAGCTGAGGAAACAAGAACGAGCGGATGGCGAACCACATGTAGTACGAGCAAGAGTGTCCACCAGCGAAAGCGACAAGAGGAGGCAGAACGGAACGAGGTGGTGTCCTTGCTTCGCTGGTTATTTTCGCTTCCACCAAGGCGCACTTCCAATGCTCGATGACGGGAGGAGCCGTGAGGGGCGTATCGGGATAGATATATGTCATAGAAGGAGCGGAGCATGAAGCAGCTGACAGAGGGAAACCGGTGAGAACAATCCGGACAGTGAAACAGGAAGACGTACGTCTAGATATACGTATACATGGGTTTAGGACCAGAGGGGCGGATGGAGGACAAGGGGGAAAACGCGGATGAAGGGCGATTCGATGCGAGCGATATCGCGGTGGATCCTGGTCGTGTAAAAGTCTGCCTAGGTCGTTTTGCTACGGGTTGAGGACGCTCGGATATTGTTCGTTTCAAAGAAAGCTTCGAGTCAACTTTTCCAACCGTCAGATACCAAGGAAAAATGCTGTACTATGTACTTACCTAGGCCTTCGGTCAGAGGGAACCACGATTCGCCCATGAACTGTAAATCCCGATTCTGCGCCGCGATTTCATGTTGCAACCAACTAATCTGGGCCAAGTCTTGCGCTCGCATAGAACCGTCCTCTCGCCGCTGCCTCTGTAACGCGCCCATAATGTCCCGCGGAACCAATTCTGGAGGGGGCACACTGGCGGAAGGAGACCTGAACCCTCGGATGACTGCTCCCCACTCCTCCCCGAACGCGAGGCGCCCCTGCGTGTAGTAGATGCCCGCTTGACGTAGGGTATAGTGCAGGTTCTGAAGCTCTTGTTTAGCTTGCGCGTTAATGGTCTCGTTCTCGGCGTGGGCAGCAAATGCGGCATTCCGGAACGCGCTGAATTGTCCCTCCAGCTGTACCAGCCGTTGACGTACGAGTTCAGAAGCCTCGGCGCGTTCGACCTCTATGAGTTCTGCCAGTTGGTCGGCCGCGTCTTCAAACGAACGCATCATTGTGGCGCGGGGCCGCCACAGAGCGATTTGGACGGGAGAAGGCGGCGAGAAGGCTCTGTAAGGAGAGCGAAGAAACTTTACGTAGCGATTCACAATAAGGTTCGGTCGGCGCGGGTGCAATGCAAAGGAGGAGAGAGGGTTGTATGGATTAATACAGGACGAATATTAATCTGAGCCTGGCGGAGGATCGACGAACACGCTGAGCGCGTCCCGGAAACGACTGTCCCAGGCAACCTTGGATGTAGGGGCGATAATCTGCCACCCCTGCAAATCCCCCCGCCACCGCTTCTCCTTCTTCAACCGCTCGGCCCGCAGTTCCACTTCGGTCGGCGGGGGGTTCTGCACCTCGTCCTTCGTCGGTTCCCTCGTGCCTCGTGCCAGCGCTCGCGCCGTCTCCAGCTTTGTTTTCAGCTCGCCGTAGTACTTCGCGCGCGCCTTGTCATTCTCGGCTGGCAGCTTGGATAGGGATTTTCGGAAGTACGTCTCGCACTCGACGTCGAAGTCGACGTCCGATGTTGACCCGCTGGGGGATGAACTCGTAATGTCGGAAAAGAGAGGCTCTGGGGCATCGGGCGGCGGAGAAAATGGCCGCGTTTGGCTCATGACGAGCTTGTAGCCAGCCTCCGCTCCTGCGCGTACATCGTGTCGCCGGTTGAAAAAATCCCAGATCATGAGCGGTATTTTTGTAAATCCCAACAGATCCGTGAATGGGACCAACAGAAGGGGCGGAAGAGGAGGAATAGGTGGTAAAGGCGTCGTGTTTGTTGAAAGTGCGGGAGGCTCAACCGCTACTGGCGGGGCTGAGCTTCAAACGGACGAGGATCGTCGTCCTCTTCATCAAAGCGGCCGTCGTTTTCCAATTCTTGAGCGAGTAGCTCGTCAGTATCCACTTTGTTAATGGGCTCCGTCCATCCCCTTTTCAACCCGGCCATGAACTCCTTGAACGTTGGCCGGCCGATGATGACGATCCCTCCATCGAGTTCAGACCGCCGTTGCTCATCCAAGGTCTGGTACGTCGGCAGTTCCTTATAAATTTCGGGACGAGACTCCAGTCCGGCCTCCAATCGGCGTTGCGTTTTTATGTCCTCAGCGACTCGATTCGCTATGTCACCCAGCCTCTTTCCGCCTATCATGACATAGTCGACTGCTGCAGCGACGAGAATCGGCTACCGCAAATGAAAAAAAAATTGAGCATGGAGATATGAGAGAAGGGAGCATGAGCCCCGACCTTGACGTACTTGCGAAAGTACTTGAGCGTTTGGTCATGGTCCTCGTCTCCGGGCCACTTCCCGCCGTACACCGTCACTTTCCGTGGCCGGTAAAGTGATGCAACC
The DNA here is from genome assembly GCA_029289565.1 of Mycena galericulata. NCBI lineage: Eukaryota > Fungi > Basidiomycota > Agaricomycetes > Agaricales > Mycenaceae > Mycena > Mycena galericulata. The sequence continues at coordinate 604,747 of JARKIA010000067.1, forward strand.
GGTTCCTCTGCCAGATCCTTGACCTTGTCAATGTATCTCCGCCGGATGGCCTTGCATTGCTGGCGATCGTAGATGTAGAGTCCGGCCACAGACGACGTGACCGAGATGAAGATGAGCCAGTTTCTCGAGGGCAACTTTGGACGTTTATCGAGCCATGAAGGCGGGATTCCTGTGTAGCCGAGTATTGTCTTTAGGCCAGACCTGGGCGCTCCAGAACTTCCTTGGGCAGCATTCATAAAAACGGAGGAAAGTCTACAGACGAAAAAAAATTATCACGTTGTCGGCAATTGCCGGGTTTAAGTAACAGAGGCAAGCACATCCTACGTGTAGACGATCTCCACTGCCCCACTGTTCAGCCAAGCATCCAACTCATTCAAATCGTCGTCTTGCTCGTCCATCTCTATATTCAGCGTCCCTTTGAGTCCCCCTTCGCATGGTACTACTGGCGCGTTCTGCGGAGATTTCAAGATCGATCTGGGTACAGTGGTAGCTTTCGAGCCGTCGTCGGGAAAGGTCAACGCGGGCGTCGTTGGTAAGATATCACAATCCAGGACGAAATCGTCGTCCTCTTCGTACACCTCGCCGTGGGCCTCGAAGACGTCAGCCGGTAGTTGATCCTCGGATCCATCCGATACTTCAGCGAACAACGGGGCACTCCTGTCAGCTCCCATCTACTAAGCGTTATGACGGATCGAACAAGAAGGAAAACTGTGTGCGGACCTTTGTGCGCTCCGAACGGACCTGCTGGGGAAGAAGAGAACCCTTGGCGCGACATTGCGTCGAAACGAGGCCGCTTGGGAGGCGGAACGACCGCTTCAAGGCTGGGGCTACGTTTTCGGGAAGGCAATGGCGTGAACGGCAGCGGTTTGTGAGCGCCATTGTTTGTATCTTGCTGTTTTCGTGGCTTTGACGGCGCAGCAGCAGTTGTCTTGACAAGATTTTTCGTTAGATCACATTCGGGCACATTGCGGATGAGCGAGTCAATAGAGTCGGAATAGGTGGTTTCAGGGGACGATTCTCGTTTCGTGGTCAGAGATCTCGCTGTCTTGAGGAGTTCATGAGGCTCGGGAAGGTCGTCGTCGTCGTCATTTAGGTCAGCAACAGTGTAAGAAACCGCAGGCTCTCCATCGCCCAACTGTGTCAGTTCAACACTGAAATCAAGTGCAGGCCTTTGCTTGCGCTTTATTTCGCTCGAGGGCTCCAGCTTCAAACGACCGCCTTCCGGGAGCTTGAGGCTGACATTAGTACGTTCGTGCAATCTTTCCAGATTTTGCATTGTGGGGTCGGATTGAGCATCCTTCTTTTTTGGTTTTCTGGGTTGGATGGGAGAGGCGCCGGAGGGGGGCTCAAGTTTTGGAGTCGCTCGGCGGTCCTGTGCGCTTTTTAGCCTGTTTTGGGGGCTCGGCCAACCCATCGCGACAGCTGAAATCCTGTGTCAACGGTTGCGGCAAATTGAACGTCCGCAAGTGCGTACCACATGTGACGGCACTTGGTCTTATCCTTGCAAGGATGGTTGCAGCTATTGATGGTGAATGGGAGTGCATCGTCTCAGTAAGATGTATACTTGTAGTTTCCGTTCGAAAGCTTCTTTGGCTTAGGCGGTGAGTTGTTTTCGACGGCATTATCAACAGAAGATTTCGACGGTTGGCCCTTTAGCGCCTTCTTGCCTACAAACAATGTGAGCTTTTCAACATACACACAACTCCCTGAACCAACCTTGTGCTTTCGTCAAATCTCTTACTACTGGCGGTGGCGGCGGCATTTCATCGCCATGCTCGTCAACATTCATATTCCAAAACTCGGGGTCGTCTTCCAGCCCGTCGAGATCGAGATCCTGTCGCGAAGGTGAGCAAACATGGACTAGCAGGAGAATAAGGCATATTAGCTACAATTGCAGTCGGCGGACGCGTAACTCGAGTTGGATACTCTCTGTACGCAACTTTGGGTTTGTACGTTTCGGTGATTGTCACACCAGCAACGGATTCCTATGGACATACCGCCCACATTACAAAAACCGAAGGACTGAACGCTTCGGGACTCACCGATGTAATATATACCACGACCGATTGACTAGGCTTAGTGAGTTCGGCCGTGATTTCAAAAGTCTTTTCATCCTTGAGGGCTTTGGTGCTGTTTCCCACGGTTGAGATCGCTTGAAAGAGGATCAAGAAAAATGCGCACGGAATCCGTCGGAAATCGACCATCTCCAAATCCGAAGTGAGAGTCAATATCGCCGTCATCAGGGTGCGACCCCTCGCCTTCTTCCCCTTGGATCCATTCGATGGTTCAGCTACGAGACCGCAAGTCACGGACAGTTCGACTTCCACAGGATCTTTGCCTCCGTTCGAGTGTACTTCTATCTCCTTGATGGATAACGTGTATTGGGGTAGGTCGTTTACGGAGGCAAGGACCTTCGTTGCCGAACTGGAGGTCGCCGGTTAAGGAGCTACGAGTAAATAGTCAGAGAGATGCCATACCAGGGGAAAGGATGGGATATTACCGTTTCGATCCTGTAAGGTTGTTGCTTGCGCAACAGCGGGAGGGAGGTGATCCCGTTCTCCGCAAGTACCTGGGAGGTACGTTACTTGGAGGGGCTGTAATTAAAGAAGAGAGAGAAGGTACCTTGAGACTAGGAAGAAAAGTTGAGTACAAAGTACAAGTGAGACGATCTACAAGCACTAACGATTTTTCTCCGATTGACTCGATCTGCCTCAATACGACGGGGCGATCCTCCCAAGCCTTCGCCGTCAAACAACGGACTCTGTTCCGTCCGTGAGGGGGAGAAACAGGAGGCGATTAGAACTGACAGCTCCAAACCATATTTCAATTGTGTGCCGCGTTTCTTCACGATTGCTACTTCGACGATAACTGCCAAATTTCTGAGCTCGCGCACCAAGACGCAACAGAAGATTTACCCCGTGCAATCCTTGGAATATGCTTGAAAACGGAAAAGGCCTCTAGTTGCGGTTGACTGTCCGAGCTTTTATACTCCTGTGAATTCAGCGATATACCACCGAGGACGGCCTGGATCTTTGCATGAGATGATGATGACGAAATTAAAAAATGAGAACCTGAATTAGGAGGAAAACTTTGTCGGACGTTTTCTCCACTTTCTTAACCTCGAAGCGAATGTCGTTATGTTTTCGAAGCTTGTTGTAAAGCTGAAATGGTTGAGTTGTACTGCTTCACAAAACGAGATGGAGTTATCACAGTTTTCTCTGAACTCCTTAGTTTGATTTCCGAGAGCCTGACGAGAACTATGAAATCTAGGTCATCGATTCGGGCATCGCTTACTCCTCGGAAGTGGAAATAATTTCAAGCTTGTTGTGCTGGTCAATGCAGTAGGTATGATTGTCGTCGCAAACACTCACGATATCACGCAATGTTGGGCGTTCCGGCAGGGCTAGAATCAATCCCATCTACATGAAGATACCGTGAGCATGTCATGTCATCAAGCTCATCTGGTTCGTTTACCGTCGACTGCCGGATATAGAACTTTGGAGGCTGTTGGTTCGGAACCATTCGCAGTCGTCAACGACGCACCTTGCTCATAATATCCCCAAACTCGGTCGAGGTCAGGACGCCACTCGTGTCCCCCGGTGTCGCCCCGGCAATTAGCTTCGTCTCCCTCAGCTTTTCAACGCTCTGCATGACCATATCGTCCACCCGTTCCTCCCACGACTGATTGTCGCCCTTTCCGAGTGCATAATGCGCAGGGTTCTTCTGGATACGCTGGAACAAGAAGGAGCTTCGCAACCACTCCTTCGCTGACCGAACATTGGTGATGGTTCCGAGACCGATCTCCGAGTTGAGATGTTCGGACAGGTTGGTATGGAAGAGAGCTCTCGACGATGGTCTTGCCCTGAACCAGCTCCCTGTACTTGTTTTCGAGCTCCGTCTCACAAAGGATGATTGCGATGCCGTCCTTGTCTACCGTTCTATCAGTCTTCGTTTCCGCTAGATCGAAAATATACCTCACCGAACTGAGGTCGACCCTGTAATGAAAAGCTCAGAATGCAGGTACCCAAAGGGATGGGTAATCTGTCTTACCGCACGCCCAAGCATCTGCATTACATCCAAGTCAGAGTACTCCACAGACATGTTGTTCTGGAATATCTGAACGCCCTTGATAACGACCGTGTGGGCCGCTATACGACGAAGAGTAGGTATATGGCAGGGCCAACATCGTTGTGAAATACGCACGCAAGTTGACGCCGACGGCCAGGGTCTGGAAGAGATTATTACAGGATGAAAAAGGACCGATGAGACAAAACGCACTGAAGTAGCGACCGACTACTCTTAGAAGACCTTTGAGATACAGATCCTCAACGGCGCGTCGATCGTCGATGGTTAACCCAGCGTGATGTACTCCTATGCCAAAGGCAGCAAGGTCTTGAACGAAAACGTCATAAATCTATGGAATGGGGGAAAGGATGGTAATACTCGTCAAGTTCTTTTCATGGAAGATGTGGTCGATTCTGAAAAGGACGTAAATGACCAGGGTCGGAGTGTGAACGAATATCCTTGCCGCTTCGGATGAGACCATGGTAAAGACTGCTTCATTCTCTCAGCCTCAGCATAGTCTTTCTGCAGTTGCTCCGCAGTCACATGAACACCTTGTCGATGAAATTCAGTCATCATTCCGCCAATTGAAGTATGCCGATTCACCTTTCCTGGTGGACACAAAGACCAGTATCGGTTTGCCGATGGAGTGGGTCTGCAGCGCCCCAAACAACTTAAAGTCACTGTGATATCGGGATGAAAAGAAGTTGGATAGGGGTTTAATGAATAAACGCACAGTTTTCGGGTGAAGGAGAAGTCATTATCGTTTCGCTGCCGAGGGACACCGACGACGTGTCTAGTCAGCTTACACGGGCGGAATTCCTCCCCAAACTGGTTAATTGGTCAGTCATATCGGCCCTCATTGGAACGACGATCGAACGCACTTCGAAAACGGTAGCTGCGTCGTCGTGTCTCTTGTTTCCGATCCAATGCGCAAGGTCTTGGATGTTGGGCACCGTTGCGGAGACGAGGACGAACCGCACAGCCGAGCCACGCGTCTTCATGCGTGAGACCACGACTTCGAGCGTGCTGCCGCGGGATTCATTCAAAACTGTGAACCTGGACGGTATGAAACAGAAGCAAGAATGCGAGATATGCGAAATACCTCGTCCACAAGGAAGAGCTGTATCTGAGAGAGAATCTGCCCATGACTCGTCCTGAAACAAAGGTGAGATGGAGGTGAGAGGAAGGGGCCAGAAACACACCAATTTCGGGTCAAGCTATCCCATTTTTCGCCCTACAAGTTGTCAAATGTTATCAGGCTCCCTCAAGGAGGAACCTTACTGTGGTAATTCTGCATGGAGTTAGTTCTCAGTCTTCAGAGGTGCTCGAGATTCTCACATGATAGTAGCACCCTTGGCGTCGTCCCATGCACCTTTACCGAACTGAACAGTGTCACCGGTCAATTCGCAACCTATTTAGGCGGAGGTCAACACGTAGACCGGGAAGAAAATCGGGCGCATACATTTGATGCCTAGAGCATCGAACTTGGATGTCCAATCCCTTTGCCGCTCAGAGCAAAGCGCCTACGAGAATGTGAAGGATGTTACCGCAAGCAGGACGGAGTACTCACCTTCGTTGGGGCCATGTACACGCATTTAACCAACTCCCCCGTCTCTTTGGCCTGCTTGAGCATGCGTATGATGGCCAGCTCGAAGATGACCGTTTTGCCGCTTCCCGTCGGGGCTGGCCCGTTATTCAGATCGGAGACATGTACGGGCAGATTCATATTACCGCTTATAACCTGGAGTGGAGGACGTCAGCGGCGATTAGGAAACAGAGCAAGAGCAGTACCATATTTTCATCGCTCTGGAAGACCTACACAGGAAATGCATGACTGCAAGCATCAAACAGCGCGGAATTTGCATACCGTATCAAAGCACGACGACTGGACAGCGTTAAATACACCGAATTTGAATATTCCGCGATACATATCGGCTAGGGAGCTCCGAATGAGAGCTTGTTTTTTCCTTACAAGAAGAGAGAGCTCACGAAGTTCGGAGACGGGGCGAAGACGGATACCGGACGAGTTGCGCGGGTTTGATCCACGAATAAGCGGGGCAGGGGCGCGAAAGTTGGGTTGGTGCTGGTGCTGTCCGAAAGGGGGCTGATATTGTGTGGATTGCCTCTGTGAATGGTGGGACGAGGCAGTTCTAAAGGAGGGTTGTGGAGCTTTGGAGGTATCAGCTACATCGACATAGATGGGAAGGATCTCACCGGGAGGCGGATATCGAGGAGGGCTGAATTGGGAAGGGTGAGCATTATATTGGACTTGACCGGAGTTGTATATAGGATCATCTTCGTAGTACGGAACCTCGTCCTCGTACTCTTTGATGTCTTCGGGCTCGTATGTGGGGAAAGCGGCCGCGCCTCTCCCTGGCGGACAGGGAGAGGAGTTGGCTTGGTCCTCTCAGCCTTGAGAAAAGAAAGAGGCAAAAAAAGCGTAACGTATTCACCTATTTCGTCCGCATAGTATGCATCATCGTAATTGCTGTACGACTGATGAGTCTGTGGGCAAATTTCTTCCTCCTCGCCGTAAGGATCCTGATAATCCTGGTAGCTCATGGAGGTAGAGACGAAGCGAGTAAGCGAGACGCGTCCAGTGATCCGTTTTCATGTCACGAGGTCGCCACACAACACAACACCGCGTCTTTCTCTCACCGTGACCCATCTTCATCGCCGCCATGGAGGCTGCACCGGCGGGACTCACGGCCAAAGAGCTTGAGGAGCAGAAGAAACTTGAAGAATACATCGAAAAGTATCCATCCACCCCGAATTCCCTCCAAAAAACGCGTTAATCAGGCATTTTAGGATCCACTACTCTGATCGATACACCGACGATACATATGAGTACCGCCACGTAATCCTCCCCAAGCAACTCCTCAGATCCGTCCCGAAACACTTTTTCAATGAGGACCTGACCACTCTCCGGCTGCTCTCCGAACCTGAATGGAGAGCCATCGGGATAACACAGAGTCTTGGTTGGGAGCACTATGAGGTGCACGGTGCGTGATATCGCGTGATGATCGACGGAAACTGCTCAATCTTGAACCTTACAGCGCCAGAGCCCCATGTCCTGTTATTCCGACGACCGAAGGATTTCGTCCCCCCGCCGCAGCATGCCAGTAGCAAAGCGGCGCGCCGCAGATAATGCCCCGACTTTTATCGCTTTCTATTGCTTTCGTAGCTGTTGTACCCAGGTCTGAATCCATGCCACCTACATGTTTATTTCATCCAGTGTTTTTTCTACCTTAGAATCTGTATTCCGCTATCTCGTGTTACTCCAGTTCCAATGTGGAACTTTCAACTTGAAACATTGTTTGGTTCGGTGTACGCGCCGTGTTGCGCCTCCGCGCCATCGAATCTGATGTCGCGTTGCAACTCCTCACCTAATAACTGAATTGCGTGCTTATCGTCGGTAATAAAATGGCATCAAAGCTCAATCAAAGCTTGGCGTCTCTATTCTCTTCCCTCTACTCTTCGTTCTTCCATGGGTCTGTTCTCCCTTCCCCGGCGTCAGACCGCCTCCGAAGCGCCCATTCCGGCCCCAAATTTGGGCATCCCGACGTCAAGCTTAAACACCCCCGACATCGAGAAGGACGCTCTCGATATCGAGAAGGACGGCAGCTTTTCGTCAAAAGGGCAGGCTGATGTCAAATATGTCGACCTGGATGCAGAGCTCACTGAGCTCACCCCAATGGAGGCGTTGAAATGGAGTGTCGACGGAGACCAGTCACCCTTTCCCGAAGTTCAAGCCTGTGTTAGCACCGAGGATGACCCTACGCTCGAAGTCAACAGTGAGGTTTGATCATTTATTTCCCTCGCCTGGCTGACGGAAGGCTCCCAGCGTTCAGGATGTGGTTTCTCACTACTGTTTTTGTCCTCCTCTTCTCGGGCGTGAACATGTTTTTCTCGTGCGTATCGAGGACAGCTGTGTTCACAATAACTGCTGAAATAACCTTGTTACTCACAGGTTGCGTTATGTTCGTTTCTATTTGTGCGATAACGAATTAATTCTGATCGCATCCATTAAACAGCCGAGTCTCGCTTTATCCTATGTCGTAGCGCAGCTCCTGGTTTTCCCAATCGGAAGAGCTTGGGAACGTCTTCCGACGTTGAGAGTCGGGTTCGGTGCATTATCCTTCCGTATCAATCCAGGAAAATTCAATGTCAAAGAGTGGATGTTCTTCTTGCGCAACCATTCATCTTGCTCACCTGTGGGGCACAGACATGCCATCATCGTCATCTGTGTCAATCTTACTGCCTCGACAGCCTATGCCATGGGCGGCTTAGTAGCCATGACTAGCAAGGAGTTCTGGAACCGAGACTTCGGAGCCGGATTCGGCATCTTGTTCATTTTGACGACTCAATTCATTGGGTAACCATACACAGATGTCTTGGTTTCCTGATCTCATAAATGTTCCAGGTTCGGTCTCGCTGGTCTCGCGCGTCGCTGGATAGTATATCCTGGTTTGTTACTTCCCAATCGCTTCAGCTCTTATAATAATCGAATTTGAAATTGTTAGGAGCGCTCATCTGGCCCTCAACACTGGCATCGACAGTCTTATTCCGAGCTCTGCACGAGCCCCAGGAATATGTATCCTCTAATGGATGGACTGTGACGCGGTACAGGTTCTTCTTTTATGTTGTCCTGGGCTCTTTCTTGTGGTTCTGGTTCCCAGGTTCGTGATTGACTAGCTCGTATCGGTTCGACGTGTTGATTGTCCTCAGACTACATCTTCCAGGCCCTATCTTCGTTCGCATTTGTCACTTGGATTGCACCGAAGAACCAGAAAGTCGGTTTTTGTCGTTCGTTTCAGCCTAGTTCAAGGATTGACTTTTGTAGGTGAACACCATCTTCGGGATGAACAGTGGTCTTGGCCTGATCCCTATCTCGTTCGACTGGACCGTCATCTCGTACGCCGGGGCACCCCTCACGACACCCTTCTACATCACCGCAAACTGCTTCGCTGCTGTTGCCATTTTCTACCTCGGCATCGCTCCGATTCTGTACTACACGGGTGTCTGGTATTCCGACTAGTGAGTGGTATGACTGCGGAACCGGCGGTGGCTTACGAGGGGTATTCAGCCTTCCCCTCCTTTCGAGTTCGACATTTGATAATACTGGTGCCTCGGTAAGTAACTTGATTCATCTTCATCTTCCATTATTAATGGCCTCGTAGTATAACGTCAGCAAAGTTGTCAACGCAGGTATGTCTCTTGTCGGTTTTGTTTGCATAGTTTGACGACCGATCCAGACTATACCTTCAACGAGGCGAAATACAAAGCATACTCTCCGATGTTCGCTCCTCGCCCGACCTTTGTATTTCGTCCTTTAACTGATGGACAGGTACATATCGACGGCATACTCTATATCGTATGCCCTCAACTTTGCGGCCGTCACTGGTGAGGATTTCCCTTCTTTTGGCTGCAAACACGAATCGAGTTCCCCCCCTCAAAGGCATCATATTCCACACGTACCTATATAACGGGTCTGAAATTTGGGCCAAGTTCCGCAATGCGCGAGAGGGCGGCGAGGACATCCACAAGCGTCTGATGAATAAGTACAAGGACGTCCCCGACTGGTGTGTTTTGTCCTCCGTTTGTGCGCGAAGTTTTATGAACGTCGGATGAACAGGTGGTACGGCATCATCTGCTTAATAACGTTGGGCCTGGGTATCTTCACGATCAGGTAGGCAGACATCTTTTCTCTTGATGCGGTCCTTCTAAATATCGACTCGCAGATACTGGGGTCCGTGCATGGCGATTCGTGTCGCGGCGTTGTTCTGATCGGATTGCAGATACACAACTTCCCGTGTGGGGATTTATCGTGGTAGCTTGGGGCTTGGGCATCGTCATGATTATACCGGAAGGTATCTTGGAAGGCACCACTAACCAGCGCATCTTCCTCAATATCATCAGTGCGTCCTTTGCTTCCTTCCTTTTTTTTTCCCGACGCTCATTACGTCATCAGCCGAACTGATTGCCGGGTACGCTTGGCCGGGCAAGCCGTGAGTTGTCTTTGCTCTAGTCATTTACTCGCATCTAACATAACGCGTCAGGTTTGCAAACATAATGATCAAGGTATTTTCCGCACCCTTGTTGTCGAAATTGATCCTATTAATACTCAATAGATGTATGTAAGTTACTTTCAAGGCTTCTCTTCGTCGGCAGTGCTTTACTCGGCATGTAGGGATACAACTCCATCAAGCACGGTCTCGATTTCGCCCAGGATCTGAAACTCGGACAGTACATGTTCGTCCCGAGTTGCCCCTGCAGTTACTGAATGCTGCTGACCTTCTACTCCAGGAAAGTCAGCCCGCGTGTCTTGTTCGCCGCTCAAATCTACTCCTCCATCCTTTCGTGCCTCACACAAGTCGGAGGTATGCCTCTAAGGCTTGTTGCGTTGTACGAGGCTAACTTGCATTAGTCTTCCGCTGGATGCTCGGGCATATCGACGAACTTTGCAGTCCCAGCAACACAGATCGTTTCACGTTCGTCAATCTGAACTCCGTTCGAACACGTTTAACATAAATTCAATATATCCAGCTGCAGCGGAACTCGTGTCGTGTATAATGCAAGTTTGATCTGGGGGACAATCGGGCCCCAGAGGATGTTCCAGCATGGCCAGGTTAGAGAATAAACAGCTATGAAATCAATGGCGCTTATCCTCACTGTTATTTTAGACCTACTACCAGGTAACGCCCAGGTAAACTCGTGTGATTACCTCCACTGACTTGGCACAATACTATTAGACTATGTACTTTTTCCTCATCGGAGTATGTGCCTTCGTCGCGTCACGCGTTCTGCTGCTTATCGCTCCCTAGCCGCTTCTTGTTTGTATTTTCTACTTGTTCTACAAGCGGTACCCGAACAGCTGGATTCGCTACGTGAACCTCCCCATATTGTCCGTCTTTCCCTTTCTTCATTTTCGTTGTCTCATACTCCTCTAGCTTTAACTCGGCAGGAAACATCCGTACGTTTTCCCTATTCATTCTGCCCACGCGCTGACGTTTGTATCAGCTCCGGCCAACACCACGCAGTATTCGTTGTGGTTCATAGCCGGTTTCACCTTCAACTACTACATCCGAAAGCGCGCTTTCAATTGGTGGAAGCGTTATAACTGTGCGTGTTTCATATTCCTTCCCATATCTCGCCTGACGGTCTGCGCAGATCTGCTGAGCGCGGGGTTGGACACTGGAGTCGCATTCGCCACCATCCTCATTTTCTTCGCCTTGTCGTATCAAGGAATCAAGATCGTGTGGTGGGGAAACACGGTCAACAGCGCGACATATGATGGTAAATCTATTCCCTGGAAGACGGTGACCAAGGGGAGTAATTTCGGACCAGGGCCAGGAGAGTTTTGAGAGACCATTCCTGAACGCCGTCGTAGGCCCACCACGTCATTTCCATCGCTACGTAAAAATATCCGTCCACATTTAGTAATTAGAGGCCGCCTTGAGCGCTTGTTCTGAAAATTTTCATCGAACGCTTCCGAGCATCACGTGTGATGACATCAGCACAATATGCCTGCAAATTCGTGTGACCGAACTGCGAGGGTCCATGCTACGGAGAGTAAGACACTCTAATAAACTTACTGCCTCTTGTCTTGCCACGTCTCGGTACACGCTTCCTTCCCCCATTTTTCGCGCTCGAATGGCCACTATTTCCGACTGGGAACGCGTCACCCCTCCTTCAACGCCGCCGTACTCTGTCTTCACAAAACCGTTGCAGAAATCACCGCAAGATGATCGAGAATACAGAGTCATCCGTTTAGAAAATAACTTGGAGGCCATCCTTGTTCACGACGCCAAGGCAGACAAGGCTGCTGCCAGCTTGGATGTCGCTGTAGGGCATCTGCACGATCCCGTACGCATCCACGCGTCATTTGGTCTGTGATCTGGCTAATCGATCGTAGGATGATATGCCCGGTCTCGCCCACTTTTGCGAGCATTTGTTGTTCATGGTGGGTCCGATATGTGTGTGTGTTCGATTCATCATCTCAACACCATTTTAGGGAACCGAAGAATTCCCTCGCGAGAACGAATATTCCGAGGTTAGTTGGCTCATGTATTGGGTTCGCCCTTTTTTCAACTTGCACAGTTCCTAGCCAAGAACAACGGGCACTCTAACGCCTACACTTCCACCTCCAACACCAACTACCACTTCAGTGTAGCTACACCGGCTCTTGCGCCGGCTCTTGCGCGTTTTGCCGGATTTTTTCACTCCCCCCTCTTTGCCCCGTCCTGCACGTTACGTGAACTCAATGCCGTCGACTCGGAGCACAAAAAGAACCATCAGGCGGATATGTGGCGTATTTTCCAGCTCGGTAAACACCTCAGCGTCGAGGGCCACCCCTGGCGCAAATTCGGGAGCGGTAACCGGGAGAGCTTGACCGACGCGGCCAAGCACCTCAAAGCCAAGGGTCGTCTGGAGACGCAGCAGAATGGCCACCTTGCCCCATCTCCTATCCCATCGCGCCTATCGTCGCCGGCCCCGTCTGTCTCATCCGTGGACAGCAGTGAGGTTGAGGCAGATGGTGGTGCCGTCGGCCGGGAGACTCGGCGGCGGCTCATAGAGTGGTGGTCGAAGGAATACTGTGCGAGCAGAATGCGCCTCTGCGTCCTCGGAGACCGTGAGTGTTTTGAGCCCATCCACATGTGCCTCTAACGCCGCTACAGAGTCCCTGGACGATCTGGCGATCCTGGCGTCCACCCTCTTTTCCCCCATCCTCAATCGCGGGATTGACCCGCTGCCAATGGTCACCTCGTCGCCCATCGGACCCAAGGAGAGGGGGGTACGCTTCGCTTTCCCCCGTTTCCCTTTCCCTCGCTCATTGTTCGTGCACAGACTCTTGTGGCGGTCCAGACTATCATGACCTTCCACTGCGCTCGAGATTTCGTTTCCCATCGAGTGGCAGCCGCCGTTCTGGCGTCATAAACCTATGTCGTTCGTGTCGCATTTTGTCGGCCACGAGGGTCCTGGGTCCATACATTCCTACCTCAAGAGCAAGGGATGGATCACTGCGCTTAGTTGTGCTCCCCAGACTCTTGCCCGCGGCCTGAGCACCTTCAAGGTCACTGCATATCTCACCATCGACGGATTCCGTACGTGACACTTCCACTCCGCTTCATACAAAAGCTCATCGCATCCACAGAGAACCACCGGGAAGTATCGCTTGTGATATTCAAATTCCTCGCACTGCTGCGGGATTCCCAGTTTGAGGCGTTTCACCAGCGCGAGCTGGTGACGCTATCTGCAACAAAATTCCGCTTCAAGGAAAAGGGCCGCCCCGACTCCTACGCGACATGGGCCGCGGAGCACATGACGCGACCCGTCCCGCTCGAACTGGTGCTCTCCGCGCAAGCGCTGACGTGGGACTGGGACGGTGATGACCAGCCCGGCGGCGGCGGCGAGGCGAAGGTGCGCGAGTACCTCGACAGCTTCCGCGTGGAGAATGCGCGCGTCACGTTGATGGCGAAGGGCGCGGAGCACACGAACCTTGCACCGAATGCGGTGTGGAAGAAGGAGCCGTGGTATGGGACAGATTATTATGTCGAAAAGTTCGATGAGACCTTCATCCAGCAGGTATACCTACCCATGGCCGTCTACCATTGCATCCGGTCTAATTGTTATCGCAGGCCCAAGGCCCCAATGATATCAAGGAGCTTTACTTACCTGGACCCAATAAGTTTATTCCTACCAACGTGGAAGTCGATAAGCGTGAGGTATCTGAAGTAAGTGGATGTTGAGTTGTGAGGGAGGACGGCAATGACGTTGTCTCTAGCCACTGAAGCGCCCGCACCTCATCCGGGAGACACCCTTGTCTATGCTTTGGCACAAGAAGGACGACAAATTCTGGGTTCCCAAAGCACATGCTATAATCGACCTCCGGAGGTGCGTGTGGACGGTCTGTCGTTTTCTGGATGCTCAACGTTTTCCAGTCCTTTTGGCAACGCGTCGCCTCGTGCAGGCAATAATGACTAGGTGAGTGACATCTGCACTTCTCGGTTCTTGTAGTGACCCCATTCCTTTGAAGGCTGTATTCCGACGTTGTGAATGACGCGCTGACCGAATTTGCCTACGATGCATCACTTGGCATGCTCGAGTACAACTTCGTTCCTCATACTAATGGTTTATACGTTGCGATGAATGGATTCAACGACAAGATGTCCGTACTGGTGAAGCATGTCCTGGAGAAGATCAAGGGCATTGTTGTCGATCCTATCCGGCTTGCAGTGATGAAGGAACAGGTGCGGGGTTTCGATGTTACCCTGAGTCTCCTAACTTATCGTTCTACTAGGCCAAAAGAGATTTGGAAAACTTCTTCCTTGGACAGTCGTATTCTCTATCAGATTACTACGGGCGCTACATAGTTGCTCAACAGCAATGGACGTTGGAAAAAGCTGCTGCAAGAGCTTCCTTGTGCGTCTCTGTCTTCATATATTCTTCGATAAGTGTTCACCTCCTCCTCGGTCAGCCGTCACGGCGGAGGAGTTGCAGCAGCACATCAAACTACTGCTCTCGGAGGTGCACATGCGTATACTTGTAACCGGGAATTTGTACAAGGATGTGGGAGCCACATTGGTATTTCTTGTGAAAACATTTCTGATCGCCTTGATTAGGAGGCAATCAAGATTGCGGAGATGGCCGAAGAAGGCCTAGGCCCATCTAAACTCCCTCCAAGCGACCTAAATGATCATGCTCTAATCCTTCCACGAGGTGCGTGTTGAGTTCATTGGCCTTTCGTCATCTTCCTCATTCATTTCAGCCTCCAACCACACATGGACATCGATAATCCCTAACCCTAACCAGGCTAATTCAGCACTAACCTACTACGTTCATTTTGGATCAATCGCTAACCAACATCTGCGGGTCACTTCGTCACTGTTGACCCAAATCCTTCAGGAACCCGCATTCAACGTCCTGCGGACCAAGGAGCAACTGGGGTATATAGTCTCATGTTCTGGGTGGCTCCTCGCGGGTCAGAGCGAGAAGGGTCTGCGGATTGTTGTGCAAAGCGAGAAGACCCCGGGGTATCTAGAGGACCGCGTTGACGCCTTCTTGGAGGGGATGAAAGCCACCGTCGAGGAAATGAGCCCGGAAGACTTCGCGGAGCACAAAGAAAGCTTAAAGAAGCGGTGGACAGAGGCGGAAAAAAATTTAACCGAGGAAGCGTCTAGATTTGCGGTTCATGTTACTAGTGGACATTGGGATTTCTTGCGGAGTACGTGGTCGTCGTGTCTCATTTTTCAATTACATAATACTAACACCTCTCCATTAGACGAGAAAGACGCGGAGTTCATCCAGGACGTCACCAAGGAGGACGTCCTCAAGCTGTTCCTCTCGGATCTGCACCCCGCCTCCCCGACGCGAGCGAAACTTTCCGTCCACATGCGGTCACAGAAACCCCGTCAACTGCGGGTCAGTTCTGCTGCTGCCGAGACATTTACAGTCCTGGTCCGTGAGAAGAGTCCTTGAGGGTGTAACGGAAGCCGCGTGGAAGGATGCGCCCAGCAGTGACGAAACTCCGCCGTTGCTCGACTTTGAAAAATACTGGAGTGGTGTGCTCGGAGGAATCCCCGGCGGCCAGGATCTGCTCGGAATGATCCCTGACCTGGTGGCAAAGTTCCCCGTCCCCGGAGAGGGCGAAGATGTTCCACGGCCGGGTGTGACCTATATCACAGACGTGGACGCGTTTAAAAAGGGTTTAGGCGTCTCGGTGGATCCTGGGCCTATGGTCCAGTGGGGCGACCTGCCGGTATCTAAATTTTGAATTTCTCCCTACACTAGAACGACATGCTAGAAGACTTTGGATGCATATAACTACCCATGTAGCGCTACCATTTCAGTCACATTAATCGACGCTCGCGATCTTCCGGACGGCCCCATTTTTTCAATAGTTCTGAAATAAATTGCTTCTGCAATCGTGGAATGAGAACCCGTCATTAAAAAGACAGCGGCCGTACCTTTGTCTGCTGTTTCGTGAGATTGACACCCAGATGCTGGCAGTAATGGTCAGACACCATCCGGCAAAGGACTAGCTGAACTTGTTCGTCGCTCAAGCTCCCGTATTGTTTTTTCTGGACATAGACGTCGCCGAAGGCCGGTGTGTCCTGTGGTCTCAATTTGAGCAAATTGATTGAGTGTGAACAATTGGAGATTGGGCAGTCCCAGATGAACCGGCCCGGGAGAAGTGTCGGGGGTTTGTACATATGTACAAGGACGCCAGGAAGCGGGAATGAAGGAGCGCCAGGAATCACTCTCCGAGTCACTGCAACCAGGAGTCGATGGTTCCGAAAAATCCGAGTCGTACTGCAAAGCTGTTTCTGACGGTCTCGAAGTAGTCTTCAGACGCGTCAAATAATCTGCGGGGACTCGGAGCCCTTTTCGTCATCGCTGCGTTGAGCTTTGTTTCCCAATAGGCAGTAGTTTCTCCGAAGATCGCGAGTGTTTTTGCGATGGCAGGAGTGGAACCCTCGGTATCGGAATCCCATATCTCATCGTCTTCGTATGTTCTACCCCAGTTTTGACTGCTCGGGACTCTTTGCGCGACCCGAACCTTGCGAATAAACTCGCACCATGCCCAGACATTGAGAGGGCAGGGCTTTTGGGGTTGCAAATAGAATGCAAGAAGCCAGCCAGAGTGAGCGGCTATTACTGCCCTCACTTCTGCTCGTGAGACATGCCGAAGGAGGGGTTTGGATGGGGCTTGTTCCCCGGTCCGAAAAAATCACAGTATGTGACAAGCTTTCTTCTTTATGCTTGCGCAAATATGCGTTGACCAAGACGTCAACGTCCATGCTGTTTGCGGTGAGATTGTATTCCTTATTTCCCATAATTTCCTTTATCAGCGCAACCAGTCGGTATCGTTCCAGAAAGTTGCGGCAGAGATCGTAGACGGGACGATCGATCGTGAGAATCTCGTAGATACGATGCCTGAGAAGAGTCAACCAGGAAGTAAGATCCCTGCGGTTGTAAACACTTACTGGTCTATGGAACCTAGAAGAAGACTCTGACTATAGGTAGGATCTATGAGGGATTTAGAATACAGTATCGACAGAAAGTTGGTTCTTACCTGTCATGAACATAGCAGGAACTTCCTTTTCGCATCGGATCCAGACCTTGATCTTGAATCCTTCCGATGGCTTTTGGCCGTACAGCCCCGGGAGCGTCAAGTTTCGAAATTGGGTTGATTTCCGTGAATTTTGGCTCGACCGCTGGCCGGTCCAGTTTCCATCCCGCTCATTCAGATCGCATGTAAGAAATTGCTTGCCGGCCTCAGAGAGCCATGTAAGTTTCTCGATCACTAGTACGCCAAAGAAAAGGACGGGGCTCGAAGCCTTCTTGGGAGAGGAAAGGTAACGTTCTGAAGTATCCAGACTGGGTTAAACTAAGAAGAGAGTTTCACTTGCTCGCCAAATTTTGCCTACCCAATAGACTGGCCGTCTTGGGACAGTCTTAAGCGTCGCAGTTGGGGCAATTTGGCTCCCTTTGGTCTATACCCGGGATCAAGGATCACATAATCGGGATACGGTCCAAATGGCTCGTCAATAAGCTCTTTTATAGTGGGAGGTGCCATCAGAGGATGGTAGAAAGTGGAGAGCCGGAACGACTGATCATCCCGGGCCGGCCCTCATCATGATCGCGGCATAACAGGAACACACTGCTGGCGATCTCTGGCGATGCGCCTTTCACTTTGTTCCCTCCCCGCGCAACACAGCGAGCGATGGCTCTTATCGTTTCTGCAACTCTGGTAGCTACTATGTGCGCAATGAAATGTTCTTCGAGTCCTATTGGTTTCCAATAACGGCAGCCATTGGGGCAGCGTAGAAGATCCTGGCTTGCGAGACTATGGGCAGCTATACATGAGCCTTTCGCAACGCAGAAAGCCACCGGTGAGGCACAGGCTGAGGTGGAGCTGGTATTCTACACAGTTCTCACTTCGATAGGCGCGATTTTCCGTTATTAATGTATAATGCAAGACCAGAAAGACCAAATAATATTAAACGGAGTCCTACTTGTACGGGATGCCTGAAGGGAGAGCAAGTTAGTGCAACCCAAGAAACAACGACAAAAGCATACCGTTTTGAAGCTGTGGATGGATGAAGTTAGCGATACATCAAAAATCGAACGAAAAATCGTACTCGTTGGAACTCGTCGTACGCGGTACTACGGACGTTCTCATGGGCATTGCGAACCACACTCATCATCCATTCCGCGGCCTGGCGTTCATTCAATCCAAGCGCGTATCGGTCTCGGAGTCTCTTGATTGTCGGTTCACCCTTGAAGGATGGTAAACCGGTGTCAAGCATTAATTGAACCGTGCTGATGAGTTGTTCCGCGTGGGGTCGAATGGCAAGGAATGCTTTCACGGTAAGGTGTTGGAAAAGCTGATAGCCTTGCGAATACCGACCACCCATGAGTAAAACCATCTCGTGGTTTAGTTTGAATGAATGGGGCTCAAACTTGACACCCTATGGACGAACGACGTCAACATTCGATGGAAAGTGGACAAACAGAAATACTAACTCCCGGACGTAAGCACCACGGAATACGCAAATAAGTGTCATGTTAAGAAAGATAGTTCAAATGGACTCATCTATGTCGAATAAGAAACCGAAATCTGGGGGAAAAGCTCAGAGGAGAAAGATGGAATACAGAAAATACGAACCGATGTGGACTATATGACCCTCCCCGTCGATCATGATGTTGCCGTTATGGCGATCTTTAATTTGAAGGATATAACATGCCACCGAGTATGCAGCCATCGACTGGATGAAGTTCAAGCGAGCCTGCTGGAAGGCAATCGTATCCTGCCCGCCGTACTTGGCTATGAAAAAGTCCAGCAAATCATTGACCTTGGCCCTTCCCATTTCATCCCGTGACGTCGCATTGGGCACAACATCGATGACACCGCACTGGGATTCCAAGGGGAGTCAGTCGAAAGATGATGTCAAGGACTTGAGGACGTACTCCAGGAGCTGTAGCAGTGACTCGGTAGGGAAATAGGTACAGGGTCAATCCGACGCTCGTGAAGATGTTTTTGAACATCGCAATGACCTGTAAGGCCAAAACATCTTGTCGACAGTCATCTCCGACCTTGAAGATGGCTTGCTGCCACACATCGTATTCAACACGCGTCTTGATGGTATCGTCACCGTCCAGAAGTGACTCGGGGTTTTCGTTCACGACAATCATGTCCTTTCTGACTTTAAACGTCGCCATAAACGGTGCCTTGAAAAAAGTGTCAACACCGGATAGTGAAAAACGTAATGCGACTGTCGCACCTTGGCGTGACTCTGCAGAGGCCTCCCAGATTTCTTATCAATGTCGACCACAATTCCATCCGGATTACTGGGTAAATAGACTCCAACGTCGACCGCGATTTTAGCCATTTCCTCGTCGATTTTAGCCTGCAGCTGCGTTAGAATGCTAAATATAAACAATGGATATTAGCAGACCTTTTTCTCGGGTTTTGTTTTCTTGATGAATGGCTTGAGCTTGCCAGAAATGGAGGTCACTTCGCTAAAGAACCCGAATTCCCGGTCGTAAAAGGCACGAGCTGTCCCGGATAATGAAGCCACTACAGCTTCTGTCATCTGGTCAAGCGCAGGTTTCATGGAATCCTCCTGATACGGGCCATTGAAAGAGTATGCAATGACGATCGATTCATACTTACGACTTCGGCGGCGTCGTCCTTGTAACAATTGGCCTTCATATTCCAAATGATTTGGTGGCAGAACAATTGGGAGATCTTCGCCGTTTCAAAGATGAACCGAGCCACATAACCTAAAACTCGTCTCAGAAAAGGCAATGAAATGTGGTTGTATGGTTACCAAGATCATCATAGCGGAGGGCTTGAACGACCTGGGGCACGAAAAAGAACGTCAAATCCACTGGATGTTGTTCTAGAACCCTGTGGGCATATTGTAGGATCAGGGGATCATTTTTGAATCGCCGTTCGAAGAAGGTGTTAGCAATGACAGGAGGGACGGGGGCCCAAAGAAGAAGATACTAAGAGAAAAGTCAGCGTCCGGAAAAGGCCTAATGATTGCGTCGGAAACCTTCAAGTCCCGACGGACAGAATCTATCCGATCGCCCAACAAGAACGGAAGAGCCTCCGGAGTATCGAGAACATCTCGCGAGGTTGATCGAACAAGTTTAGTGACCTCGTTGCGGACGCCAACGTAGCTTTTGAAACGCTCCGGAAGATGTACAGCGATGGCTGGATCGATCTGCCATACCGTGCGAACTACGGCGGCCTGTAATCGACATAACATGCTTAGAACCAACGATGTGTGCGGTGGATGAACATTACCTCCAAGAAACCTCGTTCAATGTGATCTGTGCCTCGCTTAGGGTCGTTGGTCGGATTAGCCCATACCGTGAGTCGGAATATTTCATTCTCAACGAGTAGTTTGAGGGGTTGATTGAGACTCCGCAGTTTCGTGGTATATTCTGCGCCATGTTATTGAAAGATGACGGCTTAATGAAATTTACTTACGGGAACTTCGCGAGGCTGATTGTGCAGGGGATAAACTAGATATCGCTGCCGAGCCCCGTACAGAATCCGTCTGCAGGTACGACAGAAACTCCGATACCACCTTGATATCCGCGTCGACTTGAACACGATTTGCACCATACGACCATCTGGTGACGATATCATCAGAAGACGACTACAGGAAAGAGGTATCCTCGTACTGTGGCCGGACTGCAAACCAAGAATATGCGGCAGAGTACAAGTTATTTCGGAGGAGGTTCTCGCAGTAGGAGTCGAGATGAGAACTCTTTAGCGTCTCGAAACCAAAGAGGAGGAACGAAAATCGCGGTTCGCGAGCAAGAGCATGCGTACTGTATATCCGCATTAGGCAAGTGATCCGGCGGCAAGTAAATACGGACCTCATGTGTTTGTGAGCCCGGGCGGAGCGCAGGACCAGATGTTGAATCAAAAACATAACGCCAGGTCGACGATACCTGGCAGCTTGTAGACGACTGAACAGCATCTGCAGAACGAGCGCGTGAGGTGTCAATAATCGACGGGCATTGGTGGTCCCCCGGTCTATGAGGTCCTTGTCAGTTGGGGCGTAGTCGATCGGATGATAGAATGGGTCATCATAGCTAGAGAAGTGTTAGATGTGTCCTGGAATAAGCCATAGGGAGAACGCACTTGAGGGAAGTGGAGAAGATGCCCTTCTCCTGACGGATGGTGTCAGACCACGCGGCCAAGACCTCACCCATGAGCGCGACCTCGATGTTAGGCTTCTCTGCAATGGCCCAGGTCCATATCTCAATCCCAGCGGAGATTGCAGACGGAGTGGACACTTCAAAGGGAAGAGCGACGAGATGATAGAGTAGATCGTAGTCGCACTGTAAGTCATGAGTACAAAGGAGTCAGGCAGCAAGGAAAAAGCGCATACTTTGGGCAAAGAGATAAGCGTCGCCGCACATCTAAACAATAAACGCTTCAGGTCCTGTACGGTTGAATTGCTGACTTTGTTCCGAATTTCCACCAGAGTCCGCGCCACTTTCGCCTTGAGGGCGTGGATTTCTGCGGAAGGAGCGGCTTGTGGCGGAAGTTTCTCCAATTGGTCAGGGCCTAACGTCGAATCAATACTGATGTGTTTGGCAAAGAAGGGAGCGATGAACACCTTGCCGACTGGCGAGACGGATACCTGCAGCCTCTCCAGCGAAATAACCTTTACTTGCAACTTGGCTAGCTAAGCTTTTTGCACCGTCTGTCTTCCATTTGGAAAATGTGGACAAAGAGACTGGAAATGTGCATCAGTTTGAGTTTGACTCCCCAAAATGGGAACAGCACTGACCGAGCTGTCGCTGAACCGGCCCAATGGACTTCCCAAACTGTTCTGCGACTGACGCCCCCAGCTCCGTCCATTCGGATCCAGTGGACGAGTTCCCAGAAAGGTATTTCTATATATTACGTCATCATTCGACCGACATGTGCCGATCCGAAAAAGCCGAACCTGCAAGGTGGACTGCAACTCGACTGGGGCACGACCAAGCGCTAATTCGAACCAGTTATTTGCGTTACGATGCAGCTGACCGAGAATCTCGTTGCGGACCACATAGCTGTCGGTAAGTTGGAGCGTGATACCGGTTCTATCCGAGCAGAATTCAGATGTAGGATTGAACTCATCGATGAACTCGTTTTCACAGGCGCGACGGAGGAGTGTGAGGACCTCCAGGATGGCAAACACAAGGGGCGGATCGCACATCAGGGATGGGAAAGACGTTATCAGCCGATTCAGGTACTTCGATGCTATGTCTCGTGCTTTGGCAATTCTGTGGGTGCTACAGATTAGAAGGGTGCGGAGTTCCGTGGACAAGCTCTCGGGTAGTGCCTGCTGAGAAGCCTGGGCATTCAGACTGCTAACACAGCCTCGGATAACCTGCCGCAGACGTTAGAATTGGGCTAACAGCTTCCGAGAGGACCGGCACCTTCTCTGCAATCGACTCCATACACGCACTCAGTCCGGGGTGTTTATTAAGACTGTCATTAATGAAATAGGAGACCAGCGACGATGTCAAACCAGCAGCAGAGCGCATGGACTCTATGTCGTGCATTGTCAACAGAAAGATAATTTGACCGGAAGACAAAGACCGTATGTCACTCGCGCGCAACGCGATGTGTGTGGTGAGGCTAGATTTGTGTTTCGATATAATCTTGGCCGAGTCCAGTCAGCAAGAAAAGAAGTGGAGCGGGATCACCAACGTACAGTATGCGCATAATCTTGTCGGATGACAGAGTTGTATTCGACATTACTGGCAACAGATTCATGTGACTCTTCCATAACGGTCGCCGGTGTCTTGGCAGCAATGCGACAGAGCGCGGGTTTCTGCCATTCCATGGCCGATTGTTCATCGTCGCTGGAAGTGAATCCGAAGAGAATACAAAGGAACCACATATTTCGGAATAACGAGATGATGGCTGGCTCCGCTTTCAGCTGCGGGCTGAAATCCTCATGAGCGAGAAGCGCATCAATAGGAAGGAGAAGGGACGCCAGTTGCTCGATCATATCGTCCGTCTAGAAACAAGTCAATACTGTAGCCTCAATGATTGGCAGACCTAAACGTACCTTTACATGGTGATTGGAAATTTTCAGATTCTGTATCGCAACGCCTTTGTCGGCGAACAAAGTTAGAAGCTCTACTAAATATATTTCGTAGAGTTCGGGACGTCGATCCATTTCTTGTGCGAGTCGGGTCTGTGCCGCTAACACCTGCCAAAGAATTCCTGGCATAAATCATAGCGAAGACAGATAACGGATACCATATTATTCGAAAACCGGGGATCATCGGGATTTGCCGAACGATTGATAACCGAGAACACCCGGATGATGTCGATGAACGCACTCTCTGGGGCGGACAGTGCCAGGTCGACTAAGTTGTACGCAATCGCTGCCTCGACCGTTGGCTCTGCGGATCGCAGGCGTTGCAAAAGCATCGAAATGGTGAGGCGAGTTACCTGTAGCAGGGGTTCAGAAGAGCAGAGAGCGGTTCTGGGATATTTTACCTCCTCCATCTTGAACTCCAGAGCCAGCCTAGTAACGACAGAAATGGTACTGATCCCGATAAGCCTCTTCTCCTCTTCAGATAATCCTCTAAGACCCGTTTCGACTGAATGGATGGTGGCATGATCCTGTGCGTTGTATAGAGGATTGCTCATCATCTGAGAGCTGCTGGAGCTTTCGAATATCTCCTTGCTTGTCGCAGCGATGTAATTGAGAAGGGAGTACATGTTGGACATAACAAGATCGTCTCCGGGAGCAAGCTGAGGGAAGATGAGGCGAAGGCGGAAGGATGTAGTACTATGGCCTACCTTGATACAGACCGCGAGACACTTGGCCGCCGCCGCCAATGGAGGTGGGGCGCGGGTTTCGGACGCGAATTCGAACTCGAAGATGGGAAGTGGCGACGTGACGAATCGCCGGAGATGACTAGCCATGGTCCCCGCGATATCTGGGAAACTTGGGGCCGAAATGTTGAACACAAAACAGATGCCAAGGATAATACAACATACTTGTGTACTAGGCAGATGGTGGCCTTGAGGGCAGCTTCTTGAACCAGGTTATCGGCGATAGGAGACTGGTCGCTGAGTAGAAGGAATAAACGAGAATACAATCCCTCATCAAGTTCGTGCACGGCGATCGAACAGATGGACGCTAGTTTCTATGAACCAGGTGGAATCAGCGATGGAACGGATGACGTGCAAGGCTGTATACCAAGCTTTCGGACATGGTCTCCCATGCGTATGTATCCAGGGAAGGCTCGGACTCCATTTCTTGGATCTGTACGAAAAGATCGCCGAAGCATTTCATTGAATACTCCACGGTGGCTTTCAGCGCGATCTCGATCGTCTTGTCCTCGATCTCCAGTTCTGGCGCCGCATGTCGCATCAGAGAGTTCCATGCTTTGTTTGCGGCGGCTGCCTCGTTCACGGGAGCATTGTTGGATGTTTCGGGCGGGGCCAAAACTTGAGCTAGGACCGTCCAATTGGTCTCGATGACACAACAGACAACGAAGTAGCCGCTGAGAGGGCGTCCACGGGATACGTATCTTGAAACAAATGTTTGGACGAAATGCAGGGTGTCTGCGTCGGCACTTTCTTTCTGAAGGATATCCACCAAGAGGTGGTTGAGGCGGTCGACAACGTGAGGAACACACAGGCCGCCGAGGTGAATCATGAACTGATGCCACTGGCTAATCGTCCACTGGAAGGACGTCGAGCTGATGGCACGGTACAGACCATGAAGGGCGGGAGTTAATTGTGTGAGGATATCGAGGGCTACGAAACGTTAGCCAAGATGTACTCGAGTCAGAACAGAAAGGATCCCACAGCTTCTCGTGTTGATCTTTTCGACGATGCTTGAAATGAATAAAAATATAGCTGTTGTCGCTGCTTCGCTATACTTGTCGTGGGAGCTCGAGATTCGAAGTAGAGCCGAAACGGTCGAGTAAACCAATTGGTCAGGGAGAGCCCATTCTACAGCGCATGAGCATTGGACAGCCGGAAGAATGAGGTGGAAGCCCACCTTCCCAGGATAAACATTTATCGAAGTCAATGTATGGGACATCCCTGAGGACGTCTGTGAGAGCTGGCATAAGGGTATCGATAGCATTCGCTATGTGAACTTCTGGAAAGTTTACAACCAGCTCTCCGAAGGCTATGTTGCAATGTACGCGGGAGGCAGACTGTTCCAATGCTCCAGGTCATGAATTCGCTCTTTGCCATGGTATAGCGCACCATGAAGACTCTCTGCTCCGCTTCCGCTTCCGCTTCCATCCCATTTCCATTGGGAGCGGCGCCTTCGACTGGGTCCGCTCTTGTCTGCACTTTGGAGGTGATGATGTCCCGAGCATAGGAAACGTCGTCGGGAGCTTCTGATACATTCGAGGCAATGTCGGATAAAATTCGTTGGTGGATATTGAGCTCCAAGCTTGAGAAAGTTAGTATTAGAATGTCCAATAAAAGCGGCACGAAGACTCACCAGTCCATATCCCCTGAATTATGGGTGTACTGGCAGTAGCAGTGTTTACGTTTGCAGCTGATGCGGTCATCAGCTACCAAACAACGCGTCGCGTCTTGCTCTTTTCCGCCATGGCCAGATCACCAAGTACATCTTCTCCTTCCTTCTTTCCGTCGTAATCCGCTCAGCATTCCTTCCAGAAAAAACGACAAGGCGCCAATCGACGCGCCCAACTCGAGCTGCAGCCCCGTCGTTCAAGGATGAGGACGATTTCGATGCGATTCAAGATGAAGACGCGGTGGAGGACGAAGACGTCGACATGGAGGGTGGGAGCGAGGATAGGTGAGCTTTTCGGCTCTTTTCCAGAAAATTATCTGACGATGTCAGTGCGGACATGATCAACAAGTTCTTGGCCGAGTATAGGAGTGAGCACAGAGGACCGCACCTGCTTCATGCCCTCATTCTACCTCAGAAAGGGAGGCCAAGAAGGTCTCAGCACGAATTGCAGCCTTTCAGACGCACAAGAAGGCTCTGTACGCGGCGGCGCGCAAAGCAGCGAAGGATCTGGCCCGCGATGGGACGGCTTGTCTGTGAGTGTCAACCGGGTTCCGTGCAGGACTCTGTCCGACCAGTTCTTTAGCGAGGAAGGAAAAGCCAAGCTGCTTGCATTACGGAGGGAAGAGGTGTCTGCGGAAAAGTACAGTAAGGACGTTGTTCCATTATGGCACAACGTAGAGGTGCTATCCATTCATCTTCCTGCGCAGAACCGCGCCCTGCTCATGATCAAAACAGGACTCGACTAAAGCCCTCCTTTCTATGTATCCCGCCGGCATCGAGGACTTGTTCCCCCGCCGCTCAAACGCTATCAATTCCGCAAGTGAAATGCGTCGGTGGTCTAGGTTATACTTGCATCTCCCTGTCTTATCTTTGCCTTTCAGTGAGGTCGAACCCCAGCACCAGAGCGGACGCCCTTGGTCAATGCGTAGAAGCTGCGGATGCCCAGTTATATCAAAGCAAAAAGGATCAAACGGTACTGTTAACTGCCTTATATGCACGTCGAGTCTAAACAATGCTCGTAGGATGCTGCAGACGCTTCTCGCCTCATCAAACATTACAAGAACTTGCTGCTCGTTTGACATCGCCCTCTGTACCACGATCACTCTGTTTCCCTGCTCATCACCCACTCACGCTTGTATCCTTACTGTCCATGTTTCATTAGCCCAAGGATTCGGAACCCGCCTGCTCTAGCTTAATCCCATAATACAATTATAGTGTACATTCAAGGAACGAAAATGTGTCTGTCATGAACCCTACTAGCCGGAGATGATGCTTAGCTGCGCTTCCGTATAACGGGCAAGAACACTTACAAGGTCGGAGTCTGATCTTTCTACGACAGTGCTCGAATCCTCCCCTGCTGACCTGGATTTCTTCTCGTTGGGTTGGAGATTCAGGTACTCAGACATGAACATGCGGAACATTATGTTCCAGCGTCGGACAGTCGGCATATGTAACGCAGACGCGTCGTCCTACGCGTCGAGTTAATAACGAGAACAAAGGTGAGATGATGGGAATACTCACCCGGGGCGAATGCCAAACCGAAGGGAACGGGGAAGCAATCAGATGCAGCACGTCGACTCCCTTCGCCAAGAATGGGACGTGGTCATCTCCGATGCCGCCCATGTTCATATCTACCGTCGTCCGTCTGTAAAAGAAGGAAGACCACTTCCCGGGGACCATGCCCTGCTCGTCCCCATATGCGAACGCGCCGCTTTCCCCAAGCCGCTTTTCGACCGACACCAAGGCATCGAACAGCCACGCTGTATCGAGGGTATAGGACCGAATCAACGGGTTCTCTGAGCCTAAGAGGTCCAGGAGGATGAAATGCTCGATCCCAGATATCTCGGTAGATTGGGGACCCATCAGACGCCGCTTGCTGTTGGGGAGAGCATACGTTGATGCCCATTTCTCTGCAAGATGTCTGATGCAAGGTCAAATGGACCACCATAAAGACGTTGTAAGTTTCTACCTTGCCCCGTATATGGAATCGGTATCAGTCCACTGAACGAAAGCCTCCTCCCCATCGAAAAAAACGAGCTGGAGGGTCGTGTCCGACACGTCCTCGTCCTCCTCCATTCCGGCCTCCAGCCGATGTGCCCGGTCGTCCAGAAGGGGGTTCAGCGCTTGCGCGAGGTCGAGCATCATAGCGCAAGGGGCGGCCGAGTCCGTCGCGCCAACAAACTAGGCCAGATGAGACGCCGAGGTTCATATCCCAAAACCAGACGCACCTTGTTGGGCTCGGGGAAATATTTGCTGTCGAAATGCGCGGCCAATATGACGCGTCTTGACGCCTTTGGGTCTTTCGTCGCGATGATATTCGTGAACTGCTTCTGCCCGAACGGTGTAGAGTCATTGAACGCATCCTGCTCTACGTGCCAATTCAGAGCTTCTAGCGTGGACACTATGTAGTTGCGGACAAGGGTATTATTTTCAGTGTCGGCTGAAATTTGCATCAATGCATACGCTCCGAGTCCAGAACATTGTATTGCACTCACGGACACGGGGTATCAGGATTTTCGACAGATGCGACGATGGATTTTTTGGGTCCAGCTGCTTCAGAGGATCCGGGGACGACACCAATGTCGAGATGGCGGCAGCAGACAGAGGAGCGAGTTCTCTTTCGCCGAGCGTTGACCGCTGAAAAGTCGGGGACGGAAGTACAAGGAGGAAAAGCACCAAGGCGCGGGGTAGTGAGAATTCAAGCACGGAGGCCCATGACATGGCCGACTGGGACGCTCGAGGAGGTGACACGCGAAGGTGGGAAATTCAGACTTCCAGACACCGACCATCATGGCCATTTTCGGTCTATGGGTGCGTTACACTCTTGTGCTGCTCTCTGACCGCTGAGGCAATGATATAAAGGTGATAAATAAAGCGGGAGGCCTTGTGTACCAACGAAATTTCGCAGGTCTGCGTTGTCTGGCCGCAGATACGATGCTTTGCTCACCGGCAGCACAGACGGTCTCGCGCAGCTCACCTCGAACGAATACCTGGTCCTCGCGGGCACTCTCCACGGTATTCACGCCATTACAAGTCGGTTATCGCCCATGGGGTCTAGCTCAGGCGCCCAGGTGATTGAAGGCGAGTCGTTCAAGATGACCATCTTGCTTACCGCGACTGGTTCGTCGTCGTTTCACCCGCAATCAAAGAGCAATATCTTACTTCGCGTCAGCGACCAAATTCGTCCTTCTAACGTCCCTGGCCGAACCCAATCCCGACAACGTATTGCAGAAAGTCTACGAAATCTACTCTGACGCGGTGATGAAAAATCCTTTCCACACGCCAGAGATGCCGATCCGGAGCGAAGGTTTCGATACGCGTATTACGGCCCTCATCGGTAGCGGACAGAGCTCTTAATATTCTGGTGGGTCTTGTATTGACGCGAATGACTTTCGTCTCAGTCCTTTCCAAGGATATACGGTGGGCACTGACAGCAGCTCTGAATGGTCCCGATTGGATTACGCATTCACACCGCAGTGCCTTGCTTGGGCTCTTCGCGCGTAGAAAGAGCTACCTCCTGTTGTATCTCGACATGTAGAGTACAACAGTAGAACTAATCCTCTTCATCGTCACCTATCTCGACAGGCGGGAGTGTGAGTGCTTGCCATAGAAGGGGAAACTTATGCAGGCCAAGGTCTACAAAGGGTTTAAGCGTCAGCCCCATGCGCGCATCCATCCGTCCTACAACGGGCGGCACAAAGTACAGCAAGTCATTCATGCTGCCAAGGCACTCGAATATAATTTCCGCACGATAGCCGCCTCCGTATGAGCGCAGCCTGTGGTTGAGGAGCATTTGGGAATAGGCACCGACAAACCAGAGACCGCTTGCGACGGTGCGCAGAAAGTCCAACAATACAAGGTGGCTTTCTGGGCCGTACTCGCCAGGTTGTGGTGCGGGTAGCGTTGGCGCAATTAATGAGATATTGTGAGGGTCGACGAGGTGGTATACAACGACGTATGCGATCAACAGCTTGGACAGCAATTAATGGTATGAAAGGTAACAAGATAGAAACGACGACGAACTCCGAGTTTGGATCCCCAGGAAGTCCGGCCATCCATTCTTTTAGTCATTCGCTCCCTGTGGTTCGCAGGCGCTCTCCTCAGTGTCGGGTGCCATTTCTGCCATCCTAATTCCGCACGGGTGATCGCCTTGCACATCAACACCGGCACGAACAGGGCAAGCAGAACGATGACTGCCACGGAGGCATCGCCCTCTTGAACGAGCTCAACAGTTGAGCCCAGCGCAGTACCGGCAACCAAAAATGCCACAGGACGAGGGACTAATGCCAGCCGTGGACACTCTGGTCCACCAATAATAGAGGAGCAGCAGCGCTGCAAGTCCTTGGCATCCTGCTCTGTGGGATATAAGGCGCCGACGAGATACAAACATTAGAAGACGCACGAGACAACGCTGATAGCTATCCGCCGCCGTGGGTGTGCGTCATCGTGGAACCTATGTCCCATTGCACCGTCTGGAAATGTTGTGAGACACAATATCTGGAAGAGGGCGCATACATACTCCACAGCTCGGAATCGCTCTGCTGGGATACCTTCATAAGTTCGCTCGCATGTGGATCTACAATGTACGGAGAGACGAAATTATCGGCCCAGATGTGTTTCCCCGGCGACCTCCCTGCGAAAGCGATGTGCCAGCTGACGTCCATGTAATCGTCTTTTGCAGTCGATGAGCAATTTTCCCAGTCAACCGGGACGGGAATGAGATCCTATAAACGGATAAAAATCAATATTCCAACAATTAGCGGTTGAACTCACAAGGGGTCCGGCAGAGTGAGCCTTGGTATCTAGATATGGCGCGTACGCCCATTGTGTCTCGACTCCGGATTCCTTCGGGACCTCGAGCTCCAATCGGGTCTCAAAATTGCCGTTGGACTTGTACGTCCGACGACACATCCTGAGGTGTGGTTTGATCCCAGGAATACCCTGCCCACACTGTTTCAAAGTTATTCTAGGCGATTGTCGCCGGCGGAACAAGATTACTTACGGAGTGCCTTTTAATTTCGTCGCGCACCTCGTTGTACGCCTTGGCATTAAATAATCTGGTTTCACGGACGATGCGTAATTGAGTCCTAGGTAAGATACGTCAAAACAGAAGCAGGGAAGGGCGGAAAGAATGTACCTAGTAACGACATAGGGATGATTTTCCACAACATCACTAGCATCTAGGCACTGACTCGTCGCGTTGTGGAACTCTATTAGCGGTATGGAGATCGAGAAAGATTCCAGCGCCAAATCAGCCATAGTCTTTTCGCCGTGCTCCTCCGAGCCAAGGGGAAATCTGAAGGTTGTCCCAGTCAATTTGCATCACAAGTGGCCGCACAAACGTACGGCCAGGGTCGAGTCAATGGTCGTTTGGGGAAAACCGAGTCCGGCATCCAAGAGGAGAAGTTTTTGACGTGGTCGATCAGCGACGGGGAGGTTGGGAGCAGGAGGAACGTCGCGCGGAGATCCGACTCTGCCAGATTTGTGGCAAGAAATCTTGCAATGGGAAGGCGGAAATCAACCGTGGCCGAAGCGTGCTTGTCTGACAAATGGAGGCCATGGAATACAATGTCAGAGAACAAGGGCTTTTCTAGGATATCTTGGTCGCGAAACCTGTCGTTTCCATCCAAACTAAGAGATACCCATACTTTCCCTATATTACCACCCAAGTCAAGTTGCGTGGGCGTGGGAGCCTGCGTCTTCTACGTCCACTGGAATACTCTGCTGGAGGCTTTGGGATCTAGCCTCTTCGCCTTCCGGCGTGCGTACCCACACGCTCACGGCAATGTCGAAGCTCTGCTCGTCTGTTATTAAGGGACGTATGACGTCGCCCGCGTAGTACGACGGCCCATTGTGGTAAAGAGATTTGTGCGGGAAACGCGCTCCTTGAACCACATTGGTGGCGAACGACGCAATTGCCCACGTTGTGAAGCAAAGTAAGGGGATGCCGATGGTCCAGCAAAGGCATTTGCATATGGACATCTTGCGACGACGTGGACCAGGCCCAGGATCCAGACCTAGTTTCAGTTCTGGCATTGAGAGAGACAGTGGGATGACATTGTAAGCCAGGGGTAAGAAGTGAGAGCAGGCCAAAATATGTTTCTGTTTGGATGAGATGGCGACGCTTTCCGCTAGAAGCGGACCTTCCTGATTTGGAGCAAGTCGTTGTGGTGTCTTAGTGTGTTTGCTCATTAGTCCTTCGCTCTGCTACTCTGCGACTCTGCTCTACAGTACAGTACAGTGTACAGTGTACAGTGTATGGCTGAGCAGCCCAGGTATCCCGTCGACGCATCACCAAGCTAAGGCGTGCGGTTAGATCACAACGAACAAGGAAAGCATACGGTGCCGACCTGTATACAGATGACTTTGCGGTCGTAGTCGAACATCAGCTGGCCACTCGACTTCTGCCATTCCGGGGAGAAGTTTCGCACTGCGGGAACGGGCTTCGTGGAATAATTTCGATAGTACGCCCCAAATTGAACGCCAACGACCCAAAGTCGAGCGCTCGCTTCTTTGAGCGCATTCCGTGTACGCAGATGCGCTCTTTCGATCGAAGGATCAACACACGGCGTCCTTGAAAGTGTGAATGCCTCTCTTTCGAGTGCGGCGCAAGGAACCCTGTGTAATTTGATTTTTTGCCTCCAGCGAGGATAGGGTTGTTGGCTGTTGTTGGGTTCCACGACCCAGTCGAGGAGTTTGGACCTTGCATTGCTGGGCAATTCCAAGGTCCCTGTTCCATCGTTCCTGGTCGGTGCCACATTGCTTGTACCCAATTCCGCCGAGAAATTCACCCAGGCTTGATGCTCAGAAGGATCGGCCTTGGCGAAGGATCGCAAGTCATCCGAGTCAAGGAGTTTGGCGATGGAGATGTTGACTTCGATGGCATCCGCAGGGTGAGGTATGGAGATGAGCTTCACTTGGGCTATACGAGTAAAAACGTGCGGAAAGAGAACGGATCGATGGCACCTAAGGCGCTGTTTAAATTTTGGAGCTCATGAAGGTGAGAACGCGGTCACGTGAAAAGCCTCGAATCTTTGGACGAACTGATTTAAGTATCCACCGTGATAACTGTGTCGACAATCCGAGATTCAAGTCTCTATGTACTTGGTTTTCGGTGCTGGTAAATAACCACGTTAGAATAGTCCGCTGATGTATGGATACAAGGAGAGGACACGCCGCTCCTGTGGTTTAATCTACAATTATTAACACTTTGCTCGATGCTTCAATAGGACAACGTCTCCACGATTCCGTCAAGAATCCGAACGGCGTCCGGGATATAAAACTTCTCGTACTGCAATGCCACAGGCGTGCTGAAATCAAGGTCAGTTGATCCTCTTTATTGTGTAGTATAGGAGGGTCAACGCACTCCCAACCAGTGATGCGCTTCACGGGGGCCGCAAGGCGCAAAAAGCAGCGCTTCTGTATCTCGGCGGCGATCTCTGCGCCGACGCCCGCGGTCATGCCCGCCTCGTGCACGATAACGAGACGCCCTGTACGGCCCACGCTCTCTGCGACGGCGGCCGCGTCCCACGGGAGAATGGAGCGCAGGTCGATGAGCTCGATCTTCGCGGTGCGCAGCGCGGCAGGGATGTGCGTCGCCAGCGCGGGCGGCGGGTCCGCGAGCATGTGCAGCGCGGTCTCGCAGTGGAACACGGGCGTGCCCCATGTGAGTAGGGTGAGGTCCGCACCCGCCACGAGGGTCTCAGCGCGCCCGAGAGGTAGCACATAGTCGTCGATGGGGACCTGCTCGACGGCAGAGCGGTACAGAATTTTAGGCTCCATGAAGATAACGGGATTGGGGTCGCGGATAGCGCTGAGGAGGAGGCCTTTTGCTTGAATGGGGGAGCGGGGTATTACAATCTGTTCTCAAGTTGATGCATGGGAGGGGCCGGACGTGTTTCATTCACTCACCTTAAGGCCTGAGGCGCCCATGAAGAAACCTTCGGGGGATTGAGAATGATACAATCCGCCATGACCAACGGACATTGTGGGCGTGCGAATGGTGAGCCCACCAACGTTGTACTGGCCGCCCGAACGATAGCGTATTTTTGCAGCCTCGTTCACCAACTGTAGAATGTTCGTAAGGTTACTCGGTGACGCGAGGTAGGCCATACCTGATCGAACGCGGGGAATATGTAGTCTGGGGACAATCAATACGTTGAGCTGGTGTAAGCTAATTGGATTCACGAACCAGCGAACTGAATCTCGGCAATCGGTGTGTGGCCCATGAGTGCCATTCCGATAGCTGAGGACATTAAGAGGTCTGAGTTGCAGTCGCAGGGGTAGACGTACCGAAGCCTGCGATGCCCTGCTCAGTTAAAGGGGTATTGAATACGCGCTCGCGACCTAGGACATTCGTTCGATAGTTGCAAACGCAACGAAAGGATGTTCATACCAAACTCTTCCGCGAGACCCTAAAAAAGTCATAAGGATAGACTAGATTGTTTGAAGCGAGGGCTGACCATGGTACACCGGAACACACCACCAAAAGCGATGTCTTCGCCAAAGACAACCGCGTTTTCGTCCTTCATAAGGGCTATACTATACTTGACATGAGTGAACGAGCCCGGGGAACAAATTAGGGACGCGCCTGAGTGCATCTCGTACAGCCTGGTAAACATTCATTTTGCGGGTCTCGCGGCCGACATTGACGATGGAGCTGGTTTCTTCTTCATCATTCCATGACAGACCTGGGGTGCGCAGGGCCCTTTCCCGTGTCGAACGCAATATTTGTGAGGTTGCAATTGAAGGTAGATGGCCCCCTGCCGGCGGAGGTTCCGCTGCAGTGGAATAATTACGACGCTACAAACGGTGAGGGAAATCCAAGGCAGCTGAAGCGAACCTACTATCAAGGACGCCAAAGGTAAGCTCGTGAAGCGTCTGGTTGGAAGCATGGGGGCGTAAAGCTAGCCCAGGACAGTCAAGATCCGGTCCATATCAGGTAAATCCATATGTGGACTCTGACTGCTACTACATAAATCCAAATCGACTGGCTTATATAGGCCTGCGCTGTTGGCCAAGCTATGGAGAACGAGTCCACCTTCGTCGCCCCAGAAGGTGTATACACCGTGACAGAGGAGCACAAGCCATCCGTTCTCCATATCGCTTCGGCACCCCCAGCACAACACCCGACTAGAGTCTCGTCCATAGTCGTTCGGTTCCCTCCAGCAAAGGCCGGGGGCGCTCCGGGATTCGCTCAATTGCTCGGATGGCAACAAGGAATCCCGCAAGGAGAAGCCCAAGGACGACGGGGTCAGTCTGTCCAGCAGCGATACTCCGGACGAAGATATGTCTGCGCCCAATCAGGAAACCCGCGAACACACTCTCTTCGCAGCACCCCCTGCGGCGGGAAAGAAGAAACCGTTTGCCCGGCCAAAGCACAACATTCGGACCACGTCCTCGACATTTATTACCCGCATACAAAATTCGGAGGGGTTCCCTCGGTCTCTGCAATCCAAGCAGGGAGATGTGACGTTTCTTTTCTACAACGTTGCCAAGAGCTTTCTCTGGATTGAAGCTGGTTCCAAAGCAAAAGTGCGTACTGAGACGGTACCGCGTTCAGGTCATCTCATGCGCTTTTCAGGAGCCGTTGGCTCGCATAACATTCTCTGCACACCCGACGTGTCATGATGTGAACCTGGCGACCTCTTCTTCAGAGCGTCTCGATGTGATTATAGGATTTGGAACTGGCGACCTCGTTTGGCTTGGTTGGGTCTGCTCAACATTTCCCAGTTCCGGAAACTCATTGCCCTCTAGATCCAATAACGTCCCGGTACGGTCGTTTAAATAAACAGGTGCTGTACCCGTCAGTGTGCCCTACTATCGTACCTAACCCGCTCTGAAGGGTAACATCACCAATTCTCCGTGTACCGCCGTTCGATGGGTCCCATCTTCATCATCCTTGTTCCTGGTCGCACATGCAGACGGGACGGTAATAGTGTATGATAAGGAACGCGAGGACGGGAGTTTTACGCCTCAGGACCCAAGCGGAGTGGGATCCTATCGACAGCATATTTGTCACGATGCCGCCGTGGCATCCCGTTTCTGGCGCCGGAGTAGGCACCCCAGGCAAGGTGGATAAAGTCGCGAAAAACCCTGTGAGCCATTGGCGTGTCTCGCGGCGGGCCGTCGTCGGCAAGATAAATACTACGCGCCGCCAATCAACATGCTTACCAAATTTGTGGCAGATTTCGTTTTTTCTCCCGATGTTAAATACGTTGCTGCCATCTCGGAAGACGGCTGTCTTCGAGTTATCGACGCGCTGGCAGAACAGTGAGTCCGCCCCTTGAGGAACTTTCTATGTTCTCTAATCATGCACAGACTCGTTGACTGCTACGCGTCCTACTTTGGTGCATTGACGTCCGTCGCCTGGTCACCAGACGGGCGATTCATTCTCGTATGTGGCCTTTTCTCCAAGTGACTCTCACTTACCCTGTTCGTCCAGACCGGGGGGCAAGATGACCTGCTAACGATATTCTCTCCATGGGAGCAGAGGGTCGTCGCCCGATGCCAAGGACATTCATCCTTCGTCTCTGCCGTTGCTTTCGACGAACTGCGTTGTGACGGCCGAACGTACCGGTTCGGGAGCGTCGGGGAGGACAACAAACTCATTCTCGTTCGTACTCTCCTCTGCCCATCATCGTGTCCCGATGCTCATAGTTGCGCAGTGGGATTTCTCGAGCGGTGCTCTCCACCGGCCAAAGTTCCAGGTACTTGATTTCTCCGTTGAATGGCTATCAGCTAAATCTTGGTTTTCTTAGGCAACGCATCAACAACGTGTTTCCATGTCTTCGACGGTCTCGCTTGCCTTTCGCCGGGACCGCTCGACACTATACCTTCCTACGGGAGACGACAGCCCGTTCCCGCGATATCACCCCGCGCCCTCTAGGAACGAGATTGCTGTCGTCCAGCCGTGCCTCGTGCGTACTTGATACCACTCGCTCGCATTTACCCATTCATTTACTGGCTGGCCCAGATAAAATCCATCGACAACGACATCCTCGGGACCCTCGCATTCCTCCCGCGGTCGATCCTCACCTCGACCAAGAGCGGGTACATCAAGCTGTGGATACGGCCGCTTGCTCTGCGGCCGCGGATAAAGCACCGGCATCCTATACCGGATGTTGACGCATTATAGGGTGGTGCACGAACGGACAGTGAATCTAACTTATCTCATGTTCCTCTCCATGCTGGCCAGGGAAGGGCTTATAATGTAACTGATCAGAGACTGATCAGAGCGTCGAGTCTTCCGCCTTCCATAAGTATTCCATCTTGTACATGCCGCAACCCGAGTCCGCATCTCAAGCTTGTCCGTCCTTCCCTGTACCTCCAAATGCCAACAACCTACTTGCGAACCACCACGACCCATCTCAGTCAGATGCTCTGCGGAAAAGAGAGCTGCCTCCCACGCCAACATGAGACGCTGCTCCCGCCACCCTGCGACGCCGTACTGGAGTATGAACTGCCCTCCTAGTCGTTCGATCGTCTTCGAGTTGCCCGGCGGCCGCTTTCAACGTGTCCGCGTACTTGCTCGAGACGTTAGACACACTCTCTAGATGCCGGCGCCGACGGGCCCGCCGTGAGGAGCTCCAGGACGCGGTGCATCGACACGAGGAGTGGCGTAGCAGTGCGGTTACGGCTGCGCGAGCCGACGGCTAGCGAGTATGTACTGTTCGCGCGGCAGGAACGGGACGGCGCAGATGGCGAACTGAGTGCTGAGGAATGCTGACGTGCGCCGCGGGGGTAGTGAATTCGAGAGTTGCGAAGGCGCCGGGCACGAGGGTCGCCCGGACTTGGTGAAGCGACGTTTCGAGGTCCGAGAAGCAGATGTAGTCGAGATCCAGGTGGGCGTTGGAAGTGACTATGAGGTCGCTAGGGACGTTTGCCTTTGGTATCGATGTTCCGTGCGCGCGTTTTAACGCTCTGAGTCTCTGACGGGAGGTTAATTGATGAGTATCTCCTCGGGAAATCCGCGCATATATCTACTCACTTGTGGTCGGTGTTGCCTATCGTTCGGCGCGTGAATAGAATCACGAGAAAGAACGAGTCCCAACATACCTGTGTCCACGAGAAGTGAGTACTCACGACCCATCTGAGCACCGCCAAGTTCCATGATGACTCCAGCGCCAGAGTAATACGCCATCCGTAGACAACGAGTTTCTCAGAAAGGAGCTCAGGTAGGTCTGTGTGGTTCCTGACTTCTATACTTCCATCGCACACGGCGCTATGAAACTGCTCATCGATATGGCAACGGTCTTGGACTGAGTGGAAACAGAATGGTCGACCAAACGCGCGTAGTCACTTGGCCAAGCGACGGAAGTCGGTACGATCACGGTGAATAGAGCTTGGAGGGATTCCGATGGCTTGATAGAACGCTTCGGATGTTTCGAGATGTAGCACATGAGGACCACTGCCAGAATGGACACAGAACGCAAAGCCGGGCAGAAGGATTGACTGGGAGCTCAAGTGGGCGAATTCAGGCGTATATTGCGAAAAGCGCAAGTTGTCGATATATTTCACGGTATCTTCGAGTTCCTCGAGGAACCAGTCCGTTGTGTTGATACGCACAGTGGCGTTCATGTTGAATGGGGCGAAGACTGCGAAAGAGAGTAAGGGTGTGGCACGTGGCCGGCGCGTCGCGCGTTAAGTTGAACGCCGTTTTCCTTTCCTTCTCTCATCGATGGCCAAAGTACAGCTTCTCTACCTTCCCACCACTTCAGATCAGTTTGAAGTCACCATCGCACTCGCTCAAGTTTTACACAGTGATGACTTTCGATCCTTTGCGAAAGATGCAGCGGATCTCTCCGATGGCTCCGATAGCTCTGCGAACCATCGAAAGCTCAATTTTGCGGTGGAGCTGAACCAGAGCACCGTTGGAGCCACGAGGAACGACGGAACAGGCATATTGACGTTGCCAAGCGGCGAGGTGAGGTCAAAATTCCTCGAGTGGGTGTTGAAACGCAAAAACCATGTCCACGTCGGAGGGAAGAAAATTAAATTGCAGAGAGCTCCCTTTGGCACACGAGAAAGCGAGGCTTTGACATTGTCAAAGACGCCATATGTGGACCCGGCGATTGAACGAGAGCATCATGTTTAAGCTCTACGCACTGCAAGAAGCCCTTCGCGTTGATGTCGTGCAATTTGGATTTTATTACCGGGACTATCCTCCAAAGCCAATCCAAGACAACGCTCCTCCTCCTTGCGCAAATTCTCCGTGGAATGGGAGAGGTTATATTTCAATACAACACCCCCTCCAAGACGACGCAGCAACTCGCCTGGTCCACCAAGCGGTGTCGCCTGGCTGAGGTTTGACTACGACCACAAGATCATTTGTATACAGGTTGGCAGCATGCTTTCACCCGGCTCGGCACGATCTCATAGCACCCATTAGCTTGGTGACGAGTCGACAGAGTACCTTGGTTCTAATATAAACATCTCTTTCGCCAGCATTTCAAAGATTGCGATTGGGTATGATCCTAAACCATGTAAGCTTCGCAGTTACTTTTTGATTGGTAGTTCCCCAACATACTGTGGCTCCAGATGTTTGTTTTGACACCCTTACCCCACCCGTGTTGGAAGGAATCAAATTCCACCGAACCCTCATCGGAGACGAGGCGATAGACAGCCGAAAATCGAAGACCCGTATCGGATCTTTGGAGCCTGGTCACTTGCGCGTTGCGCCCTATGCCCAGCACGTCCGCATCGTCTTGTACAATGACCCCGGCCGGGACATTATCGAGGTATTCAGCCGCCTTTGCATCACAGCTGGTCTACCTCAAAATATTCTTGTCAATTTCAAACATCCATACGTCCTGGAGGCATCCAAATGCGATTTTTTCTCGGCCAAGCGCCTCCGTAATCTCGATATAGCCTACCGCAAGATGGACTGGGAGGTGGCTTTTCAGATCGAAGCCCTTCTGCACAATATCATGCTCCACACAGGCGAAATTGAACGTCTCCTTCCCCAAATTGAAAAACTGAGTCGGGAGAAAGGGAGCTCGTTCGTCGGATTGTTTCTCCAGGAGTTTCATAGATATCTTCGGGCCAAGTCTCTTCGGGAGAGCCCTGCCGCGTGCTTCACTAGGGTATTGGAATTATTCGAACCCCGTTCGCTATCGTTGCAACCTGGGGCCTTCAACTGCTGTCACGTGTATGTGCTTGGTGCCTCATAAGTAGACTCTGCTCCTGATATTAAAACTTCTAGGACAGTTACGCC
This sequence comes from Mycena galericulata, assembly GCA_029289565.1. Taxonomy (NCBI): domain Eukaryota; kingdom Fungi; phylum Basidiomycota; class Agaricomycetes; order Agaricales; family Mycenaceae; genus Mycena; species Mycena galericulata. The sequence goes on from JARKIA010000067.1 coordinate 644,569, forward strand.
GACGCGAATGATTCTGGAAGGCCCCTATCCAGTACAATCCAACCGCATCATTCGCAAATATCACAAGTTTGAGGACCGCTTCCTCCGTGTCGACTTCCGTGACGAGGTATGCATGTTTTGACTGAGAATTGTCAGTCATCTGAATCAGTCCAGGATAAACTTCAATACCGATGGGCCCGCGAAGTTGACTGGTTCTCATTTCGTCCGGGAACGAGTTGGTGGGATCTTGAAAAAGGGGCTTGTTCTTGGTGGTCGGCAATTCGAGTTTCTGGCTTATTCGACGTCCGCATTACGTGGCCATGCGGTTTGGTTCATGAATCCTTTCAAGGATGACACTGGAGCGTGGATAACCTCCGAAATCATCAGGAAGGATGTCGGCGATTTCGCTGGAACACCACTCTTGAAATGTCCCTCAAAGTATGCCGCACGACTCGCCCAAGCCTTTACTGCAACGGACCCATCTGTCAGAATCAGTCGGAATCAATGGGAAGAAGTACCAGATCTAATTGTGCCCTGGGCATGAAGAGGACGAAAAGTTACATTCAAAATATGTGTACACTGACGGTGTCGGGACAATTTCTCGTAAATTAGCTAACATGATTTGGCAAGCTCTGTGTGAAGCGCGTCACACTACCGGAACGAACGCGATCCAGCCTTCTGCGGTATGTTCAACCTTTAATCAATTGTTCGCAATGGCTGACATCTCGCGTCAAAGTACCAAATTCGGTTTCTGGGATACAAAGGTGTGTTTATTAGGCATGAGCAAAGTTAACAATTTTGACAAGGCCAAGGTGTTGTCGGCATCGACGAAGAGCTGGATAACAATGCCCAGGGCATTCTTATGCGGCTGCGACCTTCCATGAAGAAATTCGAATCCGATGACTGTTACGGCCATGAATGCAGAAATCGAAATAGCAATGCCTTTCGAGAAGCCAAACACAGCGTATCTGAACAGGTACGATCTACTGTCGAATGCTAGCTCGACTGCTCACAATTATCGCAGGCCGTTAGTCATGGCTCTGGAGGATAGAGGGGTTCGCCAAAATGCGTTTCGAAGATTGCAAGATGGTGCAGTCGCCGCTGCTCGGACCATCGACGATTCCATATCACAATTCCGATTCGTGCTGAGGGACCATTCTCTTGGGAATGGCTTCCGCCTATCGTTCCTCCTTCAACAACTCGAAAACTTGGGTATGGATCTGCAAGCGAAGCATCGAACCCCAGGCATCGATAACGAGTTTCTACGTCAACTCCGTCAGGTAGCGATGAACAATGTTCTTCGGGATATCAAGCACAGTGCGCGGATCCCCATTCCAGAGTCATATCTTCTGGTTGGTGTTGCCGACGAAGGACCGGCATACACGCGAGCGGGCTACACCAATGTCTACGAGCTACCACCTGGCAAGATCTATGGTTTACAATCTATCGCCTCAGTATATGATCTCCGGCTAATCATCTGTCAGCGTGTATCCACCGTCGCGATGACGAAGGACCCATTTGGCTCGAGGGATCCTGCACCATATCTCGGAGCCCCATTGCGCATTTGGGCGATGGTAAGGCAGATCTCATGAATTGGAGGCGCGCAATAACTGGTTCACACAGTTCAGCGGGTGCAAGCCATCGGGAAACCTCCGGAAGGCATGCTTTGTCTCTTTGCTGGCCTGAAGAACTGTTGTTGTCCTCCCTTCTCAATGTTCTCCAAACGGTAGACATCACCTTTGCTGGTGTGCGAATGTCACTGACATATCGTATAGAACCACGTTCGCTCGCGTCTTGCTTAGGAGGTGGAGATCTCGATGTATGTTACTCTTGTCCACTTGTCTATCTGTTGCTAATCGATTATGACCAGGGGTAAATGACCTGCTCAGTGACAAGTTGTTTTCTGACCAAACTGCTTTATAGGGACATGTACTCTATCATACAGTATTCGCCTCTTTTGCCTCCGAATCAAGGTTTGTGCTCACTCCCATGACGTTCGTTGCTGACCCGAAACGTATCCAGAGAAGCCGGCCTCGTACCCCGACGGCGATACTCTGACACTCGAGCGAGACAGCACTGTGGACGACATTTGTGACTTCATTGTTGAATATATCAATTCCGATGTTTTGGTTTGTACGCCGTCGCAAATTGTTACTGTAATCTTACCGTTTGCCAGGGCCTCCTGTCCGATCGCCTTCTAGTAATTGCGGGTGAGTGTTCCGTGGTCTGCTTATCACTATTGCTTACAGTATATCTGGAGACCAATCAAAAGTTCGTCCATCTCACCTGGAGAGTTTGGGGATGTTGACATTTCTTATAGGAGGGAATGCACGACGAAGATTGCAAATGGTTGGCGGCGCTGTGTTCTCAGGCAGGTGGAAGTTATCTGGTTTCCGCGACTAGCTCATAAAGTACAACACAGGCCGTCGATTATCCGAAACAAGGGATTCCGGTCGACCTTGGACAACAATAGACTGCCGAAAAGGCTGATCAGATGCAATCCAGATTGGCACGCGGCCGAAGTCGTTGATCCCAGGAAAACAGACTACTACAGATCCGACAAGGCGCTGGGTGACCTCTATCGGGCTATCGAGATTGATGACCCCAAGCCCATTGATTCCGATGCTGGTGTTGGTCCAGACGTGGGTCTCTCTAACGACGTATTGCTAAATCCCATCTATTCCATCCTGGCTCCGAAGATCGAGAGCATCATCCCGGATTACACACAACCCGATGGGACCTGTGCCGAAACAGCAGTCTATTTTTCACAAGTATTCGGACGAGCTCAGATACATTTCAAGTACGCACACGGTAACCAACGCTCCAGGTATCAAGCTGTTGGAGGCGGAAATCGTGGTCGGGACTATTTTGGCGAAGTGTACCCAGAAACGATGGCGAAGCGATTGCATCTTTCGTATGCGTTATCATGCATCGACGGTGGTTCGGGATATCCAGAAACAAATATTGCCAAGGGAGAAGGATTCGGATGTATCCCCGGAGAAGCTGCAGGCTGGTCTCACACGGGCGTGGAGTGCCTGGGACTTCAGTCTCCGCCACGAGACGGAGTTTGGAGCAAAGAGCTTTGGCCTGATTGCTTTAGGGTTAATTTTCGATTGTCTGGAACTGCTTAAGCAATGCTAGACCGGCCTCGCGATAGATTTAGATAAATGTAAATCAAGTCACATTTTCCCCCTTAGTTTACTTCTTGGTCTCGTTGAAGAACGCCCAAGACGGTCAAGTGCAGTCTCGCTAGTCAGACCATCACACTAGAGTTTTTTAGGGGAGGTGGAAAAAAACGTCAAATCTGGTGAAGACTCAAATGCGCCGTGGCGAGCGCGGATTCGGGACCGAGGTCCATGACAACGCCAAACAGAACAACGCTTTCTTCCGAATCGGGAACGTATGGTTTTGGAAACGGTTCACCTGCCCCAAAGTACATCCCCAAAGTGCCCACATGTACCGTGGGGACGCAATCAAGTCGGGAGTGGTATTATGGGCAACATATTGACAACGCAAAAGGAATAGAGGACCTGGGCCCTTACGGCTTGAAGTCGCGTAGCCCGTATTCTATATTATCGTCCTCCCCTTTCCAGCTATCCACAATTAACGTCATGACTTGACCGGAAGGTTCTATCAGTTCCTTTTTCAGGAGTCCATTGTGAACCTCGACCAGATTACTTAAGAGCGGTTGCATTCGCTGTGAGAATTGTCGGGCTGCGTCTGGATCGTCACGGAGGATGGCAGGTTCGAGACCTTTGAGAAGAGGTATCTGGGTTTGTTTTCAGACGGCTGATCCGCAGAAATAAAGCAGGGAACGTACGTCACCAGCAACGGACAGCCTGAGCTCATCGTTTCCATCGTGGATCAGGAGACGAAAGTATGCAGATAATCTTGACGCGCTTGCGTTCAATATCGTCGCATGCGAGACATGACAGGCGTTTATCCGATATCCTAGGCGACGGAAAGATTCATGGGAGCAGATTCAGGGATGACTTCGGTACTCACAGTTGGTGGCATTTAGTACAAGCCCGCACAAACGAATCTTCTAAGCTGGAATGGAAAGAAATCTGCGACTCGAGCCTGCACCGAAAAGGCTGCCGGGACATTCAGTCGACGACAGGACTTGTTTTATCGAGACAAACGGGTGGTGGTTTTCGGGAAGTTCATCGACGTCAACATCTTCGACAGGCTTCAGGATGATGTCCAGGCGAGGTTCAGTCTGCGGTTCTGCTTCGCGTTTCAAATCGGTTTTGCGTCTGCGTTAGGATTGTTTTCAGGACTTAATGAAAGTTTCAGGATCGAGATAGCGTACTTGATGAGACTTTCCCTCCAATCCGCCAGCAAACTAGAGTTTGGGTTGATCAGGTGAATCTGCCTCTCAGATGTACCGAGCCTGCCCCTGAATTCACGCTCAGTGACGCTTGGCTCCAGACGCAGGTTTTTGACGAGGTAGTGACGGCCAACTTGCAGGCTTTTTATCATGTTGCTTTGTTCCTTTAATAGCAAAACTTTGAGAACATAACCATTCAAGCCACGAGCCCATGGCTCATTGATAGCGCAAATCTTGGATATGTGGAGTGTAATCGCTGATGTAAATGGTCCCGGTGGCCTCTTCGACGTGTAGAAGCTGAATCGAGTATGAGCCGCCAGTGAATCGTTGGCAAAGAACGGATAGCATGTACCTCCTACCACACAGCTCAAGTATTCCCGGTCTCGTCCTTGCCCGATAAGTTTCAGTTCGCTTTCCGTGATCTCGCTCAGGGGCCCATGGGCACTTTTTCTCCTGCAGTATGTAGATGAGTTGATGCGGACAGTCAAGCTGAAAACCCACGAACTCCAACAGTGCCTTGAGGTCTGAATTTTTTTCCGCATCACTGAGTTCCAGTTTCTCAATTTTAGTCTCCACCAATTTTCCCTGAGCGTAGCCGTCCCAGCGCCGCATGAGGACATTCCTGAGCGAATAGAATTCTCCCACGTTCATGGTCGGCCCCTGTTGGGCGGCAGCATCCCACATCTCGATGCGGAGGACAGACCCTGAGAGAGACCGAGGGCACCAGTCCTCCTGCCACTGGTTTACCCCCGGAGACGACCGTGAAATCCGTGACATATAAACTATACAAGTTTCCGCTCTGGTGGCCTGAAGAGAACCTGTGAAGCAGGTAGCATCAAGGAAAAACGGGGCAAAGTTCATGACATCCTCACCTCAACCGTACAATCGAAAAAACTGTCGGGTGCAATACCGCCGGATAATAACTTGTGTTCCCGCCGAGTTCGTCTCGGGACTCGCAGTAAGAAGTCGCCTCCAATTTGATTTATGGTGCCCATTGCTGCCGTCCTCTTCTCCGTCACCCCGCGCCACCAGTCAGTCAATTCTAGACAGAAGGCCAATTCCGCGTGAGTGGCTTGGTAGAATGGCGTGAACGATACTCCATAGCCCTCCGATTGCGGTGCTCCACCACGGTTGCCGTGCCCTAATTTCTGTTTTGAGCAAACAGCCCACTGCAATCGATCGTGGTAACCATTCGCCGTGATTTGGCCATTGAACTCGGTAAGCTGTTGAGCGTATCAGCTTTAATCGCAAGGGTTACGAAAGCCGACATGCCTTGATTCCGCGAAGAATGAGAATATCACTCGGCTTCGCCGTGGGTAACCACTCCTGATAATTCTTCGTAAAACAGTTCACTCTGAATCCTTCTTGGGAACTTGAAGGCAAAAGCGAATCTCCGCCGTAGTCTGTCGGGTCTACGAGATAGATACAACGGGACCACTCTGGTTGCGCAGTGAGAGAAGGAACATAGAAAAGAGGCAGAGGAGACGGACCTCCTTTCCTAGTCTTGGACGGGGGCTCATTGGAAGTAACAACTCCAATGACCGAACAGAGAACACCTTTACTTTTTGCTTTGACTTCAGAGAGCGAAATGAAATCAGACGGAATCTGAATCGACATAAATCAGAGAGAAAGGGAACAAAAGAAAGACTGCTACCTGAAGGCATGTTGCTTGTTTAGTTCCCGCATCTTCTGTCTCGGCCGTCGTCTGAGTCGTTGCGAGGCGAGGAGGCGTCGAGCGGCGTAGGTGGATGGATTGAGTGCTAGACCTAGCCGCCAGCACCGGTAAATCAGCGGAAGGAATGGAAACAACAGGAGCGCTCCGTTCCAGGGAAGGAAGTCGATTTGGTGGAGGGATTGTCGAGGGAGCGGATGGTATGGTGCCAGGAGCCGGTAAACCGGCCTTCAGCTTCCTCTTTTCCTTTCGGGCCTTGTTCTTCCTTTGCTTTTTATTCAAAGGCTCCGTCGTTTCTGGTTCCGCTGTGGGGGTCGAACGAACCTGTGCACTGGGGTCCTTACTCGGCGGCCCGATTTCCGGACGAGTACAATTGGGTAGTGGAACGGTGTCGGCTCCTACTGCCGGTCTGCGGTCCACGAGCTTCGTCGTCGATGCGTGATTGCCATTCGCATTAGGCGGTCGAGAGATCCTCGGAGGAGGCGAGTCTTCAATTAGCGGATCCCTGCCGTTCGGACGGTTTTCCGTCGGCGCCGGGATGTGGACGACGTTTGGCGGGGCAGGAACCGTTGCATTTACAGGCCAAGATGTTGATGGGAAGGACGATGGGGCCCTGGGTTCAGGCGGCTGCCGAGGTGAGGCTGTAGGCAACGAGTTGCCGATATTGTGTAAAGGATTGAGGGGATGAGTGGGACACGAGGGACGACGCTGTTCGCACAATGTAACTGACTGCATCTGCATTGCCACCAAATTGTTTGGTGGAGCGGCCAAAAGTGGCTCCTCGTCGATGGCCATCAGGCTTTCCCTCGTTACGGCCAACACAGGCGTGGTGGCATGTTTTGGCGTCGAAAACCAATCATCCTGCACGGACTGTGAATCAACTCGCAGATCTAGAGAGGCTATTTCGGCTTGCGGCCCTAGATGAAAGTATTGGATGAGCAAGCTATGGGATGTAAAGAGTACAACTCACGAAACCATGTGTCAATCTTACATCCAGGCTCCTCAGACCATCCGGTAGAATTTCCAGCGCAACTCCTCTATCGTAGCTCAAAATGAGGGGGATTGCTGTGGCCATAGAAGTTACTTGTTTCCTCGGAACACATTGTACACCTCTGAGAGATAGATGCAGGCTTTTGAGCCACCTTGAAGTGTAAACCTTTGCTCTGGAACTCTTCGGCACAACGTCCAGCAAAGTGGATCTCGACATGCTTCGTCCCAGTTGCAAGCGAGAAAGTTTCCATCACGATCTTGTATTTCGCTGCAACAGGTGGCCACCTCATATGGACCTTGCCCGATATGTAGCCCGTTTCACCCATCGCCCAGTCCAGGAGGTCTGTAGCATCTTTCTCCTGCGATGGATCCTTGAATATGGCGATGGAGTCTCCGAAACAAAATTCGGACTTGTGGCGCTTCGCTCCGCGGTCTGTGTCTTCAGCCACGCGCTTCATGGTGGTTGCAAGGAGAAAGGGGTCAACCGTCTCAACCGTGACGCGTCGCTTGTTGATTCGGCGTGCAAGTCACGGGGTCGTCACGACTTCCCAATTGGGCATGTCTGTATCTCTCCCGACCTTGTTCTTCCGCGCTCTACACGATGCGTCCAAGGCCTTTAATCAGTCCGCTTTCGAGAAATCCACACAGGTTCATGGCGATTTACTCACAGTCACCGCAATCTGACTCCGAGGTTCACAGGACCTGATTCGATCCAGTTTGACGGATTTGAAATCTTTGAGCGCACGAATACTCGGTCTTTCTCTGTTTAGTCCAAACGAGATACTAGAAGACATATCTACGCGCGACTTTGATATATCTTCTAGTTCCTTATTCCCTTGCAGAGGTGCAAGGACGCGTTAGAGCAGAAGGAATCGTTGAACGCATCGAATTCTTAAAGCAATCTCAAGTTCGTCATTTGACTCTCGGCGCCGTTTCTCCAGTATTTGATTTTTCCAGAGATATATCTCTTCGTTTGTATCCCATCTGGAAAACTATGAGGTCATCCCAGAGAGCGAGCGAACACTTCATGCTCAGGATCCTGCTAAAATAAAGGATCCTGCGAGCCGACGAGAGTTGAAGATTAAACAATACCAGCGGGAGAAGGAACTCCGGACCAGAATCGAGGTGAATTATCCCCTTGCTTTTGACTACTCGCAAAGCTCATTTGCAACAGACAATTCGGAAACGACGGGGTGAACTTCCTGTGGAAGGAGAATCAGAATCGGACTTCGATCTAATAGCATCCCTTCTACCGAAAAAGGCAGACGACAAGGAGGAAGAAGAAGAAGAGGATTCAGAGTCTGAGGACATTCTCCGTGAAACCATCCTGCTACTTCTGCGGCTTTGCTACGCGCTGGCACAGTCACAGCTATTAAGCCTCAGCCAAGAGCTGGAACTCCTCCAAAACGCCCCCCTTGTGCCGCCCCCGCCCCCTTCGCGACCAGAGGACGACCGCCGCGGCAAAGAACGTGCCGCAGAAGTCGACATGTGGAAGCTGGATGCTCCGCGTGGTGCCGACGGAAAGGGTCCCTCTATTGGACCCAGACGGCAAGGTTTGTTGCCTCCTTTCCATACCGTTTCATTTATTCTGAATGGCCGGTAGCCTTTGAGGCCGTTCACTATTCTTCCTGCGGGGTCCGTCCGACCGTGCACAGTTGGCGGCGCAGGTCTTCAGCGCAGGACACCGCCTACCCACTATGTCTATCGACGAATATCTTCAGATAGAGCAGGAGCGCGGGAACATCCTCACTGGAGGCGGGTAAGTCTGCTTTATTCTTCATCTGGTTTCCACATGACGCGTGCCAGGCCTGCTTCTGAAAATGCACCAACATCATCTGAGCAACTGAAGCTCGACTCAGAGCTCGATGGATCGAAGGATGGGGCTGAGAAGGAAGAGATGAAACGACTCAAGGACGAGAATTGGGCGCAGTTCACAGATGAGAACCCAAAGGGAGCAGGAAACACCATGAATCGAGGATGATGATCCTTCGATTTTAAAAATGTACTTACGATGTGTACTATATCTATGCAATAATGTCACTTACTTTTCCGGACTCCCTCCTTGCTATGGTAACTGGTAAGACAGTCAAGTATATTATAAAGAGCAGTCAGATAAATAACACATGCAATCCTCCGCGTGGACTGTTCTAACACAACGACTTGAAAGCAAGACGATAGACAAGGGCGCAACGTAAAATCGTGCGGGCCATGCGGGGCATCAGCAGTTGCACTGCGAGGCTTCCGGCACTTCGCCCGTCGCAGGGCGTTGTGACGTCGATTTCTACAGAAGTATGAGGCTAGACACAGTTGTGAGAAGAATAAGACCGTACTCGTGTTCGCATCAGCCTGGCCCTCCTTCTCCATTCCGGGTAAGGACATAGCAATCTTCTTGAAAAGACTCTTGACGTTGTGGCCCGCTTTCGCAGAGGTTTCCATGAACATAATATTTAATTGCGTCGATTTCGCGGTGGCTTCCTCGAGCGTTACTTGCCTGTTCAAAATAATCCAGTGAAATGAGGTATCCAACTTGCTGCGGAGACGAACCGCTTGTCCGAGAGATCTGCCTTGTTCCCGACCAGCACAATGATAACATCGTTCCCCCGCTCTGACCGTACGTCTTCTATCCATTTCGTGGTCGACATGAAGGACTGTCGGTCTGGAGGGCGTCAGAACGGGCCAGAGGCGACAGGAGGGATCATTACTTGTAATGTCGAAAACCACGATGGCTACGGACGAGTCGCGTATGTATGACGGTATGAGGGACCTAAATCGCTCCTGAATTGATCTATTTTACCAACCCATTCCCTAGAGGTCGGAATTCATGCTCACCTGACCAGCGGTGTCCCAAAGCTGTAACCGCACAGTCCGGTCCTCGAGATACATGGTTTTACTGAGAAAGTCGATACCTATTGTCGCCTGATAGGTGTTGTCGAATGTATCATACATGAACCTACCGGCGCCATCGAATTAGATGAGGGCCGGATCCGATGGAGGGAGGGTTACCGAGTAATAAGACTTGTCTTGCCAACGCTCTGGTCGCCGAGCAGGACGATTTTTGTACGCTTCGGCGGTGACGAAGAGAAATCTGCAGTTACGGGTGTCGACGGGGCGTCCATGGTGAGAGGCTAGAGTAGGAGAATGGATGTCTTGCTTCACGCAGGAGACCAATTCATTAGCTCACATCAACCACGTGTCCGGCCCGGTTCTGCGCCTCGCATATTCGTTAGAGCTGCGATTTCAAGAAAAGAGAAAATGCATGGGAGTACAGGAAATAAAGGGGGAAAAGGTATACAGAAAAGGCGCAGGTGGGTATGAGGGAGTCCACGGGTATAACCGTTCAATACTACTAGTAGCCTGAGGCTTCTACGCACTCGAGAATCTTATATCCCGTATCTCCAGGCTGTCATATCTGAATCCTCTGGCAGTCAGCATTACTTGGGGCGCAGGAGGCAGCACTAAAGAACGCAGTCTTGATGTAGCCCGGGGCGTGACTCAGGCAGAGCCTTATGGGCTCGACATTATTCTACATCACAAATTTGCACGAACATGGACTCGGTGCATGGGTTGGGCGATGACGCGCTCAAGGTCATCGTCCAGGGATTTTGCCTGAAACAGACTAAAGTGGTGCGGCAGGTAGCCAAAACCTGGGGTATATAAAATACTCTTGCTTTGCGCGTCGTTCCATGGTCGGATAGACCGTGCACGGTATGAGTCCTGGAATTTGGTTCGGCGGCATGCACTCGGAAATCCGTGCGAATTTTATCATCGAGTGTATATTGGACTTATAGTTCGCGAGTCTCATCGAACAGGAACCGTCCAAAGGGCCTGCGAATTTCGATAATCGTGGTGCAGGATGCTTACCAACCATCGCTCATCTCCGACACTCTCCAGCAGTTTACGCTCGTCAGACTGGGGCCTGTAAAATGAGGCCCACTCCGACCAAATCGAAAATGCCTCATCCTGTTGATGGAGTTGACGTATGCCTTAGGACCGAGTCTCGAGAGGAACTCACCTTCCAAGACAAGAATGATTCGCGCTCGATTATCGTCGTCTGCGCGATTTCCTGGCCCGGAAACACGCCCCAAGTCACCGCGTTACGGCCTCCCTCCGGTACGTTGCCGCGGCACTCACCCTTCAATGAATTCTGCATCAGAAATACCACGGAAAAAAGCATCACGAACGTTTTTGTTTCCCGCGAACCAATGTACCCAGCCTTCGCCCCGCTCAAGCACTCTGCGCTCGATGGCATCCACATCATCCGCCTTGCAGAAGAACTCAACGAAACCTTTCTGGAAAACGTACCCGGCGCGCGGGCCCCATCCAACAACATCGTCGCTCGAGCTCGCGCCGTCGATGGCGGGCTGCGAGCCGACGGTCCACCAGCCGCGGCGCGTGAGGCGTTCGAGGTGGGGGATAATCATGAGCGACTCAGGCGATAGCGGCGCAGGGGAGAACGGCGTCAATAGGATCTTTGAGTGCAGGTAGTCAAGGAATATGGCGGTCAGATCGTCCAAAGTCTTGGGGTGCCCGCATTGCGTGATAACTTCAGCATGCTAATACGACGGACTCAGCGGCGGAACAAATGGAGAAATCAGATAGCGCACGCCGATAGCGGGTCCGCCCCAAGGCCCGTTACTGCCGAATGCTGGGCTTTTGAAATCGCCGAAACGGCCGTTAGGGAAGTCGTCCCATGAGGCGGCGTTGTTGAGCTCTCCCCGTCCGGCTTCACCCTCGACGGCGGGAATATTTGCTAGGCCGATTGTTGCCGATGTTGTGGCGCTCGACGGTGTCACGGTTAGTTCGTTCTCAGCGGGCGCTTCCTAGAAGAGAGGTGAGCGGCAGCACGGATCGAGAATGGAATTTATATACTGCGATAAGCTTATTGTGCACCTCCTCGGAAGAGCCCGCGCCGGTCCACTTGAGGCCCTCGAGTACACGCTGAACGCTCTTCTCGAGATTGAGCGTGCACAGATGTACCCCTGGAATCGCGCCTTCGCTCGTGAGGCGTCTGATCATCTCCACAGTCAGGTGCACACCGTAGTCTTTGACAAGCTGGTCGTCGCTCTCAGCTGGGGGTCAGATGCAGGGGAGCGTCGGAAAGAGTGTATCCCTTACTCGGATGGGATCCAAGGCTGCCATGACGGAGTCTGGCACGCGCGTGCCGCAGAGTTTAGTTAGACGCAGGAACGACGAGTAGGTTTGGATTGGCATGATGCCAGGGATGATCGGGACACTGATTCCGGCCTCGCGAACCTTCTGGGCCCAGTGGAGGAAACCATCGACGTCGTAGAAGAGCTGGGTGACTATGAAATCTGCGCCTGCCTCGACTTTCGCCTTCAAGAATTCAATTTCAGCGCGCTCATCGTGCAGCTGGCCTGTGTGCCCGTCAGGGTAGGCAGCGACACCAATACAGAATTGCGATGAATATTCCGGCAATGAAGCGGATGTAAGCCACAAGGTCTGTGCCGTGTGTAAATCGCGAGTCTGTTGGGGTCCACTCCTCCTCGCCTCTCGGAGGGTCTGACAAAAATTAGTGCACGTTCTATTCGACCATGGAACGACCGACCTCCGCGCAAAGCAAGAATATTTTGTATACCCCGGGCTTTGGCTGCCTGCCGCACCACTTTAGTCTAGTTTCAGGCAAGATACCTGGATGATCACCTCGAGCGCGTCATCGACCATCCCCTGCTCCATGTTCGTGCATGTCAGATGTAGAATAGTGTCGAGCCCATACTCTGCCTGAGTCACACCGGCTAGATCAAGACTACGTTCTTTAGTGCTGCCTCCTGCGCCCCAAGTAATGCTGACTGCCAAAGGATTCAGAGATGACAGTCTGGAGATACGGGATATAAGATTCTCGAAGCCCTGCAAGAAAGGAGCGTCAGTGTTTGTAAGTATGAGTGCATGAGGAGATACAGACCTGGTCTGTCCTCGGGGGAAAGAACTCGAAAGTAAAGAACGGATTTGACGGGCCATGGCCGTGTATCTTGTCGATGAGCTTCATGGGAAGGCCGTCTTGGTGGAATGGCGTCGGAAAGGCGCGATATGGAGCGCGTCGCGCTTAGGCTCTGTCACGGCGGTGACACGGTCGCCGAGGGCCGTCGCCGGCAACTTGCAAGGGGCAACAAGTTCCCACGTCGCGGTGCTGTGACCTGGACCTTTCCAGACCACTCGTGTCAAGGAAACACTCCGCTTTCCCCAGTTTCACTGTCGAACCGTCGGCCCGAGCGGTGTGATCCTCGGCCAACGAATTAATGCAAGTTGCCTCACGACAGGGACAACACTTCGGAGCGCCCCAAGTGATGAAGAATGCCCACCTCGTCGAAGGAACGCGCTGGAGACCACGAACGGCTGGGAGTCGCTCCCCAGTCGGCCGTGAAGAATGCAAGGTCGGGGCCTCAAGTCAAGATTCGCCCATCGAACGAGGCGGAGACCACGAGCACTCGGAGCGACGTACGTTGAATCTGCCAATCGTCTCGCTCGCAAGGTTTCCGTCGGAGAATCTGGGCGGCGAAACAAGAAATGCTGGACAGACTGAGCAACTGGCATTGAGCTCGCTGGAGGATCTTTTTGTGCGGAACAAGAAGCTTTGAGTGCTGGGTGTGCACGTATATTCACTACTGGATCCTCGCTGTCTCTGGCGCACGCTTCTTGGAGAACAAGAGTGTATAGTGTGAAGATGTGAATGCAAGCTGGATGAACCTACGCGACAAGTGCTGGCGAGGAGCTCCTAAGCAATGGCTTCAGACCGTTCATCTGTTTGACTCTCAATGGGCGAGCTCTCTGAGACACCTGTGCTACTCAGATTCGACACTGGATGGCAGTACATGGTTTTGTACAACATACGGAAGGAAGGAAACAAGCCACGAATCCTGAACGCGCTCCCAGTCGCGTCGCGTGTGTTTTCCTATGTTTTCCTGCCATTCCATCGCCATCATATAAATAGGCCCAGGCAAGCTCTCTCTCTCTTCATCCTGTACCACCATGGCCACAAGAGCCACTCGCCGTTTGCTCACCCTCACCCTCACACTCGCTCTCGCCCTCCCAAAGTCGACGCTCCCTCCCGTCCTTCCCCTCCCTACTCTCGTCCCTGCCCTGCCGCCGCGCCCTGCGCCTGTCTGCGTTGCCGGACTCCTTCGCCCCTCCCGCGTCGTTGCCGGCATGCCCCACTGTCATTCGCGTTCCATCCCTCAGCAGTCCTGATCCCTCAGCCTGTCCATAGCCAGGCTTGTAGCCCACACTGCACTGCTCCCACCCCCCGCTTCCTCTGGTCACCGACGGCCCCCGCGCTTTGCGCTTCCCCCCAGCACGCTCAACTCTCGCTTCGGCAAGGCCAGCTCGCGCAGCAACGTCAGCTTCGCATTTGGCGTCGTCTTCGCCCATGCCGATATCGACGCGTTCGAGACCCGCGCATTATACGTGCAGCGGGTCGGACTGGCGCTCTTGCCGTCCTCCATCCTCAAGATCGTCGTCGGCGAGGTTGGGAAGGGCTTGGGGAATGGCAGGCTGAGGGCTCTGCTGGGCGGGAAAGGGCTCGCTGCCTTCGTGCAGAAAACAGGCTACGGTGTAGCTGTGCGCGTCGGTTCCTCGCGAGGCTTGCGGCTGGTGGGCTCGCTTTGGCGACGACATAAGGTGCGTCTACAGTGTCTCTTTTTTCCTTCTATGTTCTCATTATCTCTTCTCTAGGCCACGGTCATCTCCGGCGGTCATCGCCATCTATGGAAGCTACTCTTCCTCATCTCCGTACGCCCTCCCTTCCCCTCCTCCTTATTCCAAGCTGACATCCTGTTGCACAGGTCACCGCCGCCTTGCTCGCCTTCACCCATTCCCAGGTCGTCTCAATCGATCTTCGCGACATCGACGCCATCGAGTCCGCCCTCGCCTGGGCGTTCTCTGGCTTCCAACTCGCCTTGCCCCTCCTGCCGCATGGGAGACCTTTGGGCCTCGTCGTGGGCGAGCTCGCCAAGACGCTCGGGCGAGGGAAGCTAAGGAAGCTCGCCGCAGGGATCGGAGTAGACGCGGCGTTTCTGAGATTGGTCCGAGGGATCGCGCATCGGCTATTCTCATTTTACTTGCCTAAGGCCCTTTCCCGCATCTACGTGCGTTTTCTGTTCGCGCCATCCCGATCTCCTACTGATTCCTTTTCCAGGCGCGCGTCTTCCCGCTCGTCCTGCGGCAACTACGCAAGCTGAACGCCTTGCCTCGGGTAAGTCATCTCTCTTTTTCGCTTGTTCGTCTTCTAACGGTCGTATAGTCGATACAGTGGGCTGGGCTCCTCCTCCTTGGGTCCGTGTCGTATCTCGCACGCCCTCACCTCCCCGCCCCTGCTCATCTCCGCGTCATGGTCGTGCAGCTGACCACCGTCGGAACTGTGAGTTGTTTTCTCTCATTATATCTCACGGCACTCATTCTCCTACCAGTCTTTCTCCCTCGCCGGCAGGCCTCCTCCTCCCACGCCGCCGCCCCCGCTGCCGGGCTAGTCCCGCAAGCCGCACCGTGGCGTCCAAGGTACAATCGAATCGGGACGCCGAGCCGGTCGTACGCCACGCTGTGCGGCTACAGCTATTCAGAGGCCTCGGCAGACGCGCGCTCATAGTATATCCTCACATACCCTCCACTCCGGTTAGACTTTGCTTCATCTTTTCAATGCCGTCTTTTTGTTTATAAGCATCCATATACCCTACATTCCGTTATACCCATCGTTTCGCGCATATTTTTCACTTTGGTTAACCTTATACCCTTTGGACTCCCTATACCCTTCTTTTCACGCACATACCTTGTATACCCTTGGGTTTCCTATATATACTGAGATATCTTTAGCTTAGATTACCTTATACCCTCTAGACTCCCTACAGTGCGCCGCATCACTTCCCGACTACCGCATTTGGTGTAAACAACTCCAAACTTTGTAACCTTTTCAGTGGCCAGGAAAAAACATTGGTTTTCTTAAAAACAGTGGGAATCGACTCAGTTTGATAGCAGCTATCCAGATTGTAAAGGGCTAAGCCATAGGATAAGTTTTCACTTTTTGGATCCCGAAAAAGTGACCGATTGCACAGCCACACACCGATAGCCGGCCGCCAGGGGCTCGGTCCGGCCCATACTAATGGTATTTCACAGTTTACTGCATATATGAGCCTTATTTGAGGTGTCAGGTCACAGGAAACAGCCGAAATAAGACGGAAAAAGTTGCAGAAAAGTTGCAAAAAGTGACCGATTACGTAAGAAACTCCGTTTTTGGTGCCATTCGCATTCTTTTCAATGGTTTCCTGGCTAAAATGTTGATCCGAAGGTCTGAATCTGGCTCAGAAAGTCTCCACGTGAGTTGCAAGGAAGTGGTGCGGCGCACTGTATACCCTTTTTTTCACGCATATACTTTGTATACCCTTGCGTTTCCCATGTATACTGCGAAGTGTAACTTTCACTTGGAATCCCAATGAACAGCTCCTCCGTCTCAGCACAAAAATGGCGTACCTCACACAAGTGCGCGAGAGTATGTGGACGCAGTAACGTGATCTTGTCTGGTTATCAACTTGTGATTACAAGATCGAATGTTCCAGGACAAGTTCTTTGAAGTATCCAAACCAAAGATTCAATATATTTCATCATCGTACAAAAAGATACAAGTAGCTGGACACGGTGCCGAATCAGTGGTTGTTGGTACCAGCGGCTACGGTATATCGTCAGCATCGCCGCGTGGGGTAATATAAATGGGTGCGCACGACAAGTCCCATTCGCGGCCTGGATGCACGTCGGTGGGGGTGTGCAAGTGGAGGATATGTTCTGGCTGATGCACCCGCTCCCAGAGCCGGGGTACGCAAAGGGTTTGGAGCCGGTGCAGCGCGTGGCCATGGTGTTGCCGTTGCCGACGGCAGCGTAGCCGCAGCAAGTGAGGCAGGTGAGGTTCTGCCCGGGCCTGTGGGGCGGTGTCGGTGAGGAAGGAGGGAGATATGGGAGGGTGGAGCAGGCTTACAAGCTGACGAAGGCGCCATCAGAGACTAAGTTGCACGACGAAGAAGCCGGGTCTGTAGTAGAGAAGAACAATGAGGATGATGATAGTTATAAGACGCAAGGTGAACTTACAGAGGGAGTACTGGCCAGGGGGGCAAGAAATGCAGGACGCCGCGCCTCTCTGGTTCTGATACGTGCCGGCGGGGCAGGCAGCGCAGACGCCGATCGTGCCGTTGTCTAGAAGAAAGTGCTGTCAGCGCTGCGCAGGGGATGGATATGGAGTGGCCAACGTACTCGGGGCGGCATGTCCGGTGTCACACATTGCTTTGCCGTTGTTCGTACCCCTTCCGCCGGCGCAAGTGTATCCTGGGATGAGGATTGAGTGTCAGAATAAGATTTATCGACGTCGTGCAAGAGACGAAGACGAGACGGACCTGGGGGGCATATGGCGCAGGCGCTGTTACCGGTGTCATAGTATCCCGCCGGACAAGTTACTGCCCCGCGCGCCTCCACCGCGTTGACCGCGCCCCTACGAACGAACGGCGGTCAGCATTGCGGCATACATTTGAACAAAAAAAACGCGTACTTGGGAATGGCTTGGACGGTGGACAGCAGCATGACGGCAGCAGAGACGAAAGACGCAGCGAATAACATGATGTGATGTGAGTGAGAAAAAGGTGTGTGCGAGGTGCGGTGGGGTGCGGTGAAGCGAGGATTTGAGCAGAGGATGCCCCCGAATTTATACGTTTGGCGAGAGGGCAGAGGGGCTTGGACAAGCGGAAGTCAGGGCGGGTAAATAGAAATTTCAGCGGGTGTCAGAGGGATACACGCGCGGATGTATAGGAATGTCGTAGCGAGTCTCACAAGCCCCGCCAGTCGCCATAGCAAAGACGACCCCAAGCAGCGCATGGAGAGACAAAGCACCGACATCTTAAGGTAAATTATTTGCCAGCAGAAGGATCTGTGTACTCGGAGGAAATATTCAACGAGTTCAGTTGATGTGGTTCAAAACAGAATGCCAGTCGGGCCGGCGGACTCCGGGATCCGCCTTCCACCATTCAACCTGAAATTGCTTGCCTTGCTTAAATACCTTGCTCTGAGAAACTCTGTGGAATAAAACTCTCAAATGCTCCAAACTATCTGCCCTCAATCTCTGGTGTTACTCTACTTGAACTTGCTCGCTAACCCCATTGCATATACTCCCGCGGGCGACCGATTGCTTGTGAGACCCTCTGCGAGATTCCTATACATCCGCGCGACTTCACTATGGCACCCGCCGAAATTTCTATTTACCCGCGCTGACTTCCGCTGGCTCCAGCCCCTCTGAGTTTCCGCCAAACGTATAAATTAGGAAGCGCCTTGCAGCAAAAACCATCGGATTCCCATCCACACACCCCTGCACATACACACTTTCTATCCACTCAAATTTGCTATCATCATGCTCTTCTCATCTGCCTTCTTCGCCGCTGCTTCCATGCTGCTCTCCAGAGTCACCGCTCTTCCCCAGTACGTCGTCGACGACGTCGCCGCTGAACCGCGCTCACCTTATTTCGCAGACCTGAGGACAGTGCTCTGTCAGGCCGTGCCACTTCCGCTCCCTGCGCCGGAGGCTCCTTCCGCTTCAACAGCACTACCTGCGCGCCCTGCCCACCTGGAAGCTATTGCACCGGAACGTCTCAGCCTCAGCGGTGCGACAGCGGGACCTACCAGCCCAGTAAGTTGCGGTTTTTCATGTCCGTACGACCACTGATCAATTTCTGAAGACGCCAATTCTACCTCTTGTATCGCGACCACTCCCGGCCACTACCAGAGCGCCAAAGGCTCCACCTCTCAGGTTCCTTGCCCCGCAGGAACTTACCAGCCCTGTACGTTTTCGCGTCTTCTCCTTTCGCAAATCATCCTAACCCCTTGATCAGATAATCGGCAGGCGTTCTGCTACGGCGCGCCCTCGGGTCGCTTCCAAAACATGTGCGTAATCTCCTCCACACTTTCTTCTGAGCTTGATTGACATTTCCTCCCCAGGACCGGACAAGCGACTGTGTGCGGAACCTGCTGTGGTTGGGCCGCGCCTCTGCAGAACAACAACGTCAATCCCGTCAATTGCACCGGTTCTAAGCCCAACTCTTACCCCTCCTCCGGTGACGGGTGCATCAGCAAGAACACTGGTTGTGTGCACGCTCAGACTTGTGTGCAGAGTGCCAACGGGTCGTGCCGTGAGTTTTTCATCTACTCTTTCACACCGTTGTTCTTACTTCTACCCATCTAGCCGCCCAGACCTTCTCGGGCTAAGCGGCAAGCTGGACTCCAGTTATCTTGACTGTTTTGTTTCGATTATGAATTTAATGAACCTTTCACGCTTTATTTTGGTTATCTGACCTGAGCTTGCGTATCGCATCTTAAACGTACCTACCCCAAGGTCCCCAACATTCTCAGCTTGTGTTCATTTTTGTATGAACTCTGCTCCCTAATCATCTCGAACATGTGCGATGCAAATCAGGTAAATCACTTATCAAAGACAGTTTGCCTTGAGAACATTATATCTGCGTCCAAACACGTTGCACGCAAGCGCCTTACATATTTTAGCACCCACCAAGCTGCATGGCCGTTTATTCCCGCCGTATAAAAAACCGGCGTCTGTGAGGAAACTTAAACTACCACACCATGCATTTTCCCCACCTCACCTCGCTGTTAAGACCGTTCAAAAGGACCGAAGAACAATTCTACCGTCTCGAAATCCAATTCCTCCTACTCGGCGTGCCAGGGGAGAAATATGGACACCACACCGCACTAGTGTACCACCCGCCAAAAAAAACCTTCCGAATGGTCGTTTGTAGGCTGGGTCGCATGGAGAAAGAAATCGCCGATGCGGAGCTGCTCGGAGAAATCCGGATGCACAGGCCGTACGCATGGGATGAGGTGGAACAGGCTACGACACCTTTCGTCGAGTCGAGGGTCAACAGGGTCTCAAGGATAGAGGAAAGTGGGAAGAAACTGTTCGAGGACCTGCAGAAGCGAACGGCGGATTTGGTAGGGAATGATATCATCCCCGTAGCGGTGTACCTGGTCAAAGTCACGACCAACCGCGAACAGTTGCTCTACGACGGGATGGATCCCACTCTCCCGCCCGGCTACTTGACGTGAGCATATTCTTCACCATATGATGCACAGACTGGACTTGAACAGGTATTATATCGGCAAGGTGGCGTAGCCTTTGGTTGCGAAGAAGGCGTCGGCAAGCACAAGACTTACGGACGAGTGAGCGTGTGGTCCTTCAGTATGATAAAACATTGTGGGCTTCTGGTGCTGACAATATTTCCCTTCAATGAACGAATAGAATGCCGCGGGTATCAGGAAATTGGGCTGCCGCCGGCAACTGGGAGCAACGCGCGACGCTCCCTCGGCGGATGACGTCGTTATACATTTCCTCTCTCCGGCACGACGCAGAGGCACAAGTTCTACACTCAGCATGCAGGACCGGAGTAATCGAAGAGAAAGATCCGCGATGGCCAAGGCCCAAGTGGCTGTCTTTGTTTGCAGTGTGGTAGAGGTGGTGGCCGTGGCAGTGCTCAACAACAGTCATGTCAACTTCCTTGAAATACAAGCCCTTTTGAATCCACACATCCTTCATCGGGGCATAACTCCTTTCTCCTTACGCTGTGGTTCTGCCTGTGGAGTAGGATAAATCAACGCTCGGGCTCTCGTCGAGGAAGGAACCCCTCAGGATCTCCTTCCCTCCCATTCTTGACCAACTGCACTCCCGCAGCTAAGGCCTTTCCTACTACCGTGCGCTGGCCCCAACAGATCCAAACTTTAGCACCTAGTTGAAGCTAGATAGCTTCGATGTCCTCCAAGGAGCTCGAAGTTCGGTGAGAACGTCAGTCGACGACGCGGTTGCCCAGGTGCCCGCGAAATCGCAGCCTTCTCGAACGTTACTGGCTCATACCATTGTCCTTATTGAAGTTGGCTGTCCTGCGCCGTATCCCCTGATTCCATCATCGCCAGACGCACGTCAGTGCTCGCGGGCCTCTCGACCCTCCATGGAACTGCGGAGCGGACCTGGGCCGCCTCGAAAATGCATTCACGACGATAGAGACCACCACTTTGGCGCAGATTGAGGCCACGAGGACATTTGCGCAGACAGTGTCGGACCACAAGATCGTAATTTCCGCCCTTGCTGAGCTCAATTTATCCTTCATGGACTTTATAAGGGGTTTGGGGAAGGCCAATGACCAGCAGCACCGTTGGCTGTTTAAAGTCAACGCCCCTCCACTGTGAAATTCTGAATGACTTGGTCGAGAACCAGGACACTTACTATGTGAAATGGATACGTGAACTCCGACCCATCCCGATGGGCAGTATATATTTTGTATCGTCGCCCCAGAAAGCAAGCGCTTCCAAAGCAACTGAAGCCTTCATCCAATGAACAGTTGAAGCAGAAACGCTCGAAAACAATGATAATACAATTATAGCACAGATTGTATGGATTATGGTACAGTTTGCATGCATCAGAAAAATCACATCAGCTTGGCCTCGCGCTTGGCCTGCTGGACTTGCGCGAGACGCTGGCTTCGGAGCGTCATGTGTGTACCTTGTGCCGTTTTCTTCGGCGCGGGCGCAGGAGCCGCAGCAGGGAGGATGGAGGATTGCGAGAGGGAAATGCGGGTGTCGTCGGACGCAAAACCGGGAATACGGATGTTATGATTTCGTTCTGAGGCGGAGATGAGTACAGTACAGGAAGAGATGGCGGAATGTGGAGGAGACGGACCGAGATGCAGCTGCAGATCGCGTACTTCGAGCGTATCGCCGCCGCGGTGCTTCGCGAGGCGGCACGCAAAATTGGTCACCGAGTCAATGAATTCGTCGGCAATCGAGAGCAGAAGCTGCGGGCAGTCTGAGCACGTAGAAGATGTCCAGGAATGTCATAAACACGCACATCTTCGACCTCGGGCTCGATCTTGACGTTCGGGTCGACGCTTGCGACGAGGTCGTGTATTGTGCGGCGCATGCTGAGGTCGCCAGGCGCGTTTTTGCGCGGCTGCGTGCGGTGGTCGGGCGTGAAGTTCAGCGGCAGCGGTTCCTCGCGCGCGATTTGGGCGGGCGTTCCCGAAATGCGGCCCGTAGGGTTTCCGCCGGTGAGCGACGGCCGCCCAGGCCCCCAGGACACGGGTCCGGGGTTCGCAGTGTTTAGCGACGCGCTGATGGGGTAGGCCGACGCGTCTGGCGAGGCGGAGAACAAGAATGGGCTTTCATCGACGCCGAGTTTGAATGCGGGGTGAGTAGATTGCTGCTGCGGGGGGATGGGGGCATTTTGGGTAGCGGGCTGTTTCAAATATGCGTCTGTAAGGTTGGTGGCACTGATACAAGTGATAGAACAGGGCCACCTTGGGAGCTGCGGTGGCCTTTGTGCGATCCATTTGAACTGCTTGTAGTTTCTTGTGTCTGTGTAAGAAGGTGGATGTATTGAACCTGGGGTGGGTCCATACCTTGTACATCTCCTTGCGGGGTCATTCCGCTGGTCTTCATGATTTCGTCCAACTTTTGGTGCAGTGCGCCTTCTTTTGATTTATCCCCTGAGGACATGAGGGTTACAAACTCCGCCAGCATCTCGTGGTCCTTTTGGGTTGGTTTCGGTGGCCCGTCCATTGTGCCAAGAGGTTTCCCGAAGGAGTGTGTTTGCCACCAGACTCGGAACCAAATACTTTCCTCTTTTCTCCCCGAACATGGATGTCTCCGGCATAATAGCTTCCAATGCAGCAAAATAGTACGCCTCGACTCTCTCTATGGCCACAATTCTTACCGAATACCCAGCCAGTCCATCACGGTCGAAAAAGAGACGCCTCTCGATGTCGATGCCGCACTGCTAACTGGTCACTGACCTGAACCCGATAGATGAGGAGAGTTACAAGTGCGAGAATAAATTTTTCTCCTACTAGAACAGGTCTTTTCAACTGTTGACTACCTAGTGCAAATCTCGAAGAGCACCTCCAATCTCTGGCACGCGACGGCGTGCAAGCCCTTTTCGCCTCCCTCTTCGCCCTGCCTACACAACGCTCAGAAGACGGGCCGCTCGCACAATTACCACCGCCGACGACGCACCTCCCCCGTGCAAAGCCGCTTCCGAAGCCGAAGCCGCCGACCAAATGGGAACAGTTCGCTGCCGCGAAGGGCATCCAGCACAAGGTGCGCGACAAGCGCGAGTGGGACGAGGAGCGGCAGGAGTGGGTCAACCGTTGGGGCCGCGACGGAAAAAACAAACGCCTGGAGGAGCAATGGATCACGGAGGTGCCGCTCAATGCCGGTGCGTGCTTTCGTTGCTGTTTTTTTATTTCTGGCTCAAATCCTGGCTTTGCTTAGACGCGGACTACGACCCACGGAAGGTGGCGCGCGACGAGCGGAAGTCGCGGGTGGCGAAGAACGAGAAGCAGAGGCTGGGGAATGTCGCGCGTGCGCAGGGCCCGCGGGAAGCTCGCAAGCAGGACCTAGAGCGGACCCTCGCGACGTCCCGCGTCAGCACTGCCAGCATGGGGAAGTTCGACAAGAAGCTCGACGGGGAAAAGAAGGTGCGCGGGGTAAAGCGGAAGGTGCGTTGCCGGTCCTCAACAGACCGTAAATCTTCCCTTACAAAATCCCTTCTCTTTAGTTCGAGCCCACAGAAAAGCCGCTGGAGGAGGAGAAAAATGCATCTCTGGCGCTAATATCACGGATGGGCAGCGACGCAAAGAAAACGCGGCGAGAGCCGGCGCCGGAAGAGAATGTGCTTAATGTGCGCAAGGCTGTTCGCTTTGCAAGCAAGGGCCGCGGCGGCGTTGCACTTGGTCGTTCGGCATCAGGGACGAGGGGTGGCCGTGGGGGACGGGGAGGGCGTGGAGGGCGGGGCAAGCGATGATTTTTTACCATATTCGGTCGCTAGCGTTTGTTTACCCGTGATTTTTCTTCAAGCCGTTGACTTCCAGCTCTGTCTACTAAGTACCAGCGCCAACAGGCCGTTGAGTTGGCTCCAACAGCTTTCTAATATCATGCCTTCCTCGTGTGCTGTCTCTTCTCTTTCTCCAATGTCGCTTCAACCGGCCAGTGAGCGGCACTACGCGCGCGCGCGATAATAGTTCTGCTTCCGAGAGCTATCACCTTCGAGTCTCGACATTTTACCAAAATAGCCTTTCTCCTTCCTCGAAGAAGGCGTACAGCTGATTCGTATCTGCAGCGCTGACTGTAGCCCGACTCGGTGGAAATCAAAATCCCGGCCTCTATGTCGGACCGGGGCATTTTGGCCATCAACCCGACCGAGAATCGGCGAATTGCTACCCATGGATGACCTGAAGTGTACGGTAACTTACCAAGATATCAAGCAGCAAAGTCATTCCAAGTTCCGATACAGAATCGGCGGATTGGTGACCGCAGAGCTATTCAATGGGTCGACGGACTCGCATTGCCGCACACAGGCAGACACCATGAATAATCGACATTGGTTCACTGGTAGTATAAAAACACCTAGTAGGAGCCCATACTAGTAACTCATAGTATCCCGATAAACAACCTCTGCAATGTCTCAGCTCTTTCAACCTATTACTATTGGGCCCATTATACTCAAGCACCGTGTTGTGCTCGCGCCCCTCACCCGCCTCAAGGGTGACTCAAACCATGTCCCTCTGCTTCCCCTGGTAAAGGACTACTACACTCAGCGTGGAAGCACTCCGGGCACCTTACTCATTGCCGAGTCAACCCTTATAACGCCCAAAGCTGGAGGCTTTCCCAACATGCCCGGTATATGGGGCCAGGATCACATTGACGCTTGGAAGGAGGTAAGAAGTACATTCTTTGGCGACACTATTCGTCCCAGTGAACTTCAAACTTCAGGTTGTCGACTCCGTCCATGCAAAAGGATCCTTCATTTTTCTGCAGCTTGTGGCATTAGGTCGCACCGCCGTGCCAGCACTGTTGAGAAGCGAAGACCCGACGTTTCCCTATGTCTCTGCTTCGAATATCCCAGTCACTGCTGATGCTGAGAAGCCACGGCCGCTCACAGTTGCGGAGATTAATGAATACGTGGGTTTCTATGTCCAGGCAGCCAAAAACGCCATGGAGGCCGGTTTCGATGGCGTCGAGATTCACAGTTCGACCCCGATTTTCGTTCTTTTCTGTGCGGTTTCTCATCTCTCCCTTAGATGGAAATGGCTGTCTCCTGGATCAATTCATCCAGGACGTTTCGAACGATCGGACCGACGAATACGGGGGGAGCGTAGAAAATAGAGCCCGCTTCCCGCTTATGGTCGTTGAAGCCGTCACCAATGCTGTCGGCCAAGATAGGACCAGTATCCGTTTCAGCCCCTGGAGTCCTTTAACAGGTAAGAGCTACATGGCATACTTGTCCTTGATAGTTTCAAAAACTCCCTTCAGGAATGGGCATGACCGATCCGATCCCGACATACACCTACATCGTATCGGAGATCAAGAGACTGTACCCCACGTTCGCGTACATCCATCTCATCGAGCCTAGGATGAGCGGGGACACCAGACTTGAGCCCTCGGCGGAGAACGCTGCCCAGTCAAACAACTTTATCCGTGAGATATGGGGCGAGCGTCCCTTGATCAGCGCAGGAGGATACACTCGAGAAACAGCCCTTCAGTTGGCCGAGCGCAAAAATGCACTCGTGTCCTTTGGGAGGACGTTCATTGCTAACGTATGGGCCTCGTCTTCGTGATTTATTCAACGCCGCTGATGAATGAGCCTTCCAGCCTGACCTACCCCGGCGCTTGGAGAAAAACATCCCTTTGAACCCATACAATCGTTCCACGTTCTATCTGCCCGGACAGGACATCCCTACGGGATACACCGATTATCCTTTCGCAACTGAGGTGTAATGAGGTCTCGGATTTAATCGCTTGCTTGGTCAACCCTATGTATGCTCTATGACTTTATACCTTCAATGGGACCGAAGTCCCCTGCACAGGCGAAAGGGCCTTGCATCGAGTAGTTCCCGCACTCGGATCCATATCGATAGATTTTGCGACATGTATGGCTGAGTGCAGAGTATGTGAACTTAGACTAAGATTGTGTACCATCGCAAAACGGACCTAATGGAGGAAACCACTGAAATAATGTATCAGCCGAAATGGCAGGAGTCCGCACCAAGACCATCATCTGTTTGCGTTAGACTAGACTTCGCCTTCAGCGCGGGGAAACCGCTCCTGATACTGGCCGTCCCACTATTCAGGCCGTGGTGACGGCGCAGAACTTGATCTAGCGGTCAATAGGCCTGCTGTTCTGTCATAGGAACCCGTGGGATATGAAGAAGTCAGAGAGCTTGCCGGAGAAGACAAAGACGAGGAATCCACGGCTATCCACGGTGAGATTATAACATGAATATCCTCACAACAATGCAACTGACGAAAAGAGATCAAGAGCTGGGAAGGATTCGGAAAGTGTCGAAGCTAGGCTAGGCTGATGGTGCGACCTGATTACAACTTTGACTGTTCTGTTCCTTATCACAACGAACTCATTCCATGTAAATGGACGGTAAAGTAACGATGAAGACTACACCGCTGACGGGTGACTTGGACGGCCAAGAGTCCATGGGTCATTGCAAGCCCGACCCGAGGACGGCGTGGCCTAGGTCGTACTTGTGAGCACAGGGAGACAGCACAATCAAATATTACCTTCCAGTGGGCGACACAGATTGCCACTTGAAAGCGAACCACGGAAACAGGAAAAATTACATAGTTACAAATGAACAGACCGGAAGTCGATTAACGACAGTAAGATGGAAACCACCGAAAGGGAGGAGCACATAAAGCAGTGACTCACGCCTGGCCCTCGCCCGCACCATCCTGCTCCTCCTCTTCGTCCTCCTCCTCCAGCTTGTCGTCTGGATCTAGCCAACTCTCTTCCACAGTCGCCTTTACGCGTCGGACATACTCTTTCATATTCTCCCTGTACAGCTGTGCGGCCTCTGCGTTAGCAGGACTGTTGGGGTTCGGGTCATGGAGGAGACTTTGAATGGAGGTAAGGATGGCGGCGACGTCGTAAGTCGGGGACCAGCGATTTTGGAGGATGTCCAGACACAGCTCGCCGTTCGCGTATACATTCGGGTGGAACATGCGGGACAGGAATTTGACGGTCGGCGGTTTGTTGGGGTACGACTCATCGAAAGTCAGCACCAGCTTGAATGTACCGTCTTCGAAGGGCGTCTCCGCTGGTCGGACGTACGAAGTGAGTGTGCGTACCGCTACGATCGACGCGCCGGGAACTAACCTGGGCCAAAGATGACTGCATTCCACAGCATGATGTTGTCCGGGCACGGGCTTCCGGAGATGCCTCCAGGCGGATCAGTCGAGAGTCTCTTGAAGTCTCGAATGAGACGGCGTTTGCAGTTGGTCGACTGCCAGTGGTTCGAGTATCAGCGGTCGTTCGAGTACAGTCGCAGGAAATCGCACCATTGAAGAGATGAGAGAATGAAGGAGAAAGGATGAGGACTGATAAATCGGATCGTGTAGGGTTAAAGGCAAGATGCTGTGGTAGATGTTTGGTTACAGGCGTGCGCTTCAAACTCACATGGAGTTCCTGATATGGCAACGGATGATTTAGCGTGGTTTGTTTCGAAAGAGTCTTTCGATCGGCCATTCGGTTGCTCGAATATTTCTCGACTATGGCCGTGGAAAGAGTTCGAGAATCAGGGAATGAGATTACCATCTTGGTCGGTCAAAGCGAGAAAAATTAAGCTTGCTCGTGCTTGGCTGATGCGATCATCCACCTCGTTCACCTCTCCTTCAATCAGGCCTCCGTGCGCATCTGCACTAAACGAGTGGAAACGCCAGAATATCTGGAAATGAATTCCACAACAGCCCAATTCCCAGTATCCAATCCTGAGTTCCAAATTCTATCAGCCACTGCCACATGGGGGTATATAGTTTCCGGCACCCTCATCTTGCGGGTCTCATCAGAACCACGATGTTCTCTCTTCAAGCTCGTCTCTGCTCCCTCCCCTCTCATTCCTCTTCGTGTCTTTGCTCTTTCCCTCGCTGCTTCCTCACTTCCGGCCTTCGTCGGCCGCGACAAAGCCCAGCTCTACGCGAGCGCCACTCTGGCACCGCTACCCGTCTCAAGAAGAAAAGGCTTCTACTAGCGTCATCATTTGTGTTATTGTGGCTACTCTGTCGGTATCTGTCGCCTCGGGCTCTTGGCTGCGGTCACCTGGTTGCGCCAATCGCAAGGGTCGTCTTCGAAGAGAGCCTACCCCACCACCTCCACCTCCTCCTGAGAAAGCTCCCGGCAACGGTGGTGACAACGATGGTGAAGATGCAAACGATGAAGGCGAAGCAGATGAAGGCGGGGACGGTAACCCTCAACAGGAAGCCGCCGGTGAGAACGATCGCGACGGAGATGGGAATGCGACCGGAGAAGCACCAGCGCTTGAGGATCCCCCACCTCCCCCCGGTGGTGTCGAGCAAGAGGACGGCGAGGACGACTCGGTAAACGATGTGTCAGACGCGGGGCTCCACTGGCTCCTGCTCTTACTCATGGCACACCTTGTCATGGGTTTGTGGATTCGCAATACCAGCATCGTCAACACGAAGTCACTGTCCACTTCCAAGCCTAGGTCGGCGATTATACCTGGCTTGCTTGAGCGGCAAATTCAAGTCGTCGATGGTGATCTTATGCCCGTTGCAGCTGCGCCCTCGCCGCCTTCTTTCATGGCCGGCCTACTACAGCGTCGTACCCCACCCGTCCCTCCCGCTTACAAAGCTTTGAACGTCACACCTCCGCCCCCGCAGCAAGTATGGGACGCGCCTGCTCCCCGCGCCAGCAACTCGCCCGGCCCTCTTCCGCGTCAAACCCACCGACTTCTCTGGAGTAGGACGTACATGTTTTTGCTTGCCTTGCCTGGACTCGCAATTTTAACGACCGTCGTTGGGCTCATCCTGCCGCTGCGCGATGCCTTTGAAGCGATACCGGAGCGTATATTCGTGCCGCCACCGCCGCCGCCGCCCGCTCCCCCTGCGCCTCCTCCTCCGCCCCCGCCGCCCGTACCGCCGTCACGCCAAGAAGCAGGCGCTAAACTGGTCTCTCCTTCGGGCCACAACAGCGAGTCGCCTTGAGCGACAAGAAACGCAAGGACCAGAGGACGCGGCGACGCACGCGGAGCGGCTGCATGAAATCCAGCGGCGCATATCCCAGACGGAGGCCGTTCGTGGTGAAATACCGCAAGACGAGGAAGTAGAGCGCGAGGTAGTTGCTGAAAAGGCGCGCGTTGAGCAGATCAGCGAAATCCGGCGGCGCATTTTGCGGCTATGGAATCGGAAGAGGAGTAGATGATTATGATGTTGTGGACCCGATCGATGAAAGGCAGAGAGGACTGTCGTCCCCACCTCTCCTCGTCTCCCAGTGTGATTGATACCCGTATGTGCGCCGACGCCCCCGAACCATTTCTTTTAACTCTCTTTTTCCTTTCTCTTTTTAGTTGTACATTAGGTTATTCGTTCTTCTTTTCCCGTAGTTACTTGTATCGATAGACGTACCGACGCTTGTAGTTACTATTACCCAATTTGTATCCGGTCAAAGCGAGAATATTTGTGTTTGACTGTGTTTCCCGCCACTGTCTCTCTCTCCACGATGACGGGCTCCCCGCCGCGACGGATGCACCGACGGCGGTCGAGTGCGAGCGACGACGGGGACTCGCTTGTCGTCGTCACACCCCCCGCCGATGCTGAGCCGCCCCCGCGCCCCCGTGTCCAGTCAACACCCCAGTCTCCGAGACACCAGCGGAACGCGTCCATCTCTGGCTTGCCTCTCAACATCGTCCCCCCGCCCTCGGCTGGGCCATATCGCACAGCTTACCCCGCATCCCCGTTCCGTGCCTCGTTCAACCACAGTCGCACCCGCTCCTTCTCCAGCCCTTTTTCTCCGACTTTGCCATCCCCACTGTCCACCAGCACCTCTTTTGCGGACCAGATACCCGTCATCGAGACCCCCGAGACACTCCCGAG
Organism: Mycena galericulata; assembly: GCA_029289565.1. Classification (NCBI taxonomy): domain Eukaryota; kingdom Fungi; phylum Basidiomycota; class Agaricomycetes; order Agaricales; family Mycenaceae; genus Mycena; species Mycena galericulata. The sequence continues at coordinate 674,472 of JARKIA010000067.1, forward strand.
CTCCCAGTCGCTGCCTTCCCAGCCTTCGCCCGACGTGGAAGCCAACAAACCCTCGCAATCACGCCGACATGCGCGCATGCATTCGCGCAATCTGTCCGTGTTCTTTCCCCGTCCGGGCGCGCTCCCCCAACATACAATTGATGAAGATGGTGCCCAGGAGCTCGAGGTACCTGCTATGCTCGGCGCAAATTTTACTTTCGGCAAAAAGCCGCCCGACGCCTCTTTACCCACACCAACACCTCCCCCACTGACGCCCTCGTCCTCCGCCAGCCGTCGCGGCCACCACCACAAGCACTCGGTTTCGCATACCTTCTTTTCCTTCCTGGAACCGCATAGTAGCGATCACCGCCCCCAGGAGCTGCACACGCTGCCCACCCCGACGCCCATCTCCCCATGGATGCCCATCTCGCCCTTTGTCGGCGACGCACCGAAACCCGTGCCACCGCAAGAAGAACTCGTCCCTCCTACTACTACGCCATTCCTTGCCGCGGCCACCGCCCAGTTTCTCCTCGGCGGTGCCCTCTGGGTCCAGGGCCAGCAGTGCGGCTCCCTAGCCGTCACCGCCCTCGGCTACTGGGTCGTCTTCGACGCGATGGGCGTCGCCATTCCTCACCTCTCTCTCGCCGTCTCCAAGCCCTATGCGTCCGCCCGCGCGCTCCCTGTCCTGCTCTTCGCACAGTCCGTCTATCTGATGTTCTCCGCAGTCTACGTCTGCAAAGAGGCCTTCGAGCACCTCCTCCTCTCTGCGAGCACAGGCGATGGTCACCACCACCACGCGGGAGAAGAGGACGCCGGTATCGAATTTCCGGTCCTCTCCGCATTCGTCGCCCTTTTCACGGTCGCGCTCACCGCCCTGCTGCTCGACAACCACGCGCGCCTTGTCGCCCTCGCAGGCAATCGGATTCCACCCCTTCGATCCTTCATTGTATCTACGAAATCCCTCTCTCCACCGCCCGAGCCCACCGCCCCACCTGCGCGCGCCCTCTCAAACCCGTACGCGGCCACGCCGCTCGCACTCGCGTGCGCCCTCCTTCTCACCGCGCTTGCTGTACCCCCCGAGCAACACCGTCTTCTCGACCTAGGGATGGCAGGCGCCGCGAGCGTCGCCACGTTCGCAGCGGCGTACCGCGCTTGCACCGTGCTCGGCGGTTTGCTGCTGCAGACGGCGCCGCGGCGCGGCGTGCCCGGCGGGCGTATGGAGGCGTTCTTGCGCGCAATGCGCGACGTGGAGCGGCATCCGCAGGTGTTGCATCTGCCCGCACCGCACATCTGGCAACTCGCACCAGCGGCGGCGGTGGCGCCGGGTCTGGGTGAGAAGGAGCAGCGGGATGCGGAGCGGGAAGCGCTGGTAGTGACGCTTGAGTTGCACGTTCGCGCGGCGCTGCCGGACGACGATGTGTTAGCACTTACGCGCTGGGTGCGTGAGCGCGTTGTGGCGGCGCTAGGGCTGGGTGGAGGCCGGGAGGCACAGGACGGCGAGGCGGAGGTGACGGTAGGGATTGTGCGGGGGTGAGGGTACGCTCACGGACATTACGTCGGCTAGCTAGCTAGCGGGTGACGCTCTTTAATCTCTATTTATGCTCTCCTGAGCATTGCGCAAATATACTCGGATTGGGCAGCACGTTTATCCTTTAACATGACTTGTTGTATCCGACATTTGTGAGAGTAGCAACGCAGTTTCTTATACTGATGGTTGATACAACGTAAACTAACAAGCAGTCTTTGATTGACCGGGAGATCACGGCAACTCACTGCGCACTCTGTGCTCCCCAAGCAGCGACTCGTAAGGGGAAAGGTCCTGCAAGAATATTCAGAATATTCACCTAGTCAAGTCAATTGTGGGAGATGAAACGCACGGGATCGCAAAGCCCTTGCCCGTAGCCGATCGTCTGCATGGGAAGGGACATGAGGGCAGGGCGTATCGGCGGTGGAGGGGGGGCATGCGATGTTTTGGGGCGCCCTGGCCGGGGGACTTTCGAGCGCACGACGGGTCGGGCAGCGTGCCCAGGGGGCGGGGGCGGGGGCGGGGGAGCAGTGAGTGCGAGCGGCAGGGGCGCGGCGAGCACAGCCGGTAACGCTGCAAACATGGGGTGCGGGACCGGCGGAATTGCAAGGATCGCCGCTGCCTGCGCCAGGATCGCCATCTTGCGCGGAGAGTACATGGCCGAGAGCAACGCAGCGTGCACCGGCGGCGCTGGTGCCGGGGCTTCGACGCGCTGTTTCTTTTGCGGCGGTGTGCGTGGTGTGGGGACATACGACTCGAGGGCGTGTCCGATGGGCCTCGGAGCGCCGGTCATGCGCGCGCAGACCATAGCCGTAATTTGTGTGTAGTCGCGCGGGGGTACAGGCGCGCCTTGTGCGGCACGTTTTGCGAGGGACTTGGCGCTCTGAGAAGATGCGTCGTGGGCAGCCGCAGGCACGTATACGAGACGCACGTCCTTCCCAGCGTGCCGCCGTTCGTCCAGGTGCGCTCCGATGCAGCGGAGAAGGGCTTCGTGCTTGATTGGCTCGTTATTCCGTGTTTTGAAGCCATTTTTCAACCAACGCGTTAGCCAGGAGTTTATACCTACACCTCCGTAAGCTCGACGAAAGGGGGGATGAGAAGAAGAGGGTTCACAGCCTGTCGCATATTTAGAGCCGGAGATTATCTGCAATGGGCGCGTGCTGGGCGGGCAAGTTTCAAGCGCGCGGAGAATGCTCTTGCTGGCGTCATCAGCAACGCGTTGGGCATGGCCAGGGGAAAACTCACGAAGAGAGATGCGCAGTTACTGGACTGATCGTCGGGGCAGCGCTCAGCGAGATTACTGTCGAAGAGTCAGTGGTCGTGTATTGTTTTATCCGTTTCGCGTCGTACCGCCGATCCCTCGAGCCCCACCACACAGCGGCGCCAGCAATGGGTGTCGCGGTCCCATTGCCTTCATCCTTGCTCCAGCCATAACCGTGTACGTACACGACATCCATGTCCTCCGGGTTGACGACCTCGTCAATGGTTAGGTCGATAGGCTCGTTTTTCACGTCGCCCGACCGCGAAATGGGGCCGGCGACATCTGCGGAAGCCGGCCGTTTTTTTCCAGTTACCATTTCCGTATGTGTAGCATGCTGTGGGACGATCCCAGTCGCGACGTATTCCTGGGCATCCTCCATGGTGAGGAACTTTCGTTGTCGCGGATAACGGTAGCCTCCGATCGCCCACTTCGCCTCCTCCCAAGTGCGAAAGACGCCCGTCACGCGTCCTCGATGGACTCCATAAAAATACTCGCGGTCGGGGGATGGCATGAGATTCGAGAACGAAAACGTGGGAAGATGCAACGAGCTTTAAACAGTTTCCACGTGATCGCGTAACTGTCACGTGTACTCGGCGCGTTCATGAATCGACGCGTTCCACTGCACTGAATGACTTTAAAAATGAAAAGGTGTGTATTCCAATAGTGATTCTAATCTTCCAGGCAATCATACCGCCTTGCGCTTTTTCGGGCGAACGTCCGTCTCATCGGTCGCGGTGGAATCGGGTTTTCGCTTGTCCGTGGACCTTGGCTTCTTTGCCGGTCCCTCGTCATCTGAATCGCTTTCGCTTTCGCTCTCCTCGTCCGACTTTTCTGCCAAAGCCGCCGCCTTCACCTCCGGATACTGAGCGTCCATCCCCAAGCGTTTCATCTCGGCGGTGGAGAGCCCATACTCATTCGGCCGCCTCTCCTTCTTCGCAGCGATGTCGAGCCACGCGTCCACACCCCGGATACTCGGCGACGCGTATCTGAACATGACGAACGGGTCCCCGTCGTCGTCAGAGACGTCCAGCGCGAGTATCGAGCAGCCGTCGTCTTGGTTGTCCCCGTAATTTTCCTTCCACTTGAAGCTCACAAACTCCCAATGATTCGTCGCGAGCATGAGCGTTTCCCGGTCCTTCGCGCGCTTGATCCCAGAAAATCGTGCCTCCTTGCCAAAATGGACGACGGTGCCCGTTATGTTTTTCAGCGTCGGATTTTTCCCCGGGGGGCAGGTGATGGTTAGATATCCGGGACTTTTGGCACCATGCGTGGACCCATTATAGGTGACATCTACGGGGTCCGACAAACCAGGCTCCGGAAACTCGTAGAACCACCTGTATGTCCCACAAAGTGTGTCAAGCTTGATTGCTGACTCTCGTTGTTTCTAGGGTCAACCATTGATTAATGACTGACTGTCGGGTGTAAAAAGATCTGAAATAGCTGACTATGCCGACAATAACTTCATGGTCTTCCTCACTCCAATATTTGGGATGCTCCAAATCACGTTGGCTTTCCTCCGGGTCGTACCAGTCTTCTGCATCTGAGGAACGTGAAGCAGATTGTTCTCCTCTCCACATTAGAGCTTTCGAGGTTTTCAATGAGGCCGGTGACCGGTGACGATCCCAGAAAAAATGGCAGGAAATGCGGCACAACTTCGTTGTAAACACGAGCAAACATGGTCGTTGTTGAACTAAGACCAACCCCCACTCAAGACGCGGCCTTGAGAATATTAAACGAGTGCAAATGGCAAGTTGGTTGCGACAGTAAACGGAAACAAAAAACGTCGATCACATTTGATGTTCCCGATTTCCACCGTCACGATTGATCGCCCAAAGCTGGTTCTTTGAAACGCCGTGATAAACCAGATCTCCGTCATTCTGCGATTAGATTCGCACATTAACAAGTCAAAGCCTAGTACTCCGACTTCTCGCCCTTCTCCTCGGCCACCAGTTCGTCAATGGATTCAGCCGCACCCATCTCTCCTTTCCAGCCATTTGCTTCCAAGTAGGCTGCGAATCTAGCATCCTCTTCGGCAAGATCGCCGCCAAGACTGAACTAACATTAGCGAAACTAGGACAATCGGCAGTGGTAATTGAACCTACTCGTTGCGAACAAAGAACACGGTAACGAGCATGCCTGCGAGGCCACAAATAGCTGCTATTATCTAGTAACTGTCAGCTGTATACTTGCGGACATTTCAAGACACCCACAAACGTCCACCGGGGGCCGAGGTTGTTGCGGATCGGGGTGAAAGCCTGAGTACCGATGACGGCACCAGTTTTTCCAAATGCAGCACTGAAACCGTAGCAGGTGCCTCGGACAGCCGTGGCATAGGATTCCGACGAAATTAACCCAAGCATATCACCGGGGCCGGCATTCGCGAAACTGTTCATGAGGCCGTACCTGAGGGCGAAGTTAGCTAGAGAAGGCTTGTATTTCGCGGCGATGGGTACAGGACAACGAATCCAGCTACGTTCTTGATGACCTTATCGTACGCACATCCGACAATGAGACCTGTCAAAATCCATCCAGGTTACCTGGGTTCAGAGTTCTAAACCGAAAGATTTACCGAAGATGAGGTAGCCCGAGAACCCAAAGATCATCGTGTTGCGGCGTCCGAGGGAGCTATACATGGCGTCAAATCTTGGAACGGCGAGAGTGACCAAAACTTACTTCACAAGCGATGCACCCACGAAGCATCCGGGAAGAGCGATGATGCCAAGGAGGAGCTGGAATTCCGCTGTCTTACGCACGAGTTCTGGAGTTTCAGGAGTCAAACACTGTCGACAAGAAAAAAAGAAGATTGTGCACCATGGCCGGTGGCTTTAACAATCGAGGAGATGATGACACCAGAAACTGGAATATATCAGCCACTTGGGCACGTGGAATCAGTTGAAAAAAGAACTCACACACGCCGTTGGGGAAGACGATGAAATCCTAGGTTTGCCGCACGATGATTCACCTTGGCAGACAAGAACAACCACACTCACGTATAAGAACCACGCACCGGCCGTTCCGATAAGGCTTTTCCAGTAATATCGGATTGTCAAAAGATATGGAACATTCGTTTGAATCGCCCCTTTGCGGTAAAGACTCGAGTTGAGCATTTTTAGGCGGAAGTAGAAAACGATCTATGTATTGTCAGCAACGTCGGTGAAGGCGCGCAGAAATTTCCGCACTAGCGCTGAATTAATTATCAGGTCCGAGAAAAAGAGCGGAGGAAGGTTTACGCACGCGGGAGGGCACTGATGCCGAAGACAGTCCTCCACACAGTGGACAGGTTCGCATGAAGTCCACCTTCAAAAACAGTTGGTTAAATGGGACTTGTGGCGAAAAAACATGGCTCACCGGCAGCTTGGAAGACAATCAAGTAGATGATACACGCGATGGGGGACCCCAGTCTGCGATATGTGTGATTCAACAGGCGGGACCGCAAGACGATCTCGACTCACGAAAGTACGAAATTCGTGACCTGGGGCACCGAGGTTGAGCGACTTTCAATCAGTTTAGCTGGACCATACCATTATGAAGAGCGGGCCTCGGCTTTTAAGCATCCGTTCACTGGACATGTTCAATTCTTTGCGCGAATGGTGTTAGAAAAAATATATATACTTTGCGGCTTCCGCTGCCGAGGTAGAGGAACTGGGATACTCCCCGCCAACTCCGAAACCCGTTATTCCTCGTGCGATCTACAGAACAGCGCCTATCAGGCGTCAGAAACCAAGTCAAGTTCAATGTACTCACTGTAAACATCCAAAGGAACCCATGGAAGGAGCCGTTCGCCCCGTGAGCTGCGGTACAGAGGATGACGCCAACAACAATCATGACCTGCGAGAAAAAAATGAGGGGGCGGGGGAACGAGAAGAGGGATGAACCGAACGGTCGAGATAACGATACCCCATTTTCTGCCCTTGACATCACAAAGCCATCCAATTACCTTGATTCACAGATGTAAGGTAAACTGATGGACAGTGGCAAAACGTAGCAGCATCTACCAATTGTCCCAAAATCGTGCCTGTGCCAGATAATGAGGAACGACGACAAAAACTACAGATTGTGTGGTCGCACCAACAGTGAGAGAGTTGGATAGTTGCGTCGACCATACCGAATTATAAGCTTTCGAGCCATAAAGTTGGCCGAAGACGACGTTGGTCAGAGACATGATATTCTGTGAAGACGCGTCAGAGACGCTGCCCGCTTTTGACTGAGCGGACCTCGCATTTTGAAGACCGTCGCTGATGAGAGCAAAGCCTATAGTCGAGTAAATTAGTGTGAATACCTCCTAGTCAATGTATTCCACCTGAGCACGCAATAGTAAACGCGCTGGAAAGCCTCTCCTTTCTCGAATTCATTTCGAGAACCGGGACGGGGACCTGCGGCTCACTAACCGGGGCTTTGGCCTCGTCGTTGGACGCCACGCTCATGGTGAACGATTTGACACGACACAAGCCCGGGTGATAGGGGGAAGCGAATGCGTAGACGCGCCGAGCTTCTTATAGAACTCCGATACGCGGTGCGCCATCTGAATGATCTGATACCACGAACCGTGACGAACGTGAACAACGAGGCCCGCATCTTTGCGGCGTAAGCCGGGCGCATCAAAAATCGATAAAAATAGGGACACCGCCTAAAACTTTTTTTTTTGGCTGCCACAGAAAAAAAGACAAGATGTACTTGAATAAATAGGAACCCCGGCAGGCACACCGGCCCTGTGCTTATTCGGCCCGTAGGTGGCTCTTCCCAGTCTTCGCTTCAAATATTCACACGTGCGTACTAGTAGTAGTAGGGACGAAGAGTACCTGGCCCTTTCCAAGCTCATACAGCAACAGTTCGAGAAATCTAATCGTAAACGCCGTTCAAACGGGACAACTACTACTCAAGTTGGTCATCGACTTTGGTTGGACTTTGGGCTACAACATACAGAAATCTGTGTTTACCATTTGTTGCGCGTTCTTATCGTCTGCCTTCCGTTTTCCGTTTTCAAAATGTTGCAATTTAACTCTCTCCGCCAGCATTATGAGGTTTCTCCTTTCTCGCCTGATTCTGCAATGCTCTCCTCGTCCGCCTGTCCGCCATGAATGGCATATGTGATCTTTTCAAACTCTACAACGCCGATCTTGCGAATCACCAGCCAGGCGAAGGGTAGAGAGAACACGACTGAGATACGATCGTAAGATTGCGCGGAATAGTAACACAATGATACGCACTGAGTCCAATGTTGAGGCCGATAGACAGCCAATTCGTGGTGTCGCTCGACTTGATGCCGTATGCGACCGCTTGGCCAGCACACTCGACACCACGGAGCGTGCCAGTCATATACGAGAGGGCGATGAAGTCGTCCGACACTGTATACAGGGCCAATTTGCAAATAAGTAAGGGAAACAGCACGTCACGCACTCTGACTTATAATCCAGTACAGACTGGTTTGCGTGGCCATAGTCGCGAGGTCGAAGAGGATGAACAACGTGAATGTGCTGCCAAAGATGCGACCCGACGTCCAGTCGATTACAGGCTTCTCGTCTTCGAGCTGCTTCGTCACGGCGGCTGTCCATACCCTGTTGTTCTTCCTGAACGTCCATCCACCACGTTCTGCCCACGAAGCACGCACCACAGCGTGAGATTCAAGACCATCAAGCCGACGAAGCTCCACCGCGCGCGTTGTTTGATTGTAAGACGCTTGGAATCCAGGAAGTAGCCGACCATGAACCCGCCTTCTACGAGTTGAATTCCATGAAACGCCCTCAACTGTCTGAGCTCACCGGCGATATCTCCGAAAGGAATGACAAGAGCGCATAGCGACCTAGCCCTGACCGTAAAATACTGAGTTTGCAGAGTGCCGATGTATGAACCATAGAACCACGAAGTGAAAAAAAGCGGGCAGAGAAGAAGGATCTGATGTGACGTCAAATCCGGGGGAAACAGCGACAAGACAAAATGAGGCTTGCGTCGGGCGAGCAAACGATCTTCCACCATTCACTGAAAGTTTGTGACCAGCCTGTCTTGCGGAAGGCGATCTTGACCCCGTCCTTCCGCTGAACCTTCTCCGGATGGGAGAGCAGCAAGGAGATGAATGGCCCTGCACACATGATCCCGATGATCACCAAATAGGTTTGGAGGGATACGCCGCCGCTTGAATTGGTGGAGTGGTTCAGACCGAAAATGATAGCTCCGCCTACGAAAGTGTTCAATACACGCCGAAAATGGTTAAATTAGGCAACAAACCGATGACAGGGGCGGCGTTCCGCATGAATACCCACAGGCCGAGCATGCGCCCCCGACGGTCAGGCTCGGGATATGCTGGAAGAAAGTGCATTGAATACGCATGCCGTAGATGGCAAGAAGGACGCACAGGTGATGATAGGCCCTTCGACCGCGTACATCAATCCATCCGTGCATCCAGATATGATAGAGCCTGTTGCAAATCAGCAACTGTCGAACCTCGGGCTGCGTTGCGCAAAGCACATACCGAACATTAAAAACCATTGAGTCCCATTCTTAGAATTCAGATAAAGGCTGCCTGCGTATCTGTTTTGGCGTTGATTCAGTTGTGGGAGATTTTACCACGGATTGCACGCACATAATGTCTCCCGTGCTCGCGATCTGACCGCATCCTCAGTGGCCGATTTCTACCATGACATAGAAAGACTCACGAGCAAGGACGCATTTACACCGATCTTGCTCACAACGATGCCTCCCGTAATGCACATAAAGGCCATGAAGACTGGGCGCCATGTCATCTTGAATTTCGATGAACAATATGTGCAGCATACCGTAACCAGCGGCCGCCGTTGCGTTGGCGTACCACGGAGTTGCGAGACCCCCGGCACCGAGAGCTTAAAGCATTGTACATGCCCTACATGGAGTCAGGACCGACCAATTTGCATACTGGCGGGAAACGCACGGGAGCCTATTTGAATTTTACACTTCTCAGCCAGCAATTCAATGAGAAAGTCTGTTTACCAACGCAAAAGAAGACCCCGCCCACGACGAGAATTTGAAAGACGGTGCTCCGATACCAATGCACCTTGTAGCGAACAGCTGCTTCTCCGGAGGTAGCGACATCGCTTTTTTCTGGGAGCTTAGCCATTATTGCACGTCTTGTTCACAAGTACGGTGAAAAAGAAGGCTCCACGGCCATCTCTTTTATGTCCCAGCAGAATGGCGATAAGAAGATAAGTAAGAAGTACCTTCAAGAAGCTTGGCTCCACCGTGACCAAAGAGGATGGCTGACTTGCCGAGAACTTTAGAGTTTCACGCCGTGCAAGGCGTAGATATCATGTAGGCTCGTTCTGCCGGCCTCCATATCTATAGCCAATGAAGTGCTTTTTTTAATAAAACATTCGTTCAGAACTTGTAGGTCTTTGCGAATACCGGAGACAGCGAAACTGAGAGCGCCAAAAAGAAATCATCGTCGGCAAAAGCAGAATGAACTCTGGAACATATCATTGGTTATAACGGTGGAAGTTGTTGAGTAAGAGCTTGAGTAAAAGATGCCGAGAGCCAGCTGGTGGCTGTGCATCTCTGGCTCTCTCACCGATGTTATTACCATGGACACTCTTTTTGCCTCTGATAGCCCAGCATGCTGTATTTGCTTCACCCCCAGCGAAACGGTTCTACTCTTCGCACAATTACTATGTCCTGGAACATGACCCATCGAGTGGGGTGCCCTTGACCGATGTCACTCGCGTGCTCGGCGTACAAGTCGTGGAACAAGCTGGCGAACTCCTGAACCATTGGCTGGTCAGGGTAGAAAAGTCCGGCTCAGACTTTTCCTCGCGCGGCGAAATATTCGACCGCGTACTGGACACATACCATCGTCTGCGGAGCGACACACGCCGCTCGGACGCCGTCGCTTCCTCCGTTCGGTATCTGGAACGCCAAAGACTCCGCCAAAGAATCAAAAGGGCACCTCCCCCGATCGGACCCCCACCTGAATGGACTTCGCAGGCTATCGCTGACCGACTGGGCATCCAGGATCCCTTGTTCACTCAACAATGGCATCTAGTGAACGATGAGAATCCGGAACATTGCATGAACGCTACGGGCGTATGGGATATGGGGTTAACTGGGAAAGGAATCATTTCGTCCTTGGTTGACGATGGTCTCGACTACACGTCCGAGGATTTGAAAGACAACTTTGTGTGTATACACAACCATCATTCCACGCACAAACTTACACCGCACAGGACGCCGACGATTCATACGACTTCAATGACCATGAGCCTCTACCCACACCCAAACTCGCCGACGACCACCACGGTACGCGCTGTGCGGGACAAGTCGCTGCAGGCAAGAACAACGCATGCGGTGTGGGCCTCGCCTACGATTCCAAAGTTGCAGGCGTTCGAATCCTATCCGGGCCCATATCCGACGCTGACGAGGCCGCGTCTCTCAACTACGGCTTCCAGAACGTCTCCATCTACAGCTGCTCGTGGGGGCCTCCAGGTACAATTTTTGCTTCATCCTTATAAAAACCTCAGAAGTAACCTGTTTTAGACAACGGAAAATCTATGGAAGGCCCTGGCTATCTCATCAAAAAAGCGGTGGTCAACGGGATCACCAATGGGAGGGGCGGTAAAGGGTCCATCTATGTCTTTGCGAGTGGAAACGGTGCGGCGCATGGTGATCAGTGCAATTTCGATGGGTACACGAACAGCATCTACTCGGTGACCGTGTCGGCGGTAGATCACAAGGGTCTACACCCTTACTATTCTGAGCCTTGTGCAGCAAATATGATCGTCGCGTACAGTTCCGGCAGTGGGAAATCCATTGTATGTCGACCTTCTCGTCGTCATCGCTCTTCGCTCATTTACTCCAAGACAACTACAGACAAAGGTCAGAACTCGTGCGCATCGACACATGGCGGAACGAGTGCCGCAGCCCCTAATGCAGTTGGTGTTTTCGCGCTGGCTCTCGAGGCTAGGTATGTCTTGCTCGGGTGAACATCCCTCAATTTCAAAAACACTTGATAGACCCGATCTTACATGGCGCGATATCCAGCATCTCTGTGTCTTGAACGCGCGTCAGATCAACACGGACGACCCTGACTGGGAGCCTACTGCCCTCCCAGGTCGACCGTATTCCTACAAGTATGGTTTCGGCGCTCTCGACGCCTATCGGTACATCCAAGCTGCGAAGGACTGGCAAGTTGTGAAGCCACAGGTCTGGTTTCACACCAAGACCATTCAGCTTGAGGGCGGAGTCATGCCTGACTCGGAGCAATACTCTGGCGGACAGTTTATTGGGGAGGGTGGGGTATCAAGCACGATGTCCATCACGAAAGAGATGGTCACTGAAAATAATTTGGAGAAGTTGGAACACGTCAATGTCAAGGTCTGGATTCAGCACGGGAAACGCGGGGATGTAGAAGTCGAGTTGAGGAGTCCTACTGGAATCCGGAGCGTGTTGGCGGGGACGAGAAGTGGGGACAACGCGAACACCGGGTATCCTGGGTGGACATTCATGTCTGTGAAACATTGGTGGGCACCGCATGTTTCGCATTAGCTTCGGTTATTGATGATCGAGAAGGGGGGAGGACCCGGTGGGCGACTGGACGATCAAGGTGTCGGACCAGGGTTCTACAACACATAATGGCAGCTTCCTGGGCTGGAACATGGTGTTTTGGGGCTCCGCCATCGATCCTTCCAAGGCCACAGAGTATGTGGTGCCCCACGACGACGCGGACACTGTGCTCCCGCCCCCCGATACACCTCGTCCAAGCCCCACGACGTCCGCTGCCACTTCCACTAAACAGCACGCCAAGCCTACAGCCCATCTTCCCGGCGACCATGGTGACGCACCAGGGGAAAACACCAATGCCACATTTCCAGGGGGGCAGGAAGACACCACGATTCCCAGTGCTTCCCCATCTCCTACTTCATCCAGCACCCCGACCGCAGACGAAGGCTGGTTCTCCGACATGTCCAATCTTCTGAAGAGCCAAGCATGGTTCTTTGGGGCCGTCGGTGCAGTCGCGGTCTTTGGCATTGCTGCCGGTATCTATTTCTGGCGTCGTCGCGTACGGTTGCGCAACTATTCGACGCTTCCCGCAGGCGATGAACTGCCCATGAGTGGTGTGCGTAGTGGGCGTCTCAGTGGCGGCCGTACAAAGGAGCTATACGATGCGTTTGGGGAGGTGTCGGACGACGACGACGACGACGCAGACGAACAGACGCATCTGCGATCCGGTTATGGGGACGAAGCGCGAGGCCGGCCCTCGCAGTATCGGGATGAGCCGGATGTTGGCTCGCATTCGAGAGCGGGAGGGGCGGCTAGCCCAGATGAAGGAAGCCCGAGCGATGGGAGCTGGGAACATGCTTCCTGATTTTATTTATTCTTCAACCATACAGTATCATGTAATATCAGAGGGCTGCAATAGAGGACAGGCCAGATACGCTCTCATTGGAGTGGAATACATACGACCAATCGTGTTCCGTGGCTGTGACGAGTGATTGGGGGGGCTTGCCCCCCCTTTTGTTGATGTAGACCCCGAAAAGCAGATGGCTGTGCAAACCACTTTTGATCGTTGTTCGTGTTTGACTGATGGGGGTTGATGCCGATAAGATATGATAAGACTGATGAGCCCAGAGCGTGACCTTATGTTTGTAGCTCTACAACTAAGTTACCTTCCCTGCTGTTGGAATATATTTCAGGGGATATAACAGTATCTTTTGAGACTCAATGCCAGCCAGAATGTACATCCTCCGAGCCTTATTGTGCCCACTGCCAGGTTCAAAGGATGTACTTGTACACTTTCTCAACTGGGCTCAATAACCTATGAGTTTTCCCCAGAATTTTTGGAAGAAAAGGTTTTCAATTTTTAATTTGTGAATACCAAGTGCGAGCTCAGGCAAGGCGAGCTTGCGAGCCGGCCTGAGTGGAAGCCAAGGCAGAGGCGTGGCGTAGACACGATCTGCGCGCCTGGGACTGTGTAGATTAGATACGATCTTATCCACACAGCCACATCGGCTCGCCCTTCTCTCGCCACGTCGCGTCCCCTGAGCGAAAAACTTCTTCCCTCGTCTTCTCCTTCGTCCCAGCTGCCTTTTTTGGATGCATATGTCTTCTTCACTGTGTCTTTCATATCGAGCTTGTGTCACCTTCCGGAACTTCGCGAATCTCGACCTCGCAGCTGTCGCGCCCGGCGGACATTCTCTCGTCAATACGCTCGACATCGGCGAAAGCAACGCGTACAGCGTGTCTGGAGAGTGCCGCAGCAAGCTGCCTGTATCCCGCGAGGTCCGGCGACGCGTCATCTCTTCGTAGGTTCGCATCGTGCAACCATACGACGCCCACGCGCTCGTAGCCACCATGTCTCGCGTCCACGTTCATTCTCCACGACTCTGTGTTCTTGCCCTGATGAACTCACCCGTCACGGCCCCGCACGCGTTCAGGACTCGCTCAACAAATTGCGGAGCTGGTGAGCCTTCACTATCCTCCATTTCCTTATCCCCTCTACATTTTCTTCGTGAGCGCTGTGCGCACTTGTTTTGCCAAAGCTTCGGCGGAGGTCCCTTCGTCGGCACAACGGCACACCCCCTTATGTGTCGCGTTGCCTTTCGTTCCCGCGCACTATGGCGCCTTCGTCCACCTCAGCGATGTCGTTCCGCCGGCTGCGCGGCCTTAGTCGCTCCCGTACTCGTCGCACCACCCCTTGTTATCGTAACATGCGGACGCCTCGTCCTTGATCTTCATCTCGTCCTTTGCGCATCGTTTGTGTGACTCCAGCCTTCGCGGCCGAGGTCATCCGTTGACACTACGGCACATGCACTTTATGCTGCGTCGCCTTTCGTCCTCGTGCGCGACCGCACTTTTGTCCACTTTCGTCCAGAAGCAGCCCGCTCTCGTGCGGCTGTCTCGTCCACGTCCACGTCCACGTCAACGCCGCCGTCCCGCTATTTGCGCGTACCGAAGCCGCTCTCGTACCCGGCGCGCGACCCGCTGTTACCGTAATATGCGTGTGCATCGTTTCGTCCTTGACTTGTCTTCTGCACACCCTCTTATGTGCTGCCTTCACATCTTTTCGCACGCCCCGCGCATCTGACCGAAGTCTCGGATGAGACCTTTCGTCGTCGTGGCGGCACATCCCCTTATGTGCCGCCCCACATTCCGTTCTCGAGCACGACGCGGCGCATTCGGGTGACCACTTCACATTTACGCTCGTAATTCAGCCCCGCTGCCTGCGCGCGGCATCGGCCGCTCTCCTCCTGTCGCGCGAAACGCCTCCCAGTCGTGATCCTCGTTCTTGCAACGGCGTGCACTTCATTTCATTCTGGCTCCGTGCCTCGCACGGCATTCGGGATATTCGTCTTAGCTGAGGCCTCACCTGAGGTCCTTCGTTGACACTGCGGCACCCTCTAAGGTGCTGCGTCATCTTTTCGTCTCGCGCGCGCCGGCGCCTTTCGTCCATGGGCAACTCGCACTCGTGCGGCTGTCTCGTCCAGCCACGTCGTTCCGCTTTTTACGCGCCCCATAGCCGCTCTCCCGTCGTAAAGGTCGCGCGACCCGTTGTTACCGCAACACGCGGGCGCCTCCTCGTTTTCGTCTTGTTCTTCGCACATCGTGTGCAGGGCCGTTCGTCGGCACTACGGCTCATACCTCATGTGCCGTGCCATTCTTCTTCCACAAGCAGCTCGCATCCGTCCAATTGTCGTCCACTGCAACGATGTCGTCCCGTTGCTTGCGCACACCGCAGCCACCCTCGTTTCGTACTCGGTGCGCGACCCGCTGTTACCGAAACTCCTTGTATGCTGCGTCGTCTTTCGTTCTCATGCACGATTGCACCTCCGCCCACAAGCAGCTTGCGCTCGCGCATCTGCCCCGTCCACATCAGCGACGCCGTTCCGCTGTTCGCGCGCTCCGTAGCCGCCCTCGTACTCGTTGCGCGACCCGCTGTTACCGTAACACGCGGGCGCCTCGTCCTCGTCTTCCCCTCGTGTAAAGCACGCCGTTCGCGGGACTCCAGGCTTCGTGGCCGAGCTCCTTTGGTCGGAACGACGGCACATACCTTCATGTGCCATGTTGCCTTCGTTCGCGCGCACGACGGCGCCTTCGTCCATAGGCAGCTCGCGCTCGTGCAGCTACCTCGTCCTGTCAGCGATGCTGTTTCTGTTCACGCGCATCGTAGCGCCTCTCGTACTCGTCACACGACCCGTTGTTACCGCAACATACGGGTGCCTCGTCATCCGTCTTCGTCTCGTTCTTCGCATATCGTTTGCGCGACTCTTCGTCTGCATTACAACACATACCTCTTGGACCGTGTCGTCTTTCGTTCCGGTGCGCGATTACACCTTCATCCACAAGCATTTCGTGTTCGTGCAGCTGCCTCGTCTGAGCCAATGATATCGCTCCGCTGCTTGCGCACACCGTAGCCGCTCTCCCACTCGTCGCACGGCCCGCTGTTACCGTGACATGCGGGCGCCTCGTCCTTCACACGTCGCTTCCAAGACTCATACATCCGTCCAGATCACCACCCTGACTTGAAATCGAGTTCTCTCAGAGGGTCCTGCACACAAGCCGTTTCTTGTAGTGCAGTTAGACAGTCAATTCATTTTCTTAATTGTTGCTGCACGCATTCCACCAAGGCTTCGGCTTCGGTTCCTCTCATGTGCCGCGTCGCACCTCGTTGGCGCGCGTACCCCAGCGACTGCTCATCTTGTTTTGCGTCGCGTTCTCACGTCGTGCCGCCGTTACCGTAACGCGCGCGCGCTTCGTTTCGTGCTCGTCCTCACGCCGTTCACGATCGAGGTTTCGGCTGAGGTTCTTCATCGGCACCACGCGGCACATCCTCTGAGGTGCCGCGTCGTATTTCGTTCTCGAGCGCGACGGCGCCTTCGTCCGCAAGCAGCTTGCTTTTCATACGCATGACCCACGGTCGTACCACCCTTGTCTCGCTTCCCGCATGCCGTGTTCGGGACGTACATCTTGTTGATCAGGTCCTCGCACTCCAAATGTCGCAGAGGCCCGCGCCTTCGATACCCCTGCAGGGTGATGGCGCTCGCGTCCGTCAGAAGCTCGCACTCCGGCGACTGCTCCATCTACACTATCGTGTCCGCGGCTGCACCGTGTCCCCTGGAGTGCTCTTTGCGCGACCCGCTGTCATCGTGACACGCGGACATCTCATTTTTCTTTTTCTCGTCCTCGTCTCATCTCTCGCACGTCGTCCGCGAAACTTGCGTTCCCGTCCGGGGCATTTCATTGTCAATGGAACCTAGACCTACGTCTTCGACATCGATCTGCGCACAAGCCTTTCTTGGGGTGCGGTGCACCCAGTTTTACTTGTACCTCGGGACCCGTTCGAACCCGTGTTTGCTGGCAGTTCGGCAGTGCAACATCGTCCAGCACTATGACAATAGTCACCTCGCACATTTCCCGTCGTCGCCGCGTCCTCCCAAACTGCATCTTCACGTTTTGAATCGATTTCCTGTTTCAGTTACCTTGATGTGGGTTTTTGTCTCATCTCCCCTTCGCAAACCGTCGTATTCCTGGGTCTTCTCTGGGCTCTCCGTCGCGTCTCGCTCCCCGTGGACAAACACAGCATGTACCTCGCGCGCGTGCAGAACATGCCCACCGGCTTGCGATCGAATCGTCGTTCTTCCGCGACTCGGAGCTGCGCCCGTTGGGGCCGCTCCGCAACCTCGGCTTACACGACACCAGTATCTCGTGGGGCTTGACCGTTCTCGTCCGCGAGCGCTGCATTAAATGGCTCGAGGCTGTCGTCATCGAGGTGTTTTTCGCTCCAAAAAGCACCTCTTCTTGGAGCAGCTCAAATTCTACGACGTCTGTGTCCTGATGCGCTCGTGCGCCGGTCATTTGCGATCACTGCGGGGTTGGCATTCGCCTCGGGATTGTGTACGTCCCCTCTGCCGATATTCTCGCCGACGCGCCATCTCGTGGGGAGTTGCCTCCTCCCATCCTAGAGCGCAACCGTCTCGTGCTGCATACGGCATTTTGAGCCTCCACTGAAGACTTTCTTCGTGGGCATGGCACCACATCCCCTCATGTGCCGCGCTGCCTCTCGTTCTCGTGCGCGACGGCGCCTTCGTCCGCCCGCAGCTCGCATGCGGCTATCTCGGATCCATACCAGCGTGCTGCGCTGCTGCTTTCATTCCCGTTGGGAGGCCCGCTGTTACCGTAACACGCGGGCATCTCGTATTTTGCCCTCGTTGTTTCCCGCGTCCAGGTCCCGATGGTGCTTGGATGGTGCGCAGGCGCCCGATTTGACTTGTCCCGTCCCGGGCCGGCCTCCGTCCCCTTTGATCCGCCTATCTCAGGCTCGTCCACTTTCGTATCGTCTACATGCACACTCCCGTCTATCGTCGCGTCCCACGCTGCTTGCTACGTCCTGGCCGTATCGTCGGACGGTGTGTTCGAGCGCGTGGGCCTTCTCTTCGCGTCTCCAGGCCTCCCGAAGCCCTGTTCTCACCGCATCCCGTCCCACGGTCCCATCTGTTCCGGGCCCCATTGCCCGCGGCGCTTCCCGTCTCTACCGTTCCCGCTGCCATGCTCGCCGCCGCTCGTACCTCACCCCTAGCCGCTCGTCGCACTAGATGACATGCGGAGGATGCGCGCCCTGCCCTTCTCGGCACCCACACGTTCTTGGCAGCCGAAGAGGTGCTTTCCTACAGATCCCGCAAAGGGTCTTGCGCCCGCTCGTTCCTGACTCCTCTTGTTCCGTACGCATCCGTCCCATGCGCGTGCCGCGATGACCACCGGAAACCTCCTCACCACTTGAAGCCAAAATCTTCGAAGGACTCCCTCTCTCACGTTCCCTGACATACGAGAGTTGTAAGGCGTGGGGCTTCTATGCTCCATGGAGTTCTGCGACCGCGATATGTCGGCGAGGGCGCACGCATGCCCGCCGAGCGTTATTCCGTCGTTGGTTTCATCGCGGACAGCATCAGCACATGCTCGTTGGGTGTGCAACTGGCTCAATAGCCTCCAGCTCTGACATACATACACTTCGTCACCACCGTCCACCTTCGTTTCGGGGTTGCCGCCGTCTGAGCGATCTCCTCATATGTAGCATCGCCGAGTTTTCGACGTCGCGCGATCCGTGTCGCTGCGCTCGTACTGTTTTTTTCATCCATCAACTATAGAGAAGTGGCATCTACACCTCGCAACTCCCCTGCGTTCCGTGCCGTGCTGTTGGACCTCGTTCTCGGCCCACAGCTACCGCATCGGCGGATCCCTCGAGCTACTTGCCGCGCGTGCTTGGGATGCACGCATCATCGACTTCGTGCACACTCATGGACCCCCGTGGGCTCCGCGTCCCCTTCGTTCGAGAACTAGCTTTTATTTCTTGCTAACTCGTCACATTGTACATCGTCTGCGCTTCATTGCGCTCGTCTTTCTTGTCACTCGTATACGCATCACAAGCGTCTTTGTTTCGCTTTGTTTTCGTCGCTCAGCTGTGTTGGGGCCCTCGGGCCCGCTTCTCTCGCCCTCGCACGAGCCTTCGGCTCTCTGAGCTTCGCTCCTTTGGGTGGCTTCGGGTCTCGTTCGTCTGACCCGTCGTGGCCCTTGTGTACGGGATTGGCCGTGCCCGCGCGTTCCGACTCCGATCCGCCCTTCCCCGCTGTCTCTGCGCAGGCCAGGAAGTCCCGATCGGCCGGGACGGCCTTTCCCCCCACAAACACCACACAGCTTCGACTTTCGTCCCGTCCTCGTATTCCACACGCGCCGTAGGCGCGATTACTACACACTACTTGTCCGTCTGAGTAGAGAGCACCACCGTTGCTCTCTCCTCCCGAGCGCAGATCTCCCCACACGCGAGCCTCTACCTTGGTGCGAGCTCAGGCAAGGCGAGCTTGCGAGCCGGCCTGAGTGGAAGCCAAGGCAGAGGCGTGGCGTAGACACGATCTGCGCGCCTGGGACTGTGTAGATTAGATACGATCTTATCCACACAGCCACATCGGCTCGCCCTTCTCTCGCCACGTCGCGTCCCCTGAGCGAAAAACTTCTTCCCTCGTCTTCTCCTTCGTCCCAGCTGCCTTTTTTGAGCCCACCCTTCCACTGTCCCTTCCTTTTTTTTCACGCTTGGGTGGCTTCGGGTCTCGTTCGTCTGACCCGTCGTGGCCCTTGTGTACGGGATTGGCCGTGCCCGCGCGTTCCGACTCCGATCCGCCCTTCCCCGCTGTCTCTGCGCAGGCCGGGAAGTCCCGATCGGCCGGGACGGCCTTTCCCCCCACAAACACCACACAGCTTCGACTTTCGTCCCGTCCTCGTATTCCACACGCGCCGTAGGCGCGATTACTACACACTACTTGTCCGTCTGAGTAGAGAGCACCACCGTTGCTCTCTCCTCCCGAGCGCAGATCTCCCCACACGCGAGCCTCTACCTTGGGTAGTACAGAGAATAAATCCTAACTTAGCTTCGGACAATTTATTTGATGCTGTACTTGGGAATGGCGATGAATGTTGGTGCAAAGGGTGGCCTTCTAAGTCTTGCAAATTCAATCCCAGTTCTGGGAAAATTAGGTGTAACTTCTTTCACTCCAATGAAATGCATTACTCAGATTCTCCGAGTCATTATCGATTATCTCTGCGCAAACTCAATTCAATTTTACCAATGCTCTCAGGGCTGCTCAACTCTTCCATCGTTCATGTCGTTCTTCGAAAAATGAATTCAATATATGGTTGAAACAAATAGAACCTGAACCTGCTCTTTGTGTACTTTCCACGCTTCTCTATCCCTAGTAGATACTTTATAAATTCACTACAGAGGTATGCTCCCATAAGCTCCCTTGAATTTCCCAACACGAGATAGCCGATACATGCGAGCTTCGAACATGCACCGAAAAGAAAGACCGGGATCTTTTTGTACGGGCCTCGGGATCCATCACCCATTATAACTTATGTTCAGAATTCAGGCCATTGTGTGAGGACTTCCAATGTCATCAGCCAGAATATCCGCCTCACTGTCATGTTCGTCATTGTATCTGTACATCAGCCGGAAGATTACCGCCACTGAGAATTGTGCAAGCTCCCCCGCTACTGTAGCCGGGCACCGGCATACAAAACATACTTTTCTATAACACCGCTTCGGCCGACGGCGCCTATAGAAACGTGAGGTCACCGTCTGCTCCCGCATCTCGATCTCGATCAACTCTCATTTCCGTGATTTTCTTAATTTTGGCGATCAGGGCGACACGATGTAGGGCAACCACATTGTGTTCATCACCCGCTGATTCTGTTCGCAAGAATAGATCAGTAGTATATAGGCCGACCGTCGCGCGACGTGTCATCTCTCCTTTCTTCGTCTGCTTGGTTCATTTTCTTCTTTCTCTTTTCTTCCTATCCCTGTACTGTACTTTATTTTTTACTTGCCTGAAACCTCCTCCATTCATGGACTTTCCACTCAATCCCAACCTTGGCGCGCTAGAAATTGGATTTCTCTCTTCGGGTTTTTTCTTTGGCGTATTGACCGTCCAAGCCCTCATATACAATCGCAAATTCGCCAAAGATCTATGGACCCTCAGACTACTTGTACGTCAACTGTTCTCTGCCTGATACCCCCAGGGCTTCCTAACGCAATCCAATCTCAAAGGTAGCTGTAATATGGTGCGTCTATAATCGAGTCTAAAGGCGTCTATCATATCAATTTCCTGCAGGTCTCTCGAACTTGGCCAACTTGGCTGCACCGCCCACGCCCTGTACCGGATGACAATCAGCGAGTCGGGAAACCCGCTCGCCATCCTGAGTCCACCGAAAACGATCGGCGCATCATTTCTTCTCGGTAGCGCAGTGGGGCCTCTTGTCGAAGTAAATACACTCTCGGTTCCCAGGAGTTCGTGACGCTAACCAGCATCTCAGGCGTACTATGTTAGTCGACTTCTCAGGTTCTCCGGCAAGGTATATCCAGCCGTCGTAGGCTGGATATTGGCTTTCATGAGATTCGGTGGCTGGGTTTTCCTGGCTTCCCATGTTATCATGATGGAATCCGTCTCTCAGTTCGTTGACAACTACGGGTGGCTATTCGCCATGCTCCTAGGACTGAGCGCCGTGATTGACTTGACAATATCTGCCTGGATCGCGTATTTTTTGGCCCGCCGGCGTTCCCGGAGCGCGGCGCAAAGGTTTGTATCGCCTTCCTTCCACACTATGTCTTCCTGAATGGCATTTATTTGAAGTGAGAGCGCGAGAAGCGAGAGTGCAAGGCAGCTACTGGATCGGGTTATTTTGTGGACCCTTCGTGAGTTCACCAACCCACATAGGCGCTCAGGCTAATTTCTTTCAAGAAACGGGCGTCATAACTAGGTATTCAAACCGGCTCCCATGTGTTTCATGGACTTGACGACTCAATAGCTTGGCCTTCCTAATCACTCTGATATGTGTAAGTGTCTGTTCACTGATATTTGGGACGCAGACTTACGCGGTGTCTAGTATCTGCTCCTGGGACAATATCGTACGTTCATTCGGGAGACTCCAGTCAGGGCGAACTTTTAACATGCAACAGTAATATGGTTGGCTGTTCTTGCTATTCTCACGAAGGGTAAGTACTATCATACTCCCCAATCCTTTTTCACTCATCAAACTTGTTCATTTAGTCTCCTCGAATTGTTTCCTTGCCTCGTACGATTTTGCTTCCGTCGCCGAGGGATATACAACAATGACTGTGATCCTCCAGCCTCAACGCTCGATCGTCGCAACGCACAAGGGGGAGAAGCAACAGCTCTGGCCTTGGACCATCACGCCAAACGCAACCCCGCTGGGCGCAGACGCACGGATCTGTTCGTTATCTCCTCGTTCATGTGGCGAGGACAACCAGACTGAAAATTCACAGCAAGACCCTGGTCAGTCAGTGGTCGGTAATATCATCGACATGTATCAGACCTCCGATAACGAGTCACAATTTCAAACGATGAACCGTAGTGGTACCTTCGGGAACGATCGCAGCGCTTTCAGCCCCGTAAGCAGCCATTTCCCAGATAGAAACCTTCCTAATATCCCGTAGGACGGTACCATGATCTCCGCGACCTCGACTCGTAGTGGATATTGGGCTCTGTGACTCAAAACCCACCCTCGTTCCCTGAATGTACTACCCACCGTCGTTAAATGACCCTACCTTACTTCCCGTATAATGTCTACGTTCCAATAAATAAAATAATGTACTTTAATAACTCTTTCCCTGACCGAAATTTCGTTAGCGGGGACCCACGGTCCTATCAACCACATGGGCGGCGCAATGTGGCGACCATAAGATTTGGGCAATTCGAACCACTAGCTTCGGCGCCTGCTGATGCATGCATGCAGCGAGTTGAGATTCAATAAAAAAGCATGCATGGACGTAGAATTATTGGGCTATCGGCGATTATCACCGATCGGAGATCATCAGACGGGGACTCCCACTGAAAAAATTGGGTATAGTAACTACAGGCGTCGACACGTCTATCAAGACAAGTAGCTACAAAAAGAAAACGAACCATCTAATACACATGTAGAGAAAGCAAAAGAGAGAGATGGTTCGGGGCTTCGGTGCACATAGTGTGTCCGTGCGCCTTCCTTTCATCGACAGGTTCAGACTCGTCTACTCCTCCTCTAGCCTTCTCTCCTCCGCCTGCAGCTCCCGTTCATACTCTTCCAACCTACGGCGAAGGCGGTCATGATCGAACGTGTTGGCTCGCCGGCGAGCCACGATGTCAATTGCCCGGGCGAAGACAGCCAGGTCTGCCTGCAGTTGTGGTTGTTGGGGTTGGTGGCGCCTATTCTCGCGGAGGGGCGGCGGAGGGGGAGGTGCGCGACGCGGGGGAGTTCGCGGCGGCGAGGGACGGCGTGGAGGGGGTGCGCGAATGGGAGGTGGAGGCGGTGGTGGTAGAGGAGGGGGCGGTGGCCGAGGCTCAACGACTTGTGGAGGAGGAGCAGGTAGTGCGAGCCGGCCGATGTCCTGCTGCTCCCTTTCGCGCGTTAACGTTTTGTGAAGTAATAGAAGCGGGGTAGCGACTCCAACGCTGAGACCGATACCGACGAGGTGAGGGTAAATCATACGCCAGAGCCATTGGTAAACTGGAGGCGGAGGTGGGGCGAGAACCGGGAGACGGGAAGGCGCGACGGAAGTAGGCCCAATGTGCACGGTCTGGATATGACGGGCGGCGGTGGTGGGTGATGCTCCGACGTCGGTGTTGACGACACTGGTCTTGAGCCTGTTGGTCCTGACGCGAGCAAGGAAGTCCAGGGCCAGCCTCGACAAGGCGCCAAGACAGAACAAAAAGAGATTGCTGTTGACGATACCCGTGCCTGCGTCGCCGGCGCCTTCGTCGTCTTGCTCCACGCCAGCTGGGGGAGGCGGCGGATCTTCCGGGTCTGGCGCTTCCGTCGCCGCCAATCCGTCTTCGCCTACGCCGGTCACATCATCTACGCTGCCATCCTCCTGCGGGTCGTCGTCGCCGCCGTTGCCGTCCTCTTCACCCGGATTGTCCGCTTCGAACTGACCGTCGTCAGAGCCACTGGCGGTGTTTTGTCGACGAGGGAGAGGTGGCGGTGGAGAAGGAGGTGGAGGAAGTGGTGGGAAACGGCAAAGGCGGTCGCGGTCACGAACAAAATATCCCGAAGCAAAGGAAACGCAGAACAGGCCAAAACACAAGAGGGTCACAAAGCCAAAGGAGCCCTTTGCTTGCGAGAGAGTAACACCGGTAGAGGTTCCAGAGACACGCGAGGGGGAGAAACCTGGGCTTCTCGCGGAGAGCTGGTCTTGAGCGCAGCCGACAAAGGCTGGAAGAGAGGAAGCAACGAGAGAAAGAGTGAAGACGCCAAGAGAAATAAGAGGGGAAGGAACGGAGATGAGCTTCAGGAAAGAGATCATCGTGGTTCTAACGAGACCCGCAAGACGAAGTTGCCCGAAACTTTATACCAGCTCAAGTGGCTGACGAAAATTTGCAGCTCCGGTTCATGATTGAATTGACCTGCACAGAAGCTATTGGGATACATTTCGGGGTATTCCAGCGATGCCATTGGGTGGATGCGTACTGACAGAAAGACAGAAAAGTGAGGGTGCTTGGCTCTGTTTCCCTAAGACCTCACGCGGGCCCACTTGCAGACAACCGCGTCCGTTGTCGCCCCGATGTCCAGCCGTCCGCGTCGAGCTGCCACGTTGGGGGTCAAGTACAACGAGGTGCAATAATCACCACCCTCAATGAACGTCCACTGATAAGGTTTCTAAGGATGCGTCGAGCTCTTCCTATCCAGACGGCAAACCTGACACTCCTTTCGAAAAAATGATTCAGACAATGAACAACCAGGCTTTCCCCAGTGCAAAACTAGCTCATATTGATGATTTGGTGGTATATGCAATGTTCGCCACCAAGGCTCGTCCAGAGAGCTACCGAGCCATCAAGCCCGACACTATCTCTGGAGCCTCTATGACAGCCGATGAGGCAGGTCTTTTCAACGGGACTGTTAAACAGCGTACGGAGTCTCGCTACCTACGAGAAACTGAACTTAGTTGGTACGTAGATGTTGATAATAGCAACCCTACTTTCCCGGCATGTCAAGAGGCAGCTAAAGCAGTCATATCCAAGCTACCGCATCTTTTTGAAGAGAAGTCCTACAAGGTCCTTGTTCAGTACGCGCTATTTTTGCTGTCGCATTTCCTCAACCAGTCAACATAATCTAATAGCACAATTCTTCGATATAAACTGCTTTACTCTGCTGAAAGCAATATTCAGCTGGAGAAGGTCGTCTTTGGGGACGGTCCAATTTCGGGCGGTCTTCGCGCACGTACTTCCATTCGTGCAGGCGCCTACCTGCTCTATGCGTGCGGCTGCATGTCCTCAAACCGTCACAAACCGGGCCACGCCACGATCGAGGCGACAACCCAGCAACTTGGTCCTACAGGTAGTCGCCTCATCCTTGGACCGTTGAGATTCGTCAATCACGACTGCAACCCAAACTCCCAGGCAAGCCTGTTCGGTCGGCAGCCTCATTTGTCATGCTAATATCGGGCACGCCCAGTTATATCCTATCCCAAACTCGCACGCCTTTACCATTATAACTCTCAAGCAGATTGAGGCAGGGCAGTCTATTACGGTGAAATACACAGAAGGCGGATACTGGGGTGACTGCTGGTGTGGGACATGCAAAGGTTACAGCACGCTGATGCTTCCGAGACACGACACAACGCCTCAAGCCCCAAACCCCAACAAAAAGCAACGGCGGGGCGGTAAACGGAAGACCGTCTCGCTCAATGGCGTGCATGTCCGCATTGCCAACAACCGCGGCCGTCTTAATATTGCGCCAGAGCATGTGCCTCCTTCATTTGTTGTGCCAGAACTGCCAGAACGTTTTCGCCAAGGGACTAGCGGGGCTGCGGTCCCACCACTCGCCACCTTGTTGGGGGGCATGGATCCGGAAGAACTCGAGGAGGGAGAAATACCAGAATATGACACGGCTGCATGGGCGCCCCCACAAATAGGCACCTCGTCGAAACCTTCGGCTGAGCCCCCTCTGTCAGCCACTTCGTCGAAAACTCAGTCTGTACCACCACCATCAACCGCCTCTGCAGAAACTACTCCCGGGCCAGCGCAACCCACTGAATCGGGCGGAATTTACGATATGCCGTCTCCATTATCATCCATAGACGAAGACTCGGATTCTGATTAGTTTGTTCAATGACTGACCCATGTTTTCGCTTCTGAAAAGCTTGCTTCGTCAGTCATCTTCGGTTTCAGCGGATATCGAGTAATAAATCAAGATCCCCATCCAGTACAGTATATGAGGTACAACACAGCAAAGAAAGCAACGATAAAAAAAATTATGAGTCGGCGGTGACAAAGCGAATTTTTGAGCCATTGGCTACGCGAATCAAGACGTTGAGGTCCTCGTACTGGAATGTTTGTTCAGTCGCAATTCAGGTGCATCTAAACACGACATTACCTTGGCGATGGTCTCGTTCAGTTGCGCCTCCGTGAATCCAGCCTGGGTTACCCGAGCGCGAATATCAACCAACGACACCTCCTCTGGATCACCCCCGTATTCATCGTCCGAATCATCCGACTCAGAATCGACGTCCATGTCGCGTTCGCGATTGGGCCCCCTCCCAAGCCGCTTATCTTTCTTGCCCCGCCTTTGCTTCTTCTTACCGGCAAGCGCACCCGCGCCTGCCAGCTGCTTCATAAGGCGGAAGATCTGACTCAGGGCGGATTTATCCGGGCCATGGTCCATGTTGTCGTCGTCCTCCAGGCTCTGCTTGCTGCACTCCATCAGTCGCAGCGCCTCGTCAACGTCGGGGTGCTCCACCGTATCGGAAAAGCGGAGCCGGGCGAGTGCCTGCGCGAGGCGGAGGACACCAAGCAGCGTCCGCGCCGAGGTGTACGTGTGCGATCTGTTCTGCTCCTCGTCTTCCTTGCCCATCTTCCGCAGCCGAACATACGAGTCGACAACGTAGCTCGACACGGCGGGCGGGACAACCGGCCGTTTCTCTCGCGCCATCGCAATATAATGCCTAGCATATTCGTGTGAATTTCAGACCGAGGAGACTCAATAACCACGCACCGCATGATATTGGGCTCTACTACGTCCTGCTCGAGCTCGGGGTGCGTGTTGTGCATGTGCACGTACGTGACGTGCTGCGCGAGCCGCTCATCGTCATCCCGTGAAGGCTTGTCGAGGATCAAGAACAACAGGTCGAAACGCGACAGAAGGGCGGCAGGGAGGTTGATATTCTCTACGGGCGAGACTTTGGGGTTGTAACGCCCGTAGAGGGGATTGGCCGCAGCAAGGATGGATGTGCGAGCATTTAACGTGGTGGATATGCCTGCTTTTGAAATCGATATCGTCTGCTGTTCCATAACTTCGTGGATCGCGGTCCTATCAGACTCTTCCATTTTGTCGAACTCGTCAATGCAGCAGATACCATTGTCGGCGAGGACGAGCGCCCCACCCTCTGTGGCGCGAAGTAAGCAACTAAATCAACCGTCGAGGAACGAGACACACCCAAGACCATCTCGTCGGTGACGGGGTCTCTCATCACGGCGGCCGTAAGACCGACACCCGAGGAACCTTTACCAGTAGTGTAAACTCCGCGAGGCGCAATCTTGGAGATATATTTAAGCAATTGAGACTTGGCCACTCCAGGATCGCCCATCAAGCAGACATTCAGATCTCCTCTGATCTTCATGCCATCACCAGTAACCTTTGTGACCCCGCCGACAAGAAGGAGGAGTAAGGCCTTCTTCACGTCGGCATGGCCGTAGATTTCGGGAGCAATGCTCTCGGCGAGCTTGCTGTAAACACCGGGGTCTCTTTTGAGATCAGCAATTTGCCGGGCGATTTCCGGTGTCATCTGCATCTCGCGGTACTGTTTCTTCTGCTGGTGGATGCTATGGGCTTCGAGGTATGTGTCGGTCAGAAGGCCAGCGCGGATGGCTTGGAAACCGGTGTAAGGGATGGGGAGAAAGATGCCACCGATGTGAACCTCGTCGCCGGGATTCATGAGGCGAGTGAGATTCCCGTTGACCTGAACTGTCATGGAACGGGGGATATGGCCAACAGGGACTTGATCGGCCTGGAGGCATGCGTGTAAATAAAAGGATGGGTCATCAGAGGATTACTTACCATCTCCTGGATTTTGAGTTCTTGAAAAGGGCTGAATCGGCATGCCCGCGTCTGCATGTGTAAAGTCCCTGTAATCCCGTTTTTGGCACACTCTTCGGCGTTTCCACAATCGAGGAGCGGGCTGAACGTCTTGTTCGAGACCTCTTGGAACGTTTCGGAACCGCAGACATCGCAGGTATACGCGTTGACTTGAAGCAGTGGTTTGACCTCGGATACGCGTGTCACGATGCCTCGCACAGTTATCAAGTGTCCGATATGCACACTGCGAACCTCGCGAACGGCCAGCGCAACATCGCTAGGCAGCGGCTTGAAGTATAAGTTGCTGCATCTAGATGAGGAGGAGATGGGCTAAAGGAGAGTACGGTTACGCACTATCGACGAAGTATCTGTTCAGGGAACCCTGGTTGGTCCATCTGCTCGTTCCGTTCTCGTCGTTGGTGCATGATGACATCGATGACCTCGTCCTGATCGTTGAGATCCTTCGTCGGCGTTGTAACTTTCATCATCTCGTCAACTACTTCGCTGAACAGCGTCACATAACGACGCGTATTTTCGCAGATAGAATGGACGAGTTTGCTGACTTCCTCGCTATCCTGAGGTCAAAATCAGCAACTGAACATCGAGCAGACCCATAGAAAACGCACGGAGGATTTGAGTATGTCTTCCAATTCAATCACCAACATTTGCTGCTCGCGGTTGGCTATTCGTTGCTGAGGGCGGCGTCAATAACGCGTCAAACACAGAGAGACGACGCGTACCAGCTGCCTCCAATACTTGACTGCCATTATAGCGGCTCTGAACGCGTCTTGCGGCGCGCCAATATTGATATCTGCGATACCAACCGCCAAGTCTTTTTCATCTCCCTTGAACGTCTCCAAAAAGTTCTTGATGACGACTTGGATACAGTTAGCTGGAGTAGAGAGGTGGTTTTGAGTGAAAACCTTTCTCGGCTTCATAGTTGTGGTCGATGTTGTTAGCAGGCACCAAGGACATGATAGGAAGACGAAAGGCGCGTGTGCCACGCGTAGCGGGGTTTGAACTTGCCGAATTCGGACATTTCTTTCGGATCGATTCTACGCTCTTCCACCTTCTTCCACTGGCATGGCGGTCGAGTGAGGGGGATCGCGGGGATTCAAGACTGGGATATAAACGGCCCATGGCCCAACGCGACGTCCCTTATGTCTTGGTTCCCCCTTCTCCCTGGAAACGAAATCGGCCCCCTCTGAATCGTTCAACCAGTCCAAACCTCTCATCGCCTCCGAGTTCG
Organism: Mycena galericulata; assembly: GCA_029289565.1. NCBI lineage: Eukaryota > Fungi > Basidiomycota > Agaricomycetes > Agaricales > Mycenaceae > Mycena > Mycena galericulata. The sequence goes on from JARKIA010000067.1 coordinate 704,052, forward strand.
CGTTTGGTTCCTTTTGTCTCCACCAGGAAACGGAAGCCTTCCCGTAGCCCTTCCCCTTCCGAATCATCGTCTCGTTCAACTAGGTCAAACCTCTCCCCGAGAAAAAAAATTAGGGCAGATAAAGACATCGACTTCGGCCTGTCGGAATTGGCATTCGATGACCGACCCCTATCTCCAGCGGCCTCCGATTTTTACGCAGAGGAAGATGAGGAAGATGCGGAATTCTTCTCTGAACTGGACTCGAGTAAGCTCTGTTCCATGTCGGCAGAGATCGCGTTCCAACCATGTATTCTAGCAACCGACCCAAGCCACGTCTTCCTTCATTTTGAGGAAGACGCGGATTATGTGGAAGAAGATCAGCTCGCGCTCGCTTTGGGTGAGACTCCTGGTCGTGGCCTCCCCATTCGGCGGCTTCACGATTTTTCGCTGTTCAAGTGTGAAAACTTGGAACTGATCCATGTCACTGAACTGCTCGCGGGAGATCTCGCAGATATGTATGGGGCATCAGGGATAGTTGAATGTGTCAAGGATGAGGACAGCGACAGCGACAGTAACAGCGAAGACAGCGACAACGAGCCGTTTCTACGGGTCAATGTTCTAGAGATCGTACGATTTAACGTGCATCATTTCGAGGGAGGAAAGGAAGTCGACGAGTAAGTTGTCCTACTTCTTGAGCCCTTTACAATGCTTAAAAAGTACGCAGAAATACATACATCGAAACAAAGGATGCATGGTATATATTAGAGTCTCCGTCTGAATTATACAGACCGTTTTGGACTCCTTTCTGGATCCGACACCATTTTGCCCATCTACTACTCACCGCGGCCTTCGAACAGCCCCGAACGACATATGAAGAATTCGTCGGTTCGTTAGACGACTCTGCTCAAATCAGCGAGCTCCTCACCGAGGATGAGTTCAAGTCCGACGAAGTCGTAAGTCCCAACAACTTCCATGCTTGGCCCCTCGCTCAATATCGAACATAAGGTCGCATATATAATGACTTGCATTTATCGTGTCCAGGACGCTGGTGCTTCTATCGCTCGTGTTCCGTTAATCCGAAGTTTTACAGACCGCCCTTTCCCTGAGTTGCCGCCTCAACAACGGACCAAGCGTCCAGGGACTCGTAAAGTAAATAGCCTCGAAAAAGATGCAGAGAGCTTCGTCACGCCAGTCGTTGGACGCGTCGTCATGAAGCACCTGAGTTCCCAGGTCTCCATTGTTGGTTCCGAGATGGCCGAAGTCCAACAAAATCTCTCCAAGGAGCTCAGAAAGGCGCGCGAGCACCATGACGATCCGGGGAGCATGCACTGGGGAGAAAAATTAGACCACTCCGGGTTCTATTCGTCTGTACGTATGGACGGTGTTACATACAAGGTATTTAGATTCCTGTTTCACTATTCGTTTCCTCACTGTTCGCAGATCGGCGATGTGGTAGCAGTGGCTCCGGGGGACGACGCCGATGGAAATAGGACAAGAGGCGAGCAAGAAGCGGCTGCACATTGCGGCAACGCGTACGCCAACGAAGTTTGGTATGTTTGATACCCTCTGTATCGTTCCCAGCTACTTAAAACGTGCTGAAGGTTCCTCCAAATCATGTACTTTTTCGACTCGGCTAAGGGCCAGAAAATGTTCCACGGCCAGTGGTTCACACATGGTACTTCCCAGTTCCCTCAGAGTGTTACTAGTACACCCAAGTTCTGATGGCAGGGACAGGCAGCCGGACCATCCTTCAAGAGGTGACACATACACAAGAACTCTTTCTCTTGCATACGTGCGACGACGTCCCCGTGGCCGCCATTTATCAAAAATGTCGTGTCCGTTTTCTTGGGGACAACGAAGTTGAAGAACCCGACAATTTCAAGGCACAAACGCGCGACTATTTCTGCCAGTGGGTCTGTCTCTATGCACAGAAATCCGATGTCGCTGAACCTGTCGTAGATTGAGCTATGATGACGACTCCCACGACTTCCGGTCTCTGCCTACTGTCGAGGAAAGGGACCGACTGAATAATAAGCATTTGCCGGCGCACAAACAGTGTCCCAGTTGCGGTCGCAAGGCCGAGGAAGACTATATCAGCACTGTTCGACGTGTCCCCAATGGGTTTGCCCTTTATAATCATGTGTACCATGTGGGCGATTTCGTGTACGTCAAACCAGATGCAGGAAGCAAGGAGAACATCCTGCTCTTCATTGCCCAGATCGTCAAGATGAAACCGGATTCACAATCAACACCTATCTGCGTGCACTACTACAAGCGCGATGCAGACGATCCGGTGTGGAGGATCTCTCTTTCTTTTATTTTTCTCAACTCATTGTTCTATCCAAACAGCGCCGAATCTATCGGATACCAGCCAAGAATTTTGTAGATGTTGAGGATCTCGACGGACCCTGCTTCGTCCGCTATCTCGATCCATACAATCCTGTTGATCAAAAGGAGATCGAGACCTGGGTTGATTCTCACCCAGACCACTTCTACACTAACATGAAGAAGACCAAGGATGGCGCCATGGAAATAGTTCCAAAAGAATATTTCAACTCCTGCGACAACTGTTACAAGCAACACTGTGATGAGCTTGAGGATGCCAAACGGCTGGTTCGCCGTGAGGGTAGAGTCCCAGTTCTCGAGGTTTTTGCAGGTATTCCACCTCTCCTTTGGTGCATCCACTATCTCAAGCCTGGTTTCATTCAGGTGCCGGTGGTCTATCCCAGGGATTAGACCAGTCCGGCTTCTTCACCACCGCATGGGCGGTGGAACGATCGGTGCCTGCGGCGGAGACGTTCCGGTCAGTTTCGCAACCCGGGTTTTTATTATTTTGAACCATTCCTTAGTCGGAACCACCCGGAGACGAACGTCCTCTGCGCAGACATAAATGATTTTTTAAGATACTGTGCGGATTCGCGGGATGACAAGGAGGAACCTCTGAAAAGCTCGGATGCAGACCGCACCCCGATTCTTGCCCATCAGATCCCTCTACCAGGAACAGTCAGTCTTGTATGTGGTGGCCCACCGTGCCAATCGTTCAGTGGCGCAAACTCCAACAAGGTAGTCGCATACCCCGTAGCTCGGTTTACTGATAATTATTGTGGCAATCTAGGTGGAAGATGATCCAAGGCATGATTCTTTCCATTTCCATCATTATTTTTGAAATATTCACCCGTTTTTAGGAGCCTGCTCCCCTTCACCATGCTCTCAGTTGCGGAGATCTTTCAACCAGATTTTTTTTTGCTTGAAAATGTCACTGGACTGTTACATCACTCGGTCACCGACCGCGTCAGGGACGGTCAACGCGTACACAGAGCGACACTCAAGCTTATCCTTCGTGGGCTTATCGCTCTAGGGTATCAGGCTTCTTTCAAAGTCCTCCAGGCAGGGCAGTACGGTGCTCCCCAGGGCCGGCAACGGGTTATCTTTTTCGGAGCAAAGCGTGGCTGCAAGCTACCTGACTGGGCGATCCCGACACATGCATTCCCCAAGGCCGCCCAAGAGTACAAACTTTTTAGCAGTTATAGCATCCCTCCTGTCAACCGAGGAGGGCCCGACGGCAGTCACCTCTTTGCCCCGCATGCAAGTGTTACCGTGGAGGATGCCATTGGGGATCTGGTGAGCAATTAGGTGCTAGTGTAAACAAGTTCTGACTCGGAACAACCCAGCCTCCCTTCGAGTGGTAAAAGTTTATTATCCAACTTGACTTGTGCTCATTTTCCCCAGGATCAATCCGCACCTCATCAAGCCCGAGACTGCGGCTGACGTAGCTGAACGGCAGGAGCGCGCAGCTCGAGGTATCAGGCAGTTTGATCCATCCAAGTCTCCCGTCGGCTTCTCGGATCCTGTACCGTATGCGACGGCTCCCCAGACCCGGTACCAAAAAGCGATGCGACGAACGGACCCGAAGACAGTCAAATATCATTATACGGACCGTGCAACATCAGTCGTAGCAGAATTATCTGCCTCTGTCCCATTCAAACCCTCGGCAAATCATCGCGGTGAGCGTGTCAATGGTTTATTCTATTTCAACACTGACATGTCATTCAGACCTCCCCAAGGTGTTGCTGGATGGCGTGAAACTGGATCGGGATCGGGACAGCAGACAGTTCTACTTCGGGCGTCTCGACAAGAATTCATACTTCAAGACTGCCATGACAACCGTGCAGCCCCGGGCTCGCGGGAGTTGCGTCCTCCACCCTACTGTGCGTGGTTTCTTGTGTTTATCTGCCGCTCTCAGTCCATATAACTTGTGCGGTCACGCAGCAAAAACGTCCCATTTCCGTTGTAGAAGCCAAACGGTGTCAAGGATTTCCCGATGATTATGTTCTTTGGTCTGAGAAGACAAAGGACACGGCACGGGTGAAGGACGTTGGTTTCTTAATGTCTCAGTTTTCCTTGAATCAAATTAACACCGATCCACAGTACTACCGGCACGTTGGAAATGCCGTGCCTGTCCCTCTTGCCGCTGAACTTGGGCGCAGTCTGGAACGCGCGTTTGTTCAGACTTGGAAGGAGCGTCCGAGGGCAGCCAGCCCGGAGCTCTAACCTATGTAGACACAATACCAATGTAGAGCATCAATGCATACCTGTATCATGTAGTAGATATCATTATTTGCCACTGGAGAAATTGCAAATGAACGAACAAACAGGAGACTTAAAATACTAGTATTGCATTCGTGATTCTTATTCTACGCCTTCTCGAAGATGTACAGATACGCCAACTTCTTCAGGTCCTTCACGCTTTCCTCATCTGCCTTAACCACTTTTTCGTCATTGAACAAGACCCACCCGTCGCCCGTGCGTATGTGCGCAACATAATGCCCTGAGTGCACCGACGGCCCCTTGTGCGAAATGAACGCCTTGAGCCTGTACTTGGCCGGCACGTCCTTCGTCCCGGGGACGGCAATCGGTGCGGCGGCGGTAACAGGCGGCGGTGCATTGTCGGTGCCAGTGTCGTCAGGGTGGTTGAACAGCCATTCGACGGCGCGCTCGGCGTTTCCGGACTGAGGGGTGATGGAGAGGTGAGTTGAACTGGGGAGTATGGGGGAAACGGGAACAATTACAGTCTCACGGAGTGCCTTGCGAGCCTGCGCAGGGGTGAAGCCCATGTCCGACAGCATGGCGATCTGATCTGCCGTCGGCTCGGGCGCGGCCGCCATGCCACCGGACTGGGATGGGATTGGTGCGTCGATGTCTAGCGTTGGTAAATAAATTAGAAATAAAGCAAAGGAATTGGAGGACGGACCTGGGTCATCCATATGTGCAAACAGCCATTCCATCGCGACCTCCGCGTTGGCGTTTCCCGTCGCCAACAGGGCCTTCTGGCACCGGATAGCGGGAAAGCCCATGCCCTCGAGCTGCGCCATTGCAGCTGCATCGAACTGTGGTGCAGCAGGGGCGGCGGCTAATACAACCACCAAATTAGCGACAACAAAGAGCCAGAGATATTATTGTCCGACCGTTGCTGGGCAGTTCGACTTCGTCTGGTTGCAGTCCGATTCCGAGGTGTTGCGCGTCAAAAATGAGCTCGTCGTCATCGGGCAAGATTAGTGGGATGTCTATGGCGAATCAGCAAGAGCAGTTTCCAGGTGAAGATAACTTACCGAGTTTGGCAGGAAACCCAGTTGACCAGCTGGAACTTCTTGGCGTGGACCACAAGCACCTCTGGGAAACTCGCAAATTTGGCCCGCCTATTGAAAATCGCTCATCAGACCAGATTGTTATTGTTTCGCTGAGGAAACTTACTTGATGGCATTGACGCTCGTAGCACAAGACGGACATCCATATTCCAGCGCCTCCGGTGTCAGGACGGCATCAATGCATGTGACGAGCGGTATAGGCGTGTAGACGGTCTTCCCGTCAGCGTCCTTCCCGCTTTCCACGGCAGGGACAGGGACGCTGAGGACGTCCATGGCATCGGTCCTGTAGCTCACTCTACTGCAACTGCTACACTGGAGCCGCTGCTCCATCCCATACGTGAAAATCGCTGTTGCATCGTCGGCGGAACGATCTTTGTACTTGTGCGCATCTCGCCGGAGGACGGTAATGAGATACCCTAGGAATTCTTCAGAATCTTGCTGTTTCATTGTTGAGAATTCTTCGTGCCCTTTGCCGACTAGCGCCTTGAATCCAGTAGGCCGCAGACCTTCTTGGAAGACTGGGTCGTTGACACTGGCGGTGCCGGCCGGTCGCACTGGATGAGAGTAGCGCCCACTCAGAAGCCCATCCGCCACTTTCCGCATCTGGCATTCGACACAATCGGCGGGGAGTGATTCTGGACACTGGATTGCGTGGTCCGTAGTTGAAGATGCCGAAAAGTATCGTGCTTTGAAGGCGGGGAGGGCAAAAATCGTTTGCAGAACAGACGCCATGTAACAACTGCCATCAAAATGAATGACCCGCATAATTATGTGCGCGGTTAACTACCTGTTGCCGAGATTGGACAATCCTGTCAAGCCAGGACCAAAGACTGGGTTTCTAGCGCTCGACCGTCGTCTGACGTGAGCGAAAATCATACTTAAGGTTGTGTTCAATTTGCTGCGCACCAATATAAGATGAGGGTGGGTGATCGACAAGTGGATGCGCACCATCTCTGTCAGACTTTTTTCCGTCTTTTGCGCCGTCTTGACATTGATTCCAAACACAGACAAGTGTTCAGCGAGAGCGGGGTCGAGTTTGGAGTCGTTGCACTGATAACAATAGATATCTGGTGAAAGAGTCGGAAATGGGCATGGATGTTAAACTGAGAGACGCACCTGCGCCGCCCTCGGGGGTGATGGTCCCAAGCTTAACGCTGACAGGATGCCCCGTCTCCTCAAAATGCCTCAAACCATGTCCGTTTCCCCCACCAGCGACGCCATATTGCGAGCGACCACACCCGAGGGAGCCGCACGTCAAGCATAGCCACAAGTTGGAAGTCAAATCACAGGCGACGCAATGGGCCAGCCCCTCAGCAGGGATGGCGCCCCACGCCGGTCTGCTGGAGCATGAGGGTGTGCTCGCAGGCCTCAACTCCTCCTCCCAGGCTTTGACCTCGGACTGGCGCGCGGAGGAGAGCGAGCGCATCGTCTCGTCGACCAGTGATTTTACCTGCGCGCCTTTTTCAGTACATTGATTGCACACAATACTATCCGGAGGACCTTGGAATCATTGAGTGCCTCGGGGATCTCTCGACCGTTCTCGGCGTCGCATGCCCAGCACTTCACGACAGTGCTCCGTTCGTACTTGTCTTCATCCCTTTCTTCGACAATGGCAAGTTTAGATATCTTGGCCGGTGGCTCTTCGTCCTCCACCTTTGTCTAGCGGTTTGATTTTAATCGGATAAACAAAGACGGCAACGTACCCGTTTTACTGGACGGCTTCGGCTTGCGCTTGACATTGAGAGTAAATCGATGGCCCGATTTTTGGATATGATTGCGCATGTGGTGTCGCTCTCCGGCGCAGCCACCGTTGAAGCAACTAAGGCATACTTCGATCCCTTGTGGACCATCCTGGACATTGTTTGTAGGCGCCCTGCTGCACAAGGATGGCGCCCACCTGATTATCAAAACACTGGGTGCATTCTTCACGGTGAACAGACTGTGAAAGTTTTGGCGACTGGAGCCGGCTTAGATCGACAAGATGGGCGCAGCTCATCGTCGTCGAGTTGAGGGGATGGAAGCACGTGATCGCGGGCCCTCTCCGGGCCGATTGCACCGACTCGGAGCGGCCCTTGGGGTGTTTCTTCCTTGTCTCTGCCAGTCTGTGCCAGTACCTCTCCTCCGGGACGGGAAAAAAAACGTGAAGAAGTGAAAACACACAACCTCTTTTTCTCCCTCAAAGTCAAGACAGGCAGGATCCTCAATATTAAAGTTTCGGCGCGTGCCGAGATCTGGGAGCTTCTTTAGATACATAATACCGACTGCCCTCTAGCAAGACTCTACCTTTGGGGGATGGTTCGAATGCTCCGTTCTTCTCTGTTGTCTGTCATTTCCTTGTTCAGCGTTGCACGCAGTTGCAACACTCCATACCCTGATCATCAGCGGTGACTCGTCTGGTGGCGCATTTTCGGTCACTTTCAACGATGCGACTCATGCGTTTGCTGTGACCGGTCTTACACTTCCAAATGTCAATGGCGCCGACTGGATCGCCCTTGTCTCTACTTCGAGGGCGTACCTTACTTTCGGAATGCTTCTGTTGTGGCGGCGTAACGACGTGTCTCCCTCGGGCGGCCCTGACCCTGGTAGGCTCTCCGGTTGTCGTCCCTGTACCAGTGTATGTGGGCACGACGCACAACAGAAGCCTTTTGTTCACAGGCAAGCCACATCTCAGGCCCAGCTTTATCTCGCTCAACCCTCCTCCGTCTTCTATAAAGCATCTTACCCATCCGGTGCCATTGCAACAGTGCCTCTCGACCACGGCGGCATCCCCGTGGGTCCGGCGGCTACAACAACCTTTACAGCTACGGCCCCTCTGGCTTCCCCGCAAGATCAGTCTCGACCGCACTCGGGAATTGTGGACGTCACTGTATGTGCTTTTTTACAGCGGAAAGAGGATTAGACGAGCCTTTTTTCCTCCAGGGCCAACACCTGATTTTCCCCGATGACGGTCTCGATTTACTGCATGTCTACAAGCTCGGTGCTACTTCAGCGACTTTTCTCTACGACCAGCCTTCACACGTCAGGCCGTCCGGCCCTCGTCATGGCGTCTTATCTGGTTACCCCGTCGTTCCGAACTGGATACCGAGGCTGCACGTTGTGAATGAGGAGGACAACAGTGTGGAGACTTGGATCATGCATTACACTCCCAATAACGTGTCGTTAATTCTGCAAGGATCATCTGCCGTGTCGACTCTGAAAGTACCTGGGGGCATGAACGTTTCGACTGCAGCGGAGCTTCTCATTTCACCCAACGGCAGTATGTCCAGCCTGTGTACATCATCTCCTAAACTAATGTATTGCAGGGTACTTACTTGCCTCCAATCGCGCTGCTTCTCTCTTCGCAACTGGATCCATAACGGTGTTCCGAATTAACCCGCCCACGGCCCAAACTGCACTGACCCGTATTAGCATCACCACCAGCGGAGGCGCAAATCCCAGGAGCATGTCACTGGACAAGGTTCATCAGTTGGCCCTTCCGGTCCGTATTGAACTGATAATGTCGGCTTTCAGACCGGCAAGTGGTTAGCCGTCGTAAATGGGAACAGTAACAGCACTGCGATGTTCGCTTTCAATCAAGAAACTGGTTCCCTCGCGTCGACTCCAGTCGCCAACTTGACTGGGGTCCGTGTTCCAATTGAATAATTTGCACTGGCCGGTCCTAATCAGTCATCAGATCGTTATTCCCCAGACTGTCGTCTGGCTCGAAAATCGATATACCCCAACCGCTACCGAGGAGGAGATTCTGCTGCTTCAAAAATCCGAGCACTAATCGCTGACTTCAGTTTGGTTTATACCTCATTTACCTGTATCCATTGTGTCCCATGTGCCCCTCTTTCGTTCTTCAGTGTTTCACCCCCACATTTTGGGCAAGGGACATTCGGCGATTTATAAAATGCTAAGTAGATGGGAAACAACTCGACCCGGATCCATTTGCCGGTCGAGTTGCATGAGAAAATGAAATAAGTATCATCGAATACGGCTCCATCCGAGTCAAATATTATTATAAGTTACACCGAGTTTTATTTAGCGCTGCGCGTTCACCGCCTTAGGTCGACATCTTCCCACATCCTCCATCTCTCCTTCAATGCGGGGATTACCATTTACCTATGCAGCACTCTTTTCTATTCTGACCCTCGTTGCGGCGTCCAGCAAGCGTAACTACGAAACACACAACTTCTATGTCATTGAACACGATACACGACATGCATCGCTGGCCGCCGTCTCTCGCGCATTGGGTGTCGAGGTGGTCGACCGCGCAGGAGAGCTCCCTAACCATTGGCTGGTTAGGGCACCCAAAGTCTCTGGAGAATTGGGTGTCCGATCAGAAGCAGGAGATCGTGTCCTCGACGTTTATGCGCGACTCCGGGCGAAGTCCCAAGACTCAGCCATTTCGAGTCGGGGTGACGACGAGGCCCGGACGGGAGCAGCTATCAAGTATATATCCCGCCAAACCCTGCGGCAACGCGTTAAGCGTGCGCCGCCTCCCATTCGGCAGCCCAAACCATCCGAAGAAGATGCGCGGGCGGTGGCCATACGTTTGGGTATCAACGACCCTCTCTTCGACAAGCAGTGGCACCTCCTTAATGAAGAGGCAGCCGAGCATTCGATGAATGTAATACCGGTCTGGGAGATGGGTTACACAGGCAAAGGTAGTCTCGTGTCATCTGAGTTGTGGAGACTGTTCACACCGAAATAACAGGAGTCATCTCGTCTTTGGTCGACGATGGTCTCGACTACACCGCAGAGGATCTCAAGGACAACTTCGTACGTCTATCGGTCTCAATGTGTCCACAATCTTACTTTCCACGCAGGACGCCGATAATTCGTACAACTTCAATGACCATGAGCCTCTACCGACGCCTAAGCATTCCGACGATACACACGGCACGAGGTGTGCGGGTCAGATCGCCGCTGGAAAGAACAACGCTTGCGGAATCGGTATAGCCTACAACTCCAAGGTCGCCGGCGTCCGTATCCTCTCCGAAGCAATCTCCGACGTCGACGAAGCGGCAGCCCTAAACTTTGGATTTCAGAACGTTTCCATCTACAGTTGTTCCTGGGGACCTCCAGGTATGACACTTACTTTTCTTCGGGACTTGCGTAGTAATCCTTTTGCAGACAACGGGGCGGTCATGGAGGGGCCGGACTACCTAATCAAGAAGGCTGTCCTTCACGGGATAAATGAAGGTCGCGGCGGGAAGGGATCTGTCTTCGTATTCGCCAGTGGGAACGGCGCCGGCTCTGGTGATCAGTGCAACTTCGATGGGTACACCAACAGCATCTACTCGGTCACTGTCTCCGCTGTCGACTACAAAGGCCTGCGTCCCTATTACTCTGAGGCTTGCACCGCCAACATGGTTGCGGCGTATAGTTCCGGTAGTGGAAAGTCCATCGTACGTCTTTTTTTTCTGCCCCTCGAAGTATGCGCTCACTAGCACTTCGTTAAGACGACCACTGACAAAGGAGCGAACAAATGTGCGTCCACCCACGGAGGTACGTCCGCAGCAGCACCTAATGCAGCTGGTGTATTTGCGTTGGCTCTTGAGGCCAGGTATGTCTCGCACGTGAACAATTCGTAATTTCATTGATATTTGAATAGACCTGACCTGACGTGGCGCGACATCCAACATCTCTGTGTCGAAAATGCGCGCATCATCAATCCGGATGACCCCGACTGGGAGATAGTGGCGGAAGGCCGCAAGTACAGCTCTAAGTTTGGCTATGGCGCACTCGACGGGCTGCGATACGTCTGGCTGCGCGGGACTGGAAGCTTGTCAAGCCGCAGGCCCGGCTACAGACCCGGACTGTGCAGATTGAGGGCGCAACCATGAATCCCATGGGCAATTATTCCGGCGGCGAATTCATCGGAGCTGGCGGAGTGACGAGTGTGCTGTCGGTTAAATGGGATATGCTGCAGGACGCCAACTTTGAGAAGCTGGAACACATCGTTATCAGAGTCTGGATCGACCATTCGCGGCGGGGAGATGTGGAGGTCGAGCTCACAAGCCCCGGTGGAGTGAAAAGCGTCTTGGCAGAGAAGCGTAAGGCAGACAACGCCAACACGGGCTTCCCCGGGTGGACTTTTATGTCGGTCAAGCACTGGTGAGTGTCATTGTTTTTGACCCTTGGACCGCTCGTCGAGCTCAACATATCAGGGGCGAGGATATTGTCGGTGACTGGTCCATCAGAGTGTCCGACCAGGCTTCTGCAAACCACAACGGCACCTTTTTGGGCTGGAACATGGTTCTGGTTTGGGGGTCGGTCATTGACGCATCCAAGGCCGTGCTTTATGAGGTTTCCCATGAGGACCCCGTCCTCCCGCCTCACGACGAGCCTCAACCTCTCCCCCCTACCACTGCCACCAACACCAAAACGTACTCCATACCGACATCCTATCCATCTCCCGAAGAGAGCACCTCTACCGCGGCGCCTGCACCCACGTCCGAAAAAGTAGACGCGGCGGAAGCGACTAGCGCTGAGAGCTCCCGACTCCCTCCGAGGCACCCTCACAGATCTCCAAGCTCATCCACGCCTTGCAGCAAAAGCTCGTGATTGGCATCATCCTCGTTGTCTTCGCCGGCATCGTGGGTGGGATCGTCTTCTGGCGTACTCGCTCTAAGACGTCGCCGTACATCGCCCTTCCAGGTGAAGGGACTGTGCCGATGTCTGCCGCGCACAGCCGTGCTCGGGCGACCAGTGGCGGTGGTGGCGGAGACGACCTGACGACGAGGCGGATGAGCGCACGGGGCTTCGGAGCGACATGTACCAGCATCCTGGGTTCCACCTGGGTTCCTGGATGACGAGGACGAGCACGAGTACCCGCCGTCTGCGGGACGTGTATCCCCCGGTGCGTATCGCGACGAGAGGGCCGGATCAGAGGGTACACACACCCCACCGTAATACTACGTGCCCCGCTCGTTTCTTTGTGTACTATATGCTTATTTATGTGGATTTAATCTACCGTTTTTTGTAGATTTCTGTGCAGCGCGCGAGACGGCCCGGACCGGGAACAGCTCTGATCGATCAAGCCGGACCTCGCCGACCTTTTCAACTTGATTCAGGACTTGGCTCATATCCTGGGACGCTCTGACTCGTTCTGGCGCCGTCTCAGTTGGCCTTTCATCGCTGGGAAATGCGCCTACTCCCTGCTGGATGATGGTCCGAAATGACGTGCATGTCTAAGTCTCGCAACAGCCTTGGACATCCGCGACGATATAGAATACCGCTGATGCATTTTCGCGATCTGCATCCGCGGCGGCCCTCTCGCGGCTCCACAGTTCTGTTTCGCGGCTCCCTGTTTAACCCCGCGTCGCGAAAATGTATAAAAGCAGCCTGCCCAGGGCTTTACTTCTTCAGCAAGCTTCCAGCTTTTCCTCTCACCTCAACTGAATACCTACCTCGACAACGACATGTTCATCTCGCTCCCCCTCATCTCGGCCGCCATCGCGGTGCTCTCGCGCAGCATCGGCGTCGGCGCCGTCCCAAGCCGGCAGACGAGCTCGACGGACGAGGCAATCCTTCCTGCTCGGCCGGATTCTACTACAGTACCACGGCCCCCGCGGGGTGCCGCCCCTGCCCCCAAGGTTCGTTCCCCGCCCGCTCTCTCTCTTTTTTTTTTCGAAAAATAAACTAACGTGAATACCAGGCAATACTTGCAGCGGCTCCCAGCAGCCGCAGCCGTGCGACTACGGGACATTCCAGAACCGTGCGTATTCCTCTGCGTGCTCGCGCTTGTACTGAGATTGACTGCGCGCGGATATATAGAGACTGGGCAGACGTTCTGCTATCAGACGCAGCCCGGATACTTCCAGTACGCCAGGGGGCAGAACACCAGCCTCCCATGCGCGGCGGGGAGTTATCAGCCTTGTACGTCACGCGTTCATACCTTTTCGGTGTCAAGCACTCACGCCATCTTGAACAGATGCCAGGCAGAGTTTCTGTTATAACGCGCCGAATGGGCGTTGGCAGCCGCTGTACGTATCGCCCATTCCCCATCCATCGTTTTACTGACAAGCGCGCGCATGCACACAGGACGGGCCAGCCGAAAGTATGCGGCGTCTGCTGCGGGTGGTTCACGAACGGCACGGACCCCACCGCGCCGGGAAACCCCGTGCAGGGTAACCCCTCGCAGAAAACGACCGGGATTACCAAGGTGTACAAGTGCCCCGAACGCGCCGTACTCCGGGAGCTCGTCCGGCGACGGGCGTCGGGGTGCTCGTCGCGGTCGAAGGGGTGCACGCCGTTTGCGAGCTGTGTGGTGCCGCTAATGGGACTTGCCGTGCGTTTTTTTCTTCTTCTTCGTCTACAGGGTCTAATTTTTATTTTTTTTATAGCGGACCAGACGTTTAGCGGTTGAGTGCGGAGCGCCACCTCAACTAGTTGATTTCCTTCACTTCTCCATCCATTTGTATCGAACATTTTCTGACTTGTCCCATCGTCCATCTCCTTGTATGTAACCATCCACATCACGTCCACTTTGCCCTGTCCACTGTTCCAGCACCCCCTCCCTATCCATCCTGCTCTTCTACTTTATCTCTCAAACTTTATATCTTGCCTGTCCCCCTTCCCAATTTACCATCATTTCCACTTTCTCGCATGTATCAAAACACCTCTCTACCTCGTTTTAACTCCCTCTCCCTCCTATCTTCTTATAACTCTCGAACTTTTTATCTCACCCGTCGTCTCCCCATCCCATATTCACCCTCTGCTATATCTTTTTCCCCTCATCGAACATTCACGAACTTTGTACCATGTAACACGTAGCCAAAAATGGATTCTCAATGCGTTTCCCCCAAAAAACCGCGTATTCGTCCTTCCGTCCAATAAAACCTTTCTCAGTTTGAGAAAACTGATCCTGTTCAGCGAGATGCGCAATGCCACCGCACAGGAAAATTCCCACATTGAATGTGCTAATCCTGTTCGTGTCCATTTCCGATCCAGTGCAACCATCTGAAGCGGTCGCCCATCATACTGTATCAAAATGCACCCCACTTTTCATTATTCCGGACTGACTCATGGTGCGAGATTCGCTTTTGGTTCTTGAACAAACTCTTCTCGAACTCGTAGGCGAAAAAAAAACTCCGCACAAAGGCCGAGGTCAATTACCAAATGCGGGCACGGGCGTAGTGCTCTTGGTGTGTTTGCTGCGGTGTTGTTTTCC